>CAXIVR010000001.1:254940409-255557909 GCA_964035755.1 Teleogryllus oceanicus | reverse complement strand
GTCCGTCCGTCTGTCCGTCCGTCTCGTCTGTCCGTCGTCTCGTCGGGTCCGTCTGTCCCTCCGTCCGTCCGTCGTCTGTCGTCGTCGTCCGTCTGTCGCGTCCGTCCGTCTGTCGTCCGTCCGTCCGTCTGCTCGTCGTCCGTCCGTCCGTCTGTCGGTCCCGTCTCGTCCGTCCTGTCGGTCCGTCCGTCCGTCTGTCGGTCCGTCCGTCCGTCTGTCGGTCCGTCCGCCTGTCGTCTGTCCGTCTCCCGTCCGTCGTCGGTCTGCTCCGTCCGTCTGTCGGTCCGTCCGTCCTCCGTCCGTCCGTCTGTCGGTCCGTCCGTCTGTCTCCGTCTCTGTCGGTCCGTCCGTCGTCGCGTCCGTCCGTCTGTCGGTCCGTCCCGTCGTCTGTCGGTCCGTCCGTCCGTCTCGTCGGCCGTCCGTCGTCTGTCGGTCCGTCCGTCCGTCTGTCGTCCGTCCCGTCCCGTCTGTCGTTCCGTCCGTCCGTCTTCGGTCCGTCCGTCCGTCTGTCGGTCCGTCCGTCCGTCTATCGTCCCGTCCGTCCGTCTGTCGGTCCGTCCGTCCGTCTGTCGGTCCGTCCGTCCGTCTGTCGGTCCTCGTCTGTCGTCGTCCGTCGTCTCCGTCTGTCCGTCCGTCTGTCGGTCTCCGTCCGTCTTCGGTCCGTCGTCGTCTGTCGTCCGGGCGTCCGTCTGTCTGTCCTCGTCCGTCGTCGTCTGTCCGTCCGTCGCCCGTCTGTCTCCGTCCGGTCTGTCGTCTGTCGGTCTGCGTCGCGTCCGTCTGTCGTCGCTCCGTCGTCTGCTCCGTCGTCTCTGTCGGTCGTCCGTCCGTCTGTCGGTCCGTCCGTCCGTCTGTCGGTCCGTCTCGTCCGTCGTCTGGTCTCGTCCGTCCGTCTGTCCGGTCCGTCGTCTCGTCGGTCCGTCCCGTCTGTCGGTCCGTCCCGTCGTCCGTCTGTCGGTCCGTCGTCTGCCGTCTGTCTGTCTGCGGTCCGTCCGTCTCGTCCGTCCGTCCGTCTGTCGTCCGGTCCGTCTGTCTGTTCGTCCGGTCTGTCCGTCTGTCGTCGTCGTCGTCTGTCGTCCGTCGCTGTCCCGTCCGTCGTCGTCGTGTCGTCCTGTCGTCCGTCGTCTGTCTGGTCGTCCGTCGTCTCGTCTGTCGTCGGTCCGTCGTCTGTCGGTCTCGTCTCGTCTGTCGCCGTCGTCCGTCCGCCTCTGTCGGTCCGTCCGTCTGTCGGTCGTCCGTCTGTCGTCGGTCCGTCTGTCTGTCGGTCCGTCTGTCGTCGTCGTCCGTCCTGTCGGTCCGTCTGTCTGTCGTCGTCGTCGTCGTCCGTCTGCCGTCGTCCGTCCGTCGTCGTCCGTCCGTCGTCTCGTCGTCGTCGTCTGCCGTCTCGTCCGTCGTCGTCGTCCGTCCGTCTGTCGTCGGTCCGTCCCGTCTCGTCCGTCGTCTGCGGTCCGTCTGTCTGTCGGTCCCGTCCGTCTCGTCGTGCCGTCGTCCGTCCTGTCGTCTCGTCCGTCTGTCGGTCCGTCGTCTGTCTCGTCCGTGCCGTCTGTCGGTCCGTCCGTCTGTCGGTCCGTCCGTCTCGTCGTCGTCCGTCGTCCGTCGTCTGTTGTCCGTCCGTCTGCGTCGTCCGTCGTCGTCCGTCCCGTCGTCCGTCCGTCGGTCCGTCGTCCGTCCGTCCGTCGTCCGTCCGTCCGTCGTCCGTCCCGGTCGTCGTCGCCGTCCGTCCGTCGTCTCCGTCGTCTGGTCCGTCCGTCCGTCCGTCTGCCCGTCCGTCTGTCCGTCTGCCCGTCCGTCTGTCCGTCAAATATGCATTAGATAAGTTACATCTGTATTTATACTTAACATTTTCAAGACACACTGGTCACATCTATACGTATGTGTACTGACAAACATCTGTTTTGTTTTGTTTTGGTTTTTTTTTTTTATTTATTTTTTTTTTTTGTGTTTGTTTTGGTTTTTTTTTAATTGGATAAATGTCCATTGGAAGTCCTTTGTAATCAAGTTTGTGTTGGAATTTCTTTCATTGCATCATCAGATTTGGGGGCAATTATTGCCATTTGCATAGTTATCGGAATTGAACAGAGTGCCTATCGCATGAAAGCGGGAAGTCTCTGGAGTTAATGTCAAAATCAATTAATCTATTTTTGAACTGCATTTTCAGTGCTAAAAGGATTTTCAAACAAAATGGAAGTGAGAAATAAGAATCATTTCCAGCACTTAGTAAATTACAGGCACGGTAGTGAGCAAACAAAGTTTTAGAAATTTCTTCGTCTAGAAATAATAATTTCTCCCTAAATGCTTTGGTACGAGTGCATAGGTCACAGATGAGGTTATTTTCAAAGAGGACAATAAAAAGCTGTTCTACCAACTAAAAGCTCGTGGGCATTTGAGTATACTTTATATAGAATTTACACTGGCACAGCACTCACGATATAGCTGGTAAGTGAACAAAGGAATGTGTAGCAATAGGAAATCAGATTCTTATATCTTATAAGAAACTGTTATAGCCTGTGTCATGATTAAATTGAATTAAAATAATAGTTTGAGTTGGCGTCATGTAGAATATTGTGGAGGACCGGATATGGCCTGCAGGCCGTAGTTTGGACATCCCTTATATGTATACAGCAAACCTTCATTAACACGAATTTCAAGGGACTGAAATAATCTGAGTTCATGTTACAATAATTTGTGTTACCCGAGTATTATAAATGTCTGTATTACCGTAATCTCATGCCGGGACCAAAGTTTTGTTTGTGTTAGGCGAAATTCATGTTATGTGTAATACACTCAAACAGTGAAACTTGCCCAATGTGCAATCTCAAGGGACTGGTATTTTTTCTTTATTAGACAATGTAATACAGTAGACTTGAGCAAGTTTTACTATATATCAACTATTTCTATAACATGTTATGCGATTATTGTTCAGCCTTAGAATGATCCTGACTTAAACAAAGAAGCATAATCCACCATCTTCAGACTGTTATTAAGATTTATGTTCTTTAGAAGAAATTATACTTCGATATTTTGAAGTGGCCGATGACATTAGGTCATTGTTACACCTCCTGCCATATAAAATGATTATTTTAAATTAATTTGCGAACGTCCTTCTCAACGGGGCTCATGACCTTAGAAATGTGCTTGCCACTGTTAAACAAATTCCTTTGATAAGTCACGATGTGTAACAATGACCTGTCATCAGCCACGTTAAAAAATGGAAGTATATACACCAAATTAAATGATTTTTAATAAAATATACATATAAAGTTAAATGACACAATGAATACAAAAGTTGAAAGTAGTTAAATTTCGAGTATTTATGACGTGCTCCATAAAATAAAAGATAAAGCATCGAAATTTTACGGCACTGTATATAAGTTTCTATCTTGGAAACGTTTTCCTTTCTTATTCAAATTCAAATATCTAACGTCTCTTACCATTTTTCCATTACCAATTTATCCCCTCTCTTATGCCGATCTTGTTGCTCTAAGCGAATACAACTGACTGCTCCACTGTTCATGGAGCCCAACGAACGCTGCATTTGAACTTTTGTTGTGAGTCAACCGTCAATAAAACTGTCAACACCAGACGACGGGTATAGGGTTTCTGCGAGGCCATTGCTCGATGCCTTCGGCATATTTCAGAACAGTAGCCCTATCAAGAGTTTTCAGTAACTTTTCTGGATTCTACAATCGTTTTTCTTTCTGTAAATCCCTTCGTTTTTTTCAAACTTGCATTTAAAGAAAGAAAATTTGTAATTTTGACACAAACTCTTTTCAGGAGCGAAATGTTACATGTATACACTTCATCAGGAGCGGTAGCTCAATGCATCAACTGATGTCACTGCAGCGCCTGTGACGGGAGGTCCTAGGTTCAAGTCCTGATGGTGGCAGACACTAGCTTTCCAGCTATGCCAAATTCAGTCGCTGTCTGAAGGAGAATTCTAGCGGCCGGTGGCTCTGATCAGTAGTATTCTGTGGTTTCTCCGATCAACACCAGGCGAATACCGGGGCAGTACCGTAACAAACGGGCCACGGACCGCATGCAATCTGTCCTTCCTGTTCCTTGTCCTATCCTCTCCCCTTACACACACACTTCCACGAACATTACATATTCCCCCCACACACATGCACTACACTTATATATTCCAGGAAACCTGTCGGGAGCATAGAGCTTGTCCCGGCTGGGGCGGTGCCCCGCTGGTGGGAGTGTCCTGGTTAGGGG
The DNA here is from genome assembly GCA_964035755.1 of Teleogryllus oceanicus. Lineage (NCBI taxonomy): Eukaryota > Metazoa > Arthropoda > Insecta > Orthoptera > Gryllidae > Teleogryllus > Teleogryllus oceanicus. The sequence continues at coordinate 255,553,694 of CAXIVR010000001.1, read as the reverse complement.
GAAACCTCGCTAGCAGGCAGGAGGTCGGCGCTGGATCTCGCTATCCAGCAGGGAAAGAACACAGCCATTTCCCGAGGAAAAAACATTCACTACTTTTACGGGACTAGTGACCTAAGCTGTTGATCCCGGAATCACTCGCCAACCAACCAATGTACATACTTGAAAATCCAAGCAATCAATAAGAAGCTGTATTAAGCACATTAATTTTTATTTACATCAGGATCATTCTAAGGCCGAACAGACTTTAAATATCCCTTTTCTGGATGAACTACTCAATTGCAGTAGATAAGGCATTATTTGAAAGCTGGAAGTCCCCGATGTCCGCACTTATAGTTTACATATTTGTGGATATTATTTGCACATTAAAAATATGAAAAAAGTATTTTTTTTTTTATTTTTCTAAAATGTCGACATCACACACAACCTGGCGGTAAGGCAGGTTGTATAGGGATCAGGTAAGTTGAGTAGTACAGGGCGAGGACAATGGCAAGGAACAGGGTGGGTTTCGCGAGGACAATGGCAAGGAACAGGATGGATTTCACCAGACAAGGGTGGGCAAAACAGGCCACAGCAATTCACCCCAAGCCAGATTAAGGAGAGGATATACTGTAGACAGAAATCATTCCTTTTCTTGTCTGAATAGATAAATAAAGTAAATGAATACCAAGACAAATAAAAGGATTCAGTTTAAAACTTCCTGTGCGATTTAATCTTACGGGGTTCTTCTTGTATTTATTATTTCTAAAACACGTTATGTAAATATCCTTTTTCCGGGTGAACTACTCAATCTATCTCAGGAAATAAGGTGTTGCTTGAAAGTTGGAAGTCCCTTGTGCGTGACATAGTACTTTTCATGTAATTTCTACTTGAAGTTAACGCAATTTTTAATTTCTTTTCTAAGAAACAACTCCAGATATTTTCTTTTACTTTTCTCAGAGATAGAGCTAAGTATGCTTAAAAAAAGTTACAGGTCTGATTTTGAACTCCAGATATTTTCTTTTACTTTTCTCAGAGATAGAGCTAAGTATGCTTAAAAAAAGTTACAGGTCTGATTTTGTTGAACACTGAATTTTTTAAAATAGCAAAACTTGAAGTAATATGAAAAAGTATGTGCTGCTGTAGCACCTAGTTCTTTTGTTTGAAAGAAAATTGCTGCAATCAATCCATCCATCAATCCAAACAAATGTTCTCCGCAGCCTCTCGCAAATCAAGTGAATCTTTTCGTAACAGGCATGTTACTCATAAGAAAGTAATGTCTCGTTGCATGTGTAGTTCTGTAGGAACATCTGATTTTTTCAGCTCTTAACTGAAGTACATCTTCCCTGTGGTATAGTTCTATAACTTTTTTTTATTTAAAATTTTATTTTTTCCAAAATACATTATGTTAGCATTTCCTAAAGAAATATTGAGGTGTAGAGTAAAGTTTGGCCATAGACATCCTCTTGTACATCTTGTGCAAGGTAAGATTTAATAATTTCATTCATAGGGTCAACTCAATCTTGTGCGTGTGATAGTGATAATATCTGTTTTTTAATCTACTGTCATCTGTCCTAACAGCATAATGCATGGATGATACCAAAATAATGCATTTGTTTTTGAGAATACAAGACACCTGAGTTTCTTATCTACTCCATTTGTGATCATAGTCATTGCTAAGGGATGGGTTTTAATGAAATGTCTATTTTTCCCCTATTTCAAGCAATGCCTTGTTGTATAGACATTAATTTTATGTTATGACAGAAGGAAATAGTTTTATGACTTTTTTTGAATTTTTTGACAATTTTGACTAAAGTCATTTTTTACCTACTGTCATTTTTAAAGCATATTTTGCTATTTTCATTGAATTGATTTTAATATAATTTTAATGGAACTTGCTTCAAATAATATTCACAAGATACAACAAATGTTCTCCATCGAATTCCTGTGTTGCCTATTCAATTTCTTCATTCAGGAATTGTAATGTCAGTCATTGTGTGTATGTAATCTACGGTTTTTGTAATTCCTATCAGCGCCATTGTTGGTTAGGCTGATTTTACGATAACTAAATAGAGATTTCCTGTCCAAACCAGAAGTTTCCAAGCTGAGTTCACGTGAAGAAAAGAAAGAAGCTGTATTTACATCAGTAAGCTGCTCGAGTTGTTAATCTGAACTGATTTTTATCAAATTTTTTTATGTAATTTTTCTTTGCTTTTAGGGCATTTTTAAGACATTTTAAGAGCATTTTAATGATCATTTTTGGTGCTGTTTTAGGTCATGAAAGTCTGCTTAGTCATTACTATCCTTATTGCACTAAATAATTATTCTGATAATATTCACATCATCTCAATTAGTCAAATTGAAATTCTCTCTACACAGTCTTTGATAGCCTTTTGCACAGAAACTGACAATCCACTGCCACAAGTGCATCTAACATATGTAACAGATTCAGCGCAAAGCAATAATCATGTATCGACAATTCCACAAGGAACCTTTCAGTGAAAAGATGAATATGTACTGTCAAGCATCCTCATATAACACACAAAATTTCTGTTGCCTGGATCTGAGAAATACATTGTAAGTACTCCTGGATTAATTGCATTAAAGTTCTATCTCAAAATAGTGAATAAAGCTACAAATTTCTCGACAAAATCCATGTAATTGTTGGAAAAAAGAACATGTTCAAACTCACCATGACAATCCGTTTTGTTAGTATTACACATATATTTGGCTTGTTATGAAAATGTGAGGAAAGGTCTGATAGTTCCAAATGCTATTCTTGACCATACTGAAATTTGTCCACTGGTGTTGAAGTAGTCTTCTGCTCCTTATTCCATTTGTCTTATTGTAATTCTGTAGGCAGTAATTTCTCTTATTATTGAATTGAATGAATAAATATCGTAAATTAAATTGAATGAAATGGATTTGATTGGAGTTTATTAAATGGTTTTTTAAAATGATTTAATCGTTTCCATTAAATCATGATGATTAATTTGCAGCGTTGGTTTGTAGGTTTTCTTCTATGTTAGCTTTTATGTTCATATCAACTATCCTGAGAATCAAGATACTTCTTCTGTCTGTAGTCTTCTACAATACGTTGACTTGTATTTCTGTGAAACTGACAGAAAATTCTTTCACAGTTTGGTTGTTGTTTTGTTAGAACTTCTTAATGGATTTTGATTTGGAACTACCTGGAACTGAAAGACAGGAGAATTTTGTTGTAATTTGGCCAAAAATAACTAAGTGTGTAACATGTGTAAAAAATTTCATTATCACAATCCAAGATTATGTTGAAAGCCTATTCTGGCGATATCTAATGATCATATTTTAGCCATGAATGAATTTCATTTCATTCATTCCAGATACTCTCTGACTCAGCAGACCTACAGAGACACTAAAATATGGCTACAAAGTATGACTTTTAGCAGGATTGTCTTATTGAAGTTTTGCAGAGAGGCATCTCTTAGACTTGTGTTTTTTACATGCTAAATGTATGACAGGAATTGCACTGTTTCCCTTTTCTTCTAAAGGGAGGCTCGTGAATGATTTAAAAAATTGAAGAAAGGTGAAGTAAACAAAATTGATTGATCAATAACTATCGCACCAGCTATTTATTGGAATACTTGAACACCTTTTGTCTAATTGTACTTATTAAAATTATCACTGCCCTAATCAAAGTAGATTAATAATTTGTTATGAAAACTACATTCTGAGTTATGTGTTATTCTCCTTGTTTTAGATTCTGGGACAACAGAAGATCTCACAGAGATTCCTGTGGTTAGAAACACAGAATGTGCTCGCATAGGCTCTCTAACGTATGTGATAACTCTGGAAACAGAGAGTATTATATTTAAATTTCGAGATGCAGCAGGTTTGTTCTACAATTTTGCATTATAAATGTTTTAACAATAAACATTTTCAGTGGTATAACATCATTTTATTTCAGAGGCAAGGAGATTTCATGAGAATATTATTAAGGTCAAAGCAGGGAAAGGAACGTCAGTATTTACAGAACGCACAGACGATTCATCAGCCATTCAGTATTTTCAGGTAAAAATTTGTGTGTTTTGATTTTTTTTTAACTTAATGTGCTCAGTTGACTGCAGTTTTCATTTTGGTATGTTTTCAGTTTTACGGGTATTTATCACAACAACAAAATATGATGCAAGACTATATTCGTACTAGCACATATCAGCGTGCAATTCTTGCTAACCTTGACGACTTTAAAGATAAAGTGGTACTTGATGTTGGTGCTGGATCAGGAATTCTTTCTTTTTTTGCAATCCAAGCTGGGGCAAGACGTGTTTATGCAGTGGAGGCTAGTACGATGGCCCAACATGCAGAGGTAAGCACCATGCTATTCAGATTTCATGTAAATATTTCCCACCACACACAACCACACAGAGCACCATACACAAATCTTCTGTATTTTCATGTTTATGAATAGGAGTGATAAAACCTACATTGGCCTGCACCACATATAGGTCCACAATATTAAACAATGTGTGATCACTTACAAAACATACTATTGCAAACAACACCAGGTAAAAGCTGGTGTTAATGAATGAATTGAAACTCAATTTATCATTATTAAGAGGGTTGGGGTAGAAGTTATGGTAACTATTTTTTCTAAAAGAAATATCAAATTACATAATTTTATTTGTTGCCTGAAAGAAATGCACTACTAGTGTGTGTTCATAACAACAGATGGCTCTTTCAGTGTGTCTATTAGCACAGAGAGCAATGTCAAATCAATTGTCTATTGCCATGTGAGATGCATGTAACCCTTTCAAGCAATGCTCCTACACCAAGACATATTCTTTGTGGAAGAAATGCTGTAGGATGTCCCAGGAAATTGGTGGAAGCTATTGGGAATAATGTCCTTTCATAGTGGACAGTTGCAAGACAGCCAGGAGAGTTTCAGCGAGGATGCATAGACACCTGTGATCAGCACAGGAAGGCCTGGAATGAGAGATTCTCGATACCTCTTTCATTCTTTGACTCCAGTAGTGTCTATCATGTACCTCCCTTCAGCAGGTGCTCAATTACTACATGTGCCACATCGGTCTGTACATTCTCAGGTTGTCCCGTGGATTGCTGATCACAGGTTGCTACGCCTCCTCACTGAAACTGTCTTACCTATCTTGCAACTGTTGAATATGGAAGGGCATTATTCCCAACAGCTTCCAACAATTTCAAGATAAGCACATACGTGGTTATTTTGATCAAGGCCCATATCCATAAGTACTAATGTATTGTAACTAAGTGTATTAACTGTTACATTAAATGAACCAAAATAGACTGTTTCATTACAATACAATTTGTTGATTTTTTAGAACAGTGCACAAGCTATGGCAGTAAAAGTGAATGTGACTTTGATTTTTGTTTATATAAATACTTATATTCAGGATTTGTCTTCATACTGTGCAAGACCCAAATTTCTTGCGATTGATGTAAGACACAAGTCCTCTGACTAATATACGAGTACTCTCTTGTCCAAGTCTTTTTGTAGTATCGCATGATCTATTGACTTAGTTGATAACTAGAAATCTTCTGTAAAACTACTTGAGTTCTTTTCTCTAGTCGCTTGCTGCCAAGATGAAAAGGATTAGACTGAGCAGTACTTCACTACTCACTGGTCTCACAGATGAAAGAGCTCCCTAAAATTGTCTCTTCAGGTATTCTTGCGACCATTGTAGTAACTTGCTTCATATACCCAAACATTTAAGCTTGTACAGCAGATGCTTATGGAAGGTTCATGAAATGCCATAGCATAATCTAGGAAAATGGTGTCCCTTCGGAGTGCCCCCGTCTAATCATGTAATCCACTAACCAAGAGAAAAGTTAGTTACTGCAGATCTCCCAGGAACGAAACTATACTGCTGTTGCTGAATAAAATAGTTTTCTGTCATGCAATCTCAAATCTTCTTAATTACCTTGTTTTTTACAAGACTTTCCAGACTTTACTAGTCAAACAGATGGGTCAATAATTTGTGGGCAATATCTTGTTCCCTTGTTAAAAATTTGATGTGACAATTGCACGTTTCCAGTTGGCTGGTACCCAAATAAATGGAATTTTGTAAAATGTCCGTATTGAAGGATATGGCCTGTTGGGATGGGTTGTTGAGTAAATGGTGCATCAATTATTTTTATTTATTTATTGGCAATTAACTAATAATAAATAGAAGATGTTAATACATAAAGTAATAAAAAAAAGACTTTCAATTAGCTGCATATTTTGTTTTTAAAGAGGTTTTTGAATTTGTTTTGTTGTGTCAACTAAGTCTCTTATTATTGTAATAATATTGGATATTCTACACCTACACCATGAGATAATGGAATGCTATGAATTAGATTAGGTGGTTGGTAGGTTAAAAAATTTCCTTGGAATTGCCTGGCCGATTTCTTCAGGGAACTTTCTAATGTAATGTTACGTTTGAACTAAATATATATAGTAATCTTAAAAAAAATCAACTGAATAAAATTTGCATTCGATTATAATTTTATGTAATTGAAAATGAAATATTTTGGATTTCAGTTATTATAAATAGCAATACAGCGATCTAGAAAAATTAGCAAAGTAACAAGAAATGGTTCTTGAATCTTTACAAATCATAGTACCATTTTAAAAATATGTTAACTGTACAATAATTGTATATAAAATAGTAAAATTACTGTGAAATTATTTTTTTTTAAAATAATTAATATTCCAAAGTTAATCCTATTTAAGAAAAATAGTTTTTTAATGTGTTATTATATTGTTCATTGCTTTGTAAGGGTGATTGCGTATTTAAATGAATTAATTAAATTAATGTTTTTTCATCATACACATTATAATGTAATGGACTGTTACAAGCCACTTCATCTGCATTTAAACAGAAATGCAAAACTCTTTTCCAAATGTGCACGACATTATTGCATGATGATAGTCATAAAGAATTTTCCTAATGTTTCATTATTCTGTTTAAAACACACTTGATATATCAATAAATGTGCAGTTTGAATTAAATGCTATTCAGCTGCAGAACTGCAAAGACAGAAAGACAGTTTTTGACAGCCATAAGGCCACTGGCTGTATTCAGTGTTAGATATGGTACAATTTTAAAAGGGGAAAGATAAACACACCTTAGTTATCCAAATGTATCTAGTTCAATTGGCATAAAATGCGTTACCAACAGTCTTATTTAAGTGTTGAAGTTCGTGCTTACAAGTTGATTATTAAATCTGGAGGGCAAAGTTGAGTAGCCTATTAATGCATTCTTTTATTTTGTTGCCAGAGTTTAGTAAATGCTAACAATTTGAAAGGAAAAATTGTGGTGATTGCTGGAAAAATTGAAGAAATCACATTACCTGAGAAAGTTGATGTAATAATTTCTGAACCTATGGGGTATATGCTGTATAATGAACGCATGTTAGAAACATATCTACATGCTAAGAAATGGCTGAAGGATGAAGGTAAGATTTTGTCAAATACCAATGACATAACTTGCATCCCCTCAATTGTAATGTTAAATTTGGGAAGAGCTGGAGCAAGCTAGAAATTTGTTTTTTTATTGCATATTATTACTTATGGTTTAAGGATATGCTACCAAAAAAGATTTTTCTGGTGTTCCCATAAGCAATAATAAAAAATATTAAAAACTGACAGGATCTCTATGAAATCACAGGTGCTATTGGAACAACATCTGGCATTCTTTCGGTAGTTTTTGCAACATTCAGTGTGGAGGGATTTTGATTTTGAGGACAAGTAGTTGGAGTTTGAACATACAGCAACACAAGGTAGCTTCCCTAAATTGATTTTGAACGGTGGCTCTCTTCATTTTGTGTGGCAGGAAGGGACCAAAAATTACAAAAACGAAGTTTCCTTTTTATGTAAATTAATAAGTGATTTATTGATATACAATGTAGAATAGGATCAGTATATTATTGTTTTGCTCTTCTCTTTCTGAATTAACTAGAAAAGTTTCAGAAAAATAACTTTTAGTTTCTCAAAAATCTAATTTATAAAACATGGCTTTCTTAAATCTATTTTAGAAGTTGTGTATTTTATTCATTATTAATGTGAGAGTTTAATTACACATCATAATTTTTGAAGGGTTATTCCTAATATTCAATATTTGTACAAGTTGTTCCAAACATAGACCACTGATTAGAAACTTGCAGCTTGACCAAAGGAACAGTCTTAGATACTGTACTTAAGTGGCAAGAGAGTACAGATTTCTCAGTTCAAGCAACTGTTACAGTTCTGAAGAAATTTCACTGTATCCTCCAAAAAGAAGGATACTAGTTGTTGTTTGCACCATACCACAGTATCATGAATTGCTAGAATGAATGTGAAACATTCACCCTTCAGAACCTGTAAACAAAAGAAGCAATAAAAGTCCTGTTGTGAGATTTTCAAAGTTCATGGAACTGTGTTGTTGGAATAATTATTAATCAGAAAGTGTTTCAATAATGCTGAACATTTTTGAAACACTTTTGTCAGTATTAGCAGGGTAACAAATAGGACCTAGCTTGTTTCTCAAGTGTTATATGGATCCCTCACCTTAATGTAGATCTCTGCCTATTAAAAAATCTTTGGTCTGATGAAAAAGATTGTGAAGAGTAATCATTTCATTTCTGCTGAAGGAATGTGTGATACTGTCAGGGGTGTAGTGTGATGGGAAACAAGATGGACAGTCTTGAAGAAGAATAAAAGGCAAAGGTTGATATAAAATGACATTAATTTCTATAGAACAGAAGAATTCCTTTATAAGAGGCATTTATGGGCAGATTCTTCTCCGTTATATGTGGGAATTGATAATATACACACAAGTTCAGATATGAGATACCTGAGATTAACTTTCAAGGTTAATATTGACTGTTTTCGAATTCACATAGCAGGGAAAGTTTTTCCGGTAGTGACACAAAACCTTAAAAAAATATCTCAGTTGAGATGTAGGCTTTATGCAAATAAAATCCTGTTCATCAGATTATCAGCACCAACATCATTGCAAAGGTGAAAACTTGATATATAGTACATAAAACATTTAAAATGGGCCTTGCACCTTGTAAAAATGTTGATGAGTAATCATTTAATTTTGCTTCTCGCATCCTTCTTGCTTGTCTGAACATGGTGAGGACAGTAACATGAATGAGCTCACTTACCTTATCACCTTCCACACAACAATACCCAGGGAAAGTGGCAGTGATTTTCACTTTGCCCAGATAAGCTGTATTAATTCTGGAAATATTTTGTTTTGCAGCTTAGATCAAGGGTGATTTAGGGTAAAACCTGTCTTAAGTGGGTGTGTGGGGATTTCCTGTTTCAATTTCTTACTTGTAGAATAAAAATTGGATATAGTTTACTTAGTTAAAATGGATGCTATACCATGGTTCAAGAGATGGCACTGTGGTACCAAACTTGCAGATTTTAAAAATGAAGTGTGGATTGATTTAGTGAATATAATAGAACTAGTGTATTTTGTATACATGTACAATGAATACCTACGAGAAGAAAGTGTTGAATTTACAAATCATACTTTAATTATATAAATTACTTGTGTAATGTGCGCGATGTTTCACTGTGTGTACAATTTTTTGACAAGGCTCTGACCTTCAGCCTATGTAATGAACATAAAACATCTTTGAGTCTGTCCGACATGTTTTCATAGTAACTCGGAGACTTATGCCTTGGGGATTTATATAAAACAGTGTGAACATCCAAAGCATTTTAATTAGAAACTAATTAATTGTAAACATGTGGTACTACAATCCTGGGTAGAAATAGTTCAGTGCTCTAAACATCTCTTTTCATCTTTCACAATTTCTACTAACCTCACCCAGTTAATTGCCATTGTTACACCGCTCATTCACCAGACATTTGTTGAAATGACATATGAAAACCTACAATTTGTTTCAGTTGCAACAGATTTCAGTAGGTGAAGCATGCATGCTGCATGAATTCCCTGTAGATAAACTTCAGCCTAAAATTTTCCTCTAGTGCCAATATTTTCTTGACTACAAGCAGAAAACTCTTATAAGTGGATCTCTTGCATGCACATGAAATTGTCTATAATTTATACATTGATGCTCAGGACAGCCCGTATTGTCTATCATAACTGGATTCTATATTTTTCAAAATTAAGTGCTGAAGTTAGCGAAATGAGTCTGTACCTTTCCCTCACACATCAGAGAAATTTAAGTTAGGACGCTCCAGGGAGATGTATCTGGATCTCTTCTTAGATTTAATTGTAGGGAAATTCTGCACACTAGTATTATAGCAGAAACACAAGCAAGGAGTCTCATTGTGGTCTAGAAACACATCTCTTCAGTGGTTGGGGTAGAGCTGTCTTTTTCATCCAGGAGATTTTTAGCATGCTGCAATTTATCACTGTCCTCGAATGTTGTGAGAATAGCTGTTATGCTTCAACTATTATAATGAGTGCTAGTTTTGAGTATTAAACTGATATATTTGTATGGTATTTAGTTCTCAACTATAGGATAACTCTAAATTATCCTTTGGAAAAATTAGTGTCTTAGTATTGCTGTCTACCTGTTTGATTTTGTCACACTGTGCCACTGGTTGCCCTTTAACTGTGATTCAACCAGCAGAGGGAATAGAAGTAAATGATTTGCATTGGGACTATTGTTTGAACATAGTACAGTGCGCCAGGAAAGTCTCTCCGCACCGAGCTGTATCAGGGCCTTCTATTTAAAATTGCATTTATCTTGGTTGCAACCAGGTCTCTGGAAAACAAGTGAAGGGGGTAACTTCCGTTTTGATTGTGGTGAGTACACAATTTACGTTTTCTTTTGTTACAAGCTGTAAATTGTTCTTCCAACATAAATTCTGTTGCCAACTTTCTCACCAGCAACGTGCCACAGCGGAGAGAATTTCCTGGCACACTCTATGTAATAGGAGACATGATCAATCAGGAATTTCTTATTCAAGAACTGCATAATTGTAGACACAACCTATGTGTTATTTATTTGAACAACCATTGAAACAACTTCATACATTATTATTATTATTATTATTATTATTATTATTATTATTGTTATTATTTTGTAGTATTGGGTACAACAGGTGTGATGTTCCCAAGTCGAGGAGATTTGCATATAGCACCGTTTACTGATGACAACCTCTATATGGAGCAGTTCAATAAAGCCAACTTCTGGTACTGAAAATATTATTTATCTCTGAAAATTAGAAACAATTATATTAATGCTATTTTAACTTGCCAAATACTCATTTTCAGGTATCAACAATGTTTTCATGGTGTAGACCTGAGTAGTCTCAGGCATGCAGCTATGAAAGAATACTTCAGACAGCCAATTGTGGATACATTTGATATGCGAGTATGTATGGCAAAGTCGGTACGACATGTTGTGGATTTCCAAGCAGCAAAAGAAACAGACCTTCACCGAATTGGTTTGTGATTCCGGTCAATTACAGTTGTTTAATAAACTTTGATGTCTCATTGTTGAACTGGATTTTTTTTCATATTTCAGAAATACCTCTTCAGTTCCATCTCCTGGAATCTGGCACTGTTCATGGTCTTGCATTTTGGTTTGATGTAGCTTTTATAGGAAAAAACTCAACAGTGTGGTTGTCAACTGCACCATCAGAGCCTCTTACACATTGGTATCAAGTCAGATGCTTACTAGAGACTCCAATTTTTGTGAAGGCTGGCCAACTTCTAACAGGCAGAGTTTTGCTAGTTGCTAATCAAAGGTATGTTATTTCTAAAATTGTGACTCTGTGATTATTCTAAGAAAAATGAAAATAGTAATCATTGTAAGGATTTCAATTACTTTCTGTATCTGCCCGGTGTAAAGAGTGGATGTAAACAAAGCCACATGGGGACATGGAGATAAAAATCTACATGCAATATACAAAAAAAAAAAAAGAGAGAGAGAGAGAGAGGGAGGGAGGGAGAGGGAGAATTGTCTTTACTTCCAATTATAAGTTAGGTCATTTCAAATAAGAGATTAGTTCGATATTCTCAGAGATGCATATCACGTACGTGAAGCAGACAAATATTCATGTGTTTGATGCAACAGCAGATTGTGTAATACTTGTGTCAGGAGTGTAGAGTGACATTATAATTTGTCAACATTTAATCATTTTTGGAAATTATGTGCATCATTAGCTTACAATATTGTAATTGTAGGCTTTGAGTCATTATTAGAATTTTATTGTGCAATATGTACATGAGACTGCGGGACTGTGGTGTCCATGGAGCTCTCAGTTTAGTGGACATGCATTTTGGGTTTGTTTACATCCTCTCTGTGCACATGAAGAATATGAGAAATTATAATGATGGTCCTTTGGGTAAAATTCTATTGAAAGTGTATGTTATTGATGGAAATTGTGCTCTGTTAGCTAGGCTACATATGAGAATAAGGTAGATCAATAGAAATGGGAAAGGTTACATGAATATATTGAGCTATTTCAAATGCAAATAAGTTTCATGTGCTTTACGTTAACTGTCCAGGACATCTCAGTTCCAGGTGGTCAATACAGAGTTAGCAATAAATCGTAAAATTTTCATGTATTGTTTTTTCTCCAAAATTATGTGGAGTGCAAACTGTTAGTGGAAGCCTAAAGGTGTATTTGCTTTGAGGGAACAGTTCATTCCTGGAAACTGGAAACTTGAGTGAATGCAACAGCACAGAATAAATGTATCGTATACGAATTGCACTGTTGCCAGTTTGATACTGCATGGTTAAAGAACAAAAATATTTAAAGAATTTATTTTCAGAATAGAACAGACCCTGAACGGTAGGTGTTTAACAAGCCATTCACATGAATGTCAAGTACAAAAAGACATGGTGTACACTGTCAAGATTTCCCTTTCAATTATTGTCCTGCCATTATACTTCGTTGTTTTTCAATTTAATTCACTCACATGTAATTCTTCAATAATGAGAAATAACCTTAATTATTCTGTGGTCAGTGAAGTACAGTAAAACCTATCTAATCTACCTAAATTGTTTGGGTCCAATATTTTTTTGTGTCTTGTACAGGTTTCCAGCTTATTCAAGTCTGCATTAAAAACTGTCAATTCAGAATACGCCAGCATTCAAATATGGAATAGGTTGTATGAGTAGGCATAATACAATATCACAGCAACAGTAAGGTGTAAATATTGTTTATCTCATCTAGAACTACTTTTCAAAGAAAGACATCATGGGAGAGACAAAGAAAATGACGTACAGAAATGCAATCACAAAGGCTAATGAGATGAACTCCATATAAAGTAACATGTTCAATACTTGTCAGAACAGATGAATTCATCTGATAATTTTGGCTATTTGCCTAGGTGCTTGTGACTACTGGCAACTGTAATCAGCAAAGTAAAGAAAATATTGGTGAAAAAATTACTACAAAATTTGCCTTTTCAAGCTGAATGAACCAATGAGAAACAAGCGTTTTACAGATAATTTACATTTTAATTTATGTTGGTTTAAAGAAATCTTCCATGCACATCTGCTGGGAAGATTTTAGGTCGGCATTATAGATAACTTTCTTTGCATCTTGAAATTTATTCAGAAGATCAGGGCAATCTTTTTGTGTGGCAAATGCTTCCATGTGCAATTAGGGCATCGTGGATTGTCTTAATTCTTAACTCTTTGACATTTATTTGCATGTCATTGTCATCAACAACTTTGTCCTATTCTCTTGCTTCCTGCAGTAGATCAATCACTTTACCAACCTCTTCACATACAGGGATATCATCATCAAAATGTATTAAATTATGTGCACTAAACTCGCTCTTGTGCGCTAAACTTGCTCTTTGGCACGTCATTTGGCACTTCACCATTATTAAAGCTCTGTTGTTGTGTTGCACTCTGTACATTTGAAGAGAGTATCGATAGAGCATCGAATGACTAAATGCTCATTCAAATGGATTACTATAAAGAACATATTTTGAAGAAACAATATTTTATACACACATTTTTGGTGTATAATTTCTTTCTTCTCATCCTTTTTTGTTGGTGGTGCCATGGCACACTGGCCCTACCCTACAAGCCTCCTCTATCTACCTGAGCATTAACATGAAATTTGATAAAGAAACTCTCATTACTTTTCATGTAGTTCCCTTGACTTTAACACACTTGGTCCATTTAATTTCTTGTGATTGAATACCTTTAGAATAGAAGGAAACATCTTGACTGTCCAGATACCCCATTAAAATTTCCTTAACAGCTTCTTCGTCAGGAAATCTTCACTCAAGCAGAATATTTTTCATGTTTCAAAACAGAAAGTAGTCACTGGGAGCCAGATCTGGACCATATGGCATATGATTAAGCTGTATGAAGTCGCTGTCCTTCACAGCAGTATGTGATTTGCTGTGACTTGAGTGCGGATGCATTGTTATGAAGCAACAACACAGCAGCAGAAAATGTCCCATGGCACTTCTGATTGACAGACTCGCGTAATGCCCTTACTGTTGAATAGGTGTCTCCAGTGATGGTTGTCTTGTATAGTATGATTTCTACAAGCAGAACATCCTGTGTGTCCCAAAAAACGGTGACCCTGATCTTTTCAGCTGACTTCTGCTCCCAACATTTTTGGCTGTTGGAAACCCCTTGTGCTTCCATTGCATGGACTCTTTCTTGGTTTCAGGATCAGGACAGTGAACCCAGGTTTCATCCCCTATTGTAATTCAGGAGTAAAAGTTATCTGGATTTCTTTAAGTAAATCCAAATTCCCCCTGCAACATTGCATTTATTTTAGGTCGCTTTAAAACATCTAAGATCATCAGCGACCACTATTGATATGTACCAGAGGTACATTTTACAAGTTAGAATAAACAGAAATACAGTAACAGTAAGACAGCACAATAATACAATACAGTACTGAAGTACAGTAAATTTAAAATAATCCAGATCATATAATCAAGACCAGCAATATTAAGATATTTTAAAATCGACTTGCCACCTTCAGTTGAATTAAATATTTCATAAAATTTCGTTTATGATGCCAAGAGAGTTTCTTAGATTTTAGAGGCTTGAACACTCAAGTAAGTAAAATGTGAGATGTTGATAACATTCCTCCCACGTAAATTCCTTGGCCCAAAATTTTACTTTATAGTATGAAGGCATACCATATTCAACATTCATTTTCATGTAGATTTATTTACATTGCTTCCCTTTCTTTGCGAGGAATTTTATCACTGAACAATGTTCGAAATCTCTTGTTTTCTCCATTGACTCGTACAGCACTGCTCTTGCCATCTTCTCACGTCGAGTTTGTGGCAGACTGATTTGTTACCGAGACCAAAGCATACCAAAACTTGTCCTAACCTGCCTGTGCATACTCAGCTCTCCAACAAAGATGAAAGATACCAAGGTAGATAACTTATTGAACGTCCCTCGTATATGATACACATATATTAATGTAATCAATTGTTGCTGATACATTTAGGTAAGACTTGCAATGACTCGCAAATTATATAATGCATATTCTATATTAATAGAAATGAAACAATATTATACAATATTACAGTTTTCTACATCAATTATATTTTAGACATTTTTTAAATACGACTCATTTGAAATTAAATAAACAAAATTATTTACATTGTATTTTAATATTAAAGTTTATTAACTATTGTTAATAAGATGTCATAAAGATTGTTTTCAATAAAATACCATAGTGAAAAGAACCAAAAATATACTCTTCAATATTTCACTGAAAGCAGTAAGTGGCAGCAGAGAGTCTTGGCACTATGGAATGCAGGAGCGACCTCTGCTGGATAGGGGAAATTCTGTTCCATTTGTCCACAATTATTCTCTTCAAAACTGCCTTGAGAGTTGGCCAATGATTCTGGACCTCCCACAGGTTATCTATTGGATTAAATCAGGAGAGTGTGGGGGAGTTTCCTGACAGTTGTTAATTTAGTTTCAAATCAGTTAAAATGAGATGCATCGAAGTTGGTACTTATATCAAATTGTTCAAAATAAATTATCAATTTAGTAAACTATAATATTATTTTATTTCTACTTTCATATCATATGTATGATCAGTTTCTAGTCACTGTATATCTTTCAATGCTTGACTGCTCATGACAGCTCTTGGTCTGCTTTCTCAATTGTATGGTATCACAGAATGTGATGTAATACCCATTTTGACCTGCATGTAACTTTCAATTCTAAATATATATTAACATGCAAAATTGATGATGATAAGCTGTGATAAAAATTAAGTTAGTTAATTAAATGTTCAAATTATGGTAAATATAATATGGGATGCATACATAGAACTTCATGGGCCCTCTTGGGCTCCATGGGCCCTAAAGCAATATGTCGGCTGCCACTTTCTCTTCTTAGCCCTGGATATACCCTCCTAGCAATCCAATGAAAGGGCTGCATGTAATACCACACAAAGGCCCTCCATGGTTCATTTTGGAATAAGAGTACAAGAGTAATTAAACATTAGTGTGAAAATTGTCTGCATCAGTCCTGGAGGGAATCAAACCACTTCCTGATGCAGGCTGATTGAAAATAAAGAGGTTGCATGTGCATGACATTTGTATGACAGGTCTTTCTGAACTTGAACGAATGGTCCTTGCTCCTTGCATCATCAGAACTTGAATGGGTAAACCCTGCTCCTTGCATCTTCGAACTTGAATAGGTGAGCCCTGCTCCTTGCATCATAGGAACTTAAATGGGTGGACCTTCCTCTTTGTATCATAGAAACTTTAATGGGTGGACCCTGCTCTTTGTATCATTGAAAGTGATGTGAAAAGTGTTCTCCAATCTGAAACGTAGTGCAGTGCAATGATTTAGTTGGTTTGTTTGCATTAGTGATTTTTCTAATGTTGAAAGGATAACTCCATTCTGCCGTCTAAAGTTGAGATGATCTTTAATTTATTATGTTTCTCAAACCTAGTGTCATCACCCGAGCTTCAGCCTCCACCCCCAGGAGATGACACATTCCGATATATAATTTTTATTAATTTTCTATAATATTGAGTCATTTAATATCTGGCCTGAATGTTATAAATACCTATAGCTTATTAAATAAAAATAGATTTTAAATTCAACATAAATGAAAACCTTTGTAAGAAAACATTAAATGGACTTGGACACTACACTTATAGCTCCCCTCCTCGCTTAGGAAAAAACTGGATTGTGTCTGATCATATGGTAATGAAATTTTGTTACTGTAACTGGGGTGAATAGGGACAGATTGCAAGGTTTTTTAATAATAAAACTCGGAAACATAATGTCACAAATATTTTATTCGTGAAAGTGAAAGAAGGTTTAATCTCTTTATCTTTGGAACCTAATATCATTAAGATAGTACGTAATGACCTATAATTGTTGATTAAAAAGTGTCCCTATTCACGCCAAGGATGGGGTCAGTAGGGACCGTCGTAAATATAATTTCAAATTCCTATTCTATGAGACATTGAGGTGAAAAGGACCACAAGATTACTTTTTGAAAACATAAAATACATTGAAACAAAAATATCCAATGCATTACCATCACTTAAACATGTATATTCTTTGTAAGATTTCATTTTTCTTGTTTACAACTTGAGGAGACATTTTACTGTACCGCTGCTATACAGATTTAGGTATTTACAATTTCTCTACTGCAGCTCAAACTGATATCCCTCTCCTAATCATTTTCTAGGTCCTCTTGAGCAATGTACTTGTGACGATGACCTCTGAAATTACCCTCGTACTTTCTAACCATGTTGTCCCTACTCACCCTATAAACCCAAAAAAATGATAGCTTGAGAGAAAATATTCAACAGTTTATTTCATAATTAATATTACATCATAAAAATGTATGCCTATAACTTAGAAATAGAATCGATATTTACATGAAATATTTTGAAATTATTTCACCTACGTGTTTTGCTTGCAAGTTTTGCTGCGAACACTACAATAGTAATTACAACACCTGATCAACTACAGCAATATTCCCAACCACTGAAATGATTTCGAATATAATACTCAAAACTATTGAGAACCACAATCTCATGAATTTTATTCACCAGATGGCATCAAAAACACATTATTTAACATTGTCAATGAGAGATTGAATTTTTTCTACACTGCTATCCAACCCCTGCATCCCTATTCACCCTAGTTCATGGTACTAGGTCTTTTAGAACATGGAATACACAGCAAAATTTCAAATAAGCAGTGTTAGTAATTGTGAATAAAAATAATTAAATTTATATAAACTATTCTTAATTTCATCGCTGAAACTTGGACAAACAATGACAAACTTTTTTCCCCTTTGATTTATCTTGTGTAGGGCTAGCAAGAAAAAATTACAAGAGTTTTAAATTATACAAGGGTCGCTTCAGAAGTCATGGCAACAATTTTTTTAACAGTCAATAAATCTGCAGGAAACAAAAAGCACACATGGCACACAGGCACATATATTGCATCCTTGGGTAGCCTTTCATAACAATTATCAGCGGGTGAAGGGTTGAAATGTTTGTCATATAAACTGGCTTGGGTGTTATTTTGCCTTCAGAAATTATTTTAAAACATTCACACATTTTGTCTCATGAACACAGTTTTATTTGTATATATGGGTGCAGCGCCTCTGACTGGGAGGTCCTAGGTTCATGTCCTGATGGCGGCAGTATTTTCGACACTGGCTTTTCAGCTAGTTCGAATTTGGTCATTATGTGGAGGAGAATTCTAGTGGCCGGCTGCTCTGATCGGTAGTTTTCCGTGGTTTCTCCGATCAACACCAGGCAAATGTCGGAGCAGTACCCTAACAAACAGGCCATGGACCACGTGCGATCTGTCTTTGTCCCATCCTCTCCCCTTACACACACACTTACACTAACATGCACTACACTACCACATATTCCGGGAGACCAGTTGGGGGGTTTAGAGCTTGTCCCAGCTGGGGTGGTGCCCCGCTGGTGGGGGAGTCCTGGTTGGGGGGAAACCTCACTAGCGGACGGAAGGTCGGCGCCAGATCTCGCCATCCGGCAAGGGAAGATCACTGCCATCTCCCGAGAAAAAACATGCACTGCACTAACGGGACTAATGACAAGCAGTTGACACGCCCGGAAACACGAAAAAATCAATCAATCAATCAATCAATGTATATGTGGGGCAGTTTTGGTCACAAGGTGGTAAACATAATAAAACATTATACCAGATTGCGAGTGCTGTTGGCTGTGTTGAATCTGTATCTTCATTTTTAGTCTCTCTCTCATAGATAAAAGTATACCGGTGGTTTCACTTTAGTCTTTTTTCTTTAGGCTTTCCAGTCTATTCATAATTAATTATACTTTTGTTGAAACTGGTCTTCTCTTTGATTTTCAGGCAAAGTTATGATGTGACAATAGAATTGTGTGTAGAGGGCACGGGCACACGATCGTCAAACACATTAGATCTGAAGAATCCATACTTCAGGTACACAGGACAAGCTGCCCAACCTCCTCCTGGAGTAAACCATTCTTCACCTAGTGAAGCGTACTGGAGCCAATTAGATGCTCAGGGTGCTCGCCAGGGTAAGTGAAGTTAATAATTTCTGTTATAGAAACAATTCTTTCCATATTTTATAAGTGTATGATTTTGTTCTTTAAAATTAATGATTGATGTAGAAAATATGTTTAACCCTTTATTGTATGATTTTTTATTTTTACTTACAATAATTATTTTTCATTACATTTATGTATTTTAATTAAGGAAAAATAATTAAAAAAAATCTGCTTGAGAAAACAATAATGAAAAAATATTGCTTGAGAAAAACACAAAATTAAATTGTGTTACTCCTCCAAAAAATGTGCTATATTTCACGATTTAAGAAAACTTACTTATTTTTTAAATCGTTATGTGATAAAATAAGCATCAAGCAAGTCAATAAAATAAGAATTATTCGTATTTAATTACATTATTTTCCTAAAAATGTTTTGATTCTGATATACGGAAACTGTGTTACCAGGAAGTTCCAATTCACAACGCCACTTGGTTACTATCACTTCATCTCCTTATCTTACTGGGTTTACCACCTAACAATGGATGGGATGACATAAATGCATAATGCACATCACGTGTAATATAAAATAGTTCATAATTAAATCGTTAGAATGCATTTATGACCTGAGAAACATCATGATAGAGCTGAGTGACACTATGCAATAAAGGGTTAAGTCATTATTTTGGTTATTTATCAGGGGAAGTTAATTTGTTGTTTTGTTTCAAAGAGATTTGAAATATATCATTGAAAAGTAATACTTCTTAAATACTTAATCAGAAACACTTGTGCAAAGGGAAAGAAAATCTGAAAACAAAATATTTATAAAATTTAATTTCAATGTGACTTAAAGAATGCACATGTATGCTCCAGAAGTGAACATTACATTGTTGAGATTTTTTTGTCCATGTTCTAATTAAAAAGTCATTACATAAATTGAAGATAGAAAAAGAATCAGCTCAATGATTGGAAAATGCTGGTGTATTTTTGGTATAGTATTTTTTGTGGAGACTTCTCAAGTAATAATCTAATACGTTTTGTTTTTTTATTTATTATCAGTATACGGACAAGTTAGTCCTTTATTTACAAAAAATACAATGAAAACTCCCTTAGCATGTGGCAACATAACCATAACATATGTAAAATTAACAAAAAATAATTTAGTCATATCATATAAAAATTTTTGTTTCGTTTTGTTATTTTTCCAAACGCGTTCCAAATTTCAAGATTAAAGAATAAGCTCACTAACGCTAAAAATGCAGATTTATCTGTTTCACATAACTCTAAGTTCAAATTATTGACTAATTTACAACAACGATTAATAACATTATTCGCTGTGTAGGAGTGACGGTAAAATGAGCATGAGATAAAGTGATCTCAGGACCTCTACTGAATGCAAATCTTGGCAGATTCGCTTCACAAATCCCAAGACGGTTAGATCTGGATATTGTACGCTGAATGTGATTCGTAAAAGTCAACTGAGAGTCAAAAACACTCCCAGATCTTTGTGAAATTCATCACATATTCTAAGGCCTCGTTCATTTTAGATATTGAGAAAGTTATTGATTTACATTTATCAGTGTTGAAGAAGAGATAATTTCCCATGCACCATGAATACTAGGCATTTAGGGTGTCTTGCATGAGATATGCACTCCGTCATAATTGGATTGGATTTTAAAAAATATCTTTAGATCATCCGCAAAAAGCAAGTACTCCACATTCAATATACTATCACAGATATCGTTGATAAAAATGTTAAATAGAAGAGGACCTAAGTGTGACCCCTGAGAGACACCAGAAGATGCCTGAATTGGACTAGAAACATTAGTCTTATAAGATACCATTTGAACACGGAAGATACAGGTACTCGAGTAATGGTCCAGTGACCCCCAACCGCTCTAGTTTAATAAGCAAAATATTATGGTTTACCGAGTCGAAAGCCTTGCTAAAATCGGTATAGATACAGGCAACCTGAAGTTCTTTTTCCATAGCTTCCAATATATAGCAAAAGTAATAGGACAAATTTGCTTCAATATTTCTACCTGGCATAAAACCAAATCGTAGTCTTTAAATAACAGTCCAAGAATTTGTGCAAAAATGAAACCACAGTTTTTCAACAGAATAGATGGAATGCCATCTGGACCTTCAGAGCTCCCACAATCCAATCCTTCAATTTTACATAAAATGTCAGCTACATTAATTTCTATACCCTTCAGTGGCAGAGATGGCTCAGAAATCTCAACTGGTCTTTCATAAAAAGTGGTATCAGCTTTCTTATAAGAAGATGAATAATAATTCGCAAAACCTTCCACGATGGATGTCCTATCATTAAATACTGATGAATCGAATGCATAATATTAGGAAGGCCCTTACACGCTCTTTTAGAATTTACATACTTCCAAGAATTTCTCTGATCCGCTGTGATATATCTCGTTAAATTCGCATTATATCTTGCAAAATCTCTCCTTGCTAAGCTTTTACAAATTGTTCTAATTTACAAAATCTCGTGTATATTATAGGAGAGTTAAATCGCTTATAATCAACACAAGTCGATTTTTTTTGTCTATTGTGTTCTTCAGTTCACTGCTATACCATGTTGGAAATGAAGATTTTACAATTCTTTTCTTAGGTACATAAAGATATATACAGTTAATAAATAAAATAAAGACACTAATGTGTTAACATCGCCATCTAACGTACCAAATCTGGAATAGATATCACAAAAAATTGCACAATCGAATCATAATCAGCCGCAGAGTAATCATATCTCCATTCCTCAAAAGTTTCTACAATGCAGTTCGCTTGAAGAGCACAACAAATGCTGAGCGGCGGATGATAATCAGATGATTATCACCAGATGGTGATACAACATCCTCATCCTAATGGGTTACAGAAAAATGTTCAATATCAGAAAATATAAGATCCAACATTCATTCTTTATCGTTTACAATTACATTATTTTGAAATTAATTCCAAAAACTAACGGTATCAGCTAATGCATTTGCACAGGATTTCTCGCGTACAGTGGTATCGGTATCAAGTCTAGGAAAACTCGACAGTTTGCCCTGACTCCAACTCACATGAGGAAGATTATAATCACCAAAAATTATCCACTTCGAGTTAGGATATTCGAAAAACAAATATTCGTAACCAAAGAAGCTGTACGAGATAAAAAGCATCTTCACCAATGAGTGGCGGAAAATAAACCGTACCAATGATGATATTAAAGTTGTCAGAACGCAGGTGACTAAACAAATGTTCTACATCGTCAGAACATTCAATTTTCACCCCATGATACACATTTTTAAAACCAATAAGAACACCACCTCCTCTACAATAAGTGCTATTATTCTCATTTCAGTCATTTCTATATACAATAAAGTATTTCAAACGAAATTCTGAGCTTAAAATCTATGCGACTAGCCATGTTTCAGTGAAGACAATAACCTTGTAGTTATCTAAAATATAGCTATATTTCTCAGTGTCCTTAATTTTAGTGTGAAGCCCTCTAACGTTCTGATAATATATTCTAAGCTTGTCTTGATTTATACATTTTTGGTTTTTGATTATTCGATGCTTTAAAGTCAGCAATTTTTGGCTGACCATTAAAATACTTGATTATTTTCAGAATACCATTTTTATTAAATTCATTGAGCTGTTCTCTCAAGGTTTTCAAATGATTTCTCTGCATCAAAGTTAAATAAGAATTTATCTTATAGGGTGCAGTACATTAATTTTTGCTTTTTAGCATTGATATCCCCAAAACATGATTAACAAAAATAACTTTTACCGGTCTGTTTTTATCAGAAACAAATTTATCTTGTCTAATAACATTACAGACTTCACTCTCCTCGAAATTACAAATATCTTTCGAAAATTATGTACCCAATCACAATCTTCTTTTCTGCGTATAGTGTCACTTGCTGCAACAGACTCCTCTACATTGTAGATCAACAAATTATTTTTGCGGCTTAACCTATCCTACCTGACACCTTGTCAGCAAATGGACATTCATTATATCTTTCTTCATGTTAGCCTCAATACTGTCAACCTTGACGATCTACTTAGCAATATCGGCCACCAACATTGGTAGACACTTTAGCTCACCCTAGCAATCAATGCAGAGGTATTTATGCATACGCTTTTTTAATTCCATGCATTGAATTTCCGATGTGGTCAGTTCCGTACAAACGACATGAAAATGCCGCTGACAGCTATCACAGTCGAAGAACTTCTCTCCCATGGCGTTACATGGCTCCTGACATGCCACACATACTTCAATTCGAAGCCAAATTGTCCAAAGAAAGGAAGATATGTTTTTGTTATTCTTCTCGCAAAATCATTGCACCAAAATGCACGAGTTATGAGATATTTAAAGAGATAAATAAAATAAAAGGAGAACCCAATTTAGAACATGATTTGACTTGTGCTGGAAATAAAACATAACACACAAGATGTAGTGGAATACACAATCCTGGTCACTGGATGAATTCACTTATCAGCTGTTGCTCACACGAGAATGAACTAATAATATAAATATTATAAATTAATTAAATAAACTTGACAAAACAGTTCTTCACTTTTGCTGATACCGACGTTTTTAATTCATAAGACATGTTTTGAAACTAATTACATCAATGATTGAGAAGTAATATATTTTCAAAAACAGGTTTCACTCTGTTGCTTATCTGTAAGTGCTGACAGCTCTACACAAACACTGCTGCTCTCAGTTTAAGTGAAGGACATCAGCCTCTGTGTTGTCTGTTTGAGAGGTTGTGCGTGAAATTAGGTATTCTCAGCACACTCACTGTGGATATCGAAATCTTGAATTCCCTAATCTGACCTTCCTGAAATGGAAAGTCCTATGCTCTAGCTGCAACTAGCATTCCACATTCAAAGTCTGTTAATTTCCATTGTGCTGCCATAATCATGTCGGAAACCTAGCCACATGAATCACTCAAATACAAATGACAGCTTTGCCAATGCACTGTCCTTTTATACCTTTTGTACATGATACTATTACCATTGTATATTTGCGTATTGCTTTCGCATGACTTTTGACACTTCGGTGTAATTCTTACATTATCAATTTCCTTCTAAATTCTTTGTGACTAATATAAGGGAAAACCATAAGATTTCTATAATTTCCAAAATCCGGTTGTCTTTTATCTTGTACTATTTTAAGTGTCTGACATTGATTAATAGTTCTCTGTATTAAAATTGATAAAATGACTGCTTTTGGTATTGCATTTAACAGCTTTGTTTTTCTGTTGTTCTTATTTTTTAATTTCTCTTATTAAATGCATCTTTTTTTGTTTTGTTTTATTAAATCATTCCATCATATTGCTATTATCGCAGAGACTTACGTATTTATTTTGAATATTTAGTTCCTATTGAGAATCAAAGGAAATGAAACTTGAGAGATGCTGGTAGTGTTGTTCAAATCTTTTATTCCTCTCCCTTTCATTTCTGGTTTCAGATAATCTAATCATTATAGTATTGAACGGAATGATTGTGCAAATGTGTGTAATCAAATTTGAATGTTACAAATTCTAACGAAAATTGTATCAATTCTAACTACTATTCTTCAAGGTTTTGAAGAGCAGTGCATTTGGGTCAATAGAAAGGTTTTTAGAAATGTGAAGTTTTTTTTTTAGCATTTATATTACTTTTTGCCAGAGTACAGAATTCAGACCTGACTTTTTTAATAAAATTTCTTGTAAATTCTCACTTCATCCTCTATTTTACAACTGGCAGTCACAACATAACCGTGGAGACTTAATGAAGGGAGAGAAATTTGCAGGTAGTTTTCAGTCACTGGACGGTTGAGGCAGTGTGTCGAGTAAAGTTTTCCTTTAGACATTTTGTCGTATTAATCCACATATTTTCTTATTATTTTTTTCAAGTATGGGAGGAATATCTTTTGTTACCTCCTCATACAGGCTCATGGGTTGGTAGGATTATTAATGGTGACTTTACAATTAAGCAGGAATGTGTGTTGACACATTGCCCTTCGTATAACAGTTGAGCATGAGGGGCATCTAATTACTTTATTTAACTTTGTCAAAGCCATAGAGAATGTCATTGTGCCTATGGGATTGGTAAATTTCCTCTGATTTGTCATCTTGTTATTGATAAATACTTCAACAGGGTTGCCATTTTCTGGAAAACTGGTGAGAGTAAGGGGAAAGTATGAAATTTTTAGAAGAATCTTTAGAAATTGGGAAAATTTTTGAGACAATTATATGCTTATATATTATGCTTTAAAAAGCATTCCAATTTTTGTGTGTGTAGCAATTTAAATTTGTCTTTTTCATGGTTAAATCAAATAGGTTACAAACAAGTGACAGGTACCCAAATGTTGGTTTTATTTAATATTTTATTTAAATGACATGAAATGCTCAAAAATATTTCGAGGGGGGGGGAGTATTGTGAAACCTAGGATAATTTGTTTTAAGAAAAGTATCCACCCTGATGAAATTTAAAAACTATCAACTGTGTTCTAGCATTTCTCTTTACTTTCCTATCATCTTCCATTTTTATGCTATTAATACCTCATCACCCATAAACACTGCCTTCACAACTACAACCACTATGACTTCTTGCAGTGTCAGGACAATTTCCCCAACCTTTTTTAAAACCTTCATTTCATGCTGTTGAACAGATTCAGTCATGGTAAATGTGAGAAAATAGAAATATTGGTATCTTACTTTCCTTCTCTGTTTTTGTAAGGAAGTAATTTATCCAGAAATTGACAAAATCTTTTCTAATTCTGAGTGGTTTTAAGACACATGTCAATGCCATTCCAGGACACAGAGAACGCCTGTGGAGGGGAGGGTCAATGGTGGACCCCCCAGAATGTATTGCATAATAATTGAAGGAAAAATGAATATATTTAAAAACTTGTAGAATGTTTATTTAGCAAAATATAACATATATCTTCTAAAAGTTAGGGTTAAAATATTTTCAGTTTTGTGGGTGTGTAGTCACTAACATTTTGAACATGCTTTGCACGATTTCTTGTCCTTTTGGACCCTTCTGCCGGTTCACAAAGCAATTCTCTTTTTTTTAAAAACTTGGTGTGGCAATAATTGTTTATCTACTGACATCTCATTGTCTTTGATTGCACTTGTACCTGCAAAGATTTATGACTATTTTGTATTTCCATCCATCAATGCCAATTGTACGAATTGTTTTGTAAACATCCATTAAGTATTCAAAGACAAAAATATCACTTTGGGTTAAGAAAGAGTTGTAATAATGAAAGTCCTAAACTATTGAATCGTATCTTCCTAACCTAAACCAAGTTGGAGCAAAAATCTACATTGAGATGCACACCTCTCTCCAATTGGTATGCAAGTGTTATGAATGATTTTAGTATACGTTGGAATTATTTTTTGTATCAAAACTCAATTTGGACAATGTGAATCTAAAAACATAAGGAATTTGTAATAGAACAATTTGCTCTGTAAACAGGCTTGTTAGCTTAAGTTGTCATCAATTGGAGCATCTTACAACAAACTTATTTTGGTGCAGTCTCAGCAAAGGCAGATTTATTTTATTTATTTATTTATAATTCATCTAAATAGTTTGGGACCAATTGTTTCCCTTGAAGTAAATTCTTACATTTGTTCACTTTCATCGAGATTTTTATTGTGCTTTCCTTAACTTAATTCCAGGTAAATGTGCCTCCTCAAGATTGTATAACTTTTCTCCCCACTTCAATTTTAGACTCATGTTCTAGAGCTCTGACAACTGTTGCTGGATTAGTAATAATTTAGCAGCAAAGTTAGGTAAATCATATCCAAAATCTTGAGAATTAGTAAATCAATGTGGATTTTTCACATTGCCAATGGGATAACTTGGTTTTGGATCAGGGGTAACAATCCTCAAAAACTTTAAGTAATTCTTGAACTTGTGTGTGTTTGTGTGCGTGTGCGTGCTTTGTACTCACAGACAATCTATTTTTTTAAATTTGTCCTTGTTTTTTGTTTTTTTCTAATTGATCACACTTTTAACTTGAGGCCCTAAATTTATGATAATTAACTTTCTATGATATTTTATTTTATTTTTTATTTTATATATTTCTTAATTTGTTCTAGTATGGCAAAGTATGCTTATGAAAATAGCCAATGTTGTAATATTCTGAAGCACTTGTGCACCTTTTTGAGTTAGTTTTTGTTCATGATAGCACACGAGTAATTTGATTTCAAACTAATACAATTACTTTTTAGAATTTACTCAGCTTGTTTTGATACTCCCAATAATGATGTTTCTGTGTGAAAGAATTTTCAATAAATTTTGAATGTATTGTTAATCAAAGTGGAAAAATATCATGTTGCCCAAAGACTCTTAAAAATCAATCCAAAATGCTGGGAGCATAGATGTTTTCCTAAATGTTAACAGTATCAGCACTATGTATAGTATATGTCTGTCTACAAAGATGATAAATCTGTCTACAAAGATGATCTAAATAGACAACATGAATTAGGAAAAGAAAAAGAGCAAGAATTGTTGAAAAGAAAGTAGTTGAGAAATCAAAATCTACTTCCTCCTTTCCTTTAGAGCAAACATGCTGGTTGAAGCATCCAAATCCACAGAAAGTCTCAAAACATAACTCTGTGTTTCACTTGTTATGTGTTTTATCACATGTTGATTTCCTTCTTGGTATGTTTATTATAGTTATTGTAATGCCAAAGGCGTATTTATAACAAATTCTGTAGTTTGTGGTGTTAGAAACGAAAATCAGAAAGCCCATGGCTAAGTGGTTACCTTAATGTTGTTTTCAAAGCAGTCAGCCATGTGAACTTGTTAATAGAATAAATGTCTCATTAGATCACTGATGGAACCATCAACACTTTTAACTATTTATAATAGCAAATTGTTTACAGATGTAAAAAGAAAAAAATTAACTCTCTCCCGAAATTTTATGTTCAATTCAAGATTTCAAGGTAGCAAAATATATTGTTAACAGTTGGACAGCCTAACTCAATTTCTATAAACTTTCATTATTTTGTGAATAATCAAAGAAGTGCATTTTTAGGGCATGATATCACCAAATAGGTGGTGTAAATTGTCCCTTGACTTATCTTTGTACTCACAAAAATTCAAAATTTAAGTACCCAAAATGTGAAAATTTTATAGTGGATTAACTGTGTTGGTAAAATATCATTTTACTTGTCTAAACCCAGATAATAGCTACATCAATTTTAGTGCTTCATGGAAAAGTGCTAACTTCATAATAATAGTACTAGTAGTGATGATGATGATGATGATGACGACGACGACGACGACGACCATGATAAAAGAAATATAAATGTCTCATGATGATGAGGCTCCGGATGTAAAGCCTGCATTTTTGCCTGACCGTTTTTATATTATGAAGTAGTATATCAGTATTAGGAGTAGTACCAATATATCTTATATTATGAAGAGTTGATTAAGAATGAAAGGGCAATAAATTAGATTTACTCCTGGAAGTGCCAAACAAACTGCCATCCTGATATTCACCTTAAGTGATTGAATAAACAAAAACGGTGTACATCATACATTGCTGTAAAAATCTACAGGTCAAATTACTGCAATCTGTTAACGTAAGTTTGCAGAAACTCTCACTTATCACTTATATAACAGAATTAAAAGTATTAATGGCAATGACATGATTCAAATTAAACTGGCACAAGATTTATTGGAAAATTAAACTTATTCAGGCGGAGTGCAGAAAAAGCGGAGGAAGAGGAAGAACGTCATGGTTTGCAAAGATCAGTTGAAATGGGAAAATTTCAATTGATGGAAGAGTGAGCAAATGACAAGGAAGTTCTCTTATGGAGATGTTCATTGTACTATACTACTAGTGGAGGAAATTATTTATTTTTTTTAAATTTACTTTTTTTTTGTATAATTGAAATAAAGTATAATTTTTTTAATGTATCTCTTTGCTTCTTTTGCTTTTTTGAACTCGACATCCACTTAAGAGTTGATTTTCATCGATTGTCATATTTTCATTTTCATATATATTAAATGAATAGATTACATATATATGTTATATATGTGTTATATATATATATATATATATATATATATATATATATATATATATATATATATATATGTGTGTGTGTGTGTATTTATATAAACACCCCCCACCTACTACCTTTCACACGTGGGGAGAGCGTGATAGTATGAATGCTCGTGAAGTGAGCTTAAAATTCGCAGGAAGCAGGATCTTTTGGGTATGAGAAAGGTCTGAACCCTTGACACAATGAATCAGATAAAATACAAATAAAATGAGCATATATTTACAGTGGCACAATTATATAATAGGATTATGCACTTTAAATAGTTGGTCACTGAAAAAAAAAAAACAGAAAACGAGGCAAAACAAAAAATTGGCATCACCTCGACTGCCTGAACACACTTTCACCAAGTACAGTTCACAATTTGCTCATTCCTCTTTCTGAATTTTTATCTACCACATTATTTTACTCTTTCTACTCTCTAGTTTTTCTGTGCACGGCTTTTAAAATGAGTTTTACACTTGTTCTAAGGTATCCCGTTCACAGGTGCTAGCTTTGGGCTTCGCACTCACTATAACTGTGAACTTTAAAGAGAAAAAACAGTAATACGTAACATACACATTACTGAAATCTGACCCTTTACTTATCACAGAAAGCAATTACTTTTAACCCAATACAATAAACTGACTTTTCCAGATAACATCAACTGTACAACATGTGAAAATCATTAATTATTTAAGTAAAATTGTATAAGGTATGGCCTCTTGGAATGAATTCAATAAAACGTACAGTAAATGAACATGAAACTGCCACTCATATCGTTCGAAATACTTCTCCCACCAATTCTGGACTTTTCACCCTCTTTTAACATGAATTGTCGTGTATTTACTGCTATTCTCTTTCCCCAACTGATCGCTGCATAAAAGCTGCTGGTTATTTTACCTCAACAGCTCCGCATCGCTCGCCTGTAGGTAACCTTGGGGATTTTCTGCCGCTCGCAGCCTCGTGTTGCCACCCGTGTTTGCTCGCTGTCCCACAATATAATCAGTTTCTTTCCCTCGAGCTCTGGACTCTGCCATGCCTCCAATTTCCACACCCTTCTCCCGTTCTCCAGACTCCTACGATTATCGTTCCAGTCCAAATCTTTCTCACCTACGCTTCGCTCTTCCTGGGGTCGTCCTTCTTCTTCTGTCGCGCCTCATACAAGTTTGTTTGTGCTTCCAACCTCGAATAATTAATGTTGCTGAAGTTAGGCTTTAAATGCTCGGCCTACCTACCACACTTTGTGCCCGTGTGGTCTCAGCGTGCAATATGAGATGCTGGATTTAGTTAATGTCCTGTGCGAATTTTACAAATTTGAAATTATTTCGAAGTCAACCACTTCCTTCACTTGCTATCTCAAATATTGTGAATGTTAATGTGAAGAATGTTCGTGCACTCCACTTCTCAATTACCTCACTTTTATTGATACGCTTCTCAAGCTAACTTTTAACTACCAAGTTAAAAATAAACTCCTATGCTATCATGTTACAATCGCCTTCAGAACTCGGTCTAGTTGCCGTTGCTGCTGCAATCGTAGAGAGTTCCTCCGAGGCACGCCGTGATACTTATGGTACTCGCGCCTGGGGAAATTTTTGGAGGGGTGAATATTCTCCTCTTTTTGTGACCTCCCGGAAAAACACTATTCGGTAGTTCGGGCGTCAGAGTTCGAATAGCTGTGGGTAGAGGGCGCGTTTACAAGCCATCGCTCCACCTACTCTCTGTTCGTGGGCTTCTTTTTGTAGCTGATGGTGGCGCTATGGGGTTATCTAATCCCATGACGTCACAATATCATTTGACATTCAATTGACAGTCAATTACACTTCGCAACAAATTTTCAATTTTTGTTGATTGCTTGGTTCTCCCTATTTATACTGTTACACTTATTGGCATTTCAAACTTTTAATCTCATAGTGATGTACATCGTCTTCGAGGTAATTTCTTAATTTTTTGGTTCTATTTTTTGCAGTCCTACCTTATGTATATGTCTGAACTTGATTGTGCAAAGCTGCCAAATCTGTTGCTTTGGATTCAATTGCAAGATAAATCTAAAAAATATCAATAAAAATTGTATACTGTAGTAAAAAAGCTAATCTGCTGCGTGATTGGAAAGTACCAAATACCCTACTTGACTACATTAGAATTAATTCATAAGGCGGTGTGGACATAATGGTTCCACATTAGGTACACTTACCTGTTATTTTAAGCGCTATACAATGATATAATCTACAAGTGTAATATACTGTTTCTATAGAATAATGTATTTTACACATCAGTTTGAAATTTAAAATTGTTTAAAACTTCTTGTTTCACTGAAAAAGTACAAAAAAATACAAATAACTACCATTCTTTTCAAAACCAGGATTATAAAAATTTCCTTTTCACTTCATAATCTATTATGCATTTTACTATGAAAAGGGACTCCCTAGTGCTTCCTAGGATGGAGAGAACTCTTGTGTGCCACTTGGAGCAAACGTTTGCTAAATAATTGGGAAAAACATGTACCTATGCATCCAAAGTATCCTGATGTAAAAACAAAACTGAACCTTGCGATGTCATAAATTTGAATACACAGGGTACTAGGGACCACATGAGGAGAAACAAGTCTCCAAAACTGTTTATTAGAAAAGTTAAAAAGGTAAACGTTAAGGAAGTTTTAAAGTACTAACATCAAACTTTTTTCAAAAGTGTATCCAAATGTTTCCTAAATAACTTTTTCATGTTGATTACTATATAGGTAGGCTACTGCATAGTATGAGGGGGGAGTATTTTATAAATAAAAGTTTTGAAATTAATTTTAAATATTTTCATTAATTTTGTAGGTGATTTTTCAACTTTTTCTTTTACCAGTAATAGTGGAATTAAACATTTCAAATTCTATTTTGTTAATACAAAAATTGAGAAGGTTAACTGTTTAGATCTCAAGCATCAAAGAATAGAAAAATTTAGTCCATACTGTTTTTTGTTAACTATAATCTATATGAGGGATATTTCATAACAGCTTACTTCATCTCTAAAATACATGGCACTTCAACAACTTTGGAAGTTCCCTAGCAGAAATCTTGGGATACAGAATTTTTATATTTGGTAGAATTCTGCAGTCTAATTATGTTAAAGCAATTATTTTATAAAATAAAACTCACACTTGGAAGTGATTATGATCAAATTTTTAAGAACATACAAAAAAGAGATGAATCTGATAAATGAAGACTGTATCTTCAACTGCTTACACCTTTGTAAATTTTCCCAGTGGAGGGTTATGATGTGACCAGTTCTGCTTTCTTTCTGGGTTTCATAAATATTCTTTACTTCTACTCCCAAGATTAAAATTTCACATTTGTCAGTAGGGTGCGGATTCATATGCACTAAAAATTCTGAAAATATGCATGCAAATGTGCTTTAAAATATAGGGAAATATGCACTTAAAAAGAAAAATATGCACAGAGAAAAAAATGTGTGTTTTAGTCTCTACAAAATAGTTCAATTTCAATGTTCAATGATACACACTGAATTTAATTTCAATTGCAAGAGGTTATAATACATTTTTCCAAATATCCTGGGATGAATCATTTCTTGTTACCCACAATGTTCTTATGCAGACCAAGTTCTTTCAACTTTAGTTGAGTTTAGGGAACAATAGTTACAAGCTTCAATTTCTTTAGTTACGTAATTTTCAACGCCATGCATTTCATCCTGTAAAATACTGTGTAACTTTTTCATCATTCTCAAACCAGGATTTTTTTCTTGAATTTTCTTAGTTTCTTCTGTTAAGACTTGTCCTATTGGTCTTGGCAAATTGTTGAATGACTTTGCTACAGAGTTCAGTCGGGCATTTTTCGTTCCCATGGACATTTTTGAATCGACTTCCTGATGAACAGTACAGCTCTAGTCACATACATATGATGCAAACTCAAAAGCCATCTCAACATTCCTCCAAATTTTATGTACAAAAAAATAAAAAATGTAAAATATGCAAATATATGCTCTTAAAATGAAAACATGCTCAATCATCATTAATATGCAAAAATAAGACTCAAGGCTTAATCATCATAAATATGCACTATAAGAACTTGTATATTGATTCCAAACAATAAGAAATGAATTTGTGTGCTTTGTGCATATCATTACAGTTAAGGAAAAAGCAACAAAAAATTTGCAACATCCGCAACCTAGTCATGGGGGTTCCAATGTTCAGGTCATCTTCCTCTCATTTCAGTTTTTGCTAAGTTCATCTGAGCTTGAATTGAAGCTCTGTACTGCTCTTGCCAACTGATACTTCGTAGGCATCTATAATTGCACTGACAGTTCAATAGCAAAACTGATCACCAGCATTTTCCTCCCAAATTCTGATTCTTAAATGGTATGAAAGTCCTGATATCAATTACAATAAATTTTCGTACAAGAGAATAGTTATCAATTATAGGGAGGCACATTTGAAAAGAGAAAATATAACTTGGTACTTCAATAATTTGTAATCCTTCACTATAACCAGGACATGGCTGAACCAGTCCTTCATGATAATTTGTTATATCTTTGACCCCAATGAATAAGCTGATAAGTCAAAAAAACTTAATTTTACAGAGGAGCAAAAAACAACTTTAAACTAATGCTATAAATAAGGATTAATGATATTCAAACAAAACCTACACAAAAATAGTTAGGTTGGAATATCACCTGCGTTTGAATATCATATATCAGTATTAATTTCCTGATTTAATTCATTCAAACGTTGTTTTTTGCTCTTCTGTAACTAAGTGTTTATGACTTATCAACTTATTCACCGGGATCAAAGATAATAAGAACCATAATAATGAAAGCAAAATGTAAATATTTGCTTATGCATTTACCAAGCTTTTAAGCACTGTATACATATTTTAGAAAATTTGCCTCCAAACCTTTGTTTTAGAAGTGTCAAAAGATCAAAAAGTCCATTCCAAATGTAAGTGTTAGAATCTACAGGCAAAAAAGTAGAAATCTATGGAAGCAAATAAAGCCGTGACACAACACAATTACAAATGGAATATCTGCCACCCTATACGGGAGACACGCATTGTTGTAATAATTTAGCACTCTTGATTTCATATTCTACTATTGCCAACAATTATAATAGCTTGTATTTCACTTATGGTTTATTACCAATTAGTTGGTCCTAGAAATCATTATTAGATATTATATACCAAGTATGAACATTAAAAATCTCTCAAAGATCAGGTGATATGAGGAGCATTTTTCAAAACCTGAAAAATGCACAACTGATTCAATATAGATTATACATCGTTTAGGCATCGTTCGACCAGATCCCTCAAATCGGGTTTTATCAAAACTCAACATATTCAGTAGAACACTATTGCTTTAAACATTCAAAATCACTAGATTTTAGCAAAATCCTACATATATGCATTCTCAACATGTGTTTATGAAAAACTATCCTTTGCATTAATCAAGTTTTGAAAAAACATTCTTCCTATGTAATGTCACAAAGTATACAGACCAAGGCTATTTGCTTTATCGCAGGATTCCGTCTCTGCGATTGGTTGAATATGTAATGACGCAATTGTTTCTGCCATAAATGACAAATACGTCATAACCTGTGCCATGAGATGCCATTTTATGAACAATTTCTTGCAACGAAAATGGTTGTTTATAATGCCAGTGTACTAAAAGGTATTTTTAACATGTGTGTGAAAGGTTTTGTGCACGTTTCGTAAGGTTTCAAACTCCATTAGAAAGAAAATATAGCTGTTGTGCACATGGACGAAAAGCAAAGAAATCGTGATTCCTTCACTGCGTGTTAAAACATCATTGCTGAGGAAAATACCATCCTTTTTCTTCCATGTGTGAAATGACTTGCTCTCTATATTGCTATCAAATAAATAAAAAAAATGCAATTCAAACACAATAGAAAATCCTTGTTGAATAGTATCACAAACTTACATTGACTAACTTTCAATCAAAGTTTAACTGTTGCCGAAAATGTTATAAACTAGGACTCAGATTCTTAGATTTGAACATATTTTGTTACGCACTTAACATCATATGTAATATTTGAATACACGTATCCATTTCAAACATTTTTGAGCCAAACATGAATTCAATATGTATTCTACAAACGACTAAATCAGGATTTCTTAAAAACATGTGCTTAAGGAAACTCGTGGGTTGATGGGAATTTTACATGGGCTGAGACTCAGCATTTACTGTTGCTTACATCAGTGCTTCTAATTAAATTAGTACTAATTTCCTGATGAAAGTTGGAAGGAACATGTCTTCACTAAAGAAAGTGATGAACAACATTTATTCCATGGAAAAAAGTATCAGGGACCAGAGCTGATGTGTTCTAATCAGAACTCTCAAAAATATAACATAATACCTGGTTAACAAAGATAAAACAATGATGGGGTTTTTCTAGAAGAAATATCTGGTGAATTACCTCAAGACTAAGAGCTGTTGCATCTAAGAAGCATGCATTATTGATTACTTGTTGCATTGCAATAGGAAGTCTATGAGATTAGATATTTTAGGATTTTACATGGTAGTTCATTGCATCTTAAACATAATTTTTGGGTTGGTTGCTAATTTCCAAGGGAATATTTAAGATGTTGAAAAATTGTTCTTTAATTTTGTGTAAGAACATCTTTGTTCAAATTGATTCTAAAAATCTGAGCCCTAGTTATAAAGCATGTTGTGTGTATGCATTGTTGAAAAAGTGTCAATAGGCAATTTATTTCGTTGATGCTGAAACACTTAGAATTCAAAATAATTAAAATGTTTACAATTATCAGATAGTACAAAATTAAATAATTTTAATATAAGATTAGAAATGCTTCACCCTTATCTTACCCTCACCCTTATCTCCATTAATTTTTTTTTTTAATGTTCTTTACACCATAGTGTAATTTTAAAGAAAAAGTAATCTCAAAATGCTAAAAATCATATAAAAATGTCAGTGTAGAGAGAAAATGACTTTTATGCCCATGTGAGAGCACTAGGCAGATATGATGTGTATGCACCTGTTTCCAAATTTTCCCCATATTGTTTTACAAGATTTTAATTGTTTTATTCTTAGTTACATAAATAGTTACACTCAAAACATTGAAATACCTCTAAAATATAATTGCTTAGCTTAAATAGTTGTATTTATCGTAAAAAGAAAAGGACATGTTCGTCTTTTTTGATAAAATTGAAAGCAAACGACCCAAATTCCATCTGCTCATGAGGCATGCCACTGACTGTTGCATTATCACGTCCATTGTCCAGTATTGTCTTATCATTCGATATTGCAATACGACGTTGCTGAAGGTCTATCTGCACCCTTGACGGGTACAACAGGCCCTTCCATTCACTGAGAACTCCTTATCACTTCTTAATTCATGGTGGCGTATTCTCTCTCCTTGACTTATTCAGTGAACTATCCAAGCTTTGTGTATTGCAGTGTGAAGTACCCATGAGAAAATTCACTGATGCCATTTCCTTTTTCTTATGGGATGGTGAAGTTAAGGTGTAGGTGAAGTTGTGAAGGTGAGATGTAGATGAGGCGTATCTGAGATGGGGATAGTAGGTGTAGGGAGGTAGGTTTGAGGTGGTATGGGAGTGTGGTAAATGTGAGATGATGTGATGTGAAGGTGTGGTGGAAATGTGAGGTGAGGTGAGGTGAAGGGTGGTAGAGTGAGGTACTAATTTCCGGCGAACTCTAAATTTTCGAAAAACGCGAAATTTTAACATTTAAAAATTACAAAATTGAAAATAGAGATTTTTGCTTTCAGCAAAATATGTTCTAAAAAATCAGCCCTCTAAAAAACATTGTGTACATTTTTTTTTTTTAAACTAGTAGTTTACGCGTAATTTCTGGTTGTGTTTATGTGAATTATAAAAATAACGTTTTCTCAATTGTTCCAATTTTTCCCATTGATAAAACAAGGGACACTTAAAATAATAGAGGTGGTCTAATTTACATTGATCTCTTTAAATTTTCGAAAATTGCGTGTTGGAAATATTGGGTTGAGACAATTAGATTTTTAAGCGTCGATCCGAGTTGGTATGCGACTGCTTGGTGCAGTGGTATGGTGCACGGCGAGTGTCGGTGCGGAAAACCATCTTCTGGGCGAAAAGCGCGGAGATGCAATACTCACGAGTTTATACAGAGCGAGGTTCCTCTCTGCCCGTGAGCCGGTTGGCTGGGCGATCAGCCAATGCGAAGAAAGCATCGGCGAATCAGGCAGTGGGCCCCCTGGACGGGGTGGGATAATGCCTTCTGCCCGTGGTCGGACGTTAAGAAGCAGCGGGGAACACGACCTGGCGTCGTGGTAAAATAAATATTTCCAGGCCTCGTGGAAACGTAAGCGTCTGGAAACATCCGTGTAACCACGCATAAACTCAACCCTTTCTCCATATCTGACCCATATTCCCATAACCTTCGCTGTAGGTAGCTTTCGCTCCTTCAGCTGTCTCAGACAGCGTGTCTCACAACCCACAGATTGGAACGAGTTCCGCGAACTCTTCGCCACTCTACAAATTAATACATTGCCGATCGCAGATTCAAAAGAGTCGATCGACGCACGAATACTCACGAAAAAATTACAATCGGCCCCCAGAAAGGTGACGCCGGTGTTGTGGCGGCCGCCGAAGAAGGATCACGCACACTCCCGCTCGACGTCGAAGTGTTGTTGCGCGAAAAACGCAAGGCCAGACGACTCTGGCAGCACTTTAGAAGCCCTGCGCTGCACGAATGGGGAAACCGTTTAAAAGCGGCGCTCGCAAACTACCACGCAGCCGAGTGTGAAAAGCGCATGAGAGAAATCGGCGCCGATCACTCGCACATCGGCCTTTTCAAACTCCCAAAAGGCCCTCAGATCTGTACCACACACTAACACTGCCATCCGCGGACCCAACATCACGGACGGTAAGCCAACATCCCTCTTCTCCGAGCAAGCTAAAGCGGAATTCTTCTTCGACATGCTTGAAGAAAGGTTTACAAACAACACCTCACAAACAAGACGAGGAAAATACGGACAGCCACACCACATTTACTCACTGCCCTTCCGAAGAAATTTCGAAAACAATCACGAGCTTGCTTAGTCGCAAGGCACCGGGCCCTTACCAAATCGTCCCCTCATTTCTCAAGGTAGTTTTGCCGGTCATCGGCTCGGAACTAACGCGCCTTTACAATAGTTTCATCACACTGAGGTACTTTCCGGAAAGCTGGTAACACGCTAGAATTTCCATGCTTTCGAAACCCGGTAAAGACGTCACACTCGCGATGTTACTCCTCGCGCGAATCCAACCGATAGTCATTTCGCGAAACTTCATTCGCGAGGAACAATTTGCTTTTCGACTGGGTCTTTTAGTCTCACTTCAGTATGGCCACACACCTATGCATGGCTCAACAGATCTCTGCCGATCTCATACTCTCATAGGATGTGCCAGTCGTCTACGTCGACATGATACAAGCCTCCGATAAAGTGCCTCACAGAACACCAATCTCCAACTAAGGCGATGCCTCCCTCAAGATGTAACAGAAATTATTACACCTTTCCTCGTAAACCGCACATGTTAAAAGTGGGGAAAGCGAGATCCTCAAAGCGCGGGATATTTGCTGGGGTCCCTATTCGCTGGTTCTCCCCGTTGCTATTTTCACTCATTGTAAACGACATACCATAGATATGGCGAATATGGCTATTCCTTTACGCAGACAACATCGCTGTCCTAGCAAGAGGGATAAACCAATACCACAAGCCAATGAACATGTGGAGAAATCTCATTTATTGACGTTTCTGACATGATATTTCTGAAACCTCATCCTTGATTGTTAAGGAATTCATCATGTAATGATGTTTGACGGACAAAGTCATTACAAAAGCAAATGTACTTGATGCAGAAATGGGCTTCAGCCCCCAAAATCTCTTCACTCTCTCAGCGTGAAGGTCACAGGCAATCTGCTTCACATGCCGTGTACACAAAAGCACAAAACGATATACACCAACACGTGCCCTCCATTCTGTAAAAGCCTTAAGAACTCGATGTCAAGCCCTTCAAGTAATGCCTGAGTTGCCTATCCTTTAGCGAAGCATATCAAGCTTTCCAGTCCAACGAAGCCCAAGCGATGTTGAAACAATTCTAAAGACACGTTCTTACAATATGAACACAAAGACAAGCACTTCCCTCAGATATACTGAGAGCATAGGGCACTTAACATGACTTTGTCATAACTGACAAAAATAATAATTCTAATGCCAGTCTTTGTCAATCGACTAAGAATTTACCTTCTTGAACCTATACCAACCACCAAACATCAATCAATAGAACGCAACAGCGTGCAAACGAAAGATAAACAAATATCCAACCGACCTTTGACTACACTAGAAAATACAAAAGAAGAAGAAGAAAAAGGAAATACAAGCCCTGGTCGGCATGAGGTTTTGAGGATAGTTGAGCATTTCCACAGCCTCTTTTTTGACCTTGGTCACCAGTGGTCTTCCCTGACTAGGAGGCGGGTCTATCAGAATATTGGAAAGAATGCTGTGGCCTGTTCTCCATGTGTGGAGGGCTAAGTCTAATTTATTAGTATTATTGTACTTGTAGTGGTGAATGTGTTCACAGAATGGTTCCTCATTGAAGCGTCAGGGTGTCAGGTTGTCCTATGCTGGACTAAAATCTGTGTTCAATACCCAGCATGTTGAGAAATCTGTTCTATCCATCCTTTCACGTGGCCACTTCTGTTTCCGACACACTGCTGAAACCAAACGACATCACTGGCTCAGGACCAGTTCACACTTATTCAAAAATACACTGTATTCACTGTTAAACATATGTACAATTACTAACTCCACAGCCTTCGGTAATATTTTGCGTTTATAGCAGTTGCTCAAATCTATATCAGACTGGTGCTAATTGCTTAATTATTAGTAATGATTTAAAATTAAGTATATTATGGTTTGTTTATGAAAAGTAATGTACTTGATCATTTGTTTTGTTTGCTCTACAGCTGTGAATATGGTCAATGGTATTTCTGTGAATGGCCTGGGCGAGGTGGCCCTTGATGCCACTCAGTCTGCAACCAACCTCATGGGACTGGGTAAGCAACTCAGCCATAATCTGATCCTAGGTAGGAATGCTCCTCTTTTAATTTTATCCTTGCTAACATCTAATGTTTTTACCAATTTTAAATATTTTAAATTCTGTATGTATGAAAACGTTGTGCAGTTGTATGAAACACTCATTTTATGTTTTTGTAACAAAATTGTGTCTGCAAATAGTACGTTTTAACTTCTGTATACACGCTTTATAAAATTAAGACAGATTTTGCTCTTGGTAAACTTTTATTGTGGTGGGAAAATTGTTTAAGAGATGGTGTTAATCTTACAATAAAACAATTCTTACCATTTAGTGTACCGTTTACACTACTTTCTTTATACTATCATATAATGCAATATTTGTAATTTTATAACAAAGTATCCCAGATTGAACTTCAGTATTTTTCATAAATCATTGTGTAAACATATTTATGCTTATCTTTGATTTCATACTATATGGGAAACTGCCATATTTCGATTGCTGACTGCAAGCTTTCATGGTTCTTCATTATTTTACATAATTAAAAGATATTTTGCATCTCAGTCAAGATTTGGACGTCTATTGGGTTTGTGGTGTAGTTTTGTGTGTGTTCTAATGTTACATAAATACTGGTGAGCATGTGATAATGCATGAATCAAATATGAAAGACCATTGAGTTTTGTCATCCATTTTTGAACAGAATTTGAACATTTATGGTATTTGTGTGACCTCTAATTTTAAAATGTAAGAATTAGTGTATAAAAAGAAATAATTTGGCATATTGAAAAAATGCTAGTGTCCAACGTAAAATCCTGTATTTAAAATGGGGTTTAAGGGTACCACAAACCTCACAAACACCCTTTGTGTGAAGGTTTCTTTGTTTTTTTCCCCCTTTCCTTCCATCTTTTGAGGTATGTTTTAGGAACTAAGAAGTAAATATTTAATGTTATTTTATTTCAAGCAATGTTTGACTTAAGTGGTGCCCATTATATCCCATAAGTGTCCTGTTGAAAGAAAAGCATTTATTTGACTTAAAAAGTGTGCCACTTCTGTCGGCACATGGCTAATTTAATGTTAAACCATAAAAATATAAATTTTTCAAATCACTCTAGAAGAGTTGTGCTTCGAACAATTTAACCATTTTACTGCACTCGGCTAACATTTGAGTGCGCTACTATGTCTGATTTCTTTTTTTACTGGAATGTTTGCATTGAACATGTTTGTGACGGGATCGGAAGTTACTAATTTTTAGAGAACACGATACGGTGTTGGGAATATGAGATAGTTTTTCCCTTTTTGTTTTGATGCGTCCAATCATGGCTGGGTCTACGAGAAGCTGGAAGGTATGATTTAGCAAGTATGCTCTGGGGAGAGGGCTTAGTTGACGCATATCATAAATTATGAGGCCAAATGTTCAGACAGTAAATATAGTTAATAGTATAGTTCAATAGTATATTATTTCTGTTGTAAACTATGTAATCATTTAGTACAAGTTTGCTTTTGTTTTGTTGTCTCACCAACCCATGCTGCCAAATAACAATCTCAATGAAAATAAAATTATTTAATCTCTGTGTATAATTTTATAAGCAATTGATGTTCATGAAGAATGTAAGAACTTTCAGTAAAAAAAGATGCAATTTTTTGTGTGTTTTAGATAATGACCCACTAGACAATTGAACAGTTAAAATAAACTATTCTCTAAAATTAATATTTGTTTATAAAGTACACACATTTCATAAGAAGAGAAGAGGATAGAGAACAGTAAGGGAAGGGATAGAGAACAGTAAGAAAATAGCAACACAAAATTAGATGAACTAAAAATATTTATTTTAAAGTGCGCTAAAATTCTTGCAATTACATTTATAGTATGTCGAACGATTCATGTCATTTTGAGGTTTAACATAATTGAAGGGTTACTTTCAAGAACCAAAGTAGTTCAAATTGTTGTTTGTTTAGGAGGCACCAAAAACTTCATAGCATAGACTTGCATAGTAATGAATTTATTCATTTTTCCAGCCTGGAATCTTTCAATGTGTTTGGCACTTGCCAAAAGGAAATGTTCCAACAGTTGTTGGGAATAACAAGGTGAAATATTTCAAAATATGCAGTTTAGACTTGTTTGGTTCTGGTAAGAAACCCCTCAATTGTTCAGCGGAAGTTTGCAGAACCTATTGAGTATAGTTTTTTACCATTGTCTTGTGCACTGCCCCTCAAACTCACAGACAATTAAAAAATATTTCCTCATCACATACAATCCTTTGAATTAGGCTCTAAAGAATATTTGTTTCTGAATAGTTTTTGCCAGAAACTAATCGTATACGTACTTCTTGCTCACCACAACAGTTATAAGAGCCCATGACACTGCTCCTGTTCTGTACACTATTCCAGATATTTGACCTCCATTCAAAATGTCCCTAAATCCATCATGTCTTTCTGATATGATGTGATTTGTTCACTATAGCACATCACAAGTAGTGAACAAATTCTCTACGATAATATACTATAATCACTGAACACACATTTTGAAAGAAAAGGTCACTAAATTGAAACGCCATTCAATAAACAGCAAATGAATAAAAATGTGGGTGTCATATAAATAATTAATTTTATCTATTATATATTACCAAAGTATATCTGAAACCTTTCTTTCTTTCTTTCTTTCTTTCCTTCTTTCTTTCTTTCTTTCTTTCTTTCTTTCTTTCTTTCTTTTTTTTTTTTTTTTTTTTACAAAACTAATACTTTCAATGTAATTGCAACTTGCATTACCTGCAGCATCAAATGTTAAAGTAATCTTAACATCAAAGTCCACATGTTAGCAGCAACAATGCATGCTAACTTGCTTCTCATGGCTCTCAAGTTAAAATTCGCAATTTATTAACATTTTCTGTGGCTAGGGTGGGTGGGGGAAGAGTCATGTTTTTTACATTCTGGCCTACTATGTACTTATGTTGAAAGTATTTTCAGGCTGAGTGAAATGAGGCGATTTTTCAACAGAATAATTCATATTGTGGGGCCCTGATATTGAAAAAGTTGATACGTCATGCTCCTGTGTTAGGAAATTTCTTCCTCTAATTCATTATGTAGTCAGAATCCAGATTTTGTAAGGCCTTGATAACTGAAAATTGGTTTATGGCTTTCCGTGTACACCTAAAGCATTAAGACTATTTTCTCCAAAATTTGACATTCCCCTATTGATTTGGCTGAACTCTGGGCCCTGCGACTTTGAAATGGATATTTTGATTGTTAGTGATTCTTTACATGAAACTTTAACAACATTTTCAAAATTTTCACGGAAATGCTTCCAAATTTTTGGAAATAACTTGTTTTTCTCTGATAGAGAAGAGTATGCTTTTCAGACTGGCAAAAGTGCCATTTTCGTTGAACTCTGTATTTTCACTAAATTGCAAAACCTAAACAATTTTTCAACATTGGAGTGAAAGTTTCCGGGCTGGTAGGCCGTGGTCCAGTTGGCATTGAGGAGCCAAACGTTCCGTCCATGTCTGCAGTGGACATCTTCAGTGGTGGCAGCGTCGTTGGGGTAGTCTCCGGGTCGGCGGCTGGCTAGCGACTGACACTGTCAGTTGGGAGACTACCCCGACAACGCTTACAAACAAATCTTTC
The DNA here is from genome assembly GCA_964035755.1 of Teleogryllus oceanicus. Lineage (NCBI taxonomy): Eukaryota > Metazoa > Arthropoda > Insecta > Orthoptera > Gryllidae > Teleogryllus > Teleogryllus oceanicus. The sequence goes on along the minus strand of CAXIVR010000001.1, from coordinate 255,509,540 downwards.
ACTTCATATTAGGACGAATTTTTGTCTTGTGTCACCAAACTTCGACCCTAACTTACACCCATGTCTTGTACATAATGGAAAATTTATATACACTCAATCTATATCATTTGTTGCGTAAAAAACACCGTTCCAGGTCCTTTACCTTCACCTCAGGGGAGACTTCTTTGATTATGACCTTTTATCGACGATATTTTTTCCAAGCTTTGCAGTGTAGGAATTTGTAGCACAGAGGCGATATATTCTTTTGGGAATACCCCAGGAGGCAATTAATTTTCAGGACATAGTACAGTAAAACCCCTTTTTTACACTTTTCAGGGGACTGAAGGAAAAAAGTGTAAAATGCAGGAAAGTGTAAATTGCAGGAAAGTTAAAAAAACAATAGTCTAAGCGAGTACTTACATGTTTTACTCCAAGGACTTGTTTACATAATTATTATTCAATAACACATATCACACTTTTAATACATTTACAAATTATACTTTAAATACACAAAGTTACTATTTAAAAAAATTTAAAATGGTCATTTGTTTCTTTTTTTTCTGTAATTGTATTTCTTCAACCTGCCCCTCAACACTATACAATGCTTGGAATGCATCTGTTTCTAATAATAGTTTTCAACGTGGAAACCGAGAGTTGAAGCTCCTTCGCTAACTGAACACGTGTTCCCACATGCGCATGAACACGACGCTAAAATCTCTATCTTCTCTTTCAAAGAAATGCATTTCCTGTCTTTCTTCTCCATATTTTATCGCCTCCACTACCTTCAAAAAACACGTATCTTCAACAACTGTGTACACGTGAACTATGTACACACACACAAAAAAAACACGTATCTTCAACAACTGTGTACACGTGAACTATGTACACACACACACAAAAAAAACACGTATCTTCAACAACTACCTTTCACACAAACACACCGAACACCACAAGCTGACTACGAGACGAGAGACTATCACTGACTTCCGTCTATAAAGCATGCGGTATAACAGGAAATGGCTAACACCACCTGAAAAACGGGTTACATGCGTACTTCCGCAAATTGATTCAAACATCAGTTTTGACAAAAAAAAAAATCGGCGTAAAAGACGGAAGCTCTTTAATATTGAGTTGTAAATTGCGGAAAAGAATGCATTGTAAATATAGGCTTTTTAACGGGACCAACGAAAAACGGCGTAAAAGGCAGGAAAGCGTAAAATGCGGGAACGTAAAAACGGGGTTTTACTGTATTTTCTATGTTCACCATGGCTTATGCTTATGCTTATTTCTTATGTAAGTGAAATAGGACCAGTGACTTAAGTTCACTATAACTGAGGGTTCACTATATCAGAGTTCATTATAACCAGAGTTGACTGTACGATGAAATATGATTATTACGATTTATAAGACACCCATAAATAAGCTATTGCTGTAAATACCCCGAGGGGTGCATCAGATTTAAGAAATGTAGATTTTGTATATATTGCTATAAAATCAGCAGACTTGCATGAATTTCACAATTTGCTTTTCCTGGGCCCTCCGTCATGTATTTCTCGGTAATTGTATGCAAGGCCCTTAAAACCTGTTTTTCTGTATTCCAGAGGGGGGGTGACTAGAGTTGTATTTCTGAAGCCATTATCTATAAAATGAGACCTTTCTGGTCTTAACAACATTTCTTGCGTTATGTTTTCTTATGAATGTTGGAAGTTCTGGGTACATTCACTTTTAAGCCTGGGTGGTCAGAAACTTGCAGAATCTCGGAAGTGTAAGGAAAATTCAATTGACAGTGCAATATTCTGTGCATTTAGGCAATGGGACAAGCCGTTCTGTTCGAGTTAATAAATGCTAAGCAATATCAGAATATTTGACCCCACTTACATTACCAAGCCTCAGAGGCAGCTTATCCATAAGGCTCTTATGGCAGATTTCAGACTCCACATGTCTAAGTTATTAAACAATGGGTTTGCAAAAAGCATTTTTACATTTTCTTTTTGGACTACTCATTATTGGGAACTACTAATAAAATTTTCCGGATGTGAAAATCATATCACCATGTCTGAGAAAGTATCATGGAGTGTTTAAGCTGATGCCGCATCAGCATTTCAAAAAGGATTTCCAGCTGTAAAATAGATCTTGAATGACATTGCCAGCAATGAATAATTTTTTATGCCAGCTATGCTGAAGTAAGGGAAAAGACCAGACATCTTCTGGGATCTTTGAACAACTCGAAGCTGGAATTACAGTAATCTGATTTTACAAAGATTTCAGAAAACCATGGTTTCATTGCTGTCCCGATTAAGACCTGAATTCTGCTTATGGGCGGAATAAATCTCTGAATATGTACATTAATTCTCAACTTTTGCTGATTGTGACAAATATGAAGTGAAATTATATGTTCAAGAAAAAGAAACAAATTTGATTATACAGTTACACATCAGATGACAGTGATACACAACATACAGTAGGATATTTCAGTTCATGCTTTTTGCTACTGCATTGTCCTTTTGAGACAAGAGTTCTGAAGGTGCATTTTGAATTATTTTAATTGAACCCTTGTGTACCAGATGTCCGGCCCCATCCAAAAGATTCTTTTCTCTTCCCAAGCTTCATGTGATGGTAGGTGTGAAATCCATGTTAGTAGGCTGCATCACATGAAGGTGGCTGTGTGTCAAGATGAAACTTCTGTTTCGTCACCACTTATTATTAAAGAATGTAGCAGAGGTCATCTAGTGTCTGTGTGTTGATCTCTCTACCACACAAAGGGACAAACTTTCACCTGCTTCAGCATTATGTTCTGCTATCTGATTATTTCCAACAAATCTATTAGTCTCAATTTACTCACTTCCTTTTGATGAATGAATTCAGAGTGTTAGCAAACATGTGATGGATGCACAGTGTGAGTTTAGAATCTCAGAAGCCACACTGCACATGGGCGCATTAGCTAAAACAAACTTAACTCTTGCTGAGAAGTGATTGGTTTCCTGCTGTGTCCATTGGAGCCTCCAATTGACTCTTGACTGTGAAATTCAATTATCTCACATTTTCTTATCTCTTATTTCCTTTCATCAGATGTCCTATCTCCAAGATGGAACAGGTGCATAAAATGGCTACGGATTTGTAATCAACACATCCTATGCATGAAGCAAATCTTCTGTTTACCTGTCACCTAGAATATTGAGTCTTGTGGTCTTTCTCTATCTGCTCATGGATAGGATTGCTACCCCGGTGACAGCATTGTATTACAGATCATAAAAAAATTAGGTTATATGAATTTTGAGAATATCGAATATATAATAACTTTAATTTGTCATTCATGACGTGTTGAATCATTCGACAAATTATTATTATTATTATTATTTATTTATTTATTTATTCTTCTTTCTTCACAGCTTTCTGGTACATGTTTTAGAAGTCGCACAGATATTTGTATCAAAGCATGATTTCCATAGTATAATACCTTTAACAAACGTATATTTATTTTAAGTACTAATTAGGAGGTAAACAATTCTACAAATATAACACTTAAATTAATTTATAAATTAAACAGTAAATAATTCTTTAACTCAAATTTATTTAGAAACTCCTAAATCTTCTGACTAAAAAACACATGCTCAGGATCGCAGCTTTCTGTAGATTGTTGATAAAGTTTGTCTTGGCCCCCAGTTTATTCAGTGTGTGCTTCAGGACGGTAGGTATCACACCTGTTGCTGAGAGGCCGATCGTTACAATCTCCATGACCAATAAATGTCACTGCTCCTTTACAACTTGTGTTAGTTCTCTGTACTATTGAATTTTCTTTTTGTGTTGTGTCAACGTTGCTGGTATCTACAACTGCTGTGTCTATCAGCCATACTTTTCTTTTAGATGTATCCCAGAGTATCACATCTGACCTGTTTTGATGGACTGTTCAATTGGTTAGTACGCTTCGATCCCAGTATAGCTTATAAATGTTGTTCTCAATGACATTTTGTGGATGGTACTTGCTAGTGAATTTGATACACCCTACTACAATTCCACATTTCCTTGCAAGTTTGGCATGGACGATTCGTGCAACCGTATCGTGTCTCTGTTTATAATCTGTTGGAGACAGCCCATAGTGATGAGTTGGATCGTTTCTTGGCCTTCACCACAAGCCCGGCAGATATCAGAAGACATTTCAGGGTCTTTAATAATGTGATTGAGATAATTTCTTGTCGCAATTACCTGGTTCTGGATTGCTATCAAGAATCCTTCAGTCGCAGGGTACAGATATCCTACTTTAAGCTACCATGTAGTGCTTTTTGTTTCTATTGTTCTAACTCCTCAGCTTATGTTTATTGTTCATGTAATACATTTTGCTGATTAAGGTTTGGGGTATATAGTTTTTGCCTATTTGCTGTATTACTCTGTGTTGCTGAGATGACAAGGCTTTCTCATTGAAACACACTCTCATGTCCATCATCAATTTTGCATGGAGATAACCAATCTCTAAGATACCCCTACCCCCAAGTTTCCTTCATAGCATTATTCTTTGGATAGAACTTTTTGGATGGTGGTATTTGAACAGTGTCATTTGAACCCTAATAATCTCTCCAGTAAGTCCAAATCATTTCTGGTCTATTTTATAGTGCCTAATGAGATTATTATTATTATTATTATTATTATTATTATTATTATTATTATTATTATTATTATTATTATTATTATTAAAACATTGTTAAAGATACATACTGAAGAAGAGAAGCAAATTTGATGTGCCACCTCTAATTTTCCTTTGCATTCTATTTCCCACATTTCACTGATCAAGCCAAAACCAATGCTCAGTCCAGTGGGCAACAGATTAGTACATACATTCTGAATGATAGTAAATGGATAGATTCCCACCTCGTGAACGAGTATAACCAGGACTCCAATTCTGCTTTTCAGTTGAATGAGATAACTGGAGAAATAGATTAAGTGACCATTACCAACAATACGAGAAAGTTAAAGAATTGAAGCACTTCTAGCTGCTAAAGTTTTAGTTAGCCCATGAAAAGCATCAAACAGTATCATTTGATTTACCGCCCTATTTTTCTAACTAATTGTATGGGAAAACTTTCTGAATGAATGGTATGAATATTGTAAATCATAATCCGGTTAGACCCCTAGTATTTTGGAATTTACTTTCTCCAATTCATTGCAGATTCAGGAAACATGGGTCAACCCTGGACCATTTAGTTAACTTAGCAAAATGTACCTTCACCTCTCACCAATATTTTTGGCGTTGAGAATGTTTACATCACCTGGAGCATCCTGTTTATCTAATACGCGTAGGTGTAATAGGGGCAGGGCCCCAAGCTTTTTGAAAACTTTTTAACCCACAGGGTCCTTTCATGTACACTTGGGTTACAAGTTGTCCCACTTCCATCCCTTGGAAATTGCTGTACAACAGGGCTCAATCTTGTCCTACTGTTTGCCATGGTCATTCAAGATATTGTCTGTTGTGTGTGAGCCAGTGAAAGTAATCTTTTTTGTGGATAACTTCACCATCTTCTGTTCGTCCAGCAGCATAATTGTCATCCAAAAGTCTCTTGTTTTGTTTTTATATTCTCTTCTTAGATTTCTACCTATTTTTGGACTATTTAGATTGTTTCTGATAACGTCCTTTATTTCTTGTCTGATCCAGAATTTTACATCTCTTTTCAGATGTGTCTGAGTTTTTTGTAGGTCTATTAATTGTCTTCAATTCTTCAGTGTCTTTTTCCCATGCATCTTTTTTTTTTTGAATATGTTTTGCATTTATTGCTGCACTTGCTGTCTAAGTTGTGTATTGTCTAGATGCATGTTGCAGATTTTATCTCTGCTTGGTGCACTGCCTTTCCCCTTCCTGTCGCATGCCTCAAATTTTCTAATTCTGGTCCACATGTTATTTACTTAACTTAATTTTTTGTAGTCTACCTTTTGTTAGGTACGATTATTAACTTCTCTCAAAGTTGGGTCTTTCAGTGATTGGGTAACACTATATTCACTCACTATGTTTTCATTTTCCAACTGTTTTTCACTAATTGGTGACACTGAAGACTTCTAGACATCCAGAAGGTATCGAGAAGGTGGAGAGAGTTCCTCTCGATTGTTGTGTAGGGACTGACCATAATATCTTCGAAAATAACTCAATATGTACTCAGTTGCCTTTTCATTCAGGTACCTGTTAAATACAGTAAACCCTCATTAACACAAATTCTAAGGGACTGAAATTATTAGTTTGTGTTATAAAAATTTGTGTTTTCTGAATATTATAAATGCCCCTAATACTGCAATCCCTTGCCAGGACCGAAGTTTTGTTGTGTTACAATGAAATTTGTTTAAGCGAGTTCGTGCTAATGAGGGTGTACTGTATATCGTTCTGCCAGATTCCAATTAACTCATGTTGGCTAATTGCGCAATTGAAGAGTAGTTATGAGAAAACTAGATGGCTTGAAAACACTGGACGAGGAACGGTGACACTGAAAAGTAAAGTCAGGAATGATACACTCATGAAATTTAATAAAACCTTAGCTCTCCTTTGTGGGCTATATGGATGTGAAATTTGGACTATGGACACAAAAATTAGAAACAGGATTCAGACTGCCGAAATGTGAAGTTTTTTAGAGGTTGTATTGGTGTCACAAGGAAAGATAAGATTCGTAATGAAGAGATACGCAACTACCTAGGAATTTATAATCTAAATGAAAATATTAACAAATATAGGAAAGCATGGAGAGACCACATAGACAGAATGGAAAACACACAAATGCCAAAACATATTCTGAAATACAAGCCAAGAGGAGAAAGGAACATAGGAAGACCGAAGAGAAGATGGATGGACCAATAATGAGATGCAACGGAACGAAAGTTCTAATCCTTGAAGAAGTAGAAGATAAACTGTTCAGATCGGACATCTCAGGAAAATTTCCTGATAACCTGTTTTCAGTTAATGATTTCCTAACTGTTGAACTGAATGTAGTTTTGCATATTCAGTTTGTTTCTTAATTGACACATTATTTTAGTTTTCTAATAATATATAGTGTAACAAATTACCTCATACTTATTATTCATTCATTCCTAACTATTTGTATGTGGGAAAAGCTTTTTGTATCAACCTATGTTAATAGTAAGGTTGTATGTCCTAGACCATACACAGAACTCTCTCACCCTCTCCCTTGCTCTCATCCTCCTGCTCACCTCTCTCACCTTGCTCTCACCCTCCTGCTCTCACCTCTCCTTGCTGCTCCACCTCTCCTTGCTCCACCCTCCCTGTCTCTACTCTCGCCTTTGCTCTGCCCTCCCTTGCTCTCCTCTCCTTGCTCTCCCTCTCCCTTGCCTCCCTCCTCGCCTCGCTCCCTCTCGCTCGCCCTCGCCCTCGCTCGCCCTCCCCTCGCTCGCCCTCTCCCTCGCTCGCCCTCTCCCTCGCTCGCCCTCTCCCTCGCTCGCCCTCTCCCTCGCTCGCCCTCTCCCTCGCTCGCCCTCGCCCTCCTCGCCCTCGCCCTCTCCCTCGCTCGCCCTCTCCCTCGCTCGCCCTCTCCCTCGCTCGCCCTCGCCCTCGCTCGCCCTCTCCCTCGCTCGCCCTCTTCCTCGCTCGCCCTCTCCCTCGCTCGCCCTCCCTCGCTCGCTCTCCTCGCTCTCCCTCCCTCGCTCGCCCTCTCCCTCGCTCGCCCTCTCCCTCGCTCGCCTCCCTCGCCCTCTCTCGCCTCTCCCTCGCTCGCCTCTCCCTCGCTCGCCCCTCTCCCTCGCTCGCCCTTCGTCCCTCCGCTCGCCCTCGCCTCCCTCCCCTCGCTCGCCCTCTCCCTCGCTCGCCCTCTCCCTGCTCGCCTCGCCCTCGCCTCGCTCTCGCCCTCTCCTCGCTCTCGCCCTCCTCGCCCTCCCCTCGCCCTCCCTCCTCGCCCTCTCCCTCGCTCGCCCTCCTCTCGCTCCCTCGCTCGCCCCCCTCCTCGCTCTCGCCCTCGCTCGCCCTCTTCCTCGCTCTCGCCCTCGCTCGCCCTCTTCCTCGCTCTCGCCCTCGCTCGCCCTCTTCCTCGCCCTCGCCCTCTGCTCGCCCTCTCTCTCCCTCCCCCTCTCCCTGCCTCTCTCCCTCCCCTCTCCCTGCCTCTCTCCTCCCCTCTCCCTGCCTCTCTCCTCCCCTCTCCCTGCCTCTCCCTCCCCTCTCCGTCCCTCTCTCCCCCCTCTCTCTCTCTCCTCCCCCTCCCTCTCTCCCTCTCTCTCTCTCTCTCCCTCCCCCTCACAGCTTTTCAGCATCTTTGGACAGCAATTCTAGCCTGAGAACATCATAAAGGGAATGCTGACTCCTAGGGATAAGTGGCAAACAGTGGCAGCCTTTGCGGTCCAAATAATAAAGAAACAGACTTGAGGAGCGAGAGAGAATGTGTCCTAGAATGATGTCAAACGGTTAGAGGGTGTAGGCCCTATCCACCTCTGCAAAGGAATGCCTAACGGCGGTCCGGGGGGTGGAAAAGCATAACGGAGGTGGTTTTAGTGAGTAAGAATCTTCTCATTACCATGTGATACATGGTGGCTACAAGGTGTCTTTTGAAGATAACCACCTACTCTCGTTAAAACTCTCTCTCTCTCTCTCTCTCTCTCTCTCTCTCTCTCTCTCTCTCTCTCTCTCTCTCTCCCCTCTCTCAATCACTCACTCACTCACAATTATCCATGTTTAAGGCAGGTTTGGTAATTAAGATGTTCCCACCTTAGTGACCTTAGTTACCTAAATATTGTGACTTTGGATCTTTTAATTCTTATTTTATTTAAATTACAAAATCCATCATTATAAACAATTTGAAGGATTATAGATACGTTTGAAGAAATTACATAATGATGACAGTCTTCACAATAAGCATAATTCCCAGCTCTTCGAAACTGAGAGAAAGAATTGTCTAATATGTGTTGCCATCACACTGTCATCTTGTTCCTTTCTCGTAAACTACTTGTGTAGCATAGGAAGAGTAATTGTGTTCCTACAGTGTAAAGTTCTAGGTTTTCGACAGAAAAACTTGTATTGCGTTTTTTTATAAGTGGATTTTTCTTGGACCTCTTGTTGCAATTATAGCCAGTTCACAAGCATAGAAACTTAGCATGCACACGTCCTTGATTACAACTCGAGGATGTAAAGTGATGCTTAAATTATTTTTAGCCCTTGTCAAATCACAGGCATCCACAGCGACGTTTACACACACAGCATTCACAAGAAGAAGACAGAGAAACAGCAGTCGAATGCTCATCATGTCTGTTGGTGTATATCGAACAGGATTGTACATCCCTGTCGATATCTCCCAACACTTCCTCTCGAGACAATCCACCAGAATTTCCTCCATCTTCATCGATCCTAGCAGCTCCTGTGCTTTGGTTTGGTTGAGGTTTTGGTGAAAGTGTCAGCTGGCATGTCTACCGATACCAGATGCTCTGAGTTGAGAGTACCCATTCACTACGACCCTTGCCTTTCGTCTCTCTAGCACTCCGTGTGCTCAGTACTTGTTTCTCAGGACTAATTTTCTCCCTATCATGTTTGCATCTTTTGGTGAGGGCACCCTCTCCCAGTTTTTTTTCTCGAGTATGGATTTTACAGCACTTATTATAAGCATTCATTAGAGTCATCACCTGGATGCCTCCACACCGACCTTCACTGTGCACACGATGCCTTCCAACTGTCCAGTATAGATCTGGTGATGTCTTCCGGGTCACCGCGTGTCCAGTCACTGGCTCTTCTGGCACGATCCAACGAAAGTCCTTATCGTCTGAGTTGTCTCTTGTGACCTCGTTATATCTGCTATTTCGACTTGGACATGCAGGGGGGGGGGGGACTGAAATTCACTTCAATGGAGGGATTTCTGTCAACTTCTACGTCATCATTTTTCAGCAGGTTTGGGAGCTTTTGAGCATGGTGCTCCTCTGGTCGGAAGTTTTCGAACTTTGTGTTGGATGCCCTCGGCAGCTGTATCAGGATCTTGACGTCTCTAGACACTTTGACTTTCCCCTCACTCAGTATTCAGATCCTGAAGCTCTCTGTCTCTGCACTGTCGCCCACAAAGAAGCTCTTCCTGGAGCACGGCGATCTTACCCCTTCTAGGTAGTGCCCTGTCCATGACGAAAACTTCAATGCCAGAGTTCTTATGAAGAAATCAAATACGTCCTGTGCCCTTCTGAATCAGAGTTGTTGGCGCATTTTCAAAAAAAGGAAAAAAAGAAACAAAACAAAAAACAATTATTGCGGTGCAGAAAATATTGAAAGCACTGTTGAATGACAGTCGGCCCACCAGAGATCCACCCGCTTGCGTGCCTCCGTGCCTGCCCTGCAACCACCCAGAGCAGGTGGCACGCCTTCGAGCAAGCGAAGATGGGGGCGCGGCATGGGGGAAGAGGGACATTATATTTTAAACACTAGCTTCCCCAGCCTGAGTCCATGATTTCTTGGCTGTCTGGGCAACACCACGTCATGTCACAGGCTTCCTCTGCCCTGAGGAAGCCTGCAGCTTAACAGGTGAAATGGCGACCTCTCAGCCAAGGACATTATTTTTGTCCAAATTTCACTTTACAACGCACTTATTCATCCGATTTGGATGATTGATACAGCGTTGATTCAGAAAGCATGTTGCCATCACTAGTAAGCCCAATTTTTTTGAATTTCCACCTGGTACTATGAAAAGCAATTTGACAATGGGTTTTGGCATTTGTTTTGGGGAAAAGGGCTTTACTGCATAAATTCTATATTAAACACGAGTCAAATTCCGAACATTGAATCACTTTTTCAGGCGTTGTTGATAATGTAAATATCCCTCTGACAGTCTGTTGAATTTTCCTTCAAGTGTTTTTTGATACATTTAGCTTTAAGATTTGTTGTTCATACGTTTGAGATTATGGTTGATGTGTTGAGTGTTTTAAAAGTGCAAGTAAAATGTTGTGCTTCGGAAGCTAAGTTTGTGTATGAAAAAGGTGGTGTAAAAGATGATGCTGATGATGTAGGTGTAGTTAAGGATGTAATGTGATGCACAAAACACTTAAAGCACTTGATCAAATGCATCCACAGCAATGATTACACACACTGTGAGCACTCACAAGGAGAAGACAGTAGTTCAATGCTCAGCCATGATGAATAGACATGCTTGGCATGTCTGTTGGTGTATGTCAAATGGTGAATTCTTGGCTGTCCGGGATTAGCCGCGTCATGGTCGATGGTGCTGACGTTTCGGCCAACTTGCTGTGGCCTTCTTCAGAGCTGTGCTGCTGTACAGCTGCACAGAGCACTGCAGCACAGCTCTGAAGAAGGCCACAGCAAGTTGGCCGAAACGTCAGCACCATCGACCATGACGCGGCTAATCCCGGACAGCCAAGAATTCAACGACTCCGGCCGCGGAAGCCTACGACTCTATGTCAAATGGTATTGTATGGTCCTGTTTATAAATCCCAACACCTCCATTTAGTAATTACTTTCTTGAATACAGCATTGTGTAGTCAGTACATTTTGTGGATCCTTGATACCAACAGATAGTTTATTGGTATGACTGTGAACAACTCTACTGTACGTAGGACTACTACAACTAAACTGTACATAGGATTTTTCTCAAACTTGATATTGCCAGCTCGATTTGGTTGATGTTGTGATCCCTTGACATTGAACCATATTTTAATTTGGGATATACTTCACATGAAGTTCAAACATTAATTTTCAAAATTTTCGAATTGAGGAAATTGTGTTTATATTGTAAAGGCCAATTAAAAATTTGAATTAAACTCTTCTTTTACTGAAGTGTGCATTTCACAAGATTAATGAATAATTAAGACGATTCAATTTGCGTATATATTTCAGATAAAATCAACGTACCCGTTTCAGATAAAATGAAAAGTATGTTGTATTGAAATAATGTGATCAGTAATCATAGCAACTGGACATAACCCAGTTTACATTCCTGGTCCAATGTATTAGTTCTAGTAATAATTTGAATTATAGATATACACTTTCCTGGTTTTGAGGAGACACAAAAATAGATTGTCATCTTGTTGCAACTTGTGGTACCGTCAGGAGTATCATCAAAACCAGATAATTAAAGTTCATTAGGTTTTTTAATTTTTCTTAATGAAAAATTACATCATGTGAACATCTATTTTATAAGGTTTGTAGACCAAATATTTTATAAGTTTTGTACACAACTGGTACAGGTTGTTGATGTTCTGAGAATAATTTCCTGTATCAAGAATTTTAGAGAACGTTCTTGAACATGACTCATAAAGCTTGTAGGTGTATCAATTTGTGCTGTCCAAATTTCACCCACATATTCCACTGTAGGCATAATAAATGTACATGAATAAATTTTGGGGATTCAAATTTTCATCCCATATGCATAATATTCCTTAAGGTTTTATTTGATGACTTTGTCAATATGTAGGTCCAAAGATATAATCAGATCAAATATGTTTAGAAAATAAGTACCCAAGTGACCACCTTTTTGAAAACTTGGCACACCAACTGCTATTGAAAGTTAAATATTTATATTTAAAGAAAATATTGTTCTGTCACTGTTATGATGGGGTAGTACTGCTGAAACCGTAGTAAAAGTTGCCATAGTGAAGGGTGAAGGGGGTTGCCATAGTAAACCATAGTGAAGGGTGCGAATCTCTCTCACTCAATGCACTCTGTGATTGTAAATATACAATGCTGTCAGATAACTTATGTTAAATGTGTATATTTTAAGAAAATATTGGTTTGCCACTGATCTTATGGTCCAGAAATCCACAAACTAGTGAAAGAGGGAAATGCAATGCACTTCGAACATGAAATAGCATTCACAAGTAGTTTTACTTGTACAATTTAACACAATCCCCTTTCATCAGTCATAAATTCAATCAAAACAAGCTATGTTCATGGCCAGTTTCAAGGTTAACATTTGTTTAATATTTACTTTAACAAAGTTATGAATAAAACCATTTCTCATATTGAAACTCATGTGGTTGGAGGATATCACTTAACAGGAGCAACTGTCTGTACTTGAACAAATAGTGTGATATCTCATACTATAATCACACCCCCTGTAGACGTCAATCCCTGTCACACTTTTCCATTTTACCCATATATGTTCTTCACTCCCTTGCTGTTCCTAATTTAATATTGAAAAAATTAATTACTTAGTTGTTTGTAGTTTCTTCCATATTTCATTTAGGCACCAACTATTGCTATAATGTTTAGGTTATTGTGTAGGCAAAGTTTATAACATTCTTTGTAAAAAAGAGCACTGTATTAAGAGAATTCAGTTAAACGATGATAACAATATTTAAATTTATTTTTCATATAGATACATTTCAATGGAGACTTCCAAGACGGTTGTTGCACACTGGAATAAAACTAGAAATATTAAGTAAAGTTGAGTGGGAAATTTACTAAAATACATGGAAAAACTATCTGATACATAAAAATGAAACTCCAAAAATAAATTATGCAAATATATTTTTAATAATAATAATAATAATAATAATAATAATAATAATAATATCAAAAAGCAACTAATTTCATGGAATGTGAATGAAACTTATTTCAGAGAATAGACTTCATAAGTTCATAGTTTTGAGAGATTAACTAAAGTAAAATTTGAAATGCCCTTAGTTCTTGTATTTTGGTCTTGAACACCAAATGATTTAGAAAAATACTTTGGATAAAATAATCAGCTTGAGAATAGAAACTTGCAGTGCTGGAAAATCTTGTAAAGTAAGGGTAAGTGGAAATTTCAAATGTTCACGTCCCTGCAAATTTGATATAGTACTTTACTTATGCTTGTAGGCATAACAAAATTCTTTTGATGATGGTCACCATACTAGGTTGCTGAGCTTAGGCAAGAGAGGATAATGCCTTCCCCATTCCTGACCAGTTGGCACATTAGCTGTTGCCTTTATTTTGTAGTGAATGATGGAAGGAGTGATCATGAGAAGAAAATGTTGATATAGAAATGATAATGGAGGGAATGATAGTTAAGATATGACACATGGTGGTTTGAGAAGCCAACCATACTACTACCCCTTGGTAAAAACACCCATTCCTATGCAAGAGTGGAACCCACAGCTTGTGGTGCTCCAGGTCACCAAGGCAGTGTTCCTTTAATGATGCTATTTCAATTTTAATTTGTATTATATATTGTTTTGTATTTCCTGTTGTTGCAAAAAATACTTTCATGCGCTACATACTTTAATAAGTTTAATAAATACTTTAATAAATGTGAGTATAGATAAGTAGTATCATGATGTGGGTCCAAATATTGTCATTGCTAACCTGTTCAAAAGCCCTTTATTACTGAAGTTTGTCATCATTCCGATCTTGCTGAGAATCTGTGATAACTTATGATATATGCCACTTTCCGAAGTGGTTACTAAAATCATTTCATGTAGAGTTTGCGAAATGCTAAATTTTTCTCTGGGATTGTCATTCCAATAACATGTGATAGTTTTGGAAGGAATCAAGTGGTTCCACTCTCTTTGCCAAATCTGGTCAAAATTAATAATTACACTTAAGGTTTGATATAATCGGAATTAGACGACTTTATTTATGAAACAATTTTGTATGACGCTCCCAATTGTCTAATAAGTATTCTGTCCCATACAGCAATGCTTCAAGAATGATCTCCCTGTTCCTGGGTTCTCCCCTGTGAGGATAAAATATATTGCATGCTATCTGAAGGTGAGGTTGATTTTCGTTGCTGGTTGTCATCCAGCTGTTCTCAAAGTAGAATTTTGAAACCATTTCATTGGTAGGTGTCAAACAGCATACTTATAATTACCTTTTGAAACCATTTATATGAATGGTTTCATCTAATAATTTAGTCATTACTGATGCAATTTCAGTCAAGGAGATAATGATCAGTTGGGTACTAATTATAGTGTTTCTGCACCGTATACTTTAAAGTTGTCCGTAATGTACACTGTTTTAAGGAAGTCGTTTTCTAGTCAAAAAGTTCATGGAAGTTGCAGTCACAGCAATTAATGGATATTTGCAGGAATTGGACATCTGCAACAAGATTTTTGAAGAAAAATTTGAACCAAATATTAGTTTTTCATGAAAACTAGTAATAAATTGATACATAAAATAATTTGTATGTATTGTTTCACTTAAGTAAGATTGTGTGTAATTCATTATTTAATTAGTATATTTCTCATTTTCTCCATACCTGCATTTATGCTTGCTTTCTTATCCATTCATTATTTTGCTTAGCATGAGAAACAGATGGCAGTTGAATGTATATAATTGCATGATTTGCCAATATTTGACAAATGTTGCCCTGACCCTTAATGGTACAATTTCTTTGTTAAAATGTTATCATGAAAACTGCCTGGTTTTTCAAAAACTGTATTACAGTAAAACCTTGTTAAATCCTATGTTGTTAAATATATGAAAATGTGATTTTATAAATGAGCTTGTTGTGGTATTTTCCATAATGAATAGGAAAGAAAACCTCTCACTTCCCCTGAAAAAAGCTTAAAATTGTGCACAAAGGACTGGTGTAATGTTCAAAACGAAAACAATTGTTTCATTGAATATTAACTTAAGTTTAATGCTCTGTTTTTGCACCTCATGTTATTGCTCAAGTATGATGTGATTTTCTGGTTCATTTATTATCATTTTGAAGCATTATTTTTTTCTTTCAGAACCTAAAATTTAATAGAAGGTACATGCCAAAACATAATTCTTGCAACAATAAAATCTTTTTCATGTTTGATATTCTAGTTTCATTTTGTTCATTCACAATTTTAATCTACAATTTTTGGGGCTTGGAAAGATGGTTTTCATCACTCCATTGATTCTATGATTGTGAATCTGTGGTAGTGTTTGTCATATAATGTAATACTTTATTAGGCTTATTTTAATTCTAATCCTTGTTTTCATGTTTGACAGATTACAAATGACTTCACAATATTTTTATTATAGCATCACAATCCTCATATGCCAAGCTATTTCTTCATCCTGTATTTTTAGTTCATCTACTGAACATGACTATAATAATCAGAAAGAAGGAAGATAGCCTTTCTTCATAGAATAGAGAAAATTATATAATGCTGCAGAAAAAAGTATTGATTTTCTGACGCAAAACATGTTTTAGTGAATCCCTGATATACTGGGAAAATGTTTTCTGTTCTAAAAACATCTGTGTGGGTATGCGATTGTGCACTTGAGCAACATTATCCTTAACCATGCTCAGAATTTGCACAGAAAAAGGATATGCCCCCATCAATGAGGGTGATTTCATTTTCCCTTAAATTTAAAAAAGAGCTTTTAATTTTGAGAGATACTTTAATATGAAAGCACTAGTTAATTTTTTAATTTTTCTTCAGAATTAATTCAGATTTTTGCCTTAAATTTAATTCTTGAATGGAGCAGTGTTAACTTAATAATATGGCATAGGTCCAATTTTCATTAAAACCTCTGGAATTTCTTAATTTGCTTAATTATTGAAAATATAACAGATATAAATGATATGTGAAAGTATGTGCTGTTGAATCACCTTGTATTCCTTTAAACAAGTGTTATGATCATCAGTTCAGAAGATCTTGGATTTAATCTGTCACATACATAATAAAATTCAATATTTGTATTGTGCTGTCAGCAATAAGTTTTTGTAATAAAAACATGACAAGCATGGTTCATCTCTCAGATAATTGCAAGGAAAACAAGTCCCTCACATTTACCTTGCAATATAACAACCTATTGGTGTATATTTAAGTATCTATTGTATACTGGGGTAAAAAGTTGTGCTTTTAACCTCTCATTGGTTTTCTAGAAAAGAAACCCTTTTTTGAAAATATCCACTGTTTGCACAAAAAGTCATTTACAATCATTATTTTCTGATACGTTACCATAATTATTGTTTATTTATCTTATTTATAATTTTTGTGTGGGGCACACCTGCCTTCACCATCAGCATAAACAATTTTAATATTTCACGGTGTGAAAACTAAACAATAAGCCTTTTTTTTTTACTCTTTGCACCCAGATTATTAGATATTTTTCTTAGTCCTTTATTTTGGAACATTTGAAGAATTTTGAAGACGACATTCCCTAACTCAGTCTGTTAAAGGTTCGGGAGATCTTTTTCTTCATCATGCTGAATTCCCAGAGTTGTATAGTGAAATGCATAAAGTTCCAATGTTTTTTCAATGGCGTCTTACCCCCTAACAGTGTGTGTTTACCAAGCTCCAAAGTTAACGCCTTTTAGTTTGTTTGTAATTGTTCTCTGCCAAGTGCATTGCTCTTACTCGCTTCAGCATAAGAGGTGGCCCTCAGTGTTTTCAGAAAGAACTCTTCATTAGACTTTCAAGTCCTTAAAGTTATTACATTTCATTATCATAAAGAAAAAGGAATTGGTTGCTTTTGAGCTTCGATAGTTGCATAATCTTACACCTTGGAATATCTACAGCTATTATGTCCCCTTCGTTTGCTCTTACGGTAGTAAAATCTTGGCCATTCGAACAGAACAATAGCTATGAGCCCATAGGCATGTACAGCCTAAAAGAAGGACAACTACATTTCTGGACCCCATTTCCATTTAACATTATTAACTGACTTATTTTTCTAGTAAATAAGTAAAATATACCATGAGGAAAATGAAATTAAATGATTGCCATATAGTTTGGAGAACTTCTTTCCCAAATGTCGGTATCAATTCCTCAAATATCAGCTTAAAAAAGAGGGAAAACCAGGAATTGATCATATTTGTGAAAATAAAATGCTTTATTACCTAGAACTATGGCTCCCCTTTCAAAATGTTCATGTCCTCTTCCCTTCTCACGTGCGCACACCTATGTGTAAGTCCTTCCTTACAGGAAATGAATATCTCTTTTATAGATTGAATAAAAATTTGTAATGATCTTAGAATCAGTTTCCCAACTTAATTTGAATGTTCTTCATTATTAACATTGTTGATTTTTATTTTGCTTGCCTTCTTTTCCTTTCTTGGACTTTTTTGACCAATCCTCACTTAGAGTTTCATATTTTCACTTTAATTCATATTAAAACAACGTAAAGCTTCACCTCTGCAACCATGGTCTTTGGAAACAAAAAATAACATTACCGCTCTGAAATCTATGTTGCCTACAGGAATAAAAGATAACACTACTACACTTCATTCTCTTTTGTGAAAGAATGAGACTAATCATGCTAGTTGCTCTATTTTGACCAATTTGCTTTCTGCAGATTTTCAGATATGATTGGAGCATGACAATACCAGTCTTGGCGGAAATTTTTCTTGTTAATTCAGGTGTAGCTTGAATGGGAGAGAAACAAATTGTATTCATCTCTGAATGTAGATTTCAGGATATGTCCAGCATTTGCTATCAACCAAATTTCAAAACCATTCGCTAGTGTCAAGGGCTCTATGTTGGTTGAGAGTTGCATCTTTCTTGTCTGCTACAATGCTACCTTTATTCCACGATACTAAAAATATCAAAAGCCCACATGTTCCTATGTTGTCCATGGAGTTAGTGGAAGAAACACTCTGTTTTGAAAGAAGGCACTTAGAGGGTGTTTTTGTTATTCCTTTGCAAAATGAATGCTGACATGCTTCCAAATATTCCTTAGACATTTAAGTAAAAGCATTTGGCTTGTTTGAGAATCATAAAAACAGTTAATTAAAAACTCTATCGTTTTAGTAGGGAACTAACTTGCTGCTTATAACACAATTGTTGTTAACACACTTAGAATTTCTTAACCCATTCAACAGGATATTCCTAGCCTAAAAGTTACTTCAGAACAGGGAATAAATTTACTAAGAAAACATACACTTCCAAACTAAAATGTAAGTGTGTCATTGTGTCCTTCCTTAAGAGAGTAATGCATTGGCACCTTGTCTCTTCATACCTTTTATCTATTATTGTGATAACGTGACTTGCCCATTAACACCCAAAGCAGCTAAGTTTTTAAAGCTTGATGACAATCAAACTGACAAGCCACAAATACAAAGAAAATTCTCATGATTTAATTCTTCAAGCCCAGTTTGGAGATTAAGTCCTTGATAAGTTTTAAGTGCATTCCTTAATTTTGTTTTTAGTACATTTGATAAATTATTTCAAATATCCTTGTTGTAAAAATATGTTGTTGTAAAGTTGTAAAGTTTCCTGTAAAAAGTCCAATTGTATTGTTTGCAAAATTTCATTGCTTTTTTCCCCTCCAGATATGTGGTTGAATTAAAATAGTTTCAAAACAAGAATTCAATTTACAAGATTTGTAAAGGTTATCTCAAATTTGTCTTCAAACAGTATAACAACTGTATTTGGTTCCCTTTAATTAGTCAGTACAGCAGAAGTGTGAACTGCACGTCCAAGTAAATGAAAATTTAGTATAGGACGACCTATTTATGCCTGAACTCGGCGATTTCTTAAAAAGTTTTCCATTCTGACATGACAGGTTTCTCTGTAGAGAACCAGATAACCTACCAGATATTCTTCAGATTCATTGTTTGATGTGATTTTGCCAATAAAATATAATAATAATAATAATAATAATAATAATAATAATAATAATAATAATAATAATAACAATAACAATATAAAATAGGACAGCATTTACATAAAAGTCTTGTCAGACTGAGCATGAAGTTCCTTAAAATGTTTCCATCTTGATTGGTTTCGATCTTACAGAGAATTGTGAAAAATTCACTGCATAATTAAATATTAGTATGCATTATTTTCAGTGTAAGTTTGTTAAAACAAAGTAATGAAAACAGTCTTGTTTCCATCATGAAAAAAATTGCTGCCTCGGTAAGAAAAGAATCAACCAAAAAGCTCAGAGAAATTAAAGCCCCCCCCCCCCCCTTTTTTTTTCCCCCCTGCTTCTTTCTTGGATGGCACAAAATACGAGTTTGATTCCGAAACTAGAAAATTTGGTTTTCGTTCTCTTGGACTCATCTTCTGAAATCTTTAATTAAATGAAGAGAGTGTTTTCTCCCAGAAATTATCTATACATCCAAGAGATCAGATAAGAATAAACAGATGCAAAAAAATCAAAACAATGTCGTATAAAATCTGCAGCAACTTGTCATTTTGGGGGACTGGAAGAAATTCTTAGATTTCATATTGTTTTCACTCTGAAGGTAAAAACCATTAGAAAAGCTTAGGAAAATGGGCCTCAAACTTAAAACCTACCCTTAATTTGACTTGAATAAGGCTGCTGAATTGGAATTACAGGTGAATTTATCACTATTTCAAGTACTGGAAGAAGCAAATTTTGTTTCATGGTAAGGATGTAATAATGTTTTAAAAAAATATTTGACTGTTGGAATGGTGATTTAAATTCTGAAATTTTGAAAATACATAAGCATTGATTGCTGTGAATTGCTTTTGATTTGATATTTTTTTTGAATGCCTTCACACATTCAAAAGAAATATCAAATTTTTAAAATGTGAATTTTTGTCCAATAGGGAGCTGAAACATTACATGTGTGTATTCTTTGAAGGAAGCTGCTTATGTATTATACAAATCATATTTTGTTTTTTGAAGATTGCTCTAGTGTGTGAAAATAATTCTTAATTATATGAAATCAAATCGAGTCTATCCTTCTCTGACTCATTTGAATTTGAATTTTCACTGACAAGTTCTGGCAATAGAAAACTTATATGCATATTTGATCATTATTGTATATCAAAAGCAAAGTTTTAAGCAATGTTCTCTAAGTTCCAGAAGTGTTTGCTCATTAAATTGTTTGTATAATAATTAACAAGCTTTTACTGACAAAGTACTGTTGGTATGGTCTTTTCTTTTCTTCTTTTAAAACCAGAATGGTTTGGAGTATACTTGATCGTTGTGTCTAGCAGCCTGAGAAATTACTGGCAGTTCATTCATGATAACTTTTTGTCGTTGTGTGTGATAAATACTAGTTTATTCCATGTTCTTATGCTCTACTTTCAATATCATTTTTGCTTATTAATAAAAATAAGTTTGTTTGTGTACAGCAGTCTATAATTTTATTCTTGTTTACCAGGAAGCCAACCAAATATCCATCCAGGTTCCATCACAAGTACTGGACGACAGAGAATTGGATCTGGAACAGCTACATCTACACAAGCTGCCCAGTTGATTGGTGGTGGAATTTCTCCCACGTTATTTACATCCCCTGTAAGTAATTATGTGCTCCATTTCTCACTTTTTCTGTTTAAATTACCAATGAACTGTTTCCAATTGAATGAATTTAGAATCCAAATTTTTTTCAGCAAACCCATCAATTAGTGCTGGGAAATACATCTCATTATCCTGTCAACAACAGCCTAATGATTGGCGATTACGTCACACCGGGGAGCACAGTACTTTCCGCCCAGAGTTATCGCCAGTGAGCTTAATTTCCAAGAATGTACACTAAATTTCGTAAACAGCCATGCACTCTGAACTACCTCTGGGCAGCCATTGACAGACAAGTGTGGTCCTTGGGGTGCCGTCACTTGTTGTCACTGTGAATAATCGTTCTGTGAGGTTGAAAAGACTGACTAGCCTACCTAGATTTATTGTCTCCTGTAATGTTCGAACTCTGTAAAGACAGTTTTTGGATGCTCCCTTGCCAGTGCAGTTCATTCATCCATGTCCATTTAAGAATGAAGTATTTGAAAGAGAAGAACCAGGATACTAATCATATTGCTGGCATTTGTTAACTGTAAAAGATACTCAAATTCTGCCCAATGTTTAAGCCAGCTAAGTATGTGTGTTTGCTTACGAGCAATTATCCAAGGAGTTGCAGATTTCATAGATGCACGAGTTAGTCTGAAAATTTGGGAAGACAGTCAACAAAACATGTCTTGTTAATTCTGCATTAGAGTGTTTGTGATAGCACTTTCAAGAGAATGAACCAGGATAGATTTTCAGTTTGTCTGGTGGCTGTGCTTTTATTCAGAACATAAACATGTATTATTGCCACGTTTTACTTGTGAAACTGAAAATGATAGCAAAATGTCTGGATATTAGTTAGAATGCTAAAGTATTTACTGATCATTGTGATGCAATTTGTTTGTATTAAAGTTAAATGCTCTTTGGAGGCTGAGAAGTGGACATTAGGGGTCATCCATAAATTATGTCACACTAAAAGGGTGGGGGGAGGCTGCATTACCTAGAGGTATGGAAGTATCAGTTTATTGTTACATAACATTGCATTGCATTTTGCCCAACATTTGCTGAAATAATTCTTGTTGTTCTTATTCTAAAACAATAAACTATTAACTAATTAATTTATTTTAAAAATATAAATGAATTGATGTTAATAGATTAAATTGTTACAATAAATGGAAATATGTTTTCATCAATTTTTTATTGTATCTGTAAGATTACAAAGAAAATATTCAAAACTGATATCCATTTAAATTGGTGCAGGAGACTCTTGCCAATGTGTCATCCAAGCCAGTGATAAAAAGTTCTCTCATCTGTGCTTCCTTCCTTCCTTCACTTATAATTTGCCCCTAAATCATATTGTTAGGTGCAGTCAGTATTGCCAACTAATTCTGACTTTAATTATCATAAATTTTAATACACAACACATATAAAATAAATATAAATTATTGTTTTAACTGTGCTATAATTTACTTCAATTTGCATTTATGGGGGGGGGGTTGCACGCATTGTATGTATTTGGCGTTATTGGGTCGGTAGTCCGACTTCGCTGGCCAGCTACCGCTGTCCCCCATGCCTGGGCCTAGTTAGCCCATGGGGTTGCTAGCGTTACATAATTATTATGGGGGAGTTCAAGCACAATGTTAGGGGTGTGTTAAAAGGGGGAGAGTGGGTATTGAAAATACTCCAAACTTGCATTACGTAATTCATGGATGGCCCCTTAGTACATTTTCTTCCAAATTGTTTATTTTTCTTGACTGTGTGTGTTGGTGCAGTTATAAAAACTATAGTTTGTGTATTTCTGAGGTTCTATTTTATTAAACAAATCTAGTTTCTGTAAGAGGTGTATTATTATTTTTTATTTATTGATATCTATTGTAAGTAGTGGGAGATCAATCCAAGAAGTTTGAAATTTTCTTAACTAATAATTCTGTGATGATGGTAGTTACATCTGTCTATTGTCAAATTACAAAATACTTTTTTCTGGCCTCCAATAAGCTAGTGATTACTTTGGTGTGAATATTTAATAGGTCACAAAAATAATGGCTCAATTGTTTCCTTGTTACTACTTATGTTGTCTGGAGAATAAATTGAATACATTTAAACTAAACAGATATAAATTGCTGTTGCACTGCTCCAGTTATATAAACTTCTGTTTGCAAAAGAGGAAAGTCAAATGCAAACAGCAAATTTCTTGTAATTCAGAGTTGACATTACAGGAACGTTCCATTTCGAAACTTCTGATTTCCACTTCTAAATATTTCGATGCTTCCAAGTGCAGAATCATTGTATTCTCACAATTGTCAGTAAAATTATTAAAATAAGAGAACAAAACTGAAGTTAAATATTGTATACTTGGGTCCAGCTTGTGTGCAAATGTCAAATTTGATGGACAAGCTTTGTTGGCTGCCTGTGTGATGGATCATTGCACCTAAGATATTTCAGATGGTTAGAATTTTATACTTCTGTATATTCCATGTTATGTTTGCGTTGTCCTGGCAAATGCACCCACTTTTCTGATTGCTTGGGTGCTGTTCTCAGATTTTCAGACTATCATACAGGATATGTTTGTTCATTTGCATTCCAGATCCAGTTTTGTTTGTTTGTTTTGTTTTGTTTTTTACCATTCTGATGAAATGTGTGAGCGTGTACTTTTTTTAAACATTTCATAGAATATAGTAATGTCTAGCAAATTTTTAAACTATTTTAGTGTTGTATATTTGTAGATTGACATGTAGGCAGCAGGGTCACATCCATGGTCACAAAAGTGAGGATGGGTTGTGATAATTAATTTGTAAGAGAAACAATTAAAAAATTTTGTACTTGAAATATGTGACAATTATTTGAAATATGTGCAACAATTTAATTTGCTGTGCAATGTTAATTTGACATAATTCTGATTCTGGGCACCTGATGGTGACCTCTTATTGGATTTTTGCGTCTTGTGATGCAAATTCCAAATGCTCAACGCTAGTTTATTATCATGCATCCTTATGAGTAAGAATTCAGCTTAGTTTACAATATTGGACGTTGTGTCTGTGGGCAATATTGCCATTTTTCTTTGCTCCTCATTTCCCCTTCGAGTTTTTATTTATATTTCAACATGTAGATACTTTATTGAATTAAATTCTTGCTTCTTGTTGTGTGCTTGCAGCAAAATTTGTTAAGACCTATTTTTAATGTGTGTATAATGGTATTCAGAATTGAGAAATGTTAAATCATGAATATGTGTATTCAGAAGCATATCCTCTAATTGTTTTAAAGAGCACTTTTTGTGTGTTGCAAAGTTCAGGGTGTCTAACAAACAACTGTGCTAGAAGTAAGTCTTGTATGTGATCATATAATTCATATAATACATACACAATACACTGTGTAAAGTTTTAGAAATATATCGCACAAAAGAAATATCTGTAATGTGTTCGTGTCAATTTAACTATCTACCTTAAGGGTAACCATACTTTTTAGAACTCAGACCTTCCAGTGAATAACACCTAACGGTGTTAGTGGATCTATATTAATGTTCGCATTGATTTCATTTTACATAAATGTAAGTGGCGCCTAAAGTAATGTCAGGGATATCCTGCACAATCTTGTAATTGAAATTTATTAGTTGTACTGTTCTTTCCTCAGAACATTTAATTTCTTGCTCCTTGTCTTTCTCCCTCTCTCTCTCTTTTATTTTATTTTAAATCAGGTATTTGCCTTTGAGTCAGAATTTAAGTGATTTACCTTGAAGGGTTTTCTTCTTTTTTCCCCCTTTTTATTGTGTGATTTTTTAAACAAAATTTCATGTTCTTACTTTTTAATATTATTGTATTCCTTCATGAAGGAAAATCAATCAATTTTTGTGTAAAGTATAATCTTTTGTTTTCATTTCACTATTTTTGTGAAAATTTGTTGCTAGTTCAATGTACTTTATAAAATTTTAACTTTAGTATTTATGCGAGATATGCATGAGGTTAGGTGGATTTGAATTTGTGATGGAATACTCTCTTCTTAATAGAGTGCACAATATTACTTGTTGAGGAATAATTATTTGGAATGTAATTCATTGCTGTATTATCGTATTTGATATCTTCAACATGCTAAAGTACATTTTGTGCATACTTGTTATATTTATTGATATAACATGCATATTCATGAGCTTTGCTGTTATTATTAGCATATTCAAATTATTTTTTTGTAATGTTGACTTACATTCCAACTTATTATTGATGTTATCTTGGTCCAAAATTGTTTAAAACTTTCTCTTCACTGTTTTCTTGCATGAATGTTGACCAACGCTTCAACCCAAAGAAGATGTTTTCTCACAAATTTTAATTCTGATCTTTTAGTGCTGAATTTTCTACAGAAGGAAATTCCTGTTGTTTGGCAAGGTGTACTGTGCATTTGCAAAACTACTACTTTCAAAATTTTATGAATTCTGATATGAAATGTTCTCTTTGTGCAGATGAATTTTATTAACAAAAAGTTTGTGATTTGGAATTCTTTATGTTGTAATTCTCAATTGCTATGATATCTCAGTTGTGTGGCTAATGTG
Source organism: Teleogryllus oceanicus (assembly GCA_964035755.1). NCBI lineage: Eukaryota > Metazoa > Arthropoda > Insecta > Orthoptera > Gryllidae > Teleogryllus > Teleogryllus oceanicus. The sequence continues at coordinate 255,483,975 of CAXIVR010000001.1, read as the reverse complement.
TGAGAATGAAAACATACCAGAACATTCTAGCCAGTTGGTAAGATACCTTGAAGGCAAAAAAAGCATTAACTAATTTGTACATATATACTCTTTAATAAAAATTAAAGGGATATGTTTGAGTTACTTAAACTATTGTACAAATTGGAGTGTATTATCTGGAACATGATTTTCAAATGTTTTTCTGTGAATTAATTGTACATTTTAGTTTCAATTAGATTTTGTGTTACTCATCATCCTGAGGATTCTTAGGGTCATTAAATGCACAGTACGAAAGGGTGATTTGTTTACACATCCTGACTTGGTGTTCATTTTTATACGATTTCTTAGTGGAATGAATGTTATTTACATGACATGGATACTGTTGTTTCTTCATGCCAAAATGTGAAATGTCATTTGCAATACATGGAAAATATACAGGCAAACCATTTTTTAAAAATGTGGTTGATAATTTTGGAATAAGCTTAAAGTTCATTCCAATAATAATTTATGTTAATCCCATCTATTACTGGAGAAATTTTACTTATGTAAGAAATGGAATTAATCTCATGAATTACTTGAGTTATATAATAAAAATGTTGTGGTCTGGCTTTTTTAAATGGCTAAAAATATATATTGAACTTGAATCATTGATATTTTTCACCTTCTTGAGTACCAAAGATATAGTCATCAGAAATTCATTTGTATTTTTAAGTAGGAGAAAACAAAATTTGGAAATTCTTGTGTATGATCTAACAATTATAAACTCATTTGTCACATTAGAAAATCCTTTTGGTGAGGAACTTATCCTAGACCTAGGAAGCTTTAGAGTCCAAAATAAGTGAAGTACATCATTGACAAGAAACAAAAATACAGTATCTGTAACAGAAACTACTATTCCTAAAAATGAATTTCATTCAAACTATAATTGTAATTTGTATTTGGAGTTGGAAAAATTCTCAATAATTGCATACCAAGGTCATTCCAGCATCCGGAGAATATCAGTGGGGTGAAGGGTGTCAACAGATGACTCCAGAATAAATTGTTATGTAATTGAAGGAAAGTTTCATATATTTAAGACGTAATCCTATATGTATTAAGCAATATATTTTAATCAATTTCTGCAAGTTTGTGTTCTAATATTTTCAGTTTTGGGGGTATGGCAAGGTCATATGCACATTAAACATTTCCTTTCCAGGAGGCACAGATGGCCACGTCATTTTTAGAAGATCTATTTCAACATTCACTAGGTTACTCCAAATGCAAAACTGTTCTTTATATGGACAGATACTAAAATAAGATTGCAACAGGTTTATGGACAGACATGGCTGTAAGAGAATGCTGGAGTTTCCACGAAGATTTTTACATTGTATTTGTTTCAAATTGTTTTGTAAATATCCATGAATTATTGCAAGACAAAACTATTTGGGTTAAGAAAGGGTTCTAATAGTATAAGTCCTAAATGATGAAACAGAAACTCCATTACCTAAACGAAGATAGGAAAAATCTACACTGAGGTCTGTTGTTGACGCCTCCCCCTCTCCCCATTGATATGCTACTGTTAATATCGTAAACGAAAAATTCTCTAACTTGGTAAAAGATTTTTTCAAAAGATGTAATTTCATTAAATATGTTTGTAAAACACTGTATATCTACAAGATCTTCAGAAGACACTCAAAAACAAAAACTTATGAATTTAAGTTTATGTCAATAGGTTAAAGGAAATCTTATTGAAAAGGAAAGAGAATACGTGAGGAAAATTGGTGCTGAGATGTGAGCTAGTCTGTTTCAGTGAAGCCAATTTAGGTTCCATCAGCTTGATATGTTGTAGATTACACATCATTATCAATGAAACAAACCATCACTTACACTAAATGATATTAATTTTTTATCAGTCACATTTATGTATCAAAAAATTTTACAACTGATCTTTATTCATAAAAAAATTGCATAAACAATTTCAAAATAGTTCACATCACATTGAATTGCGGATGGAAATACATTTTGATGAGACTAGTCCAGTATTATGTTAATGGAGTATTTTGGGTAATGTTTGCACTAAGATCATGATTATTATTAATATTATATTGAGTAAAGAAGTGGAAATAATTTTAATATATCAATTGTAATTGAAATACAGAGTCATTTTTTCAATTATGAATTGTTTACTTAAAAAGAATTGAAATTCAGCATGCCTTATGGCTAGATTTGATTGTAATTGTACTAGCTTTGGTGATAAATTTTCCTTTCTTGTACAGCCAGATATCCTCCCCCAGATTGGAACTAAGCAAGCTTCACTTTGACCATAATTGATACATTCTAAATAGAGAAGACATTTTAAGGCTGTCACATCCTGAAATTTGTTACCTTTTGTATTTAAGTTACAAATGACAATAAACTCTGAAAAATATAATTTTTAGATTGATATGCTGGTGCATATAAGTCATTTGTGCTCAAATATTTTCATGCTTTTTTGACTTTTTTCCTTTCCGTTTGCCTTAAGCTTTGATTAGCAGTTGCAACATAATGTCAGAACTGCAATATAAAAACAACAAAATATTACATTTCATTACAATTATTTTTGTGAATTGAAATTGCTTAATCTCATGAGATAGCGTTACAGTGGCTGAAAATGTTTAATTACCCTAAACACACCAGGTGCAAAGATTTGTATGGATAGACAGTTTATAAACACTATTGAATATCTTTTATGAGATTAAAAGCAAGTACAGTTTTTTGAAAATATTTTATTATATATGGATATTGATTGTTTGAGTACCTATTTGTGAAGACTGAGTATTTATTGAAGGTATTAGTATTTAGAGAAAAAGTTTTCATATCAGATTATCAACTACAGCTTACTTAAAGCAAATTATTCAAACAAGGCCAGCATCCAGCACAAGTAAATCCTAAAATATGCTAATTTTGCTGTGTAAATAAAATTGAAATAAGTTGTTACCAAAGTGTTGCCTGATGAGGAAAAAATAACTTAATTATACAAAATGATTGCTCTTTCAGCAATTTTTGTTATGGCAGCTATAAAATTTATTTTATTGTTTAAAATTAAATATGTATTTAGCAGATTGGTTTCTTATTGTTTTTTGATCATTTAAACTGCAATATAAAAAGGAAGGAAAGGAATGTAAATAATACATTAACAACATTAATTGTTTGTTATTAGTTGTGTGGCATGAAAAGTAAAACTGAAAAATACCAACAGTATTCTGAAAAGGTATCAGGAATTTTTCATTACAATTTGGGACAAAAAGATGAAATATCTCACAAGTTTCCATACTGAACTACAATGGGTTTTAATCATTTGTTTGACATTATTAGCAGACAATGGTACTTATTTAATGATAAAATCAGGTGTCGATGAATATTTATAGTTTTTATTGTAGCTTTTTGCTATACATCATTCAGGTTCTTGTACATTATTCAACTATTGTCAATGAAATTATGAGGTATGTCCACGTAGGCAGTTATAATTTGTGAGTGAAAACTGCAAGAAACTCTGAAACATTTGTAGTTGCTTGTTAATATAGTATTTTCTTACGTTTGTTGCCACATGGAAATGAGTTAATACTTTAAACAAAGAAGATACTGTTATTTGTCTGCAAATGGTTTAGAACCATTTTTCTTTACGATATTGTATCAATATTTACTTACTTTTCTTTTCTTTTTTTAAATTCAACGGATGAGATAAATGAACTCTTATGCCTTCATTCATTTGAAGGCAAATTTAAAATGGTAGATAATATGCTCAAGTCTCAATAGTTTAAAATCCAAGAATTCCAAATCTGCAGTTTGTGCAATAGTCATGTTTTTAATTGGTGAATGTGTTTATAACAGTATTGAAGAGTGAAATATATGGTATCAGTTGTATTTCCTTTTTCAAAATCCTTCAATCCTCGAATCTGCTTTAATTTAATTCTCTAGATTGATGTGTTGGATTACTTAGACACTATCATTCCACTAATGTACCAAATGTATGTTAGTTTGTGAGGCATGAACAAAATGTTATTGAAATGTACTTACTAAAATGGTCATAATTAATTTATTAACATTCAATCAATTTTAGGCTCTGCATATTGGCCATTGCCTTAGTTTCTTCCCTTATTTATTATTTCGTACTTAAAATATTAGCACAGCTTTTATCTTTCTTTCTTTCCCAGAACACAAGTTCATCAAAATAATTTAAAATTTACCTATTCTCTGTTTGTGCAATTATATTTACAAAGACCAGTTTTAAATTTAATTTACTGAAGGTATTCTACTTTAGATATTCAACAAAGAAAAATTTGTGGTTTATAACTGAAAGTTAATATTACTTTTCATTTGAGTAATAGTATGTCTGCTCTTTTGTCATTCAGTTAATAAATATGTATATTTCAAATATTATAAACCATTAAGTGGTGGAAAGTGGCATTGTTTCAAGTTCCTCTCTGATAATTTTGTGTCAGACAATTAACAGTTCATTCTAAAAGTATTCAGTAGACAATTACTGAGTATTTTACGGACTAATTTAAGAATAATACAAATGAACATGTTAGTTTACCTCTTTGTGTGTGTGTTGTATACAATGCAAATGAGAAATGTAGTGAGTGTAAATAAAAACTGAGCTTATTTCCAATATAAAATTTGGCTACTGCTCAGAACTGCAATTGCGATGGGAGAATGTCAAGTCATGTTCAATGGGCTACATGTATGTATATACGAAATTTATTCATGTACACCAAGGTAAAAATTCAAAATTTAATGTTTGGAATTTATTTCATTTCTGAATATGTATGGTCTATTTTAGTCCATACCAATGGGATCCACTTCCAATGGGATCTTGCAATAATAATATTTATAAAATTGCTGTTTAGAGATTTTCCTCATTGTTGGCATAGGAGTTTGTCATTATGAACTCAGTTTTGCATGAAGTATATGTGGGATGTGCCAATGAGAAAACGCAACTTTCAAAACAATGTTTTGTGTTTTTCTCTTCTGTGTTTTGCAATAATGATTTTAATGTCATAAAGTTGCCAGTATTACTGTTGCAAGTTTCTTACATATGTATTTGTCTCTGGAGGGATAATGAAATTACAGTTGTGTAATCTGCCTAATAGGAGAATGGTTGACCGATTAGGTTCTCCAACCTTCTCACAAAGTTTATTGTGACAATAAATACATTTATTTCTGTTTTCTTGACAGCATTCATCACTGAGTATGAAAGCATTAGGAGTGCAAAAATGTGATATTTATTTTTTTGTTGTGCATGAGTCAAAATTCTAATTGCTCCAGATTCTGACAAGTGACCTGTTTAAAATGTCAGAAATGAATTGTGTGTGTATTACTAATGGATTCCTTTCATTAGTTAATTTGTAAGAGTGTATGAAGAAGTTATTATTTACTTAATTTGTTTTGTACTCTTTCATGAATAATTATCATATGTTCATTTCTGGTCCTGTAAAATTTCCATAAAATCAGAAACCTAGTTCTGCTCATAATCCAACTAAATGACCAATGATGTTTCTTTCCTTGATAAAATCATTTACTCAAGTTAATTGAAGTCGTGAATGAATTTGCTGCATTTTAAATTTTCTTTCCTTGTGAAGCAGAACTGTCAATTTTATTGGAATATGGGATATGAAACATATGTCTGGATGTTGATTTATTTGTACAATTGTGATTCAGAAGTAGAAATTAAATTATAATTCAAACCTATTGTGATGTCAATTATGACTTCCATCCTGTGTGAATTATTGGCCTTCATTCCAGTTCCAGTGTGGCCTCCATTCCGCCTTTTGATAACAAATTTTTAAAATTTGTTTCATTTATTTCTTGAATCTTAAAATGTATCAAGTATATCCTTTGTTGTCACCACACATTGCCATGGTTGGAGAAAATTGGTGTAAACCAGGAGACCCGGCTTTGATTCTCATTTAGATAATAGGGGAAACTCAGGTTTGACCTGCTTTTTAGTTAAACATTTCGTTCTCCATTTGTTTTGAATATAAAACACTTGTTGGTGGTATGTAAAGACAGGTCGTATATTAGAATATATTATAAAAAAAACTATTTACTCTTTCCCAGCTAGTATAATTTCATACATTTTAATCTAAGACATGCAAAAGTGAGTCAAACCTAGCATGAGAAAGTTTTGACCTGTTGTGTACATGGTTTGATCTACCTTGTAATACAAGCAGGAAAGCATAATTTAATTAAGAAAATAACTGGAAAAGTTTTTTAAAAAAAAAATTTTAATTTTTAAAAAGGAAAACCCTTAAAAAAAAAATTATTTGTTCACTGAAAAATATGTTTATGATGAACAGGGAGAATAAATGATATAAAAAATGTTCTTATTTAAGAAGAAACGGAATTAAAATAAGAAAACAACTATGCAATAATAGTTCAAATCCAATCACTGAAACAAGAAATTTTATTTTCAGAAAAGACAGTACCACTTTTATTTCTAGTAATGTACATTGGACAAAAAGAAATAAAAATTTAGCATTGATGTTGATCTTGCAGTTCTGTTGTACTTGATAGGTTTGGGAACTTTTGTTCTTCAATGCCGTTTTGTTTTCTAGAAAAGTGATATGTTTTGAAAAGAAACCCTATTAAGAATTACAGGCATTTATAAGTAAAATTTCATTTTAATTGTGTTGCTAATACTCTGGCTATGTAGTGGATCAAACCTCCATACCTTTGTTACATTATCTTTTGACCAACTACATTATGGTTTTGTTAATTATGTATACTTTTGTAGTACCCTAAGCTTAATATTACTTAATTTCAATCATACCTATCATAACATGTTACTTTTATCCTTACAGAGAAAATAAAAATAAAATTTTTTGACACCCAACACTAAAATACTTTTAACTTGCCTTGTATCACTCCAGCAAGTGCCAAAATCAGTCATCTTGGGCTTAGTGTAGTTTCATAATTTTAATTTTATGAGGTAGCACATGCCAATAAATAAAGGTTTTCACAGGGGTGGGGTCAAACATCCTCTGTGATCAAATCTTTTGAATTTCCCCTACTGACTATTGAATTGAACTGTACTGTTCTGCACTTCCAGTTTTGAAGCTTTGAATAATTTGATGAATTTATATCCTAAGAAAGAATTCAGGGACATTCAAATAGTAAATGCACATTTACATGGGTTGGGGTTTTCCACTACTGTGATAAAAATGAAGTAGTGGAGGGAGGTGATTACAAATAAATGTTCACAATATAACCTCCACCCTGACACCATTTTGGAATGGCAAATCCGTGGGAAACATGAAGCCTTCCTGCCGCAATGGCTCAGTGGTATCACCCGTTGCAGCGTTGTTGACCCGGGAGGTACTAGGGTTCGAGTCTTGTGGTTTCTCCTATCAATACCAGGCGAATGTCAGGCCACTACCTTAAAATAGTTTATGGACCTTGCACTATCAACTCTTCCTTTACCGTGTCCCCTCACCCGTGACATACTTTCATGTAGTGCACTACAGTACTGACAGCGTATAAGCGACTGACAGTTCTCTCGCCACGTGCTGTGGTACGTGATGTGACTTGCTCTGAAGCAATCAGCTTGTGAAGATTTGTTTACTTCCTCACAGCCGGGGTTCGGCGTTGCGAAGTCGCTCTACGCCCCATACATCGCGCAAACGTGGGGTAGTGTTAAAGAGGATCGTGAATTTTTGTATGTTTTCGCGAATATTTCGAGGCAGAAAAGGTGAATGGCAGAGTAGTATTTATTACCTCTCGACAACGTTGTGGGTAGAGTTGCGGCTGCACTGCAGATAGGCCCAATAGAGAACGAAGCTATCGGGACCTGACACATCAAGTTTTCAACGCGGTTTGGGAGGCGATAAGGTTCGGTTGTGTCAAGGGTTATGGACATGATGTCAAGATGTGTCATAACCTGTCGGTAAGTGTTAATGTTTTGAGATTTCTTTTATCTTTCATGTAAGCGATGCCATCCATGTACGTGGCAACAGCGCATCGGACTGTCAGAGTCGCTTACACGCTGCCGGTACTGTACTAAAAATGTGAGATCAGAGCTTGTCTCGCTGGTGGAGGGGGAAACAGCAAGCCAGCGTGCGAGTCGACGCAAGATCTCTTTCTCCGTGAAGGAACACCGCCACCTTCTGGGTTACATTCTCTTACAGAACTAACGAACGAAGAGTCTAGTTGAAAAGTATTGGAAAAGGGTCGTTAAAACTTTTACTTCGGATATGTTGTATGTATCCAGGCACTAGTTAACCCCCCTTTCCCCAAGTTTACAACTTCCCGAATCGTGTATAATTTCGGGAGGTCCAATAAAACATTATTTTTTTCAGTTTTTCTCGACTCCTTAAAGGTGCTTTAAAAATAATGTAACCCAATGCTAAAGAAGATAAAACTGCCTGACAGAAGAGCGTTTTTGATGCCAAAAGAGTTGGGCGGAACATGAGATTGGTGCGAAAAAGCAGGTTTTCAGGTTCCAAGAATCCATAATAAACGAAAAAAATATGCCAAATTACAATTACTGGAAGAATGAGAGCAATTTACTGTCCACAGTGCTTTTGAGGAAAGTAAAGGTAGCTGTGTAAACCTTCTCAGACAAAACGTCATAGTGTTTACATTTTTGTCTTGCTAAAAGCTCCAACTTCTTATCAAGACACTTTCTTCTAGAAGGGGACAAGGGCCTTTCATCAATCGTTCAAGTATGACCCAAAATGTATTATTTTCCATTGTACTTTTAGTGGGTGGGAAACATTCACTCAGAGGACGAGATAAGGAAAATTCTGCAGTGCTTATCAGAAATTGCGTGGTTTGCTGAAATAATCAGCCTAGACGCGACAGAAGAACATATTGCTGAAGCATTTTAAATAGTGTTTGTTGCTTTGTACGGTGGAGAGATGAACACACAAACACTGGACTACCTCCGCCACCATCTTTTTACTTTTTTGCTCTTGCGGAGGAACTTGCAAAGGTAGGCATTACTTCCCCAGAAGCAGATAGGGGGCGATTCCCTAACGAGGAGGCCACTACAGTTTCAGAGATGAATCAAGATCTTTCGGGTGTGCCCGTTCGCTTTGATTCTGTTTTATGTGTTATTGACGCGGCTCGTTCCGACACCGCTGGTCGGATAGGATGGGACCAAACTTCAATTGAGTCCCCAGCTGCTATGACGCCCGGAGACGCAACTACTGAAACTAGTCTTAACAGGGTCACACTAGATGCCACACCAAACTGGAAGGAAAACATTTCAACTTGCATAGGGGTATCTCTCAAACTAATGTAGATCAAGAACTCGAGGTGGGAAATGAACTCAAAAGAAATATTCAATCCCAGGACCAATTGAACCAGACCTATGCCAGGTTGGTAGATTTTTGGGCGGCTCCTCTGTACCCACCACCACCAGGCCTAAAAAGCCCCGTAGGCATGGAGGCAAACGCGCCAAGAAGCGCTTCTCTTATGCTAGGGCGCAGGATCTTTTCAAGAATGATCCAGTACGTTTGGCAAAGTGCATTAGAACGGGCATTGACTGTAATAGTGTCGACCAACCCCCTTAACAGGGATGAGGTTAATGACCTGTACAAATCCATTTGGGGTAATACGCCCCCAATTCGGCTTTCCGAATTAAGCGAGGACGATACATTTTCGACACCTGAAATGGACCCAGACACAATTCTATACGCGGTGCAAGTTGCCGAAATTAAAAGTCGTCTGGCTGGGATGAAAAATGCCACAGCTCCTGGACCAGATAAGATACAAGTTAGCAATATATCTTCAGGAGCAAAAGTTGACACATTGTCCCTATTGTACACCCAAATTTTATACACTGGTTTTGTGCCTTCTGGGTGGAAAGAAAATCGCACCATCTTTATACCAAAAGAGGATAAGGATAATAAGTCTGTCACTATCGCCCCATCACAATTAGTTCCCTGCTGTGCAGAATCTTTTGTGGCATTATGGACAAACGCATTCGATCCGTGGTGACGTTCAATCCACGCCAAAAAGGGTTTATTCCTGAACCTGGCTGTTTCGCCAACGTTCAAATTCTTCACGAAGCAGTCAGTGACATGAAAAAAGGAGAGGGTGGTGTCGGCGCTGTGCTAAACATATCTAAAGCATTTGACACTGTTCCTCACGCGGCGATTCGGTGGGCTCTATCCAGGAAAGGGATCCCCGACGCCTTTACCAATTTGGTAATGGACTCTTACACAGACGTTTCCACAGTCATTCAGCACCCCTCGAAAGGCATTGAGGTGCCAATTCGTAGAGGAGTAAAACAGGGGGATCCCTTGTCCCCACTCCTTTTTAACCTCATTATGGAGAGCTTGCTTGAGAAATTGGATAACATGTCAGGATATCCGGTATTGGAAAGGAGTGTATCCGTATTAGCATTTGCTGTTAGCAAAAGATGCCCCACGAGCACAAGAATTGGTTGATATTGTGGTGGAATATCTTGGAGCCCTCGGAAAGACATTGTCAGTCGCGAAGTGCTCATCATTCCAAATTACAACCTTTGAACGACCCTGGTTCATTGAAGACCCTTGTCTGGAAAGGTTGGGGAGAGAATTCCTCTGGTCAATGATGACCATACCCTAATGGCTATACTTGGGAGTGAACTACTCTATCTGGAACGGCTTCCCATGTAAAGCATCGATATCGAATTTTATGGAAACAGTGACGAGGCTATAGAAGGCGCATTTAAAGCCCACTCAGAAATTGGCATTACTTCACACCTACATAATGCCACATTACCTCTACCAATTACTTTTATCGATGCCATCTATGTCGATGCTCAGGGAAGCGGACTGTCCAATCAGAGTGGCAGTCAAACAGTTCCTACACCTGCATATGAGTACTGCAGATGGCGTATTTTACCTGGCCAAGAGAGATGGAGGACTGGGATTGCTGCGGCTTGCCCAACATGTTCCTAGGGTAGCGCTGAACCTAGGGTTACGACTAGAAAAAGCTGCAAATAGCTGAGCTCCTGTCCGAGTTTCTACCAACGGACATTTAAAACCGCCAAAGCATTGAGACTCAACTGGCTCTATACCGAACAAGATTTAAGATCTTATAAAAAGAAATGCGCCGATGACGAGGTAGCCGCCTCACAGTGTGTAATTTCAGGCATCTAGCTCGTAAAAAATCAATTTTCGACGTAGTTCCTGTACATTTTTGGAGTTGCTCACACTATTCTCTAATACCCAGAGCATCTGGCAACACAGTTTGTTTAATGTTTGGGTTCGCATTAGTGCCGGTGAAACCCTTGGATTGTTTGGGTTCGGAGAACACCACTGCGCGCCCTCAGTAGGGTTGCAGAGTGCGCCTTTTCAACATGTGTTTCTCAGGGGCATCCGCTACAGGAGTATTCACATTTTTGCTGAATATCATAGCGTAAGGTACGTACTTTACTATGAAATATTCATATTTCATTTCTGATTGCAGAACACATCATTAAAAGTTTTTGAATATAAGGCAGTAACATTTCCATAAAATTCTTTGACTTTAGTTTTATCGAGATGTATAAAAAAAGTTACACGGAGTTACAGCGGGAAACTGGCTCGCTTATTTTCCTTTATTATTCATTTACAATTAGTTTTAACTGCCCGAAATTGCCCCAATTCCAGAAAATAATATTTTTCAGAAACGATGCAGCCTATCCGAAGACGGGATTTGTTTGCCGTATGGCGAACTTCTGGTAGTGCACAGCGAAATGAGGAAGTATTTCGATTCGTTACAAAAAAACTTTGTATACAAGACTGTTCAGATGATATATCAAAGTTGGTTAAGACCACCATTAATGTACTTTGTGCTCAAATAAGCTCTCGATGGGCGAAGTGCAACAGAACACTGGAACGTTTCCTGGAACGCTACTCATCCTGGCTTAATGAAGACGTTGATTTTGACAGTCGTATTTATCTTGCCATGCCTTCAAGTAGTACCGCCCCCACACCAAAGAGAGGACGACCTCGTAAGCTTTTTGACACGTGCAGCGATTCTGGACAGTGGAAGAAAGCAAAAAAATTATCTGAAAAAAAATCTGCAGCAGAATTGGTTGCCGCGACGCAAATGACGTTGCGTGCATCAGGAAAACGGGACGCTGCTAAATTAGTGGGAGAGCTTTCCTTTTCGTCACCGCAGAGAGCCACAAAGCTGCGAAAAGCAAGAGAAGCAGCTCTGGAAGAGCAAAAAGTAATGAATCCAGATCAGGCTTTAGCTTTTATCATTGATTTGAAACTAAGCACTAATCAATACAAAGAAATTCGTGAAAATGCAATGGAGTATGGTAATAAAATGTATCCACCTTACCACCATGTCCAAGAAGCGAAAAAACTATGTTATCCGCCGGATGAAAATATAGTTGTATCTGAAATCACGGCTGAAGTGGAATTACAAGCCTTACTGGACCATACTGCCCGTAGGTTGTTCTATTCGCAAAAAGAAGTAACGGTGCAGAAAAATTTTATAATGATTACTCTTTAGTGTACAAGTGGGGATGTGATGGCAGCTCTGACCAAAGTCGGTACAAACAGAGATTCGAACAGGGAAGTTCTCAGAGCGATGAAAATCTTTTTAGTGTTTCTTTAGTTCCTTTGCAACTTTATGTGAATGTACATAATTCTGAAAAATGTATTATTTGGCAAAATCCGCGACCATCATCCACGCGTTATTGCAGGCCCATTAAACTTTCTTTTATCAAAGAAACGAAAGATGTTATTTCTCAAGAAGTAAACAATGTGCAACGACAAATAGAAAATTTGATAGACACAAAAGTAGAAATTGAAGGACATATCATAAATGTGACCCACAATTTGCTTTTAACAATGGTCGACAGCAAAATATGCAACGCATTGTCCATGTACACATCATCACAACGATGCTACATATGTGGTGCAGTGCCAACGGAAATGAACAATGATTCGCTGTTAAAACAAAGGAAGGCGGATCCTGCAGCACTTTCATTCGGCATGTCTCCCCTACATGCTTGGATTCGATCTTTTGAATGTTTGTTGCACATTGCATATCGTTTAGATGTGAAGAAATGGGCCATACGGAATGACAGTGACAGAGAGAAGGTGGAAAGAAGGAAAAAGGAAATACAAGAAAAGTTCAAAGAAGAAATGGGGTTATTGGTAGATATCCCTAAAAGAAGTTCTGGGACCACAAATGACGGAAACACTTCCAGACGTTTTTAGGAATGCTACTGTCTCTGCAGCCATCACAGGAATCAATGAAAAGTTAATTGGTATGTTTAGAGTTATTTTAGAAACACTATCCTCAGGCTACGCCATTGATGTGCAAGCATTCAGTGACTACATTGGACAAACTAGAGAGCATTATTTAAACTTATACAGTTGGTTTCATATGCCAGTGACTGTACACAAAATTTTAGTGCATGGTGATGCCATAGTTCAGTCAAGTGTGCTTCCAATTGGACAACTCTCTGAAGAAGCGCAAGAGGCTAGAAATAAAGACAATAGACGTTTCAGGGAAAATTTCACCAGAAAATCATCAAGAATAAATTCAAATCTCGATCTGCTTCATAGACTACTGATATCATCAGATCCTTACATTACCAGCTTAGGAAAATCTCATAAACCGAAAACGCATGATATGCCACGCGAAGTCATGAAATTATTGTGTGATACAAGTTCTCTGGAAGAAAAATGAAAAACCTAACATAACGAGGTGAGTATACGTATTTAATTTACTTAATATCAAACACTGTTGAAACTGCATGTGACAATTTGAGGGGCAATAGTTATACTGACAGTTCACAAGAAAAAGATTGTGAAGGCTCATCAAACTAATTAAAATCGAGAAGTAGTTAGTAGTAGCAAAATTTTAAAAAATACATATAAATTTAAGAAAATAATACATCAAAATAAAAATGTTTAAAATAAACATACATAATAATAAATACCTTATAAGAAACAAAACGTGTATAATTTGGAATATTTCATATTTCGTAAGTAATTTACTTAAAAATTGTTAAAATAATAACGTATCTTATTGAAATTTACATACTTAAAGAATACCTTATAAGAAGTAAGCATACCAAATTTCATTGAGATATGTGCAATAGTTTCCAAGATATTAATTTTTACGAGCTAGTTGCTCGAAATTACACACTGTGCGCCTGGGAGAAGCTGGGATCCCAAGGGAGAGCGGTTAAGGCGCATATAAACGATCCGATTGGAAATGCCTTTTTGAAAGACCATACTCTTCTGAAACCTGGTCTTTTTATCACTGCTCTCTAGTTGAGATCAAATACCGCTGCCTTAGATCAAAAACTACTCTTTGTAGAGGAAGGTCCAAAGAGGATGTACACTGCAGGAAGTGCAATACAGCGGTAGAAACTCTGAATCACATCCTCGGTCAGTGCATTTTTACGAAATAAAGAGAATAAAGCGTCGTGACGAGATAAAGATCATTATAGAGGGGAAGATGCTCCGGAAATCAGACACTGTGGTGTCCACGGAAGCCACCTTCTCCGTTGCCGGAGGGGTTAGACTCAAATCTGACCTGGTAATAAAAAGCCAGGAGGGGGTCCACGTGGTCGATGTGGCTGTCCGCCTCGAGGGTGGGTCTAGCCTTCTAAAACCAGGGGAAGAAAAAGTGGTTAAGTACCAACCAGTCATTCCCCTGGCTGCCCAACTTCATGGAGTGCCCAACGCCAGAATCCTGCCAGTGATGGTTGGAACCTCTGGAGCTATGCCACGACAGTTCCCTCAAGACGTTGGGGATCACGTCTCGAGGCGATCTACTGACTATCTCGTTAATTGCTCTCAGAACCTCTATTAAGCTCTACACAGAATTTGCAAATTACGATGGAGCAATTTAGCATTGCTGGTAGTAAATGTAGAAAATGAACTTCTTGGTCCCGTGGGCATGTCTAGGGAACTCTAAACATTTTATACGCCTATTATTTTATAGACATATTTAATATTTTGAACGCCTGAAACAAAACTAAAGCAATGTGGAATATCGTAAAAAAATACGACCACGTCATCACGATATTTCGTAGAGAATGTTTTAAAGGATAATGAAAGAGAAACCAGTAACCCAGAAAAAGTTACGAATCTCTTCAACCAACACTTTTCTAGAATTGCGGTTGATTTCACGAAGGGACTAAAACCACAAAATTCAACAACATATGCTTCTCAAAAAATTTCAGCGCGATGTTTATTTCCGAAACTTCTTCCAACGAAATCCTCAGAATAGTCCGTAAACTAAAAAATAAATATTCAACTAGTTTAGATAATTTCCGGATTGTTTATTAAAAACATGTGCACCTGCCATTATACACCCATTAACTCACATTTTCAATGGTTCCTTGTGCACAGGAATATTTCCAGATATTGTCAAAACAGCAAAAATTAAGCCACTTTTTAAAAAAGGGAACAAAAATGAAATTGAAAGTTACCGGCCAATTTCTCTTTTGTCAGTTTTCTCAAAAGTATTAGAGAGCGTTTTCTGCGCAAATGGAAACTTTTTCTCGGGAAAAACTAAGCGTTTTCAGACTCACAACACGGTTTCAGGAAATCAAAATCTACGGAAACTGCCATTTTTTCTTTCCTTAAAGATGTTGTTTCATCAATGGACCAAAATGAAGAACCCATTGGGATATTTTTAAATCTTTCGAAAGCTTTTGACGTTATTAACCATAACATCTTGCTGTCAAAATTACGTTCTTATGGAATTCGTGGTATTGAACTAGATTGGATAACCTCGTACCTTAAACATCGATCTCAAAGAGTAGAAATACCGTATTGACTCGAAAGGACATTATTTACTTATCTTTCCAATTCTTTGCCAATTGAACATGGGGTCTCACAAGGTTCGATCTCCTCTTTCTGTTGTACATAAACGATATGCCCTCATCTATTAAAAATGGAAGAACAGTTCTGTTTGCCGATCACACGAATGTTCTTTGCAAAAAATAAACAATAAATAGTAAAATTTCGGAAGTTTCAAATTGGTTTTGTTATAACAAATTAATAGTTAACGAAGGAAAAACTGTCTCTATGTAATTTTGCGTTTCAAATCAGCAATCGTATGCCCCATTTAAAATGAACAATATGTTGTGATGTTAAGGTAACAAACGTTCTAGGTCTCTCAATTCAGTCAAACCTCAAATGAAATATACATTTATTTATTTATTTATTTATTTATTTTACGTCAAAAAAGCAGTTAAAAACTGCGTATGACGTGCTATGGGGAAAAGTGAATTGTGTGCACATTTTCAAAATTCTGTGATCCCTACACTAAGTCATATACTACTTAAAATTGAATGGGAAAAATACATATACAAAAATACATATAACAGAAACACTAAATTAAGTTCATTATGTTACGCATTCAGAATTCTTTCAAATTCTGTCAGCCTTCGTGCAGCTCGTTGCGTGTATTTTGCAAAAGTACATTTTCCCCTGAGATATGGCATAATATTCTGGGGAAGCTCATCTTTTAGTGCCCAGATATTTAGATTGCAAAAGAAAATTATCCGAATAATGAAAAAATGCCATCCACGTGATCCCTGCTAGCCTCTTCTCATTGAGCTTGGAATCTTACCATTTGCCATCTGCCTGTTTATTTACGAATCTATAGTATTTGTCAAAACTGACTTAACGGAGGAAACATATTTTCATGCAATACTGATTCTTCTAGTTACAACACTCGACGTAGAAATAATTTTCATGAAGTATCAGTATCAACAGCTCACTACAGGAAATCCACATACAATACATGTACGTTACTTTACAACGCATTGCCAGATGAAATTAAACAATTAAAATTGGTACACAAATTTAAGTGAAAATAAAATCTTTTCTGCTGCAAAACTGTTTCTATACAATTAGAGACTGTACTGATCTTCAAAAAGAAAAATAATGTTTACTTTAACAAAATAATGATATAGTATAACTTACTATAGTATAATGAATTAGTTTACATTTGCATTGTATAATTTTTAAAAAAGAATTAATATGCCTGTAATAAGTAATGTACATCAGCTTCCGGGTCAATGCCCCCATCTCAATCAGCTTTTTGTCCAGTTTCCCTGATCAATGTAGCAAATGTTGAGAGATGGGCCCTTGATTTGCTTCTTTACGTAAATGTAGCTTCACTTTCCGCACGTTTTGTTGAGCTTTCCTCTTGCTTGTAATGGTGGTAGAGCTTAGGGTGAGTTTCTATTTTGTTAGCAATACCGAAAAGGCAAATCTGTTCGTTCGTTTACCGTTAAGAAAAGTTTTCTATAATTCGGAAACGAAAATATCGTTTTTGAAATGTTAATCTCTCGCTTTTTTAAATTTATTATTATTATTACAATAATTTTTTCATCTTTCAACTATTAATAGTTAAATTGTTGGGAAGGGCTTCTGAAACTCAAGAAAGCGTGCTAAGATGATTTTCTCCCCCATACGTCACATTCAGTTTTTTACTGTTTTTGACTAAATAAATAAAAATACTTGAGTACAGCATACTTCGCCATTGTACTATTTTTTACTACGAAGATATAAGATCAACTGTGTTCTTTTAAATGCGAAATTTGAAGCTCTTTTTCACAGGAATCTATTGAGTTTTCGAATAACTTCATTTGAAGAACTTGTACTCACAAATGCCTGAATGTATACAAATCCATTGAAATGTCCATATTAACGGCGTGAGAGGTATTTCGAAAAAATTACATTTGTGTAATTAAAAAAACACAAAAGAATACAACAAATGAACTTTACATTATATTAAACAGTGCCATTACCACTATCCGTTGGAAAACCTTGAAGAAAAACTGGGAGCCATTTTTGAGAAAATGGCGTTTGAGCATTTCTGAAAAGGTGAAATTTTGAGCTCATTTTAACAAAAAACTGTTGATTTTTCGAGAAACTTTATTTGACATTATTTAAAGCACATGTACTCTTAAATACAAGAACGTGAAGAAATCGCCTCTAAAGCAAATATTACCGACGTGAGAGACAAAAAAAATGTTTTTTGTAGTTTTTGAAAGAACAAAAGAATAGAGCAATACAGCACTTGTGACATCATATACGGTTCGTTTGGCACTAACCGTACCAAAAATTAAATGAAAAAATTTGGAGCCTTTTTGAGAAAATCTTGTTTTTGCAATTTTTTAAAATTGCAAATATTGCACGAACTATTGAACGAAAACTACTAAAATTTCCAAAAACCTACATTACCTTAAAGAAAGAACTATTTATGGACAACAAATTTCATTCGAAGAAAAAGTCTTTAATTTTGTAGTTATAGGATGACGCCGAAAAAATGCAAACTTGCAATTTTCGAAAATTCAGAAATAACCGCGAAAATCGCGCTTACCGGGAAAACCGCTTTGTTGTAAGTGTATTTTTCTCTATGTATAAGTAATTTAAAGAAAAAAAATAAGGAGCCGTTTTTGAGAAATTTGTGAAAATGTCCGGGGGCTTCACGTGAAGTACCCCCAAATTTTAAAGAATGTTTTTCAAAATTCCAAAGCTTCAACTAGAACCAGATGGACAGGGGTTTCTTCAATTTGGAAAAGATCGTACGTGTGTTATAGGCGCTAATAGTGTTCATAGAGAGACGGGCAGACGGACGTTTTGAAAAGACCAATTTTTCGGTATCAGGTGACCCCAAAACGTGTATTTCCATTGAAATCTCGAAATCGTTTTTCTGCAGCATTACATATCTCTGTACTACGTATATTGGGAGAACAACAGAATGATGAATTGGATTGCTCGCAAAACGTGGCTACCCACTTCCTAGCTTATCACAAGGGAAAAATGCTTGTCAACGTTTCGTTAGACGAACAGAAGATTATTCATGTTTTCTTCCGGGCTGATGGGCCGTGGTCCAATTGGCTTTGAACTGCGACTTGGCCGTTCAAAGCCAATTGGACCACGGCCCATCAGCCCGGAAGAAAACATGAATATTGACTCCGACCGTGAAAGCCTTCAATGCTTTATTGTTTTCTGTTGTGATTCGTGCGACATACAATTTCAGCTCTCTATTACCTCATACGCGCTCAAAACACCCACTGCTACGTCTAGTCAAAATTTAATTTCTTCAATGCCGCCCAGATGTAAATTACCACGGCTTTTAACTGGCGGGGCGATCTTTTGTGTAAAAGATTCTCCAACAATTACCCCTCGTGGCGTGTGTGTGTGTGTGTATACACACTGACAGTTCTCTCGCCACGTGCTGTACGTCATGTGATTTGCTTTGAAGCAATCAGCTTGCAAAGATTTATTTACTTTCTCACAGCCGAGTTTCAGCGTTGTTAATCTCGCTCGCACGAAGACGCTCGAGAAGCGCGCAGATCCCTGTCATCAGCAGTATCAGTGCGAATGAAATGTGCTTCAGCTGATGCGTGCCAGGCCAGTTGGAGTGTGACTTCCGAGCGCCGAGTGCATTGGTCCAAGGCTGAGAGTTTCGTGAGGGTTACGCCCCATACATCGCGCAAACGTGGGGTAGTGTTAAAGAGGATCGTGCATTTTTGTATGTTTTCGCGAATATTTCGAGGCAGAAAAGGTGAATGGCGGAGTAGTATTTATTACCTCTCGACAACGTTGTGGGTAGAGTTGCGGCTGCACTGCAGATAGACCCAATAGAGAACGAAGCTATCCGGACCTGACACATCAAGTTTTCAACGCGGTTTGAAGGCGGTAATGTTCGGTGTGTCAAAGGTTATGAACATGATATCAAGACGTGTCATAACCTGTCGGTAAGTGTTAATGTTTTGAAATTTCTTTTATCTTTCATATAGGCTATGCCATGTACGTGGCAATGCGTGGCAACAGAGCATCGAACTGTCAGAGTCGCTTATACGCTGCCGGTCCTGATCTACCATGCGCGCACTTTTTCTTGACCGATAGATTGACGAAATGCGGGCGGAGTGGGGGTATTAGTTACAAAGACAGCCACTAGAGTATTTTCAGTAATGCCAACCTGTGGTAGATGAAAGTCAAACCTGCTACGTTTGCGGCCAGGTCATCGTTCTGGGTAGGCAACAGCAGGGACACTAGATGAATTAAAATGTATTTAAGTGGTCGGCTTGTGTAGATCTTTGCTAATTTTGACAAGCATTCTTGTCGAAATTACCCAGAACTCACCACGAGGAGGTGTCTACACATCGAGTTCCCCACTTGCCCTCCCAACCACCCTACCTTTTGAGAGCAAGTTTGTCGTAATCGAGGTTTATAAATTCAAGTCCGGGTTTGGTGTCGTAATCGGGTAATGGTCAGATTATTCAGAATATTGAGAGTTCTCCGAAGAATCTTCACTCTCATCACTGGACCGTGAAGAGGTGTTTATAATAATATCATCAATGGCCATTTCTACAATGCCATCCTTGGTCCAATATTCTGCCTCTAGGTTTTGCACATGCCTACAGTAACCTTCCCAGTCTGAAGGTGATACTTGTGCAAAAGCTGATTTTGTGAGCTTAAGCAAATTTTCTGCCGACATATCTCCTGAAATGTTATGCTCTCTGACATATCTTTTAATTTTAGCCCATGCAAGTTCTATGGGGTTGAAATCACAATGGTATGGGGGCAGACGAATTACCATGTGGCCTTTTGTTGCTGCGATTTCATCTACAACATATGTCTTACGAGCAGGCTTATTTTCCTTAATTTTTTGAAATAGTGCTTCTTATCTCATGGACATATCACATGAAATGCCCTTATTTTCTAACCATCGCACCATGGTTATTTTGGTGTCATATCTGCATGGGTTTTTTTCTACCTGTCTGCTGTGATATGGAGCGTTGTCCAGCACTATTACTGATTCAGGAGGCAGATTTCAAGTATTTTTTACAAAACCATCTTTCAAAATTGTCTGATTACCAACCTTTTTAGCCTCTTCCATGAATCCATTTTGGGAACCAATGCTAGCCACAATAAATCTTTTGGATGCACTTCCCCATTCAGTGACACCAATAACGTCTTTTCTTTGCCAGCATTTTCCAACAGTAAGGTTGCTGTCGATCCAGGATTCATCGGGATAAAATATCTTTCTCCATTCTCTCTGAAATTTTTCATTTGGACAATGTAACGAGTTCGCCAATCAACAATATCTGCCCTCTCCAAAAGCAAAGTTCTCTTATTTTGAACTCTTTTCCAAAAAAAACCCATGCTATGTAATGTTTTTCGAAGAGTGGTGTTCCCCCATTTCCAATTAATCTTTTCTTGCAGAACAGGTAGAAGTTTTTGTAATGATGGAACAACTTTTTCAACAGAATACAAATGCTGGATTGTATCTCGAATAACTCTCTTATCAAATTCATCGACAGCAACCTTACCTGTTGTTCTTGTTCTAATAAAAAAAGAAAAGAATAAACCTTTAAATAATGTTTAAATACGATGGAACATTTCAAATTAGCAAACAATAAAGACGTGATTACACCAAAATACCGTTTTATGTTTTTTAAGGTAGGATGCCATAATTTAATAATTACAGGAATTTATTATAACCAATGCATATCTATATTTACCTTTTACATCTTTTCACAATTTTTCCAAGTTCTTAGAATGAATGGTTGATTTATAATATCATAAGTAATTAAAAATTGTATAAAAACAATATTGTGTGAGGGAATTAACAAGAAGGAATTCATTTTTTCATAAGCCACCAAATTTATTGCCCAGCAAAACAAAGCATGGCTAAAAAAATAAGATAATTCTGAAGTCAATAAGGAAAAGTTATTAAAAGAAAGGAATGTTAAAACATTAAATTATGTCATAATTAAATGTTTTCTTAATAATATTGAGGGCTGAATTAAAAGTACAAAATTTTAGAAGCAGTATTTTTTGTTGTTGTTTTTAATTTGATATATAATAATAATAATAATAATAATAATAATAATAATAATAATAATAATAATAATAATAATAATAATCAATAACAATTACTCATTCATTGATTCAGAATAAAGGAATATTAAATTTGAGGAAATAATTCATTACTAAGATTTGTGCTGTAAGTATTCACAACTTTTCTTTTCTAGCTTAATTGATTAGTGCTCCCAGTACATATTGAATAGAAATGTTCTATATCAGATATGTATTTAAAATTGCCCCTTTCATCTGTAATGCATGACTGGTTAATTCCTTGACTTGTGAACCATATTGAGTGTGTTTGTCTGAATCTTATTTTATCAAATCTTGTTTTATTGCATTAATTGCTTCTTATAAATTGTGACAATCTAAAGAGTTACTAACAAGGTAAACATTAAAGTCTTAAAATACTATAAATCAGCCTTTCGTTGAAAGTGTAAAGTTGGTGGAAAAAGTATGTAAAAAATATAATTACAGAGAGTATGATAAATGGGTTTACTTGAATATTACCTCTTTTTACCGGGCGTTTCTGGGGATTGTGAGGGGTCTTTGGCTCTTTGCATCTTTATTCTACGTATAGTGGAAATACTAGCACCAGTATACGCAGAAGCCCGATCTAAAGCATGACTGATAGGATGCAACAAAACCTTGTTCTCCTTTTCCACTTCACAAGATTTCATAACTTTTTCTATAATTTTCCGTTCGCCACTACGATACGTCCTCCTAACTTTTTCGGGAGTTTTAGGTGCCTCCCTTGAAGGACCTGAACCTGCATCAGCCATTTCTTCATATACTAATAGTAAACCTGAACAGACGTTCTTTACTATGAAAGCTACTAGCTTATGTTTCGCGCCAACGAAGTTTTAATGCTGGGAATGTTGTCATCAGTGCTCGCTGCGATCTTTTGCCTTCAGCTGTTTATGGCTCCAGGGAGGGGGAAGCAAGGTCATCGGTCAAGAAAAGGTGCGCGCATGGTACATATGTTAGGAGACCAGTCAGGAGCTTCGAGCCTGTCCCGGCTGGGGCGCTAGGTGATACATGGCTGGAGAAAATCCCGCAAGTCGACGTCTCGGTCAAGAGTAAAAGGCATTATTTTACCTTTAAAATACATTTCTATCAATAGTGGTTATGAAGATAACAAATAGAAGAAAGAGAAAAAAGATCGACTAGGTGAATTCACTATTCCAGAGCTCGTCTGCAGAAATATTTCATATTGTACACTTTTAAATATTCCTGAACGATAGGAAATCAATATCTATGGAAACATCCATATTCTCTTTTCTTAAAGATATCGCGTCATCATTGGATCAAAACAAAGAACCTATTTATTATTTTTAGATCTTTCTAAAGATTTGATGCCATTGATCATAACATTTTACTTTCAAAATTACCTTCATATGGTATCCGTGGTATTGCCCTAGATTGGTTATGTTTGTATCTTAACGATCTCAAAGAGTAGAAATATCTTACTGGAATGACAGAAAATTATGTACACATCTTTCTGACTCTTTGCTAATTGCTCGTGTAGTCCCTCAGAGAGCGATTTTAGGTTCAAATCTCTTCCTACAATACGTAAAGGATATGCCCACGACGATTCGAAACGGAAGAACAGTTCTCTTTGCGGATGATGCGAACATTCTTTCCAATAAAGAAACCGTAAATAGTACAATATCAGATGTTTCAAATTCAACAATGAACAACATGAAACAAAATGACTGAATTTGAAACAAATGAATTCTTACAAATTCAGTCAGCCTTCATACTGCTCGTTGTGTATATTTCGCGAAAGTTCATTCCCGCCTGAGATATAACTTCATTATCTGTGCACGTCTTCTAGAATTCAGTGGGAAATACAGTTATTCAAATTATCGTTCTCCATTTTGTTGCGGCAGGAAGTATTTGGGGGGGGGGACGAAGGACATGATGCGGGATTAGAGCCCAAATTTATTGCTGATTGAAAAGATGTTTAATACATCGAAGTGAATATTTTTTAACAATCCTTGCAAAAACGTTCATTGTCTTTCTGTGTTCAAAATCCGTGTAGTATATGGCTTAGGGTAACGCTCACAGAATTTTGAAAACGGGCACAGAATTCACTTCTACCTATAGCACGTCAAACACAGATTTTAACTTCGAAATAAAATAAATGAAATAAAAAATAAAAAAAGAACAACAATATTATAATTATGATTAAAGGAAGCAAAATACTGATTGTATGTGAATAATATGAAGTAAATATGAATAAACAATAAAGCATTGAAACTAGGCAGAAAATAGTAGCAAGTATAAGAAATAGTAGAATAAAATGAGTCATCGTAGATAAATTACATCGAAAATTGTATTAAAAACTAAAGGTTTTAAAGAATATTCAACGATCTGCATTAATAAGGGTTTTGGAAAAATAACTATTTAACCGCATTTTGTAGTAAAGTTTAGCGTAGAAAAATATTTATCGGGTGCATCTAATTAATATAATAGTTCATTACTATTTTCCAGAGAGCCATTTTAAAATCAGGAATTAGTGGTAACAATATTATGAAGGATAGAAAATAACTGGTTGTTTCTTGTCTCCAAACATCCATCCGGTAACTGTTTAAACAAGTGCGGGACCTAATAAGAAAAGGATGAAGTTAATAATGATTTGGAATCACGCTGAAATAATAATTTAGAAGATGACGTGGTGGAGAATGACCTTCTAGCGTACCAGTCTCTCAAGAAAGTTTCTTAATGACGAAATCACGAAGATAATGTGGGTTGCCTGTTTTAAGAACTTTAGTAACAAATTTACAGATATGTAGCCAGATTCTCTACCTCATTGACAGCCAACCTGAATTCTGCATACCCAGAGATATGTAGTCATGCTTTCTGAGGTTATAACAGACTCCGACACTTAGTTTGTACGCCTTGAATACGGGTCGTCTGAAAGATTGTCAATCCCGGGCCGTAGGCAGTATTCGCTAAGTTAAACAGGGATAAAATCAATGAATCCGTCAAATTCAACTTTAGCTTAGATGGTAAAGATTTTTGAAACCGGTATAAAGTTCTTAATCGGGGATATGCAGTTGAGCATACTTTAGATGTATGTCGATCAATCTTCCAGAATAAGTCAGGAATTAAGCCCAAATTACGTGCGGCATTGAGACAGTGGTGCATGTTATGTGTGCAAATTACGTGCATCGATATCAATCGAATATCAATTGATATACCCCGGGTGTCACCAAGACGTTCAGTAGGGTCCTCCATGGTGAAAGCAGTTTTTGACGGATTCGAAATGAGACTGTTTAGATTTTACCACTCAGATATTTTCCTTAGTTTTCTATTAGCCTCGGAATACTCAACGCTAGATTTAGGTTCTCTGGAGAGAATATCTGGGTATCATTAGCATACGTGAGGATAATATTTTTTTTATTTAATAGGTAATTATTACAGCCAAATTAGAAACTTGATCCAATGTGGCTAGGCCGAAGGCCTTTAAGCCATTACAATACCTACATTCTACCGAGTTCTAACCTTTCGCCTTCTGGTATTCACCCCCAATGGTCTCTCCATCGCCTCAAAGCCGCGGAAACGAGACCATAAGGTACGGCTGAGGGAAAACCCCCTGAAGGGGGAAAAACCTGCCGTCAGAAGCCGAGTACATGCTACTCTATCCGGTTTTTAGACTATTTATTTATTTGGCGCGGGCGTCAGGCATTCTCCTTCCAGTGTTTGGCCTCCACCGCACCTGAAAACAAACAGCACCACAGAAAATCGTCCGAATAGAGAACTAGTCTAAATTATGCATACCAGCCACATATAAATTGAAACAGGTTGGACACAAAATTGCGCCCTGTGGTACCCCTGATTTGATATGAATAGGTACAGAAATTCTTTGGGTCCCCTGCAGCGATATGTCAACTCTCTGTACTCTATCAACCAAGTAACTGGTAAAGAATTTTTTAGTGGAGTCAGAACAACCCTATGATTTTAATATATGGATAAAAATACCATGATTCATGGCATCGAAAGCCTTGGAATACTCAAATACATGGCAGAGCATTTGCCTTTATCGAAATTAGTCAGAACAAGATCATTCAGAAAGGTTGGTGCAGTTGAAGCACCATATCCCGTACAAAAACCGGACTGGTTACTAGGTATAGATCCCAGGGAGATAAGATAACTGAAAAGCTATTTGTTACAGATACATTCTATAATTTTAGAGAGAAATGAAAGCACTATGACAGGGCGAAAGTCCTTCAATGATTCGGGCGTGTTCGGCTTTGGAATATGTCTCACAAGTCCACATTTGCAAGCCGATGGAAACTCGACATTCATAAGTGTATATTTAATATGTACAAGAATATCGTGACAATAGGGAATACTGTACAAGGCGATTTGTCCACAAATACCATCGCTACCTGCACCATTCAATTTTAATCTTCGGAGAACATATAGGAGGCAATAGGAGTTTACAGGTTTAAAATTTAATGCTATAATTGGGGCAACAATAGCATTCATGGGAGAATGCAGTACCCAATCACTCAGTGTACTGGTAATAACCGAATTTGCAAAGAAATTATTTATCAAATCTGGGTCAGTTGAAAGGTCTGAAACATTATTTGTTGATTGTTGATTGTTGGAGGGGGACACCACATGCTTTCAGTTTGGATCATAAATCATTTGAACTACCATTGCTCAGAATTGTGTTGTAGTAATTGTGTAGTGTTTTTCTTGTTCAATCGATTGATTCGAAAATTGCGCAACTTCTTATAACTCTCCCAGTTCGCATCGGTACGAACATTGCGTAATCTGCCTAGTTTTTTCTAATTAATATCTTTATAGAATATGTTTATTTATTTATTTATTTATTTATTTTACGTCAAAAAAACAGTTAAAAACTGCGTATGACGTGCTATGGGGAAAAGTGAATTGTGTGCACATTTTCAAAATTCTGTGATCCCTACACTAAGTCATATACACTTAAATTTTGAATTTTGAAAGGGAGAAAAAAAACAAAAACTCCCATGTAGTAAAATCTATTTTAAAAAATAAATAAGCAATAAATTTTGAATTTTGAAAGGGAGAAAAAAAACAAAACTCCCATGTAATAAAATATATTTTCAAGGATAAATAAGCAATAAAATTTTTGAATTTTGAAAGGGAGAAAAAAAACAAAAACTCCCATGTAATAAAATCTATTTTCAAGGATAAATAAGCAATAAATTTTCGCTCTTATTAATTCCTGCCGCGACAACATGGAAACGATAATTTGAATAATTGTATTTACCACTGAATTCTAAAAGACGTGCACAGGAAATGAAGTTACATTTATGTCCAGAAGCAAAACAAGGGGCCATCTCAGCATTTGCTCAATGGATCGGGAAACTGGACGAAAAACCTGATCGAGATGGGGTCATTGACCCGGAAGTTGTAGTACAATGTTGTTACAGGTTGTTTATACTCATTTATACAGTCCAAATGGTAAATAATGCATTATGTATCATTGTTAAAATTAATGTTACTTTTCTTGTGATGCTCAGTATAGTCTCTAATTGTATAGAAACAGTTATGCAGCAGAAACGATTTCACTTGGGATTTAAACTTTTCTATTGAATTTAATCGTTTAATGTCATCTGGCAAAGTGTTGTAAAATAATGTACATGTTGAAGGCGATGTTCACTTTCTAGACTGTACCCATTCCAATGGGGCAAAAATATTGAAAAGATAAAGAATGTAATCACTAAAAATCCCTGGAATCTATTTCTGGACACCCCAAGACATTACTCCAAAGTATAAGGTCAGCAGAATGGGAGAAAATTCCATAGGTACAGAGTGTAGATTTCTGTGCAGTACCATACCTCTTTTGACAAAGCATGTCTGAACACGAATATTAGTCAAGACAAGAGAGTGAACAAAATCTGTCGATGCGTCAAATATTTCGGCATTCGTTATCATTAATTCTCACGTTACAAAAAAGAGGTCACTGATGTTACTCGAAGAAGAAGTACAACGCTTGAAGGCATTTATCAACTATTTTTGTTGGAAATAATTCTGAAAGTTCATAAGAGTATTCAATCCATAAGCGTTTGGATTGCTGATATCACTATTAAAATCAATCTATCAAATGATCAGTCTGGGGTAAAGTGTCAGAAATTAGATTTTCCAAAAGGGTAAAATTATCTGGCACCAATTTATTCAATACGAGGTCGGTATACCGTGACTATTACTATAGAACTCTTAATTTTTAAAATGATAGCAGCTATCTCAATAGAAGTCGGTGATTTAGTCACGTCACCAGTATCACAAATCACCACATTCATAATGGTAAGTCTGCATACATGCAGATTTGCCTTTATGAAAATGCCTAAGCCACCGCCTCTTGAGAGAGCATTCACTAAGTTGACAGTTGAGTGTTGACAAACGATCAAAACGTAAGAAAATATAATTTGGAATTACAATATCATTATGGTCGCTCTCAAGAAGCCGAGTTTCAGACATTCTCAGGGTGTCAATTTTATGAATCCCCAACAAATCAGCCAACTGGAAGAGAGACGGCAAAAGGGATCTTACACTCAAGTGAGCAATCGATTGCCTTCTTCGCTAGTTTATATGTAAAGTGTGTGTGTGTGTGTGTCTATATATATATATATATATATATATATATATATATATAATTAATTACAATTCCCCCGAGCCAACCGTCACATCATTTTACGATTCATCAAGAGTGTTAACAAATCTCTCCAGATCCACCTCCGCAGAAATCGTCTTGGCAGGCAAGCCCTCGGATTCCCTGTCAAAGGTGAACCCTCTTCTCATCCATTTCAATTTAAAATCTGATAGTGAACTATAATTTTTCACTTTTGCGAATAAAGTTCTTTCTGTTCGCGTTGACCTTTCAAACAAGAACAATCTATATTGCGCGAAGGATGAATCAATTTCATTAGCGTATAGGATGCATTTAGTTTTCATAAACAAATCTATGACTCACGGATAAGAGTGGACGCAAACGTAATAATATGCATATTTTTCTCATTCTCAGATCGCATAATTCTAGCGGTCTTAAGATCCCTCACATCAAAAGCAATATTCAAAACACATATCATCTTTTTTAATATAGTCGACTCTGTCAGAGTACGGTAAATTGAGTAGAATAAACTCAAAGTCCCTTCTACTGAAACTACGGTTTTTCCTTTATACGACCTGGAGCGGTAGCTCAGTGCATCAACTGATGTCACTGCAGCGTTCTGACCGGGAGGTCCTGGTTCGAGTCCTGACGGCGCAGGATTTCGACACTAGCTTTCCAGCAGGTCGAATTCAGTCGCTGTCTGGAGGAGAATTCTAGCAGACGGCTGCTCTATCGGTAGTTTTCCGTGTTCTCCGATGAACGCCAGGCGAATGCCGGAGCAGTACCCCACCAAACGGGCCACGGACCGCGCGCGATCTGTCTTTCCTCTTCGTTGTCCTATCCTCTCCCTTTTCACACACACTTACACTACCATGCACTACACTACCACAAATTCCGGGAGATCGGTCGGGAACTTAGAGCTTGTCCCGACTGGGGCGGTGCCCCGCTGGTGGGAGAGTCCTGGTTAGGGGGAAACCCCACTAGCCGACGGTAGGTCGGTGCCGGATCTCGCCATCCAGCGGGGAAAGATCACCGCATCTCACGAGAAAAAACACGCAATACACTAACGGGAATAATGACCAAAGTAGTTGATGCGCCCGGAAACACGAAAAAATCAATCAATCAAAACTTTTATACGGTGCTCAGAATTATTGCTGGAGTACTCTATCTCGCGCATAACACTGTCATATTAGAAGATTTTGTGGTGAAACTTGGTCAGGAGTAATATCTAGTTGTGGCGTTCCGAAGATCATCAAAATATTTTAATTTTGGGGGATAATTTACACGAAGTCCTCCTGACATTTTCTGGAAAATGCCTGATTTTTTCTTTAAAATTTGTGTACGAATAGAAGAAAGTGTTTAGTAAGTAAGTAAGAATATATATATATATATATATATATATATATATATATATATATATATGGTATAGTTTCAATTTTTATTAAAACGTCCGACATTTAGAAAATTGCACAAGTGTTTAAAATTAAATCACTAAGAGTTTTCGTTTAAAAAGACGTTTGAGCATTGTGCTCCACCAAATTTCGTGATTTTTGCTTTAAATGAAAGGTAGTGGACCTTCGATGTTGCTCTTATTACGTCAGTTAAGATGGCAAAGCCATTTCAGCAAAACACATTTTCTCTGTAAACAGATTTTTTTCACGTATTCAAAAGTATTTCGTTA
Source organism: Teleogryllus oceanicus (assembly GCA_964035755.1). Classification (NCBI taxonomy): domain Eukaryota; kingdom Metazoa; phylum Arthropoda; class Insecta; order Orthoptera; family Gryllidae; genus Teleogryllus; species Teleogryllus oceanicus. The sequence continues at coordinate 255,453,902 of CAXIVR010000001.1, read as the reverse complement.
TTTTTCTTGTACTGTTTTTTTTAAATTGGTGTCTTTGCAGGCTTTATTTTCAACGTCAATTCAGAAAAAATCTATTTATCAATCAAAAATTAATCTTTATATACAGAATACTGTGCTATTTTTGAGCTATTCAAATACTTAAAAACTAATTTTTTGCTGTTCCCATGTTTTAAAAATTAAAAAAAAAACTTCACGACGTCATAGACTTCATCAGTCCAAAGAAAACGACCTGTCGAAAAAAAGTATCCGGAAAATATGATTTTCGTTACATAACAATGACCAGAAGACAGTACTCTATAGAAATATATTTTCACATCCGATATTAACCAGAAATAAATTCATATTCATAACAATGCTGTTAAAACCAACACGAATCGAGACACATAAATCTACATAAAACCTAACTTTTCGACAATGTGCATTTACAGACATTGATTTAACTTTTACTTTCTCGTTTACAAACATATATACGGGAGTAATATACGTAGTATAGAGAAAGTTATGTAATGCTACGGAAAATCGATTTCGAGTTTTTAACGGAAATACACGTTTTGGGGTCCCCAATGATACCGAAAAAATGGTTCTTTTCAAAACGTCCGACCGTCTTTCCGTCCATCTGTCCGTCCGTCCGTCCGTCTGGTGTATGTGCACAACACTAGAGCCTAAACCATGCGTACGATCTTTTCTAAATTAAAGAAACCCCTGTCCATCTGGCTCTAGTTGAAGCTTTGAAATTTTAAAAACCATTCTTAAAAATTTGGGGGTACTTTACATGAAGGCCCCCGGACATTTTCAAAATTTTCTCAGAAACGCTCCAAATTGTTTCTTTCAATTTTTTGTTGTGGTAGTGCCAAATTTGCCCTTTACGATGACTTAGACGCCATATTGTTCTACCTTATGTTTTTTTCAAAATTACAAAAATGTTTTTTTCTCACTTGTCTCTCACGTCGGTTATACTTACATTAGAGGCAATTTCTTCACATTGTTACATTGAGTACATGTTCTTTAAATAATGTCAAATAAACTTTCTCGAAAACTCAACAGTTTTCTGTAAAAATGGGCTCGAAATTCCGCATTTTCAGAAACGCTCAAACACCGTTTTCTCAAAAATGGCTTCAAAATTATCAATGAAAATTTCTATTTTGGACGAGGTTTTACTCTTCTTCAATATTCTTGAAATCGGTGATTATTATGATTTCGGTTCTACTATTATGAAACCGAAAATTTGAAAAAAATGTCAAGAAAATGTATTTTCGATGACGCTAGATGGCAACAGACCAGAGAATGGAGCGAGACCTTAAAATCAGTTCACACCAAGAAAATTAGACAAATTTGTTACGAGAAAGTCTGTGCCATTCTGTAGCACCTCTAGTTGTTATTACATTAAGTAATACTAGAGTTATTTACGTTTCGACCCTATTGTTTGGGGTCTCAAGTATAATCTAAAAATAACAAAATCTACAATGAAACATTATAGTATAGGAATAGAATTGATAGATTTATTAACAGAGGAGGCTTACCTGTGGCGAAGAAACAGCGAAGACCCTTACAGCGAAGAAAGGTGTGTTCGCATGTAAAAGAAAAATTGTATAAAAAGTAAATATAAAATAGAGTACAGTGAAATAATATAATGCAGAGAATAGTGTAACAGCCATTCATATTAATTGGTTTCAACGAACTGACAACAAACTACACTAGTACTAAAAGTGAGAAGATGTTCTAATGTCCGGATAAATCTATGAATGCAACAAAGGAAACAAAATACTTTCGTCTGAGCGCATCAGCTACTACTGACCCTAATTTGCATAATATCCAATTAAGTGATTTGTATACTAGAATTAAAATAAAATTAATCCTGCAGTAGTGACGCCATTTTTTGTAACACGACCTGTGACGCTGGGTCTGTCAGACCAACTAAATGTTTGAGTTATAACTATTTTGTTTTGATGGGTCAGGACACAATGATACAACAGAAATGGCAAATGATGTCCATTCAATAACTTTTGTTGATAATATTTTGTTATTTATCCAAAAATGAATACTGATTACATTATTTACATCTAATTACAATTTTCCAGAGAGTCTTCTCACACAATTTTTGAATGCTCCATGCCCAAAAATGTGTAACACTTCACTCAGTAATATTGTGTCTTTCTGTCCTTTCTTTCCTGCTACTGGTTTTTCCGTTGGAGGTGTTCTCAATCACTAACAATAAACTGTAGCCTTTTCATATTTCCGCTTGTTGGACAGAAATATAATAAATCCATTGATGGCAGCAACATTCGACATCACACATCTGTAAGAAGCGCACATTTTGTCGACATCTATTCCTCCTTTCGTGAGGTTATAAAATGTAATTATTTCTGGTTTCCGTGCATCACCAGTAGCTTGATCAATTTTGTCATTGTTGTGCATTGTCTATAGTAGAAGAACATTTTTTCCTTTATTGGGGTTGTATGACACCAGGGCGCATGTTTCTAGGAAACCAAACATACTTGATTTTATTTCTTTTTTGGTATTCAAGAATTCTTGAGGAATCTCACGCTTGTTTTTTCTCACTGTTCCAACCATTGTCAACTTGCGAGTCAACAGTTTCTGTGAAAAAGGGTAGCTAGTGGACCAGTTATCCTTAGTAACGTTCCGTCCTGTTCCTACGATTGGTTTACAGAACCTTACCACAACATCTTCCGGTTTGTTACTAATTTTGAAAGTCCCGTCTGCTTGCGTCCCGACATATACCTCCATATTGTTGGTATAAAATGTTCGTGCATCTACAAGGGCAAAGATTTTTATCGCCGATTTACTGGGAATATACTGCCTGAAACCGCAACGACCTCTGAAAGGTTCGAGTTTTTCATCCACGGTACCATACGAATAAAGTCGAATAAAGTGTACGAATTCTTACAATTTTTCAAAAAGCTTTCAAACAATTTTATTACCTTTTATAGGTCTCGAACATTCATCAATTGAAGGATGTCGAAGCCATATTGCAAAAGGAATAACATAAAATTAATAAATAAATAAATAAAATCCCCCCAAAAAGAGTTACTCTGTGACTGAATGTGTAAGATAGAATAAGTATTAATTATTTACTTATATAGTACAATAAATTTCTACTCTTAGTTCGATCTCCAATACGGGAGCAAAGACACTGTCGAAGAAACTCCTGAGAACAAACCACAAGCACACGTGTCTGTTACCCGGACGCCAATGGTGACGCTGGGTCCCTCAGACCCGACGTAGAAAAAACGAGCTGTCGTAGTCATAACAATAGATAAGAATATCCGGAGTCGTGATGATGCCGCTGCATGGAAGACGATCTCAATGTATCTGCAAAACTTGATCCGCTACAACCATATCAGAAATCTCATGGGTCTGACAGACCCAGGCGTCACCGCTGAAGGGTTAAAGTTAGTGAAGCTGTTAATTAATTAATTATTAATTAGATTGTTGGTGATATAGATACCTTATTAATTCACAGTAAATAAACAGAGGTTGTCTGGTATCAAATCTAGTGAAGCTGTCTAAATAATATTGTATGGCACACGTGGTATAAGTGATTTTCTTTCCTTCGTATGATTGTGCCACTCGGCCAACAGACCTTGTTTGTCATCTTTTCTACTCACAATACAAAATGCCACTTTTAACATTCGTATCATTAATAACGACTTTTTCCAATACTCAATAGTAATTTGCCCCGCTTGCTATGAGCAAGTAATGCAAAATGTAAATTGTAGTCTGTAAGATTAGTGAAAGTATAGATTTAAGATCTAGATTAGCGTCCCCACCCACATAACTGTACAAATAACATAAATAAATGTCATATTCAAAGCCACATTTTGCCTCACTATCCTAACGATACGCTCGTCGTATGCTCCACATTGATTTCAACGGTTATTTCACGCAGTGTTACTTGTCTGTTAGCAACTTCGCAAACGCCGCTGCTCTATGTTATTGAATGAAGGCCACCAGCCACTGCAAGTTCCTTGTGAGATGGTCCGTGAGGTCTATTCGAAAATTCAGTTTTTTTGAAAATTGCAAAAAGGTAACACTTCAAAACTATAGAATTGATGATAGAGATTTTTGCTTTAGGAAAATCTATTGGAGAAACCAGCTCTTTAAAAAGGTCATATACACTTTTTCAGTTAACAAGTAGTTATCCCGTTATTTGTGCTTGAAATTAGTGCAATGTATAAAAAAATCTCAAAAACCGCTCGAATATTTTTCTTCAATCTTTTTTCCACGAAGAGAAGAAGAGACGTTTAAAAGAATGATGGGCTTCTCATTCTAGTTGATCCCTCTGAATTTTCGAAAATTCCAAATTCATAAATAATGAGAGAAAGTATATACCGCTGTAGCACTGATGGTTTAATTATTTAAATTCAATTTCTGATTGAAGCACACTTGTCAATTTTCATTTGGCTCGGAAATTTTGTATGGCTATTGACTTTAACTTTATGAGTATCAAATTGTGTTGGAATTGACCCCAAAGTCTGTTGTAAAACATGAATTGTTTACAAACATCTTGTACAATTGTTTTGAAAAACGAGTAGATTTCGCGTAAGTTGTGCTTGAAATTGTTGCATTTTCTAAAAAAAGTTTTCTCAAAAACCACTTCACAAATATGTTGCTAGTCTCATTTTCAGCGAACTCTTCATATTTTCGACAATTGCAAAAAAGATAACATTTGAAAACTACAAAACTGAAGATTTTTACCTAAGTATGTTCTAAAAAATCAGCTTTTAAAAAATGTCATGTATAATTTTTTTGAAAAAAAAGTTTTGAAACAATTACATTGTTCGAAACTCCCCATGTTTGAAACTCAAAACTTTTCCAAAGTGGAGAGATAAGGCTCATGGCCAGTTAATCAGGGAACCTGGGTTCGAGGTCGTGGCGCGGAAAAAAATGCTGGTTGAAAACACTTTTGTAGGTTTATGTATAAGTATGCTAAGTATGTATGTTATAAGTATATTATGTATAAGTAATGTTAACTATAATACAGCGGAGCAGTTAGAAATAATGCCGGAAAGTATGTGCTGTTGTAGCACCACTAGTTTTATTATTTTCATTAACACGCAGAAATTAAGCGAAAACGACTTGTTTTTTAAAACTAATTGTACATGACCCTTTGTAAAGATCTAATTTTAGAACAGGTTTTATTTAAGATTAAAATCTCTATCATCAATATTATACTTTTGCAAAGCTGACTTTTTATAATTTTCAAAAATTCAGGGAGTTCGCCGAAAATAGAACTAGAACCACTTTTTTATCGTCGTTTGATACATACGAAGAAAGAATTTGGAGACGTTCCTGAGGAAAAACGGGCCCACTCAGCTCGATGATGAGAACAATGATTCAAATTCACGCTGGGACGATCGAGTCCGGTCTCATTAACCCGCCCGTTTGAATCAACAAAAAGTAGCCCTAGCCTCTGCGCCCCCTCTCCATTTTGCGATTGCTCCATCTCATTTTTCAAGCCCATGCTTTCGGATGCTAGAGGCATCTGCTGAGAACAGCACGAGAACTTAAAAATCTGTTTCCTTCGAAAATTTTCCAGTTTTCGATGCATCATTACAACGCTTTCTCGTTACTACTTAAGTACGTAGGCTGCGACTAGTCTGGCAGCACACAGTTCACGTCAAAAAGGCAGGTGTTTGCAGGCAGTTGACCCGTTAAGAAAGATAGATAAATATAAATGACATGTGTAAAATTGTACATAACTCTCATGTAATTGAATTTTGTTTTCTTCCATTAACATTTATTTTCTTGGTTTCCCTTTTATTTTGTATTATGTTATATGTGTATGTGTGTGTGTCAGTAATTGACTTTGTATGTGTAGTGGATGTTTAGTTACCCTGTTGGCATATTATAATTATAATTAATTAAAATTCAGGTGACACTGACACCTGAATCGATTGTACTTATTTATAAGTACAATTCACTTTTTTGTCACATGAAACGTCCTTAGTTCTATTCATATTTTAAACTAAGGCTCTTTTGTGCTAGTGTCACCTGACTTTTGAGCTCCTCAAGGTGACATTTGCCCCTGGTCGATGAGCAACCCATCATGAAATGTTGTGGGTCATCGATATATCTTTGCGTCAGAACGTGACCTGCAAAACACCAACTCACGATGGGTTGCTTTCTAATGTATTTCACATCGTTAACTCCGATACATGAAATTTTCCACCACATGTTCATTGGGAGAATTGATCAAGCAACTCTGGATGTCATCATGAACTCCTCCATTTCCACCTTCTCTTGCAATGATTTAATTGTCACCTCAAATGAGTGCAGGTTTCTGCACCTGATCTAACAAGGGGTTGCCTTGTTGTAACACGTCAATTTTGATCTTTTATTGCTTATGCAGTAGTAACATATACCTAATCAAAATTTCTGCTTTGTTGACCACATTCGCATTGACGCACACAACCTCTAGAGAGAACGTTAAGTTTCATTGTTCATTCCTGGTGCAACTCGTCTGGTTTGATTTTATTTCGAAGAACCTGGGACTTCATTGCGAAGAACTTCCTCTACCACTTGGGCCATCATTGCACAATACAATGCTAACAGGTTAATTAATTGTGTAACGTTCCTCATGCTTGGGTGTACGGCCCTGGTGTTGGGCAGTACATCAGGCCAGTGCCTTTGTTCAGTGTCTTTGCTCACTGCACATCGCCTGCAGCGTCTCCCCTGAGTGATGACGGGATATCCGATGACTCACCTACCTCGGCCGATCTTCAAACGTTGCAAAGATCTTGGTTCGCTTCCGGTAGGGCAGGGATAATCCTCAAGGGAAGGCCTCTCCGAGTTAGCCTTGTAGGGGTGGTAAATGGGATCGGGTGTACTTCGTGATTTATAAAATAAAGACAAGACAACCCTGTTAACTATGTGATTGCTGAATTGTAAATTTCTTTACATATATTTCTAAACTGTAATGCGTAATTCATCCAATATTATTCTTTCTTGATGTTTTGCAATCAAGTTCATGAAGTCTTTAAAATTGACTGACGGAAATTTTATCAATCGTACACTATAAAAACTTGTCCTTGTGATACCTGGAGTTTGTGAGTCATCCGTCGTTTGTCAACGGAAGCAGCGTGAATCCTACGCGTGAATGGCACGATGATCGAACGCCGCACCTATACTGGGAAGCTCGCTGGGGAAGGGCGAGCGAACCTTTCAAACGGGCGTTAGCCTCGCGCTTTGGCGGCGGCAGCTTGGTCGGCGCCTTCGTTGTTAGTGCGCTACCTCCGGGTTCCGGTCTCGGCGGAAGCGACACTTGCGGCTGCGCGGCGTAAAGCTAATGCGAGTGTCTCGCCGCGCGTGAGTTTACAGCTTTCACCGTCATCTCGCGTCTGTCTCTCCCCGTGACTGAGATCGTCTGCCCCTTCTCGTGTCCGCCTCTCTCCGTGGCTGAGATCGTCTGCCGCTTCTCGCGTCCCCTCTCTCCGTGGCTGAGATCGTCTGCCGCTTCTCGCGTCCCCTCTCTCCGTGCTGAGATCGTCTGCCGCTTCTCGCGTCCCCTCTCTCCGTGCTGAGATCGTCTGCCGTCCCGTCCCCCTGATCGTCATCGTCTGCCGAATCTCTCGTCCACCTCTCTCCGTGATTGAGATCGTCTGCCGCTTCTCGCGTCCACGTGTTAGTAATTACTGGCCAGTTCGTTAGTAAAGTCATCGTTATCGAAGAGTCAACATGTCGATGAAGTTCTGAAGAAAATATATTTCGTAATAGGGGACGTAAACATCAAATAGTAAGTTCAAAATGTCCCTTAAAAGCCTGACTAATAAAGAGGAAAGGTCACGCCTTGGAACAATTGAGGAAACATAGCCTCCTGCTAAATATTTCTCCCCGCCGACTGCTTTGACACAATCTAATGAACCGTCAAAAAACGATTAGTCTTCTAATTCTAATGAAAATGTGGATTTTCAAGCAGATTTTCCAACGATGACCCAGAACACACGACGTGGTCACCATCGAAGATTTCATTACTCCAAAATTAGTAGAAGCCTTTAATAGGTGTCTGCTAAGTATTAGAGATTCCATTTATATTTTATAATAATAATAATAATAATAATAATAGTAATAATAATAATAATACTTATTTTTATTTTTATTTTTATTTTTATTTTTATTTTTATTTTTATTTTTATTTTTATTTTTATTTTTATTTTTATTTTTATTTTTATTTTTATTTTTATTTTTATTTTTATTTTTATTTTTATTTTTATTTTTATTTTTATTTTTATTTTTATTTTTATTTTTATTTTTATTTTTGAAGCTACCATCGAGGCAGTCGGACATAATACTGGCGAATCAATAAGTAAGTACTCAGTTCAAAGAATTCGTACGAATAAACGGAAAGATCGTGCCATAAAGGTTGGTTTTAAAAATGAAATACCAGATATTTTGACTGTTCACTCGGATGGGAAACTGTTGCCTACTTTAGATGCTCGGAAATCAAAAGAGGAACGTCATCCGATCTCTGTCTCATGTGGAAATAAAGAGCAAGGTATTGCTGTACCAAGGTAGGAAAGCTCTTCAGGAAGCGAACAAGCGCAAGTTGTTTGGAACGCGATTGTAGACTGGAATCTTGAAGATAAGTGCAAATTCTTTGTTGTGATACTACGGCATCAAATCAGGTCGTATCAATGGCGTCTGTGGTTCTTAAACAAAAACTTAAAGGAGAAATGTGAATATTCGCTTGTCACCATCGTGTGTATGAATTATTATTAAAACGTGTGTTCGAAGTGAAATTCAGTCAAGTGGCTACAAGCCCTGATAGTCCTCTTTTCAAAAACCTCGGAGATAACTGGAAATGTGTCGATACTGATAAAATACAGTGTTATAGAGCAAAGTGCCTAGCTGTTTCCAAAATCGACAATATGCTTGCGTATTACCAACCAGAACTGACCAAAGAAATAGAAATGACTATCGAAAGTCAATAAAGCTTTATGAATACAGTTTTAGGAGGACACATAGAAAGAAAATTTACAATTCAAACTCCAGATGCCAAACACCAGGCTCAAAGGATGACGAAAGCGCGTTATTCCCAGAAAATGTTGTTTAGTGCCCAATTTTAAAATTACGAGCAAGGATACGGCAGCGCTGTTAGAAGTCTGCCTGTTCATCGCGACTTCAAGCCATATATCCAATTCATTTTGGATGTAAAAGCACCGTACCAAGATGTGTGCATTTTGAGGTCAAGGCTTAAAGGTTGATAACTGCATCTTGAAGACAGCTTTATAGAGTTAAGCGGGCATTTATGATTTTTGACTGATGAAGTACATGTACTCAATTTGACGATGATTTCGACAAAGAAACCAAAGTAAAATTGTGTGTAACTTTAACAAGTGAAAATATATCAACCTACGGTAAACTTTGACGTTCATTGTACGAGAAAATTAACTATAACTTCGCTTTGGTCACAAGCAATTTCTTGTCTGAAACTTTTAAAATTAATGGCATTTTTGTCTACGAATGTCCTAAATAATGTTTCGTTTGAAGTAACTAGAAAGATGATTTTAACGCTTAGGGCAGTGACAGTTCAGCTATAGCTGAACCGCTCGCAAAAAAAACCATCATGGCGGACCTACCTTTGGTTAAGTCTCGGAGGCTGCCCCCACCCTGTGGCATCTGAGATTTCCCCTCTCGGCGATAAGGAAACGCGTCGGCGACAAGGAGAGGCGGACTGCAAGACGCAGCGATCGCGCTGACCGTCACTCGTCATCACTGCCCCTTTCGTCAAAAGAGGAACTCGCACTCCCAGGAGTGTCTAAAGAAATGAATACATCGTTTGTTGGTCCATCACATTGTGAATTATTGTCACCTCTATTCCCTACAAATGCTCGCAGGATTTCTTCCATTGTTCAGCACTGTATTGTGCAAACGCTTCTCTGAAAAACGTTTCCTTTTCTTTTAACAATGCACTAATTGTTTCTGCTGCCTCGCGCCCTTTTATAAATCCCCAAACAAGTTCTATTGGATTTAGATCTGGATGGTACGGTGGAAGACGGAGAGGAATGTGGCCATGTTCAATCATTATTTGATCAACGACCTATCGTTTCTCAGTGGATATGCTTTGAATTATTTGTAATAATTGGGTTCTTGTGAATATCAGCAGCTACTGTGTAAAGCACACTGTCACTGCTCACTAGCCACGGTCAAACAGGGACGGGAAACCGAAACTCTTCTTCAAGACACGGCTTATTTTCTGTTGATCGTTTGGACAACCCCTACTGTAGAAACACGTAAGCTGCCTTCCGTCTGATGATCCTTCTCACTCATCAGTGTTATCACCAAACTCGCAGTGTTGAATTACCGCGCGACACACGAGAGAAAGACAAGGAGAGAGAGCTATGTTGCGACAAAGAGCGCAGGCAGGCGGGGAAATAGGAGCTTTGAAGGGAGAGGCCACGTTCGGGCATGCGCAGTGGAAGGTTTTTTTGAGAGTGGTAGAGCAATAAAAGATGATGCAAGAAGTTTCGTGGTTTAATTAGGATTAAAGATGAACAGTAGCAATTTTTATAACGTTGCGTACAAGAACATCATAAAGTTTATCCTAACTGTAAAAAGCGATTTTTCGATTTATTTACCAAATAAACACTGAGTTGTAGAGTCCGTCCGTAGTAACTCAATAATAGTTACAATATAGTACAATATAATACAAATGTTCGTGTCTTATGTTTGGCATGAAGCCGGCACAAGTTATCCTTATTCAATCACAATAACATTTATTATCAGAGTTTTTTAGGTCAAACAAATATATATATATATATATATATATATATATATATATATATATATATATTATAACACGCCCACCTACTACCTTCCAGCCGGTGGCGATGAAGCGTGTAACTATGAATGCTCGTGAAGCGAGCTTTGAATTCTCAGGAAGCAGGATCTTTCGGGTATGAGAAAGGTCTGAACCCTTGACACAATGAATTATATAAAATTCTGGTAAAATGAGCATATATTCAGTAAAACAAATTACACAGTGGCACAAATATACAATAAGTATGTACTTTACGTACATGGTCACTGCAAAGAAAACAGAAACAAAAAGAACAGAAATAACACAACCATAAGAGAATGTATAGGCGTCACCTTGACTGCCTGATTACTTCAATACGCACTATTTACAATACTTTTGCTTTGACCTCCTCAATTATTTCGTGTACCTCATTTAACTTTTGTTAATCTAAAGTTTTCTCCGTGCACGGCCCTTTAAGTGATTCTCTACAATTATTCTATTATAGACTTCACAGAGGTCAGCCTTGAGCTGCGCATTTATTACAATGCTGTTAACTCTAACACAATAATAAACGTGACACACAGTTACTAAATCGTACCCTTTACAAATTTATAGCAACTGAGTATCCCTGACATCATACAATGGAAACAATACTTTCAATAAGATTACTTTTACATTACATGAAAAATTATAATTTACTTTAGAAAAGTTGTACAAGGTATGGCATTCAAACGAATTTACTGGTGCGTACAGCGAATGAAATCAAAACTGCCGCTCATACATTCGAAATATTTCCCAGTAGTTATATGGAAATTTCACCTATTTAGGACGCTACGCCTGATGTTTAAAGCTACACAGTTTCCCAACAAATTGTCGCATAGAAGTTGCCAGTTCTTTACCTCGACATTTCCTTCCCGCTTGCCGTCAGTTAACCTTGGGGTGTTCGGTCGCTCGCTGTCCTCGCCACGTCACTCGACTGGTCCGATGTCCCGCGGTTACATCTCTTCTTTCGCTCGATCTCAGGATGCCGCCACACGTCCAAATTCCAAACCTTTCTCTCGTCCTCGGGCTCGTACCATCGACGGATTGGTCCAAGTCCTTCACGCCTACGCTTGAGTGTTGGAGCCGTCCTTCTGCCGCCTGCCGCGTACCCGTTGCTCGCGCTTCCATTTTTAAATAACTAACGTGCTTGAATTGACTACTTCTAGCACTCGGCCGACATACCACACTTTGAGCGTGCGTGGTCGTGGCGTACAAAATTAAATACTGGATTTCGTTCAGAGTCCTGCGCGAATTTACTTCGATGATGAAACTATTTCAAGTTCTAGCAGTCACAACGCTTGCTTACTCGCGTAATGTTAGTGCAAATGCTGTACATGCACTTTGCTTCTGAATTCTATCACTTATTACCGCGTTTCTTAAATTAGCTTTACTTAAGCAAGTAAAATTATACTCCTGCACTAACCAATTACTACCGCTGAAGAATTTAGTTGAGTCGCCGTCGCTGTCGAAGTCGTAAGAGAGCTCTGCCAAAGTGCGTCACGGTATTTATGCGACTCCGCCTGGGGAAAAATTTCTGGAGGGGTGAATTTTCTCCTCCTTCGCGCCCTCTCGAGAAAATATTATCCGCTAACTTTGGACATCGAAGTGCGAAAACCTGCGGGTAGATGTCGCCTTCTCGGACCATCGCTCCGCCTCGTACCCTATTTCTCAGTTCTTTGGTCTTTTCTAGTGGCTTATGGTGGCGTTACGGGTTCGTATAACCCCGTTACGTCACAATATATATAGCGAGTTCGCGCTAACGAGGGTTCTCTCTCTCTCTCTCTCTCACTCTCTTTTTCTCTCTCTCCCTCTCTCTCTCTCTCAGCTAGATAGCTTACGAATCAGTGTTTTTTGTCAAAAAATGACTTGCTTAAGGGCGGGAATATATTTTCAGAAAATGCCGATGTGTATTACTATAACACTTAATATAGAAATCATATTCATCAGGTGACAGTATCAACAGCTCATTACAAAATATTCACATACATGTACATTATTTTACAACACTTTGCCAGGTGACATTAGACGATTAAATTCGATTGAAAAGTTTAAATTCAAAGTAAAATCATTTCTGCTGCATAACTGTTTCTATACAATTAGAGGCTATACTGAGCATCACAAGGAGAGTAACATTAATTTTGACAGTGATATTTTAATGTATTATTACGGTTTTTCCGGTCAATACCAGGCGAATGCCGAGGAGTACCCTTACAAGCGGGCCTCTGACTGCGCGCGATCTTTTCTTTCCCTTCTCTTGACCTTTCGTCAGCCCTTATTTACACATACATGCACTACACTACCTCTCGGTCTCGGAGACCAATCGGGAGCTTAGAGCATGTCGGGTCCGGCCGGGTGGGGTGGGTGAGCCGTGATTGGCGGAGGGGTCGCTCTGATTGGCTGGAACCACCCCACCCGGCCGCCGAGGCCGGACAATATATAACACCCAACGCACAACATCGCGATGTCAATGCCCTGAGGAAGCCTGCGACATGTCAGGCGAAACTCAGCTCAATACGCGGCGTCACCCGGACAGCCAAGAAGTCATCGACTCGAGCCGCGGAAGCTTACGTGTATATCAGGACTCATATCACATGGACTAAGATATTAAAAGAAATGCAGATGCATTCTTCCATTAAGAGTCTTTCGCTTTTCTCTGCCAAATGCATTCAATTCACAGAAATGCCGTTTTATGAAGGGTTTTTTTCTGGAAGACATGAATAACCGTCTCGTTTCAGCGTTAGACAGATTCCGTTCTATGCTGTGTAAAATGCCATTTAACTTCACGAGCCGCAGAAATTTTCCGCTTAAGGCAGGTATCCGACTTGTACAGGTTCCGGTTTAGACAGAAATTACTGTACAATGAACTGCCCAAAACACTAACATAGTTTCAACTTCTGGTACAACAGACCCACACTCTGTGGCAATATTAAGCCCGCAATCCAGAAATTAAAACTGCAACTGATAGAAAAAATATTCTATTTTTTTAAATAACTTCCTCTCAGAAAAAACTTCACTCCGCGTGGTCTCCACATGAACCTAGCTGGAAAACTTGGTAGTGGAGACTCGGTAATGAGCTGGTAAGACACACTCGATTCCCACTCAGTCTCCTGTCAAAAACCCATCACTATCATCTTCCTTACGTTCTCCACCCCACCCCTATTTCGAACCCTCTTACCTCCTCCTCTGAACCTACACCCGTTCCTCCTAACCTCACTATCAATTCCATTCCACATGTTCTCACAATTTCCTCACAATCTGTCACTGCTGGGACATGTTTCATCCTTCGACCACGGACTCGACGTAACAATAGAGTAAATATATAGCAACTAGAGTCAGATGCAACAGAAAAACATGCGTGTAGATACTTGCAATGGTACCTACATCATATTCAATCTCAAATAAAACTAAGAATATATAGTAGTCTGCACAACAGAGCGATTTACATCAGGTAGATGTTATTTGCTTTACATAACATTGGTTATCGCTAGAGGCCGGGCTTTAAAGTGCAAAGATTTGCTAATTTAGGTGCTAAAATATGTATCAAAAGTATTAAAATAGGTGCATATTTAGATGCACGAAAATTAGTGCATATTTAGGTATAAATATATTTGTCATGTTCTCTGTGTTGTTCCACTTTCCGAAGAGCAAATCCTTATAGACTCTTCTTTGCTTCTGTGAAAATTCGCCACGGATAAGCGGCCGGCATTTGCCCCTCCTCTAGTGCGGTAGCCCCAAGGGCTTTGAAGCAGTGGACACGCAAGGGTTCTTTTTCCAAAATGATATTGCGCCGCTACCACCACCGCCACAACTACCACCACCATTATTACCACCATCACCACCATTACTTCAACCACCACCACTACTACCACCACCACTTCTACCACCACCACCACCACCACTACTACTACCACTGCCATCACTACTACTACTTCCACCACTACTTTTTTTGGCGTAGTCGGCGCTTTGCTAACCGAACAAGAGGCCATGTTGAACCGCCCTTCTTACTGCCTTCGGAACCGCCAGTCTGACATCGCGTGGGAGGCAGTGGGCTGTCTTATGGTTCGTGGTTTGCTATTGGCGTGTCTCCCTACGTCCCCCGTCCACCGTGGTGATTAGGGGTTCAGAAGTTTACTTCTTGTGTCTCTTTTGATTTATTTCCAGCTGATATTTGTAAAAAAAATTTTTGCTGGTTTCCCTCCAGTTAGTTTTGCTATCAATCATTTACTTCTGATGTCTCTTTCGTCTTTTTTATGCTGATAAGTATTTGCTAATTTTGCTCCGGTTACTTTTGCTTTCAATCATTTTGCTGATTATATTGTTTGCCATCAGGTTTTCTCCCAATTGTAGATTTATATTAAACCTATGTTGGTCCCATCTACAGCTGTGAAAAGCTGTGTGTTCTGCTGTGTCTGTTGCCTTGCAGTAACGGCATAGGTCGTCTATCGTTTTGCCAATTCTGTATGTATATACTCCAAAATTTCCATGCTCTGTCAGAAATTGGATGGTATGGCAACTTAGGTCGCCATGCTTGCGACTCACCCAGGGCTTGATCTACTTTATCAGGCGTCGCATCCATGGAGCTTTACTCGGTTTGCCCCACTCGTCCTGCCAATTTTTACATGATTGTTCGCGGGTCTCCTCTTTTGTCATACCTTCCTCTCTTGCTTCAAATAGTGTATTACGTTCCTCGGCCAGAATGTGCATTGGTATAAGTCCTGCTAGAACCAATGCAGCTTCAGCGGAAACTGTTCTATACGCACGTATAATTCGCAATGCCATTTTTCTTTGTGTCCTAATGAGTTTTGCCTTGATATATTTAATTTGTGATGATTCTGCCCATATAGATGCAGCGTAGAGTAGTATACTGTGCATTACTGAGCTCAGAATTTTTCTCTTTTCTTGACTAGAGCCTCCCATATTTGGCATCAGTCTGGTGAGTGCGCCAATGGTCTTAGCTGCCTTTTCCGTGATCACATTACAGTGGTGTTTAAAAGTCAGGTCTATCACAACCCCAATATATTTCACTGTTTTGAATTTACTACTGCGTATTGAATCGTGGAAAAGGCAGGTTTAGGTCTTCGTTTTCCTGGCAAAAGTACGGCCTCCGTTTGCTGGTGTGCCAGGGTTAACGAGTTTTCCATGTGTTCACTATATGTAGTGTTGCATTACCATTGAATGTGAGTTCTTCTATCGTTTCTGCTGTAACTACAATTGCTAGGTCATCTGCGAACGCGATAAGTGTCGTTTCGTCGGGAGTCAGTTGTCGGAGGACTCCATCATATATTATATTCCTTAGTGTTGTCTCCAGAACTGAACCCTGTGGGACCCCTGCTGTCATTTCTATTTCCTTACCCTTTCCTACACTTATCACCCTTTGGGACAAGTACGCACCAATGATGTTCATAAGGCAGCGTGCTATACCCCTATCCTCCAACTCTGTCATAATCATAAAACACGACGCACTATTGAATGCTTTTTTTACATCGAGGAGTATTAATGCACATATCAGTCCTTTGTCATTTGTCATCCTATCTATCCTAAGAATATTGCCTATAGCTCCATAGGTCTATCTGTTTTTCTGAAGCCATAGTGTCCGTCGCTTAAGTTTCCTGTTCTACTGATCTCTTCATTCCGTCTTCCTAAAAGCACATGCTCATACAGCTTGCCGAGAGTATCCAGCAGACATATAGGTCTGTAGCTCTAGGTTTGGTATAAGTGGCCTTTTTTCAGATATGTGGGAAGGTACCTAGCTTCATTAATGTTTCCAAGGTACGCTTTGTGTATTCCAAGTCCACTTCGAGCAGCATTTTCACTGCTTCCGGCGGTATTCCGTCTGGTCCTGGGACTTCGCAGCGTGCTGGATCTCACTTTCTGTCAGGGCTAGAATTTCCTCGGTGTCATTTTTGATGTTCCATATTTTCCTAGTGTGTCGTGGGAAGAAACTGTCAATGATATCCAGTCTTCTTTCTAGAGTCAAATGTACTCTAGGCTCATTAACACACAGTGTTTTCATGGCGATTCTATAGCCATCCCCCTACACATTAGCTTCAGTATTCTGACATAGTTGAAGCCAACACTTTCGTTTTTCTTGAGCAATCCTTTTGCAGAGGTTCTTTTTTAGGTTTTTATAGAGATCTAATTCAATTCCCTCTTGGAATTTTTCCTTTTTTGCCTCTGGAATAGGTATCTTTTTGCGGCAAGAACCTCCTTTCATAGGGCGGAGAGTTGGGGGCCGCACCATGCAGGATATATTTTGTTGGCTCTTGTAGAGGTCTTGGAGTTTTTGCATGCATTCTGTAAAAGTTTCACGCACTTTATACGTGTATGGTTGGACTTTCCGGATGCACTGTCTTGTAGAGCACGTCGGAGTTGCGTTTTGTCCGGTTTTACCGCCGGAGGGGAGGTTCTCCGTAATTCTTTGCCTTTCTGCGCTTCAGATATTTTGAATGTTATGTACCTATGGTCGCTAGCTGTTTCTTCTTCTAAGTCCTTCCATTCTAAGACGCGGTTGGTTAGATTGTCAAAACAGGTTGGTTAGATATATCAATGAATGATGTTTGCGTGCCTCTTACAAATATGGGTTTTGTTCCCGTATTCATAACCGTTAGATTGAGTGCTGCTGCCCATTCTGTAACCATTCTCCCCCTAGAGTTTTCGTTTGGAGACCCCCAGTCCGCAGACTTCGCGTTGAAGTCACCAGCCACTATTTTATCAATGCCTTTCCCTCTAAATTCTATTTCGAGTGCATCCAGGAATTGAGAAAATGCCTCTATATTTGTGTTTGACGTGATGTAACAACTGCAGATATACAACCCTTCCACTCTAACCCATACAAATCCTTCTCCATATCCATACTCTGTGATCCTAGTGGAGAGGTCTGTTACTATGATGCCTGAGTCTAAGTTCCGATCGAGGTACCAACCTTTGTTTTTTGGATAATTTTGTTGGTTCACTGATGAGGATTAGGTCAAATTTTAGTCTACTTAACGCTTCCGTTAGTAAGTCGTGGGCCAATAGACATCTATTGACATTTATTTGTAGGACGTTGATCATGATTGAGTGTTCCTTACCTGTCTGAGGGCTTTGCCGAATTCCATGCAGAGTCCAGTGCCTGCCTTGTGGTCTTCATTGCAAAGAGGACAATGAGCTGGTTTCCTGCATTCTTTAGTTATGTGTCCCTCGAGTCGGCAGTTACAGCATTTATTTCTCCTGTCTTCGCCGCGGCAGCTAGTTGCGATGTGTCCATAATTCCAGCAACAATGACACCACCACTACTACTATCACCACTACTACTACCACCACCGCTAATACTACTACCACCACTTCTACTACTACTACCACCACCACTACTACACCACTACAAATACTACCGCTATCACCACCACCACTACCACGATTACCACTACGACTGCTACTGCTACTGAGGAGCCAGCAGCCACAGAGCACTTAAGGCCCATTCACAATGCAAACACAAGCATAAGCATAACACATAGATGTAAATATTACATGAGTGTTTGACTGAAGTATTCAGAATCTCGAACATAAATTATTGGTTGGATGTGAGAATCGCTTTCGAGATATCGATTGTGTCTATGACGGGGGCTCTTGGCATGGATTGTATCATGATGGAAATACTTGGATCGGTGCACCAATTTTTTTCTGGTTGTGGGCATCATCAGTTTGCGTCACGAACCACGTGACCACAGCACGGGCACTTCCTTTAAAACATAACAGATACTGGCCGCCATGTTGGATGGAGAGTGAGAAGTTTTGAGACATTTTGAAAGCGGTGCAAAGTTTCCAACAGTAACCAAACAAAACTAACACGCAGGTGTACAAGATGCAATATTTAAAAGAAATGTTTCATAAATCTGTTTCAATAACTTGTAATTGCGTTAGTTCATCTATCGACTTATTTCGATACTAGATTTTGAGTTAACATACTGTGATTCGTTCATTTCTTATTTTTCACATAATCATAAGCACAGAAGCTTGAAGCTTACAAGCTATTAATTTACCGTCTTACTTGTTATGCTTATGAGAACGCATTGTCAACGAGCCTTTAATGGACGTAGTCCAAAGTTTTATGTTGACGCCACACTTATGTTTCGTGAATGGGCCTTTACACTTTGTCTATGCTGCAGCCCTCTTAAATAGGGGATGTGACGTCATGATAGGGTCTCGCCTCGCATCTCCCATCTCGGTGGCAGCGTTCAACTTCGCCGAGCCTCGAAAGTATTCGCTATACTGCCGCGCGCGCCCCAGGTTCAAACTCATCCATAACAGACAATATTTGTTTCCGAAACTTCATCCTATGAATTTATCAAAATAATCGGTAAACAAAAAATAAATATTCGTCCGGTTTTGATCAATTTCCGGACTTTTTGTTAAGGACTTGTGCTCCTGTCAGTTAACTCATATATTTAATGCATCCGAATGCACCGGAACATTCCCAGATATTTTCAAAACTACTAATATTAAGCCACTCTTCAAAAATGAAGTTCAAAATTATCGGCCAATTTATTTTTTGTCGTTTTTACAAAAACATTAGCCTTTTTACATACGAACGGAAACCTTTCTGGTAAACGCGAAGCGATTTCAGATTGCCAACATGGATTTAGAAAATAAAAATCTACGGAAACAGTCATATTTTCTTTTCTTAAAAATGTCGCTTCATCTTTAGATCAAAATGAAGATATTCTTGGAATATTTTTAGATCTTTCGAAAGCCTTTGACGTCATTGATCATAACATTTTACTTTGAAAATTACCTTCATATGGAATTCGTGGTATTGCTCTAGATTGGTTATGTTCGTATCTTTAACAATAATGTTAGAAAATAGAAATACCGTAGTGGAATGATGGGACATTCTCTTCCTACTATGCGTAAACGATACGCCCTCGAGAATTCGAAACGGAAGAACATATTCTTTGCAACAAAGAAACGGTTAATAAAGCAATGTCAGATTTTCAACTTGGTTTCGTAATAACAAGTTCATAGTTAACGAAGGAAAAACAGTTTACCATTTGAAGAAGAAAAAAAATTGTATACTCCATTAAAAATGAACAATATGCCTGATGTATTGACTGGTGTTTAAGGTAACAAAATTTTAGGGTCTCTCCATTCAGACAAATCGCAAATGGAACGTCCATTTAAATGAATTGAACACGAAATTAAGTTCATTATACTACGCATTTTGAGTTCTTTCAAACTCAGTCAGTATTCATACTGCACGTTGTGTTTATTTAGCGAACGCGTTTCATTCACGGCTGAGATATGGCATAATATTCTGGGTATTGGGGGGGGGGGACACATTCTATTACTCACAGACTTTTAGATTACAGAGAAGAATTGCAAATCCCAACCACGTGATTTTGTTAGCCATTCTTTATTATGCTATGAATTCTATCGTTACCTTGTTTCTTGATTTACGATTTAGTGATTTTTGTCAGAAATTACATATTAAGCGGTGGGAACATATCAGCGATTACCGATGTCAATAACTATACCACTCGACGTAGAAATTTTGTACATCAGGAGAAAATATCAAAAGCTCACTACAAAAAAATCACATATAGTACATGTACTTGTACATTATTTTACAACGCATTGCCAAATAACATTAAACGATTAAAATCAATTCGCAAGTTTAAGTGCCAATTAAAATATTTGCTGCAACAGAACTATTTCTTTATAATTAGAATATACCGAGCATAAAAAGAAAAGTAAAATTGATTTCAACAATGTTATTTAATGTATTAATTACCATTTGGACTGTATAATTCTAAACAACCTGTAACAAGTATTGTACCTCAGCTTCTGGGTCAATGACCTTATACCCGATCAGCTTTTGCGTCTGATCTCTTGAGTAAAGGCTGATATGGTCCCTTGTTTTGCTTCTGGACATAAATGTAACTGCACTATCTGTACACTTTTTCTAAAGTTCAGTGGGAAATATTGTTATTCAAATTATCGTACTCCATTTTCTCGCGGCAGTATGTCGATTCCTTTACGATGGGCACGGTGAGGGACATTCGCCCAAATCTCTATTTGATTTGCCTGCCATTTGCAAATATTTTTTATTGCAATGGAGCGAATATTTGTTATCGATTCTTGCCAGAAACGCCCATTTCCATGTATAGTCGGAATTCACCTTGTTTATGGATTAGGGTAGGGATCCCAGAGTCAAGAAAATGTGCACAGAATATACTACCCCCAAAGTATGTCACACTGTTTTTGACGTTAAATAAATAAAAATAAAAAGTCTATAATTATGTATTACTCAATTATTTGTAATAGCCATTCACCAGACTCAAATTTTTACTTTTGACGTATTAACAATCAGCAACATGAAAAATCTATATTAAAAGTTTGAATTCAAAGTTATTGAGGTATTTCCGGATTTATTCATCACTGAGCAACGTACGATTGTTGTTTGAAGGCCAAGATCTGGCTATCAAGGCCCATTACTGGCGTCCTCGTAAGCACGAACGATAGCAGGAAATTACATCTTCTCTTTAGATAAGATGAGAATAATACATGATTCACTTGAATTGGCATTTCTATCATTGACATGATCAATAGTTTTTAGATAACTTTTCACCATTATCATTCTCCAAAGAAGGAAGATATCATATTTCTTTGTTGTAGTAGATGGCGCCAACAATAGTAATAATTAAACATTTTTAAGGGACCCAAAATTAACAATAAAACGTTTCTCATCGTACGGTGGTCCTGAGTGTCGAAAATTCGAGCTAAAGCTCCTAAATCGTAGTTTCAATTGAACAGGTGATTAAAAAAGTAGCATTCCAAAAATAACAGAAAAAGTTGAGATATTATTTTGTGGTGAAAAGGTATTGCCACTAATGAACAATAGAGTGACATCCCAATGAATGCTCTTTCTTTGCTTGTAATTGTAATAGAGTTACCATTTTGTTAGATTGCTATATCATTATTATTTATATTAATTTAATTATTAATATTATTAATTAATATAATTATTATTATTATTAATATTAATAATAATAATCATCATCATCATCATGAATGTTTTTAACTTTTTCCATCTTTCAACTATTAATAGTTAAAATGTTGGGAAGAGATTTTGAAACTCAAGAAAGTGTGCGCAAATGATTTTCTCTCCATTAGCCACATACAGTTTGTTACTGTTTTTTTTGACTAAATAAATTTCTAAATAAATAAATTCTATTGAATAAATAGAAAAATTAACTAAAACGTGTTTCCACAGTTTTGTTTTCAAAAATGGTCTTTAATTTGCATTTCGCGCCCAATACATACTTACGTAGCGCATCGAAGCGGAAAGTGATGATTTTTCGTGAGATAATGTCGTATTCTGGGGTCCTGTTATCGAAAAAGTGAATAAATCTTGTTTTCACATGGTAAATTACTTCCTCTAACACATTGTGTAGTCAGAATACATTTTTGTGGGTTTTTGATTACGAAAGCTTGGTAAGGCAGTAAGTTTCCAGTAGCGGGATTTCGTATCTTTTATTGGGAGGGAGGGGGCAAAGGGTCCGCTAAAACAATTCCGCCATTTTCAGAAACCCACAAACGCCACTTTCTCAAAAATTGATCCAAATTTGTTCTTCAAAGTTTATAAACGGGTAGAGCTACTTTTGCTGTTTTAAATGGCATAAAGATAATTTTAGTGTATTCTTTTGTTTTTTTTTAAATCAACACATTTCCCCCCATATTTTTATATCTCTCACGCCGTTAATATGCACATTTTCAGCGATTTGTAAACACTATTGCATTTGTGAGTTAAAGTGACTCATGTGTCTTTGAATGAAGTTTTTGGAAAACTCGAAAATTCTCTGTGTAAAGGAACTTCAACTTTCGTATCTACGATCGCTGAAACGCCATTTTCTTAAAAACGGCTCCAAATTTTTCAATGAAAATTGCATTGATGACGAGGTTTTACTCTTCTTTAATATCCTTAAAGTAATATTTCGGTTCTATTATTAGGAAACCGAAAAACTGAGAAAATGTCCAAAACATGTACTTTGGGCGGCGATAGATGGCAGGTTGTAAGACGATGGGGCAAGACCGTTAAGTCAGTCCACACCAAGGATATTAGAAAACTTCACTAGGAGAAAGTGTGTGCCATTCTGTAGTACTACTTGTTTGATATTTTCTCAGAGCCAAATTCAAACGAAACAAAACAAAACAATAATTTTGATTGTGCTAGAGCTCTGAAACAGGCTTGAAAAAACCTCAAAAGTTCCTCTCAAAACACAAATCGTGTTTTTTTTTCACATTTTTAATTTCTTGCTTCCTCTTACCCAGTAGAAAGAACATTATGTAACGCTGAATGAAAAAACGACGAATTTTGGGCAGAAAAACTCTTATTGTCGAGCTCTGATAACGAAAAAGTGGATAAATCCGATTGCTAAATTAAGGGGGAAAACCTTTAACACGTGGAATCGCCAGCATCCATGTTTGTGGGTCCTTGATACCGAAAAGCCTATTGACGGCAAAACGTCCTTCAGTCTGGTGTATGTGAACACCACTAGCGCCTAAACCATGTGTAGGATTTTCCCCAAATTGAAGAAACACCAGCTGATCTTGCCTTCATCACAGCTCTACGATTTTGAAAAATTTCATTAATTTTGGATGTACTTTTCATGAAGCCCCAGGGACATTTTCAAAATTTTCTCAAAAAGTCTCGAAATTTTTTCTTTAAATTTCTTGTGAGAATAAAGTGGAATACGATTGTAAAGGTGGCAAATGTCCGATTTCCACTGTTAAGACTGAATTTTCGATAATTGCAAAAGTTTGAATTTTTTCGACGACTTCTTACAATTACATAATTAAAGATAGACTTCAAATAAAATTTGTTAGTTAGTTCTTTCATTAAGGTACATTTTTTGAAAATACTAGTAGTTTTCGCGCAATATTGCGTGCAAATGTGCATTTTTAAACAAATTATCTTAAAAAGGCTCACAATGTTTTCTTTAAACTTTTGTTAGGGATAGTGCTACATGTACTGTACTGAGATGAAATAAATACCGTACTGCTCTATTCTTTTTTTCTTTCTTCAAAAATTACCAAAAAAATTACTTTTCTCTCACGTCGATAATATTTGCATTAGCGGTAATTTGTTCACATCATTGCTTTTACGAATAAATGCGTATAATGATGCCAGATCAAGTTTTTCAAAACTTTTCTTTGAAAACCAACTCAAAATTTTTAGAAACGCTGAAATGCCATTTTCTAAAAAAAGCTACTAATTTTTGCTTCAAACTATTCGTACGGATAGTGCTAATTGCACTGTTTAAGATCACATAATCACAAAAAAATATTCTTTTGTTTTTCAAACATTCCACAAATATAATTTTTTTATATATTACTGACGCCTTTAAAATGAATATTTCCAGCAATTTGTATACATTATTGCATATGTGAGTGGAAGATTTTGGGTTTGTTGGTGATTCCTGGCGCTTCATTAGTCCCGTAAGTGTAGTGTGCATGTTTTTTTCCTCGGGAGATGGCGGCGGTCTTTCACCGTTGGATTGTGAGATCCCGTGCCGACCTACCGTCGGCTAACAGGGTTCCCCCTAACCAGGACTCTCGTACCAGCGGGGCACCGCCCCAGCCGGGACAAGCTCTAAGCTCCCGACCGGTCTCCCAGAATATGCGGTAGTGTAGTGCACGTTAGTGTAAGTGTGTGTGTAAGGAGAGACGATAGGACAAAGAAGAGGAAGGAAAGATCGGGGGCGGTCCGTGGGCGGTTTGTTAGGTTACTGCTCCGGCATTCGCCTGGTGTTGATCGGAGAAATCACGGAAAAGTACCGATCAGAGCAGCGGGCCGCTAGAATTCTCTTCCAGACAGCGACTGAATTCGACCTAGCTGAAGAGCTAGTGTCGAAAATCCTGCCGCCGTCAGGATCGAACCCAGGACCTTCCGGTCAGAGGCGCGTTAATGTATTGAGCTACTGCTCCCGGTGTGAGTGGAAGAGCTTCAAATGACTTCCAATGAAGTTTTTCGAAAACTCAAAAGATTTCTGTGAAAAAGTTTCGAATTTCGCGTTTGCAGTAACGCTTAAACGGCATTTTCTTAAAAACGGCTCCAACGTTTAACAAAAATTTTCTTACAGGACGAGATTTTACTCTTCTTTAATATTCTTAAAGTAATATTTCGGTTATACCATTAGGAAACAGGATAATTTAGAAAATTTTGAAAAAAATTAACTTTGGGTCGCGGTAGTGGGTAGCTGGCAAAAGGATAGAGCAAGATTGTAAAGCTCGCCCAGACCAAAGAAATTAGAAAACTAACTAGTAGGAGAAAGTCTGTGCCATTCCGTAGAACCGCTAGTTTCGATTGCTGAACTGTAGTTCAAAAAATAAAAACGATTTTTACCATTTCCCTCTCTTTAAATCACATTGACTTTAAATACACTTTGAAAATGCTTGCAACAATTCTATGCAACAAAAAATATTCAGTTGAGATAACAAGTTCGAATATTTCTCAGTGTATACTTGCCATCAAACAAAAATCGTGCATTAGTTACATTATATCTTACATTATAAGGGAAAAACATACAATATATAATATAATAAACCGTTTGACACAACATCATTCGTATATTTTCACTTTCTCACTGTTTCAAAATTTATATATGTTCAATTTTTGGTCCCTAGCACTGTAGTTTCCTCCTTAGCATTGCTGGATCACAGAAAAGTTAGTCAGTCGGTGCCGTTTTCAAATCCGTACAGCATCGTAGACAAATTTCTTCTTTTTTGAAGATCTGTTAAAGAAAATCGTTTTCCTACATGGGCAATGCCTAAAGTTTTCTGTTTGCTGACTACGCTTCCGTAGATTACAAGAAATGCTGGAAAAAGCACAAGATTTTTATTTCACCGCGAACCCACAAACGTTTCGTGAGAAGCACCTATTTTTCGGCATTTGAAATATTTAAGAAGTTGGAAATTTTAATGGAAAAAAGTTTAGGCATGAAACTTAATTTTCAAAGCAAATAACGTTTAAAGACGATATCATTGAAAGATGATTTATTAATATGGGATATTCACAGTAACGCTGAACATTATCCCGCTTATTTTACAGTATAAAACTGAAGTTCATCAATTTATTAATGTATCGTATTAGCTCAGCTTAATAAAATTATTGTTCGCTTAATTGTTATTAAATTTCTTCAAAAAATACGAAAAAAAAGTAAATCGTTTATGATAAAAAATGGAAGGTCCGCGAAATGAAATGTTTTTAAAAAACTTGTTCCAACATTGGGACGGCAGTTGCCTTCCCTTGCCCCCCCCTCCCCCTCCAATCCGGCCACTGAGTCTGTCTATCCGTCTGTGGTTAACGCTAACGCCTAAACCGTTCAGATGTTTTTCTCCATAATAGATATTCCCCGATGGATGGATTGTTGGTTCGTGATTCCAGGCGCGTCAACGGCTTAGGTCATTAGTCACGGGACTATAATGAACTAAGTTTAGTGCATGTTTTTTCATTGGGAGATGGCGGTGATCGTAGCAAGATCCGGCGCCGACCTATTGTCGGCTAAAGGAGTTTCCCCATAACCAGGACTATCCCACCAGCGGGGCACCGCCCCAGCCAGGACAAGCTCTAAGGTCCCGACCGGTTTCGCGGAATGTGTGGTAGTGTAGCACATGTTAGTAGAAGTGTGGGTGTGTGGAGAGAGGATAGGACAAGGAAAGATCGCGCGCGGTCCGTGGCCCGTTTGTTAGGGTACGGTATTCGCCTGGTGTTCATCGGAGAAACCACAGAAAAGTACCGATCAGAGCAGCCGGCCGCTAGAATTCTTCTCCAAATAACGACTTAATTCGATCTAGCTGAGAAGCTAGTGTCGAAAATCCTGCCACCGTCGGGACTCGAACCTAGGACCTCCCGGTCACAGGAACTGTACTGACAACAGCTGATGCCTTGAGCCATCTCTCCCGGTCTCCAATAGATGTGAACATGAGATCCCGGGAATTTGAAAAGTATATTTGGATTTGGGTAGTCTGGAGAATTCTACCGGCCAGCTGCTCTGATTGTTAGTTTTCCATTTTTTCTCCGATTAATACCGCGTGATTGCCAACGTAGTACCCTAACAAACGGGCCACGAACCGATCATATATCCTTCCCTTTCTTTGTGTCATTCTCACCCCTTATCTACACACACACACACACACACACACACACACACACACACACACACACACACACACACACACACACACTTACATGCCCTACAATGCCACATGTCGGGAGCGTAGAGCTTGTCCCGACTGGGGTGGAGCACTGCAGGTGGAATATTCCTGACAGGGAAAACCCCAAGCTGATTTGTAGGTCGGCGATGCATCTCGCCATCCAGCGGGGGAAGATCACCGCCACGTCCCGCGATAACCGTAGGCTTTACACTTACGGGACTAATGACCTTACCAGTTGACGCGCTCGGAAATACTAATCAATCAATCGAAAATTCAGAGTTCTTCGAAGAGGCGACTGTACTATTTTTTAAGCGTTCCGTTTTCCTCTATCCGAGAGGGAAAAATTAAAGAAAAAAATATGAGTAGTTTTTGAAACATTTTTCTATAAATTACCATTATTCAAGGGAAAATTATGCAGAACATACTTGTATTTGGAAAAAAATATACATGACCTTATTTTAATAACCACACTGCACACTATAGATAGTTTGACACTTGGTGTTTTGCAGTTACTCATCCACACGACCCATAGTGTCTTTATGAAATTGTCGAAACATCCCTGATTCTTTAAAAGGCCGCCATTCTCTGAACTGCGCAACCACCGGATGACATCTCTCCACTTCCACCTTCGGGGTTGAGCGTGCTGAGTTCTACGCATTCCGATGGGTGATGACGTTTCGGGCACGAAAGGTGGGGAGGTAGAGGTGCATTGTGGATGTTGTGGACTGGACACGAGCCGTGGCCCGAGGGCCTATGGACTGTTGTGTTGACTGTTGGTGAACATCTGATGATTCCGCCCGCAATAATTTGTCTTTAAATTCAGATTTTATTTGACTTTAGTTAGTGATTAATTGTTGCGTCATTTATGTTGTGAAAGTTGCTGTTAAACACACTTGACGTGTAAAATGTGGAGCCCTACCCATGTCCAAGTGACAGGTATGTGCTATTACTTGGATTCCACAACGGTATTTGCCATGATTTGCATACAGTATTGGTTACTAAGTGTCATCTATACGTAATTTGTATGTTATAGTGCAGCGAGCCAGAGGTCTCATATCGAAGGGGAAAAACGGTATGTGTTCTTGTAATAACAGTGAATACTTATGTAGGGCTCAGTTTGGCTCTGTGACATGGAATGTGTTCGTTTTAGACATGACTTAATTCTTGACTTGTTAGTTGTTGCTTTGTTTATGTTTGTATTGAAAATTATTCTAGGGACAAACGATGCTTTTGTTACTATCGGGCTTGGTAAAGAAAAATATCAGACATCTGTCAAAGAAAAAGCTGAAAAAGATGTTGAATGGCGCGAGGAATGTGAATTGTAAGTTGAAATAACGTGACATTAAATTTGTGTTGTATTAAATTTCAATGTATGAATATGTTTATGTCTTGCGTTTCAGACTTATTCCAAAGCAGGGCAATACAGCAGAAATAGTATTAACAGTTCTGCATCGTAATTTCATAGGAGTGGACGAATTTTTAGGAATGGTCAGTGTGCCACTGGCTGAATTTGATGTATATGAAAGACCCAGAAACAGGTACTGTATATGCTGTTTTTGTGAGTATAGTGGATGCATCTTTCAAAAATGTATTTCATATTTTTTGTATTAGATGGTACACATTGAGGAGTAAACCTGGGAAAGAGAAAAACAAACCTCGTGGAGAATTAGAGGTGAAAATTGCATTCACTGTAAAAGCTGGAAGTTTAACCGATCTGAGTAAGAAGGAAAAACATAAATCCTCTTTGGGTCAGTTATCTCATATGGCCCAATCTGTCGGTAAGATGTCGTATTTGTAAATTGGTCTGTATTTGCATTTATATTGTTTTCTGAAGATTGAATTATCTTTATTACAGGAGGCAGTTTGTTGAGCATAGGTAGTCTTGAGAAAAGGAAGGGATTGAAGAAACTGGCAAAGTCCATTGGTCAGTGTAATGTGCAGTGGATTAAACAATTGTTAACAATTTGTATTGACACCAAGGGAGATAATTTTCAAATTGCTGAAATGCATTTCAGGTCATAAGATGGGTAAGGGACATAAGGAACACGATAGTGAAGATAAATTCCGTCCAATGTCTGGTGGAGTGAGTGGATCATACCTACATTCGGCTCAAGTCGCTGGTGATGCAGATCCTGGGGTTATTAGTGAAGATGAGGATGAATTTACGGTAAGTAATAAACTCTAATATCCATTTTGCTATTAAGGTATTTATGTATGTTGTGTGTGATTGAACACATTTCAGTTGTTTATTATTGTTTCTTTTTTATTGTGTCATTGGTTACTGACAATGGTCTGTAAGGTTGTGGACATTTTTAATTGTTTACCATGTATATTTAGCGTATGAACTTTATCTTCATCAGTGATGCTACTGATGGTGTTTCATAGAGTTCCACAGAAAATTCTTTAACACACCATTTTTTTAAATTTATTTTTGTGTGATTTCAAAACTAGTTTTATTAAAACCATAAGTATTTATCTATTTTAATCTGTACATATATTTGTGTAGAATTTTCTACAAATTTGTAGATGATTTTTAAGATGAAAATTTCAGCTCCAAGCAATATTTTTCCCCAAAATCATAAGAAATTTTGATGTTATTATTAGAGATCAGAAAATATGTAGTATGAAACTTCAACATATGTAATGAAAACAGTAAGAATATATGAAATCGGCTATAATATTTCATATTACAATTCACTAATTATAAAACATAATACATAATACAAAATTACATTTTTTAAAAAATTCCTAAACAAATTTTAAAAATAATATAATCATCTTAAAAATCATTTGGAGAGCACAAGTTGATGACACTTGGCACCATTACAACTTTGCCATCAGAAGCTTCATCTATTGCTATCCAGGTCCGTAGTTTTGCAGCCTGACTTGACACAATAAATATATTAACATCATATCATACAATCTGGCGATATCTACAACCAGCAAACAATCACTGCAGTGTGACGAACTCTCATCAAATGATAAACATTGGCGATCACCAATGTTTCTCCGAAATTAAGGTTAAAGGTCATGATCCTCAAAATCAGTGATGCTTTTCACACCAAAAGGTTGTGGTCTCAGTTGCTGATGAACACTTTCCACCACTGAAATAACTGAAACAGGTGCACCGGACTGTGAGAAAATCACATGCCTTCATGTCCTTCCCATTCCTTCACATCCATCCTTCATGTCAACTCCCATTGGAGTTGACAGCAGTAATAATAGAGGGGGAAAAACACTGATTTTTTTAAAAATACTTCTTTTCATTACAAAAAAGTAATAAAATTGAAGAAAATTGATAAAATAAAAATAATATTTTGTGCAAATAGCAAAATATGTCATGTAATAGTGAATATGTAAAAATATGTAACGAAAAAAATGGATAGGACAGTGATGATTCGCCAAGTTTACAAATTCAAGATCGATGAGTAGAAACACAAAAAATGTGTAATTACATAAAAATCCAGTCTGTAGTTATTATCTTCACCTAATGAAACTCTAATTTAGTTATTTTTTTGTCTGTTCTTACAGAAGGGCATTTTGTTTAATGAAATATAATGTCATGAATTCTTATTTTACTTTAGTTTGGTGTTGTAAATTCGTACGTATAAATTAATTTGTATCATTCAAAGGGAATTCTTTGAATTCTCATGCATTCTGATTTGATTCACATTCAAGAGCTTTTGTTCAAACTTTGTGAAAATTGTTTACAGAAGACCCTTGTGTACATAAACTATGAGAACATGTATAAAATCTCATACAGTACTTTATGGAGGTCCCTCATTTCATCAGTTCTTAGCCATACATATGTGTATAATGGAATTCAGTTGATGTGGAATTGAGGGTCTCACTCCAAGGGTTTTACTATATTTTCCTATTGTTAGAAGCGTGTTAGGTACTTTTCAATAGTGAAATGTTAATGTAAAGAATAATTTTGTGGATCTGATTTGATAAAGTTTGAGAACATTCTTAAACATGTACAGTAATATATTTTTATGTTTCAGTTTGATGATTTGTCACACAAAAGTTCAGAAAGTTCATTAAATACCAATAATGCTACTACAACACCTGTGGTTGGATCTTTGGAAAACCTAGCTGGAGGAGAATTCTTACGTCGCACTACTGTGGCAGCCATTCCACCTGCAAAACCACCACGCAACACCCTCTCTCATGAGAAACATATGGATGAATGGGAGCAAAAATTGTTTGGTAAACAAGGGAAAGGTCAGTAATACTTATAGCAATTATATTGGATTTAATTGCCAGTTGCTTTTGCACAGCATGTTTATATGCAATGCTTGAGAGAAATGTGTACATGGGCATGTAATTACTATTGTCTTTATCCAAAAAAAAAAAAAAAAAAAGTATCTGAAATTTGAATGCTTAGTTTAAAATCATGATCCTGTTCTTGCCACATTGTTTTATTTTAATGAATCTCCCGTTCTATTAAAGGGTCATGTTTGGAAATAATACAAAATGAAGACTATAGGTTTTCATTTTTGTACTTCTTTTGCATCATTTTCTGTATAGAACCATTCACCTTCTCTTACCATTAAGAATCCAGTGCACATCACTTTGTAGAAGAGCATGTTGTAAATTTGAATTTTCCCACAATGCAAACTTTAAATTTTTCATTAAATAATAGGAGTAAAATAAAATTTAAAAATTGTAACCCACTTATTCACAATTTATTGAGACAGATCTTATATTTCTAAGTATTCATAAAAAAAGACAAATTAACTGTTTTTATATTTTTATTTTTAAATGAGTGAACTTGAGGTTGATTTCATGTGAAGACAGCTTTAAAAAAAAGCAAAATTAGCGTATGTTTTAGGAAAAAATTTCTTAATTTGTAAAGTATTATTTTTAAGTTGTTATTTAGGAAATTTTATAGTCCAGGTATGGAGGGAAATTAAAATCCATTTCTTTGAGAATACTGTAATGCTTGGGGAATACATTATTCATCTGAGTATCAGAATAACATTTTGAATTCTACAATGGATTATTTTGGTAGTAGTGTTATTTCTTTTTGTTTATGGAGCACAGTTTAGAAGTAAATAATTCAAATTGATGACCCGGATGTAACATCTATTATCTATTCATTTAAGAATTCACTGCTTTACAATTGCATATTTTGCACGGAGAAGATTTGTTCCATTTCAATTTATCAGTTCCCAGCCCTTTGACTGGTTTTGTGCCAACTTCATGAAGCAATTATAACTTACTGGCTGATGATATGAATGGTATTATAGGCACATAGTGGTTTGCCATTGCCTTTCATACCGTTATCACAAAGTGAAAATATTCATGTTTTATGCAGGATTAAACCCACAAGTTTTCTTTCTTCGTGAAGCAGTTGTTGCTGCAACTGTCTGTGCTATGTTACTTGGCACATATTTCCCTGTTCAGCTAAACATATTAACACTATTTAAGAATTATTCTTTCCTGTTTTTATTTAAAGAAAAATTGCTCTAACTTCTATATTTGCATATTTTTGCATTTCCATTCCATCATTACTATTGGAGTGAAACAAAGTGACTTGATTCAATGAAGAACAGGATATTCAGAAATTATGAAATTGATGTTTTTTGAATTATTTATTCTCCTTATGAAGTGCTCTGAAATAACTAATTGACAATTTTCTTCCTCCCCCATCCCCTTTTATCTACATTGTTTCTATTCTCGAATATTGCAACAATTTGTAATTAAATGTAACTAATGGTCTCTATTAGTAAGTGGTATTTCTCTGTCAGAAAATGGAAGCTGTAGAGGCTATTGTGTATTTCCTTCAGAGAGTTCTATTGCTTCCATGGAGACGCTGAAGAGACGATCGTGGGAAAACAACAAGCCACTGTTTAACAGTCAAGGGTCTGAAAAAGAAACTGTCCAAGCAATAGCTGGTTCTGATATTCCTTCTGCTGCAACTACCTGTGCTACCAATATTCCTGCAACTTCCTCAGTAAAAAAGCATGTAGAAGAGAATTCTTTGATGCAATCAGTGAATGCATCACAAGAGAAAGAAAAATTGGAGGAAAGAGAAAAAGAACCTGAAAAGGAGAAAGAAAAAGAGATGTCTAAGCTGGCTCGGAAGTTCAAAAATTTTCGGAGAGGTAAAATATTGTGCCTAAAAGTATTGTCTCTATAAGTTTGTTTAATATTATTTTTCTGGTCACTGTAATCATTCATTGTTCTATTTAGATAAAAATTCTGTAATGTAGAACCCTCACATTGCAAAAACGGATGCTATTAATTCTTTGTTTCTTGTTGCATCTTACAAATGTATTTCTTAATAATTAGTTAGGTACAGATATTAAATATAATAATTCTGAATTGTTGATAATTCTTTTTCAAACAGTTCTTTTTTATTTTTAGTGGTAGCTATACCCTATTACTGTACCATAACATTTTGAAACCATTGCTCCCCTAGTAGCCTAGTTTTTAAGTGTGATTAATTTCTTTATATTACCCAATTGAAAAGTATGTATTATTGATTTGATTAAGATTTTGCTGCATTATCATGAAAATCATTTACCATATGAACTTAACAGATGGTGTATTTAATTAGAAGAGTAAGACTAAGGTGAAAGTCTCAGAGGGAAGAAAGGAAAAATTATTGTTATTTTATCACTTTTATGAACACAGAGACAAGCACTCCAATTCAACCGTAAAATTACTAGCAGATCATGAATGCTTTGTTTTTGAAATAGTTGAAGTTCTCGCACTCCCAGTCAAGTCACACTTGTCCAGAATTGCCAAAACTTGGACTATTATTCTGAGGCCTTCATTACAGTCTTCCCTGTGGAAGATTAAAGAAGATTTTTCAAATGACAAATAGCCGAAGACCACCAGTTTAGATCAGCTGATGTTTTAACCTAACTATACATTTTAATTTTAGCTCATTCTTATCTTCGGTGAATGAAATTATGCTTCAAAATGGCTTTTGGTGTAGACCATCAGTACCAGGCCTTTGTGATGAGTGTTCAATATTTCCAGTTGTATTTACACTGCTGACATATTTTTGATACCAATTATCCAAAAAAATTTATATATATATATATATATATATATATATATATATATATATATATTTATATATATATATATATATATAAAATATGTAATGTATATCTTAAATGTGCCCTTTAGTTTGGTTTTTCATAATGGGTAGGTATGCAAATGGTTTAGATTTACTCTGGCAGCCAAGTCATTGAAATTGTTGCTGGTGTTGTGTATTATACACTTACATTTTTGTTGCACTGGGTTTTTTATTTCTCATTTGAACACGCTAGTATGCATCTAGATATTCTAAATTATTTTAGCGCCAAAATTATTCAAATTGAAAAATAAATTCTACTTTCATGAAGTTGATAAACATGCATTCACTACATTTCTACAGAAACAAAATTGCCAGAGACTGTCTCGGAATTGAAGAGCGCTTTGGCTGAAGAAAGAATTATCATTGGTGGAGAAACTGACGGTGCAACACGGTCATCCACTGGTCGATTGTCTGCAGAGGTTTTACATAAATTTGAAGGAAAATCACGTGAGGTATGTAGTTTCTTACTTCGAATCAGTTTCTTAGTTCTTGTTGCATCTAATTTTATTTTCAACATCTCTCTTTAAATACATTGAGGGCTAATGAGAGCTGATGTTTTACAATAATAGGATCTGATTGACATGGTGTGCAACTTGCAAGCTCAAGTGGAAGGGCAGAACAAAAAGATGCGTGATCTAGAAGACTACTTGGATAACTTGTTACTGCGTGTTATGGAAACTACACCTCGTATTTTGCAGAATCCATACGTAAGCTGCAAGACACAGGCTAAAGTTTCTTAAAATGCAAGGTTTGAGGTTCATAATTTTTATACCTTGTTTAATCACAGTACATTTGTGTCGGCCGGTACCTCACTTCTTAAGTTTTCTGCATTTCAAGTTTTCAAAACTATATTGTGTATTAAAGGGAACCTTTTTTCAACATTGTCAGTAGAATCGCAATTAAAATATGGAAATACTTACTTAGCCAATCACACTACATTTCTGGTGAGATGTGTTGGAAATGGCTCAAGTATTCTGTTTTTATGGTGATTTGAAATGTTTCACAAATCAAATGTCCTATTTTGGAGAAATTAGTAACATTTTCACATTAGCAACAAGAATTCTATTGCATTCACTTATAAATATGCCATATGGCTTATAAGTCGATAGGAAAATATTTTTTAGGCTTGAATTCATTTAAAAAGAAAAATTGAGTACATAAGATGTGCTATACAAAGTAAAGGCATCAAGTTCCCATTGATATTATAAGATTGCTTTAGTCAAGGTTAGTGAAAATTTTATACAAGCTTAAATGTGGAATTCAACACTGTTGTAGATCTTTGATCAGTGTTCCACATTTCAATTAGTATTCCTGCTTGAATACTTCAAAGCATTTTCCACTACATACCTGTATATTACTGGGTAAAATTATTTCTGAATGGAATGGTACCTTTGTTGTACTGATATTAGTCTTCACTAACAAAGTAAGATAGAAAATTATTTTTATATTGCCTGACAAATTATAAATGTATAATTATATATTATAACTATATTTAAATGTAATTCGTCCATGTTAATGAAAGAAGTTGTCAATGTAACAAGAAGTGAATTGCTTCAGAATATTATACATTGAGATCAGAATTCTAATGGGGATTCCTGAAACAAGGATAGTGATTTAAAAACATTTTTGTCACCTGTTGCTTTGATCTTTATGGATGTATTGTCTTTCTCTGCTTGAGGATTTTAATTTTAATATGTTTTGTATCTTGTGCAAAAAATTAAAAATGTGTAAGGGGAACATTTAAAATTTTATCTGTCAGAAAAATGTGATGTTCAAATCTTCCATAAATTTATCCAAAGCAATGGGAGCCAGACTCAAATCTTATGAAAACCGCTATAGATAATTAAGAAAATAAGAATCTCCACCTAAATTTCAATTGGAATGGACTTCCACAGTCTCATGGTGTGTTGTATGTGTGTGTGTATTTATATGAATCCTAATTTTTCTTCTTATTTCTCAAACACCATGACAGGAATATGTTTCAAATCCATATGCCATGTACCTGGCAAATTATATATAGGAACTTTGAAAGCAAATAAATCAAACCTTTGTATTGATATTCTGACAAATAATCTTAAATCATACCTTTTATTTCTTATCAGTTTCTATGAATTTTTGTATCATTCATTCATATCAATTTAAATGATTAAACATGTTGTTGATTACTTTCAAATAACATACTGATCTAATTAATTGATTATTCGTTTTTTTATAGAATTCACACAGTTTCACTGAAGGGACATCTTTTGTGCGGTCTATCAGAAGTTTTTCAGCTGAGAGATAAACATTTTTAATTTTTTAATGATCATAGATGAATTAACACTGGAACACCCAGACTTTTCTTGCAAACTAGAACTCCTAACATGTCAAAAATGGCACAGGACTAATTATAGTTTCATTTAATGAATAATTATACAATTTTTGATGGGGAAGGATTCTATGAATTATTGCATGTGTTAAGAACAAGTGTATAATATATGTTCAATTTTGTGAAAAAATATGGGAAAGGGTACAGAAACTCGAGTGTAAGACAACACACCTTTTACTACCTTAAATATTTTTGTAAAAGATGTTGCATTATACCAAATTGTTCTTAGAAGTAGAGATCATATTGAACTAATGCTTTTGCAGAAATTTTCACTTCTTTGTAAATATTATTTATACAACACAACAGTCTACAGCTATATTTTTCTGTCTGTTACTTCCTATCTGCATTCCTAGACACACATGAAAAATTAAAATATTCTTATTTTCTTATCCTTGATCTGTTGTAAGAATCCTATTGCTGTAGTGGCCCTGTATGAAATTTTTTAGTCATTTTATTGTATTTAAAGTTGCAACAATGCTAACAGCATTTTGCTTGTGTTCAGCCCACACTGGAGAGGCTAGAAACCATTGAATGTGATATTTATATCTTTGTTCAAAAATAATTTTATTAATTTAATGTCAATAGTGACTATGTCATGTTAATTAGGTCTAAAATCATCCTTACTGACATAATAAAATGCTTTTAACATACATTTTGAATCCTAGTCATCACATCTGTCCATAATAAATTCAGTTATAACTGCATGCAATTTAGTGGTATTAGAATGCCATTCATATGTCGAAAAAAATAACTGTTCAGCCATAGTCAAATATGCACAAAACAAGTGCTAGTGATTCTGTAGTTCCCCCATGCAAAAGCTTTGTCCCAAAAGGCATATACTTTTTCTTCCCCTCACACAGAATGGAATCTAGTTTCCAGTTGTGGTTCTCTTACTTTCCTAAAATCCTGCTTGGGTACAATCATTCGTTCACATTTTTTAAACACAAAAGACAATGTGCCAAAAATGGTATGATTAGGCGTTCTAGGTAAATCTGAAAAATGTACATAATACTGTATGACCCAGATAAGTAAAATTTATTGGGATAATTTATCCATCAAAAAGTCACTGAAGCCTAACTGTATGGATTAAAATTCAGCTTATAATAGCCCATGAAAATCTCAAATATACCAAAAAGGACTTGTCGGGCATTCTAGTGTTAAGAACTAAGTAAAGTCTTTTGTAAACAGCTCAACATCTACATTTTCTAGATTTATATATCGTAATGCAGTAAATGCATCCATGATAAATATAATTGTAATTTTAATAGAATTAGTGACTTGATGTATTTAAAATATTCCAAAAATGTTCAGCTTTCTTATACACATTCTTGCAAGAAACTAGTAAAAGAACATAACCCATGTTTCAATGTAACTGTTGTAAACCATGAAGTTATTGCAATTCCTTTATCTACAGTGTGTTAATAATATTCAGCACAGCACTTATACTTGTAATTTGGTTAAAATTACACTGCAAATGAAGTTTACTGAATGACGTTAAAATAAATATTTCGCAGTAACGTTTTAAAAAGCAGCAGAATTAATTTTGAAGTTCTGAACTGAATGATCTGTTGTAGTCTTCTGTTAAAACAAATTTTGCTGGATATTTTTGGAATTTGCTGTACTTCCATTGACTGACAAAGTGCCTGTAGTATAAATGATTTTTATTTCATTTATTTTATTTGTACCTCATGAATCAGCTTTTATTTTGGAGGTGTTGTGACAAAACCTCTTTCTTATTAGTCGTTATTGTACTGCTAATATCATTGTGCGAGCCTGCATACTCTTTGCAACTCGCCAGCAAGTTTTTAGTTGTGTAGCAGTTGCATTTCTATGAATTGTCTTTAGTTACTGCAAAATGAATGTTATTTATTTTAACTTGGTGACATTTTTTTGTCATTGATAGACTTATATTCAGTGGAAGCAGTTTGCACTAAGTATATTACATGGGGGTCAATAACCATGAATAATGCAATGGCAACATATTTTGAAGTTTGTATTTGCCTAGAAATCGTTTAACACAAAAAGCTTTATAATTGATTATGATATGTGAAAAGGCACTAATGTACACAAATACAAATATATATTGTGTAAAAGTTAAGGGACGTTCCTTTCACAAGAAATGAGTAAGAGGGCAGCAGTAAGATTTCTATTTAATTACAAATTAAAGTTCAACTTTTAATGGCTCTTTAGTTACAAGAACATCAAGGTACATCAATAAAAACATAATTTGGAAAATTGGAATGTCAGTGGAGTAGTGCCTTGATAAAGCATGTAGGAACAGTTGCATAAATAGTTGATTCATTAATTTTTTGTGCTCTGATACACTTTTGGTTGAAATTTGCTGCATGCTTTTACTATTAGTCTATTTATATTGTTGATTTTTTGTTGTTATTATTAATGTGTGTTTCTGACGCCGGAATGGTTCTTGGTTGGTTTTTCCTTCAAGACTGGATTATATTATTACCACTAGGTCAAACATCCTTCCAAAAATGGACAGGGAGAATTAATTCTTGAAACAATAAGAAAACTATGGTCTGCGAGATTTGAGGACAGTTTCAAATGAACATGTAATGGTGAACTGTCCATCTATTGGTTGGATGTTTTCTACGTGTATTGGTCTGTTGGTGAAAGTATTTATGTTACCAGAGTTTTTCCTTGTCAAACTTGTTAGAAACTTTCGTAAAAGCTTATTCGTGAAGTCTGTCTTCCAAGTTAAGCCAAAAAGCAAAAGAAAAAAAAATGAGTAATGTTAAAACATTCTGTAAAATTGTTTATTTTTATACTAATAAAGGCAAGGTTGTAATATCACATGTTGAACAGCACCATGTGTAACAATTTCCTTTCTGATCACCCATCTTCTAGAATTATCACTCCTTTAGTCCTATAATTTTACTAATAATATGGGCACAAAATGCACAGCTTATTTCATGTTTTCTTGAAAGCAGTATTGCACAAATCAACACACAATTCATAACTTCCAAAAAATATTCCACCGCCGAGTGTTATCCATAGAATCCGTGGAATGACTCCTGCAAACAACCTAAAAACAAATTGCAAATAAAGAAATATCACAAAAGTCGTATTATCACATACAAATATTTGTTACCCTTTAATCCCTCTTGTCACATATATATCCACTAGTACATTGTGGAGTTTTTGGTGATAAGTTGATCTTTGGGTCAGCATTATTCTTGTCTTCACTACATCTATAGGAGTGGTTAAACCAGCAGCAATTCCTCCTAAAAGCATAATTGACTAATAGGGTTGTTCATAGAAATAATATCTATCATTTCAGGGAGTATTGCATACCAGCAACAGCACCACACAATGCTTTCTCCTTCACTGTAATCGCTTCACCTTTCCAAGAGGATGCTTTTTGTTTGAAAATTTCCCATAATGGGAACTGTATCACTGAAAATGGTATTTCCCTAACAATGGTACTGCCCAGACCTCTGTAAAACCCAGATAACCCTTCTGTTCTATAAATAATATTGCATGCTTCAAATAATCTGGAGTACAACCCAACTTGCTGTCGCTGTTTCAGTACTTCAGTAGGAACTTTAACTAGACATGAAACCTAGAACATGTTAAATTTAATTGAATTAATTCCACTCAACATTCCAATTTTATAATGAATAAAGCTCATATTATAATTACCACTTCAGCATTAATAGCAGCTATCATGTGAACCACCGTTTGGCTTTCAGAACCAAATAATGAATTAAGTTTGTTTTTGGTAGTCTCATAAGAACAAAAAAACAAAGCAGCTGAAACAATTAATAATTTCTATGTACAACGGTTTGGTTGAGTGCATTTACATACAATCTTCGCTTAAATGTACTCAACGCTGGGCAATATACCTGTGGGGGCGGATCCTAAAAACGCGGGCCCAATTCCATTATACAACCCTCGAAATCCTCCAGCTTTTAAAAATCCCTGAGGGCTCTGCAACCTCGTTCTCGTTGTATCCAATGGAAATAAAGTGGTATCAACCGCTATGCCTGCAACCCCTCCAGCCTTCGAAAATAATTTCTACATTTGAGTCAGTGTCATTGATTAAATTTGATGCAGCAATTAATAACTATCTTTCCAATATATCTTACTATTAACGATGTCAAATATGAAACTTCCGAAATGCTGCCCATAATACACACTGACAGAAGGAAGAAAACGGATAACCTCAGTTTTTAATTAACTCGGGAAGGTTATTGTTACCGCTGTGTGAAATTACTCAAGGTAATTCACTTGCTTGAAAGCCTCCAGAAAGCACGGATATCTTCAAGGTGGAGGTTAGGTGCACCATCGCTCCCTGTCGTTAATCCCACCACCAGTAGCACATGACACGGCATGGCATGACACAAACAGGCAAACACAAGGTCGCGTAGCTGCATTAAAATCTGTTTCCATCAGTTTCCATACTCCGAGAAGGATCCACCAATCCATCCACTCATCATTAAATAAAACCCGCCCACTCGTGATGCCAACTGCACGAAGAAAAAAACGTGAAAAGTTTTGGAAATACTATATCATTTTGAAATATTGTGCTCTAGTTTCACAAAACACAACATCCACCGGGGTATTACAGCAAGATTGTGATGATTAATTTCTCAATTTTGTGAGAAGATTTAGTGCTAATGTTTTTGGTACGTTGGTTACTGAAGCTTGTGTAACTCATGTGATATACGCCATATTAGATATGCAGATAGAAGACTCGGTAGGTTTAGTGGGAGGAGGGTCTTAGGTTGAAGTGGATTATAAGTTGTGTGCCTAGAAGAAAAAGTCGGAACAAGTGCCCGAGAAGTTTGCAATATCTTGTATAATTGAAGCAGAAAAAATGAGCAACGGGTTGTCATCTGATACGCCTTATCCCCGACTGTGTCATATTATTCAGTGGAAAGATTTTGATGGATATGGCTTTAATTTACACGCAGAAAAAGGAAAACCAGGTCAGTTTATTGGAAAAGTAGACGAAGGATCACCTGCTGAAGCTGCTGGTTTGAAACAAGGCGACAAAATCATTGAAGTAAATGGAATTAATATTTCGAATGAAAACCATAAGCAGGTTGTGCAGAGGATTAAGGCGGTACCCAATGAAACGAAGTTACTTGTTGTGGATGCCGAAGCTGATAAGTATTACAAAGCGAATAACATAACAATAGATGGTTCGCTTCCGGAAGTGAAATATCTTAAAACACCTGTTCCTGACGAGGATTTGAGTGCTGATGTCAAGAAATCGGAACACGATGACAATGGTGGCCTGAAGACTCCCACTTTGGAAGTAGGTCTAAGTATGATGCATGATGGAATTACAATAAGGCTAATAACAACGCTAAGCGCATAAAATGGTTTTAATTTAAAAATTGCTGTCATTTAAATGGCGTGCAATTTTCAGTGTTTGCAGAATGAAATTATGTTGTTCATTAATGTCCCTCATGTTTTTATGCACCAAACTACTGCAGTTCAGTACTTTCTTGTGATTTTACGTTTATTTTTGATAAACAATGTAAGCTTTCTATGAGAAATAGGGAGAACACTAATTAATGTGACTGTGATTTTGTTTCGGGGTTAAGACTCGCACATTGTCACTTTCATAACTAACTAAATTTGCCTTATAGATACATTCAGTGGATTTATGAAATGACTGCGGTGGCATTTGTTGTCCTCTTCTGGAAATGTATCAAAGTTTTACGTAGATAGACATGTAATTCCCACTCATTTAACTTGTGGATATTTCAATTAAAAGCACTTCAATTACCAGTGTCCAATTTTGTTCTGTATTTTATCATTCACCGTAAACTTCTACACATTTTTCCAGTGAAATAATGCATACCTTTTGACAATTATGTTTTTATTTGGAGCCAATACCATGTATTTTACAATATTTCATTACCAAAAAAATACTGTAAAGCCAATAAAGAACCATAATACCAATATTATAAAAGTTGAGATTTGACAGTTGCTTAGTGTTCTTTGTTTTTTCGCAATTTGAGGTTGTCGAGTGTGGCAAAATTTTGTTTTTTTTTGTAGAATTTCATAATTATTTGGCCTTCAAAAGCTAGCTATTTCCTCCAATTGCTTGCTTTCTTCTCTTCGTATCATAAAAATATTTCTTCCATCTATAAATGCAATACATAAATATTTTTTCAGCATTTACAGAGCCCTTTATTTGTAAAGTATTTTACGCAGGGTACTGTTTTAATTTTAATTGGATAGCAGAACCTTCTTTATGCAGGATTATGACAGGGAAAGGGCTCCACAGAAAATAGAAATACTTTTTTCTTTGGTTAATATGTGTTATTAAATTAAAAGGTAAACTAAGAAATGCATTTAAAAAAATTGATGTAATTATATGTACATAAAAATTTTACTCTTTCCATTTAGTACTCTGACCACATTTCCCATGATCAGTTCAAAATTCATCCCCAATTCATTGATTAAAATAATTAAATCCTTCCAAGATTACAGGCTTCTATCCTAAACTGACATTTCTTCCTCTTCCTTTTATTAAATTAATTCATTCATTGATTCAAAATTCTGTGGCAATTGCACAGGAAACTCTCTCCTGGAATTATGCGTGGTGTCTGTTAATTTCCCGTGCAACTGCATAAGGATCAATTATTGTGATTATGTAAGAGAACTTGGATTCCTGGATAAACTTTGATAATGGATAATTATATGTAATTATAATTAGCGGAGACGTTCTTCCAAAAATGATCTTTCAAGGGCAAATTATTTTTTAGCAATGTGGC
The DNA here is from genome assembly GCA_964035755.1 of Teleogryllus oceanicus. Classification (NCBI taxonomy): domain Eukaryota; kingdom Metazoa; phylum Arthropoda; class Insecta; order Orthoptera; family Gryllidae; genus Teleogryllus; species Teleogryllus oceanicus. The sequence continues at coordinate 255,410,700 of CAXIVR010000001.1, read as the reverse complement.
TATGTAATATTTTTGTCCTATATTGAAACAAGGATTTTTATTTGAAACAAAGTTTTAATAAACATTAAAATTTTTAGATGTTTTTTGTAATTCTTGAAAGTTTGTTGGAGCAATAATTAGTCAGATGGAAAATCCAAACTCAAATATCTACAATCATTTCCTTGTAAAATTAAATCACTTTAAAATATTTGTAAGTTTCTGTAATGTTTTAGGTAAATGCTGATAAAAATTCGCGAAGTAGTACATCAACAACGCCTTCCAGTGATAGAAAGAACAGTGATGGTTATAGTCCAGAACCCCCCTTGGAATCGGCTGACGAGGTAAAATTATTCCCACATTGATGTTTATTGTGTAAATGTTATTGGATTGTAACTTTTCCGTTTGCATGTTACAAAGAATGCATTCTGCATGAAATATTTAATTTATTTGTATTATTTATTCTTGCCAGAATTTTGAGAGTCCATTGAAATCATCGGATAACAACAAGGAAGAAGTTGAAAACAGGAATGATAATGGTGTGAATAGCAGCATTAATCTAAGTATGACTGCAAAAGAGTTGCGAGCTAAATTAGCATCTCGTAAAAAGTATGACCCTAAGAAAGACAGCATGGATTTTAAGAAAAAATTTGAAATTATTCAAACTTTGTAATTATACAAAGGTGTTAAAATAATGAATGAGAAATTTATTTTTAGAAGTCTTTTTCTTCTTACTAAAATATTTGAGTGCCAGTGTTCAGTCACTGGTTTCTTTTTTATTTTGTTATTTTTTGTTTTATACATCAGTGCAGTACAGGTATTCTGTGATTTGTTCAGGGTCCAATTATTAGCATTTCTAGTATTGACTGTAATGCATTTGCTATATAGTATTGGAATTTCGTGTAAAAACTTTGTAGCTCTAGCTGAGGGTAAAGGTTTTAGGATTAGTTACTATCATGAATTTGATTGTAATATATCACTTTAAAGTTTTACATTCCATGAAGGATAGCGATTGTAGTATGTTAAAAGTATTAGTGTAATATGGGTAACATATTTTCGCATTCCTAGAATATAGACTGGTGGTGGTGCTAATGTTAATGAAACTAATATCACGCGAAGAAGAGTATATATTGTATTTTAGTCAAGTTTTTAAGTGAATATCTTGCGCACAATAGGCATATCGCCTATGGAACTGCTTACTGGCCAGTGCAAATATGCCAATGCACAAATGAAAGGAATGAATGTTGTGAATGTTGTTGTAAAATATATTTGTTTTTTGAGTGTGTAAGAAGGATAGAGAATATTTTCATAAATCTTTACACTTGGATGGCCTTAGCCTTGAAAAGGCTTTTTATTATACATAAACATTGAATGTGCGTAATGTTCTGTCAAATGAATTATGTTCATTAAAACAATGTAATTTTTTTAAACTCAACATGTTTTGTTTTGTTAAACTTCCCCCTTATTCCTGTCTAAATTTCCACTTAATTGATGTGAATTTTGTGCAGAAGACATAAACGAGGCTCTTCTGTTCGTATTGTATATAATAGATAATTTCCTCTTTTTTTCTTCTTCCAGGACAAACTATTATGAGCCCTGGATATTTCAGTGGAGAAGTAATTTCAACGCGAATATTTCATTTTATCACACATTTTTAGATTGTAGAAGATACAATTATTTTATGCTTGTGTTAATATGCCTAGAACTGAGGAGTGGTAACTGATAGGTACACAATTATTTAATTGTATTACCTAAAACAGTGAGATAATACAGCAGTTCCCAAAGGAAGGATTATTTTCGGTTTTGTGCTGGCTTCATGGTTTGAAGTAATTTGTAAATTTTATACTAGTGTTTATTTTTCATCAGTTTTGGACAAGTTATGCCTGGAACAGTTAATGGAGTCAGGGCAACAGTGATAATTCTCATGTTTGTAAGATTTGTACTCCCCCAAAGAAAAACTGTTTCTGTGAATTCAAACTTTTCTGTGTTCACTTTTCGCTACTTTCTATGTTTAAATTGTATTTCTATGAACACATTTGTAAGGTTTATACGATGATAGTTTTTGGGGACAATTACAAGATTTTCATTTTGGATATGTGAAATTGGGTTATTGTAAGGCTGCACTCATGCAATCAATCAATGCCCACCATGCAATCAATTTTGTTTGCAGGTCATAGAAATATTGTGCTAAAAGTGCTAAAATTTATTTCCTACATAGCAGAAGGTTTATTTTATAAAATTTAAACTTGCATCCGGAAAGCATGCTAGGTCTCTGTGTTTGTTATTAAATCTTAATACTCGATCCCTTCTTCACTACTTAAGAAGTATTCTGTTTTGAGGCAGAGTAGCTGACAAAAAATATCCTGCAGAACTTGATATGTGAACTAAATGAATAACAAAAGCACCTTCCTGCTTTTCATTAGGTTTGTAAAGGGTTTTTTTTTTTTTTTTTAATGATCTTATTTATTTTCAATAACTTGCAATGATTCTGACAATTCTTACAGGTTTTGAGATACTTCCAGCACGGAGTTCAATGGGGTATATTAACCACAGCTCTTTGCTTTTTTTTTTACAATATTTTATTACAAATCTACTAAAAATGATATAGAATGGCAGATGTCAAACTGCGATTCAAGAAGATCAGGGGCTCAGTTCTAAAGATTTTGAAATTGTGTTGAATTCTGATGTGGAATTGTAGGGATGTAGTATGCAGCAAGCACAATAAATTTTTACATCTGGCGTATGGGTTCAAATCATAGTTGAAACGTGTGCAATAGGTGATTGGCAAAGGAGGAAAAAAAATCATAGTATATTTTCTTGAGGTTTTTCCCTGCCTCTGTCCTCCCTTGTACCGTTCCATCTGGTGGATGCTAAAACTTGAGTCACAAAGAAAACAATTATAGTTAATAAAACAATAAACACACTGGAGAATGAAAAATACTGAATTTTATTTCATTCCAACAATTGCCCAATTTACATGAATGATTTATCAGAATACATTGAGCAAGTTTTTTTGTTTAACACATAGTATTTTATTAATACATTTCAAGAGTGTAAGGCTATTACCAGTTTTGTTCACTAAATTAGACATGTGGTTTCTCGGATTGAAAATTAAAATCGCTGTTCTAAATTTTGAAATCATAATGACTATTAATTGGTTCTTATCAAATTTTAAGAGGGAACTTATCGATTTATTTTTGCAAACAATGCATCAATCAGTTTTGTTGGTTATCAATATTGTTGACTAAACAAAGGTAAAATGTGTTAAAGAATGCATGTAATTAAAGTAAACTACATTGTTCTGAAAATTTGTACATTGGAGAAATCAGTGGCCTTGCTTGTAATGAAACCAAGTAATTTTTTATCTTTAGTTGTATGGCCACATTTTATTTGAAATTTGTTTTCTATATTTGTAATGTAGTTACAATTTCTAATTTTTGTCAATTTATTTTATCATAAAAATCCAAAAGATACTTTATATGGTGACATCTTATAATTTGACATTTCTTTTATGTTCTAACAGGGGTGACTAGTCCCCTTCAAACCAAGGGTTGCAGCTCCATTGAATGACGGAAATGTAATTTCCAAACTTCAGAACACTATTATATAATAAAACGTAAGCAATTCATGAAATTCGGTTTAATCAAAGTATATTCAACATTACTTTTATAATAGTGTCTCTTTAGGGTATGTTGCACCTCCCGCACACATGGTTGTGATTTTGATTTCTAGTGGACATTAGATGTTTTGTTTTAGTTGTGCATTGAGACAAGTGCCACTAATAGAATTCATACACAACAAAAACAAGGTTTTGAAAGTATGGTGATCCCCAGAGGCAGGATTCAGTGGGAAAGGGGGCAACTGCTCCCCCAATGTTGGAACAAATAAATATATATATTAGACATTTCATCTCGCCGATTTTAAAATTCATATTATAAACTACTTACTTTTTTCTGTATTTTGAGAAGAAATTTAATAAGTGAACAATAATTTTATTAAACTGAGTTAATAAAATGCATTAATAAATTGGTGAACTTAAGTCGGTATTTTAAAATGCCTGGGAAAATGTTACTATGAATCTCCTCCATCAACAAATCATCTTTTGATTATATTTTGCTTTTAAATGTTATTTACCTAAAAATTAAAGTTTGTGTCTGAAATCTTGAGTCGTAACACTCCAATTATCTCTCTAAAAGAAAAGAATATTTTATTATACACATGTGATACATGGTACTCAAATTTCAAAATAAAAACAAAATCCAACCAGCTACAATATAATATTATATTTGAGTATTCTAGCGATCTGTTGGTTGCATGGTGCTAGGTCCTTCCAGCTAGCTCTACGGTTGGTATTGAGCGGAGTTCAGCATTCATTTGTTCATAAATTACCCTACTATTTGCAAAATATGTAGGATACCAACCGTGGTATTCACTCGTCGTTTTGCCACGTTAGTTTGCAATTAGTTCTTTTTTCTTCTGTTTTACTTTTCGGATTATGCATATTTGAGTTTTGAGGATGCCAAGGTTCAATTTAATGCAGCTTTCGGCAATTGTCTCGACAGAACAGATTGCTGTTGGCTGGAAGGTGAAACTAAACCTTGTTTCGACGAAATGCAGTGCCCTTTCTGTATGCGAGACGCTCTGCTCAACTGCAAATCATTTCTTTGGAAAATTATAATGCCAGAAAACCAACACGGGAAGTCATGGAGGGAGACGTTTCAAATCGATCCCCCCGCTAAAAACTATTTTTTTTTAATTGCGCGCCTTGCTGTGCGATATATTCTAGTAGTTTTCATCAAAATAACGTTCACGTGGCAGTGAATCACTTCCTTCAGCCTGTAACTGGAGTCCACACATTGTGTGCTACTTCTGAAACGAATTCGCATAAATCCGTTTTATTTCGCGTACTTCCGTTTTCCATCCCTAAGAGCTTTGTCATCCTTTCACTTGATTAGTTGGCTTAGTGGAGGGAGGTGTTTTAGAACAAGTAAATATCGCTCCGCTCATAAGATAGGTAGAATCTCGACCCTTCGCTTTAACACAAGGGAACACACGGCCTTTGGTGACGCAACCAAATGGGTGGGGGCAGTGACAGCTCGTGCTTAGGTTGCACAACCCCCACAAAATGAAAAAGATATCATACCTTAGGAATATATATGTTCCTTGTAAAACGTTCAATATTCAAGATATTGCAGCAATATCGATGTATATGAAATCATTTTGAAACCAAAGAGCGTCCAACTGCCGCCCTCTCCGGTGTCTGGTGCCATGCCAGGAATTGCACCATGCTCTTGGCTGTATTAATAGGTTTACTGTTTTACTCTTTGGTCCTTCGATTTCACACGGGGAACATATGGCATTTTGGTGGCGCAACCAGCCTAGTGGTGCTGTCTAGCACTGCGCGACGACGGAGGGAATCTCAGAGGAATACCAATATTCTGTTTTCATCTGACTGCGACGTAGTTTTATAATTTTCGCTTGTTATTGAAAGTACACAAGTTTAGTTAATTATTGACAATATTTAGTGCATTGTGTTGTGTATTGAACTGGCTTTCGAGTAGTTATGTATGTTCTGTAAATGTAATCTGCCATGGTAAAGTCTTGTAACTGTGTTCAGCTCGATGATGAGCTATAAAATTTGGAAGTTTTTTTACTTGATTTTAGGTTTGTTTTAAAACGCACATTTAATGAATTGTTTGTGTAAAGTTGGCCGTTCTGGATGGAAGTCCCTTTGTGTCTCGTCGAAGCCAGTCTGCCAGCAGTTGTTCGGGCCAGCAGTTTTCGAGCGTTCTTGTGAATACAAATATGTGCAGAAGATCTGTCATTATTGCAATGTGAACCAGGGTAGTGAAATTTTCGAAATAAAATAATTTTATATTCATAAAAGGAGTCCAAACAATAGTGCTTGTGCAACACTGGAAATCAGAGCCAGAATCACGTGCGCGGAAGGTGAATATACCGGTTATGGACAATAGGCATAAAAATATGTAAGTCATATTTCAAAACAATTTTTTATTAAGTTTAATTAATTTAGTTAGTTTTAATTAATTTACATGACGCTTACATTTTATTATATATTCGTGTTCTGAATTTTGGAAATTACATTTCAATCATTCGATGGAACTGCAACGTAGTTGAACTTGTGACTCATTGCGATGTCGCTTGCCTTTCATCACTGAGGTCTGGGTTCGATTCCCGTCGAATCTCATGTGAAATTCGCTCCAAGAAAACGAGTTTGGCTGCTTCACAAGGACTAGTCCAACTCCCTGTGAAGTGTCCTAAATCATACCCCTATCTTTAATCCTTCCCAATTCTGGCTGTTGGGTAGTGACGCAGGGCCGCGTGGAGTAAGAGGTATGTGGATTGTGTCACTGTGCAACGTAAGCACGAGCCACCACTGTGTTCAAAGGTTTTTATTCACAGAAAAGCATCATGTCAATGAACGAAGATTTTGCTATAAATTTTATTATATTCAATTGTCACATGATATTTCTCAAGTCATCTGCAAAAGCATTAAAAAACTAGATATACTGGACGTAAGGTCATTTACCAAAAAATGGTGATTAGATCAATTTTCTAACAAATATTAATTAATATTAGTGTGAATGTGAATTATATTTTAGGGTAAGATTCTGAAAATAATTTCTTGGTGAAATGGTTGAGAAATGAATCGACTGAGAAACAAACCTGAATAGACCCAAGACATGACAGAAGAAGTCAAAAAATAAGAAGGTATGACTGGAAGTATTAAAAGAATGAAAAAAGAAAGACTCCTAGAGGCTGCTCGAAAATACAGAGGGCTGAGAGATTTTGGAAGACCGAGAAAGAAATGGAACGCACGAGAAAATGTGAAAGGTTAATACGCTTTTTAGGCCAACTGTTAAATTAGGAACAGATATCAGACCTTTCATCCTAGGCGTGAACAGGGTAAAACAAGAAGGGAGTAACTATATGTCTGGGCAAATTTTCAATCAATTTTTGAAATGTATTTTTGGGTGGTTGTAGGCGGGGTCGATTCCGACTTAGTTGAATTTTTTGGAGTATTTCTTTAAATTCTTCGACATTGATTGGCTGATTTTGGATTTTTGGGGCGCATTTTTAGGAGCTTATAAGGGAGATTGTCCATCTTTCATGGGTAGAAAATTTCTTCACGTTTTTTGTTCCAAATTCGTTCTGTTACATTATAGGTACCCATATTGTACCCACATGTAAGCATATTTTGTAACCATATTAAATGTGTTACAAAATGAGTGGCATGAAGTATTTAAACAAAATCTAAACTTTCCAAAATCTATGAAAAAAACAAAGTTGTGCACAGTGGTGCACAACTTTCTGGTTTTTTTCATAGATTTTGGAGAGTGGTGCACAACTTTCAGTTTTTTTCATAGATTTTGGAAAGTTAAAATTTTGTTTAAATACTTCATGCCACTCATTTTGTAACACATTTAATATGGTTACATTTCATAAGGTTTCTAAAATTGATTGCCAAAATGCTCTCAATGTAACAAGTCAGTTAGTTTTGGATAACTGAGTCCACAAGTTAACACTTGTGGACTCGATAATTACAAATTACAAGAGTCCATGAACAATTTCAAATAACGCCGTTTCAAAAGTAAAATTTAAATAATTGAATATATGTAATGAACATTCAAAATGTTCACTTTTGGAAAATATCTTAAGTTTTTTCCAAAAATTACAGTAATTCAATAATAAACCCACAAGTTAATTTTAATTATTGAAAAATAGTCAACAAGTTAATGACTACAACAAAACAAATGTTGGCTTTTACAACTAAGTAAAACGTTCGAATTTTATCCCTGGGCGATAAGGTAGGCGTTACTAACCTTTTTGTTTTATTGATCCTTTTAAAAGAAATGTTTGCTTCATGGACCCTCTTACCTTTTTCTCAATAACCTACACGGTACATAATCATAACCCAAAGAATTGCACATAAATGTCTTAAAGATAAGTTTCATACATCAGTATTTTGGTAGATATCTAAATTTTCAATAATAGAAGATTCTTTCGCTTCTGTGTGGCTAAACTTATAATCTTCATTGTTCTGCAATACCTGCAAAAGTGATTTTTAACTGGCCGTAACAGTGAGTAGAGTAGGGAGTATTTTCTTCTGGATAGAATTGTAATAGATTGGTATAATTCGTTGAGATTTCTAAACATCCTAAGCAGTAGCGTAGTTAGGTTCTCGGATGCCTCGGACCAGAAAGGAGAAATATCTACAATAAACGGGAAAGAGTTTTTAATGTAACTGGTAAAATAATATGGCCGATTCAATCAAATTAAGTGTAGGGTGAGATTTGTTTTATTCTTTGCTGACATAGTCCGTCGGGGCTGATTAGTGATTACGGGCGCGTCAACTGCTAAGGTAATTAGTACCGTAAGTGACGTGCATGTTCTTATCGTGGGAGGTGGCGGTGATTTCCCGTTGAATTACGAGTTCCGGCGCGGACCTACGTCAGCTTGCGGAAATTTACCCCAACTAGGTATCTCCCACCAAGGGCATCGCCCAAACTGAGACAAGATCTAAGTTCCCTACTGGTCTTCCGGCAAATGTAGTATAGTGCACATGGGTGTAAGCGTACGTAAGGGGTATGGGTAATAAGAGGAAGGAAAGATCGCGCGCGGTCCGTGACCGGTTTGTTAGGATACTGCTACGGCATTCGCTTGGTGTTGATCGGAGAAACCACGGGAAACCCCATCTCGATCAGGTTTTTCGTTTTGCTTCTGGACATAAATGTAACTTCATTTTCTGTGCACGTCTTCTAGAATTCAGTGGGAAATACAATTATTCAAATTATCGTTTCCATGTTGCCGCGGCAGGAATTAATAAGAGCGAAAATTTTTCACGTCTTCTTTTTTTTTCCCTTTCAAAATTCAAAATTTAAGTAGTATATGACTTAGTGTAGGGATCACAGAATTTTGAAAATGTGCACACAATTCACTTTTCCCCATAGCACGTCATACGCAGTTTTTAACTGTTTTTTTTTTTGACGTAAATAAAAAAAAAACTACCGATCAGAGCAGCCGGCCGCTATAATTTTCCAGACAGCGGCTGAATTCGATCCAGATGTGTAGCTAGTGTCGAAAAATCCTGCCATCGTTGGGACTTGAACCCTAGGACCTCCCGATGAGAGGCTCTACAGTGGCGTCAGTTGATGCCCTGAGCCACCTTTGCTGGTTCAATGGGGTGTCGATATTAGAGGTGATAAGAGCATGTTTAGTAGTGGCGGTTCCTCAAGGGAGGGAGGGAAGGGAGGAATACTCTCAAACTTTTTCTTCTTTTATATGTAATGTAAAAATGTTCTTTTATACGGAATGTAATTTCCAAATACACTATTTTTTTATGTAAGGAGGAAAATGTATATTTTTTGTTCATAGTTACCGCAAATTGTCGTTAATCGAGTTTTTAATTTGCGCGCGTTTTGGAATAAATTAAAAGCTCGTCTCCTGCTGGGCGGCAACAAGCACGTGAATTATAGGCAAGGTCGTAGGAAGAGGCACATTATAATATCTCACACCCGTGGCAGCGGAAGCGCGGGCTGACAGAAGCCCAAATGATAGGTCAAATCGTACCGATATGTCTATCTCTTTTTCAATCCCAAGACGATGAACAGTGCGATAACTAAATAAAGCATTTTGATATTTCGTTAGTAAAGAGGTCTTGCGTAGAGAAAGTGTATTATTGCGCTCCCTTCACTGCCTGATTTGTATAACTAGATTTCGGAATTTTAGGCACAAAAAAGTGATAATTTTGGGCACCTAAAATAGGTAACCAAATTATGAAATTAGGCAATATTTGGCATAAGTGACGTTTTAGACACTAAAAATAGCTTTCAAATTTACTAAACAGGCATTTAAAAAACATTAGACATGAAAAGTTATGTTTCTGCCATCTAAAACTGACCACAAAGGATTAAATTATGCACTTTTTATTATTCAGAAAAGTCACGTATTTTTACATTTATGAATGTGACTACAAGCACATTGTGTTACTCATTTTCGTAATTAGAAACACAGTACATAATCATACTTTCTCGAAATTTTCTACAGTAAGGCTGTCTTTTATCTGTTAAAATAATTTTCATAGCTAGAAAGCATTTTTCCATTGAAACATGTAGTAACAAATTAGTGTTAATCAGTTCTCGTTCCCACTTCTTATGGAACTTCTCCACCCTCTCCCACCAACCCTTGTACCATACGATCCATTACACTATATCCAGGTTTTGTTTTATTACGATCTCCCGTTTCCACTTTACTTCGACCTCAACGACTGCCTTGGCAGCACTACTTTTCCCTTCGGCGTCTTGCACCACTGACACGTGATCTGTCAAAGATGATCCGTTGCTCCATTGCTCTACAGAGTAGAGGCGGTGTTGGTTAGAATAGGTTGAGAAGAAAGAGGGTTGTCTTGAAGTTTTTCCTTGAAGTATGCAATGCGCGATGCAGATTTGCAGTAATCTTTTTTCCCCTAACGAAGATCAGGGTATTTTATAAGCTTCGTCATTCCGACAGTAGGCTTTTGCCCAGGCGCGGCTCGTCATTGAAGGCTGTAAGGCGGAGTCTCTCCTGTAGAAATCGCCGCCCAAAAGAAATTAAAAATTTATTTATAAATATATTTATTTATTAATAATGGCTTTGTGAGTTACAGTATACAACATATCCATATTTTTGTTTGTGACTTCGATAACGGTCGTCCGTGACGCATTTGAAGCTGTTGACAGGGAAGACAAAAGCGGTAGGGTCCCACTTCATTCCGTCAGAAGGCCTGTGTAAAACGACGAGGCGTGACGTCATGCATTCAGGCTTCCCGGCGGACGAAGGCTGGGGCCAGGCAGCCTTCAAGCACCACCTCGAGTTATAACTCTAGGAGGTGGTGGGCGGAGGGTCTGAAGAAGGGTGTGCTCACTAGATGGCATTACTGTGCAGCTCAGCAAGTAGCATTGAGCATCAACTAGTTTTCCCAATTTGCGATAGGAGCGCTACTCCATTAAGCCTGTATCGGAAGATATTATGTATAGAAATATAATGCATGCAATGCAATATAATGCAATGCATTTGCAGCCATCCCTATTTTGAAAACCACGAGCCGCGACTGCTTTTGCCTAACCTGTGGCTTTCCTCGTCTGGATTGCATAGACGACGCGCCGCGGTTCTAAGCCTCACCCTGTCAACAACGCAAGTGCACCGGGAATGAGTGCAATTTAGAGATGGGCTTAACAGCTTTTCTTCAATAAATGTTATCACAAAAGCAACTTACTCGTAATAGCTGTTATTAATAACAGTTGAAAAATAACAGGTCCATGACCAGCAACCTAACATGGCTGACTGCTAAGAGTTAAAGCAGATGTAGCGACTGCTAAGAGTTAAACTACGCAAAACGAATAATTTTGGTAGCACCGTAAAGCTTGTGCAGCTACCTTACGGCGCTTCTTTGTACTACTTTCCCTAACATGTTTGGACAGAGAAGCAACTGATATGAACGAGACTGGATGAACTGCCAATGATGAATAGTAATTTATATAATGTGTAGCGAATGTGTATAGAATATAGAATATTATTAAAATGACACTGGTTCGGGTTCAAATTGCAAATATTCTTTCAAATATGCAACTTGTGCATAGTGAAGTGACGAATGCCAAATATAATGAGAAATAGTGTTTTTGCTTACCTATAGCTAAAGTGTTAATGACTGTCGAATATCAGGCATTATAATGTGAGTTATTTGACCGTAACTCATTTTATTTTATCGGACCTAGGGAAATATTAGTTGATCTCAACTACGCAGCAATGGGACAGAAATAAGTTAACATATTGGACGGACTTAATTTAAAGGACAAATACCTTGTAGTGTATACAATAAAATATACAACTATTGTGGCACATGGTGTGTAATAATGACGAATTATGTATTAATGAATATAATTTGAATACTGGCAAATCATGATTGTTTAGCTGCTGTGAAGCTGTTATCGTATAAAATGGTTGCCACAAAAGCAAAAGTAGTTCGGATTAGGCCCAGTAGGTTGCAGTTCTAAGCATTTCAATCGATAACTGCCAATAACAGGATAAACGAAATAACTGTTATTTCGCGTAATAGTTACGAAACGTTAACGGTTAAGAAATAACAGTTTAGCTGTTAAGAGCACATCCCTAGTGCAATTGCCTAAGTAGTGGGTGCTGTTCGGTGAAACATCGTGTTTATATTGACTTGCAGATCTTATGTACGGTGTGTTGAGTGAGAGATTTTAGTGCATTACGTAATAGGTCATCATATTTAGGATTACGGATTAGATGTGGGAATATTCGTGTTTCGGGAAATTCGGGAAAGCATTTGCGTTTCAGTACAACACATTTAAAAAATGAGTAAACAAAATCTAATAATGCTTCAAAATTATTTGTTTTTGTCAAGAAAATAAGAAAAAAAGGCATCAACCTCCTTTTAGGATATTTTAGGCACTATTATACGCTGTCAGTAGATCTAATTTTTCATGATTCGTAAACATCTGCAATTATTTTCCACGACCTCCTAAAGGAACTAAATAGGCATTTGTCCAAAAATCTGAGGTCTAGTGACAACTGAGTCAGCTGTGCAGTAGTGTTATGTGCTTATTTCCTAGAACTGTTCGTTTTTCAATCGTGTAAAACTGAGCGAAGGTGATTGTTTTGATATTTTGGGCAATTTAGAAAAGTCAGTTTACAAGACCAGGTTGCTGTGGTACGGAAAAGACGACCGACTCTGCGACTCTCAGAGCTTTTATGTGACACTAGCAAGGGAGGGAAGCCGATGTTTTCTATGACATGGTATAATAAAGCATTCCGCAGCTCGTTCGGACATGCGCTGTTGCGACTGCCGTGACGTCACTGGCAGCTTCCCCGGGTGAGGCTCGTCCCCGGCGGAACCCTGGATTATTGATTGAATGAGGTTTCCGGCTTCTTCAACAGCTAAGGTCATTGACACTGTTTAATATAAAACCGTAATATAGATTATAACAAAACCATTGCAGATGCAACTATGACGCTGATTAAAACCACTTATATCGGCCTAGTTGAAAATTAAGACCTGAAGGCCGCATGTGTGTATTATACAAAAATGGAATAACCATAAAAAAATAATTCAACACTTGCAATCTGACTGTATAGAAGCCAATAACATACACAAAAACAATGTTGTCATTTTCCCTCAAAGCAAATGGTTAAGTTCAATTTCCCGCTGAGAGGAAAAAAGAAGTTTGAGAGGGCGGACTCGTTCCCGAGCACCTCCCGTAGAGAGCTGCCCAGATAGTGTCTCGGCTGCCATTAAACGTTATCTAATGTAGAAGGGCATGCTCCACGGACAGATCCGTCTTACATTGGGGTCGGGGTGTTCACTTCACAGGTGGAACCATGCGAAAAGTGGCAATGCAAAAACTGGCCGATGCGAAGACGCGGTAAATTTACTTCCGTACGTCTAGCAGCACAGGTTGCGGAAGACCACAATTTATAGATCTTAAATCGCCCTTAATTTAAAAGTGGCATTATGCCACTCTGCCATTCTCTAAGTAAGAGACGTTTTAGAAATGCCTTTAAATATTCGTAAGGGCCAGTAAGAATGGGAATGTCAGTCTTTCGGATCGCCGATTACGCAGTCCGGGATCCAACAATGTCCTAGATCTTTGTCGACAGGCAATAAACGATAATCAAGTAGTGTATTGTCATCAAGTAGTATGAAGGAGAAAGCGAGGTTCCTTGAAAAGAGCTCAGCAGAGAACTGTGCGTCTCAATGACGCGGACTCGATATATTTATAGATTTCGAGAAAGGAATTAATCCCAGCAGTGAATACACTGCACAGAGGGTGAATTCAAAATGATTTGGTGAATAATACAATGAAAGCCGGCCCGGTGGCCGAGATCGCTAAGGCAGTAGTGTCGTAGTGATCTCGGACCGAAGGGTCGCGGGTTCGAGTCCCGCCTCGGGCATGGTTGTATTTGTGTTCGTCCTTTCACCCCTTATCATCAATCGCCATATCGTTTCATCCACATAGTTACCATACCGTTAACAGCAATAGTGATCGCTAATGACCTTAGATGTTGAAGCGACCTTAAATAAACCAATAAAAAAAAAAAAAATACAATGAAAACTACAGCTCCTACCTCATTGGATGATGAGCCATCAATGTATATGAATGTATAATCGACGTAATCTGCACTCATATCTTGGAAATGGTCTGATGTACAAGGGCCAAGAATTGGGAAGGTTGGAGTGTCTGAGGTCAATATTAGGGCGAAGGAGTTTCAAGGGAAGATCGGGTTGCTTGGGGATTTCAAGGGCGTATGAAGTCAGATATCAAGTCGCCGCAGTGAACTTTTAAATCGAATACATGTGTTCTGCGGAAGAGATATTCGAAGAACACTGTTTTTAGAAAGAAACAGAAACTCCTGGGGTGTATGGAACGCGGAATCACTTATCTGCTACCCAACGGGAATTAGAATTTTGGCAAATAATTATAGGCCAATCACTTCTCTGCCAGTAATGCTCGAAGTTAAAACTGCAGTAATAGCTAAAATGTGTCCAGACAGCTGTAGGAAAACCATCTGCTGGTAAATGAACAGAGAGGATGTCGTAAAACTTCCAATCGTTGCAAGGGAACTCAACATAGTCATCTTAAATGATATAAGGAAACGAAAACTTAATTTGAGCATGTCTCAGATTGTCTACCAGAAGGTATTTGACTAAGCATTGTACAATTGAATTCTGAAGACCTTGGGGATCTACCGATTTCATCCTTGACTTATTGAGTGTTGTAAGGCTAGATGATGTGATAGAGTACCGGGTTATTTCTACACAGCGGATAGAAAGTAGTAGAAACAAGGAATATCCAGATTAACTGGGAGATATTTAGGAGGTTCACTATTCTACTGTTTTCTAATAGTTTGATCCCATTATTTTCGCGCCAGCTGACTTCGGATACAAATACCTCTGCGTTATATGTGCATGTGGCGACAAACTATATATGCATATGTGAATGTATTGCAGGCTATGGTGGCAATGTAGTTGCTTCATTCTGCTTAGGGTATTGTCTTCTCAGATCACACCTAAACGAGAGCTAGGGATTTGATGTGACAACTGTGGTGAACAAAGCAGGAACAATGGTTTTCATTGTTTTAATGTATCTTGCCCTTGAGGATTACTATGATTCCACGGATCTAAAATTACTTGTTTCTGCCTTTCAATAGGGATTTTGGAATGATAGAAAAACGAAAACGAGTGTCAAAATGTATGGCATCGAAAGACATTCAGAATGTTGTTAAGGCAGCACGCCTGCAAAGTCCATGGAAGCAATGGAAGAATGTGATTTTTTTAGATTGTGCTCATGAAGCTAACTCGTATTTAAACCTACGTGCGTTGAGAATAAAGAACACGTCTCACATCAAAGTTGCTCTCGCATATTTGTCAATGATTAAGACAAAAACTTCACGGAGAAAAAAGAACAGTTGCAGTATACCTGATCCATTATACTATAACAAGGGAACGCATGATAATATAGGCCCAACCAGGATCACTGTTCCTGTTTCGTGACGGAGATTGTTGGAAAGAAAAGTTGCGTCGTGAAAAGTCCCTTGTTGCACCCCTCTGAATTTATCTTGTGAGAAGTGCACGGATAGGAGCTGCAAAGCCCAAGCAACCTTGTCGGAAGAGTTGGCTATCAACTCGGCGTAAGCGAACAACACAGGTTGGAGGAACCAGCCTACCGTCATGACGTATCCGGACGAAACATATACAAGGTGCCGGTCTTCCGAGTCGGCATACAGAGCAATGCTGACAGAAGGAGTCAGCCGTCCGTGTTGCCTTATTTAAGCATTCTTTGTTGGTGTTACAATTTAATGATCGTTGACGGGTATAGAAATGGGTTATGCGTAGTACTTGCTATTAATAGAATACTCATTATTTATTTTTAATCCAACTACAGATCTGTATATTTTCCTACACAACCAGACCCGTTAAAATGGAAATAATTGCAAACAAATTACGCATTTAGTGATAATTAAATTTCACAATAAATTACACAAAAAGACTCAAAAGCCTTTAAATTTTACAGTATATTTATTATTTTTAAAAAATTTATATTTGGTTATAAATATAATTAAAAAATTATATATAATAATATTTAAACAGCATGTACCAAAAAAAAACATTAAGATATTTATTTGGTAAAGTAAAATGTGTAAACTGTAACATAATTCACAATACAATGGAATACATTGAGGAAACTTAATTGCAAACAAAGATATTGAAAAATTGATGTACACACTTAATCATTTATGTGTTCAGGTGGATTAAATAGTCAAGGAGACTAAGAATGTGTTTAGGGACATCTGTAATTATTTCGAAAAAGATACTTTAAAACTGTTTTACAAATACATATAAACAGCAAATTTTATGACACATCCCCCCCCAAAAAATCAAATTTAATACACATTTTTTTTTATAAAAACGCTGAGATTTATTTAAATTATGGCTAAATATGAAGCTGAAAATTATTTTCGAATGCATTTTTGTTTATTTCTTTTAGCTTTTCATTTTACAAATTTAATATTCTTGTTTTACATTTATATTAATTTTAGTCACAAAAGGTTCAATTCCATTAGTCCCTTCATTATACTTAAGTTTCTTGCATTCACTAGTACAAAATTCATCTATATAAAATTAACATGGAATAACAAATGGAATATGCACTGTCAAGCATGAAAAATAGAAAAGCTCCTGGGGTAGATGGTATCAATGCAGAACTCCTAAAATATGGAGGTGAAGAACTGAAGAACAGATAAAGTTTACACAAAAATAATAAAAGGAAATAGAAGCCAGCCACAGAATTACAGAGGAATAAGCTTGTTGATCAACGCTTATAAAGTTTACACAAAAATAATAAATAAACGGCTCACAACAATCTCAGATTCACTCTTATTGGAAGAACAAAGTGGTTTCAGGCAAGGAAGATCGTGCACAGACAATGTGTTTACCATAAACCAAATATTAATTTATATGGAAAACCTTTTTAAAAAGGGCTACCCTTTCCACTTGATAGAAGTTATTAAATCCCTTTATCACAAAACAAGTATTAATTTACAAGTTCAGAACAAAATGTTGGAAGAGTTAGAAGTAAACAGAGGTGTAAGACAAGGGTGTAGCTTGTCCCCCACATTGTTTAATATTTATATTGACAACATTCTAAGAGAATGGAAAAGTTTAATTAAACCAAGTATTTGGATAAATCCAAATACCCTCTACAATCACTTCTGTATGCTGACGATCATATAATTATAGAAGAAAACGAAATAAGTCTGCAAAAGTCCTTGTACCAGCTAAATAGAATATGCAAACCATATTGTCTCTCAATATCTGTCTCTAAAACTAAAGTGATGGCATTCAGAGGTAAGTATCCTATCAGAACTAAAATAATAATAGAAGACAAAGTAATAGAGCAAATGAAACATTTTAATTATTTGGGCTGTGATATCACATACGATTACAGTGATGATATAAAAACAAAATTACAACGTTTCCAACATACTTGTGGAACAATAAACAAATATCTTCGCAATAAGACTAGAAAAGAGACACTGTTAAAATTTTATAAAGTCATGGCAGTACCACAACTGCTTTACGGGTGTGAATCATGGACATTAAGAAAACAAGATAAAATGAAGATACAAGCCTCGGAAATGAAATTCCTCCGGAGAGTAAAACGCTGCACCCTATTGGGACAAAATAAAAACGAAGATATAAGAAAGGAACTTAACATTTTTCTATCAATGAAAAAGTAAATGAATGCAGATCACGGTGGGTACAGCACTTAGGAAGAATGTCTCACGATAGGATCCCCCGACAAGCCTTTATGTACAGACCACGAGGAAGAAGGGACATTGGCCGTCCATGACAGAGATGGTGTAACGAAGCCGGAACAGGGAATTTCCCTAATCCGTGAAGTGAAGAAGAAGAAGAAGAAAATTAACACTTAGTTTACAATTATAATGAATTCATAAATAGTTTACATACTATTAAAATAAAAAATAAATGAAATAATAAATACAAAAAAAAATAAATTAATTGAAATCAAAATGTATAATTCTGCCCAGCATTGATTTACCTGCTGTGTCTGCAATTTGAATCAATCTCATTGGTTAGAAACCTCTTTGCCCATTTGACAATGTATAAGCTCATTATTGACCTGCGTTTACATATCCTACACTCCCAACATGTTAATCTCATAACTGAACTATTGTTATCACCCGAATGCAACAATAAAAAATTGTAGAGAAGAATGTGCCCTCAACAACAGCATAAATGTTGGCAGGAAATCATAGTTTTAGAATTGTGTAAGGTGGGAGAAGAAGCATCAATTTAGTTGGACAAAATGATTGGCCTTCATTTTATTGGATGAGTCAAATAAGTTTTCTTAGATAAGAATAACCAGTTCTGAAGTGACTTTTAAATTTGGCAGGTTATTTTATTAAATGCATATTATTCTGGATTGCTTCAAAATTTAGAATTATATTCTTTAAATACTATTGATTAATTTTACACACACAGAGATCACTACTCAGTATCACTGGTAACTGACAGTAATACTAGGGAGGGGAAAATAATTAGGTGCAGACACTTAGTCTGCTTGCATGCCAAAAAATTATATATGTTATAAAACTATGTATGTAAATAAAATAAAACAAAAATAAACATTTAATTAAATTTTGTAAAATTGCCTATACCAATTCAGGAAATGGAAACAGCAGGATTACCTCTACTGAAACCTCTACTGATTAAATATTGTTGAAGATATTACAATGTCTTTGAAATTAATGTTTGGACATGCAAGTGTGACAGTCAAGGAAAAATTATATACATCAATAAATTCAAATTCTGATATGCAGAATTTGACTTCACATTGGCTCAGATTACATCTTACAAATATGCTTCCAATTACATCTAGTGATTGAGAAGAATGTTCAAAAAGATTCATTTTACACAAAAGGATGAATCTGAGTAAAATTTAGAAAAATTGTTTATGTTTCTTGTTACAAAAGGCAATGAAAAAAAAATACCAAGCTAAAATTTGATCGTGCATGATTTGTCAAATTTTATCTTGCATATGTATGCAGGTTTTAGCATTTTAAAGGGCACAAGTATCATGTCTAGTGATACTGAATTGTTTTATTTCAAGAGGAAAGTATTTTGTTCACTTGGCTAGGGAAATGTTTCTGAAAATTATCAACACAATCTGAGATATTTTCTCTGGTAATTTTGAAGATAAAAAATAGCCAAAATCATTGCATGTTTGAGAATGCACTGTTATCCTTACTATATGCCACAAAGAGAAGAAGAACCCTAAATTATGAAAAACTTGAAACCTTTTTTCCTTGGAAAGCAAAGTAAAAATTAATAGTCTTTCAAAAGAAAATTACAGATTGTCATACTCCATAAACTTGATTCGGAAATCTAGTTGTAAATCAATGTCCTGAAAAACCAGCATTTTGGAGTTAATGACACTTTTCTAGTGGGAATGTGAATTTTTTTTTTATTCTTCGTACTTAGTCATTCTGAGAGCACAACTTGATAGTACACATTGAAACTACAGCAGAATTATAACTCAAGTTATATTACCTAATGAGAATTTTAAAATCACTTACCTGGTCAAAAACGATACACTAAAAAAATTGAACCATTAATGTATATATATTTTGTGAATGTTCAGTATGAATGAAATTACAAAAGTCCATGGTGCTTGCAAAATTAGCAATATGTGTATTGGAATCACCATGAAATACATGTTCATGTTGTCATAGAATGCAATAAGCATTTAGAATTCACAATATCCATGATTATCTGCATCAATGGATTATCACTTGTTTCAATGACCAACTTCCATGACTTTCTGCGATCAATTTCCATCACTAGTGCCAAAAACTACCTGAAAAATAAAATTAATACAATAGTATTTGAAAATAAAATTAAAGTAATAATTGTTGAAAAAAAATAGTGTTTTACAACTTTTCTTAAGGAATGCATTATTATTTTGTTCAATTCTTTACAGAACATGATAGGCTTTAGTCTCAATTTAAATATGGTAATCAAAATTCTGCACACTTATAACATATACTACACCACAAAATGTGTCATTAATTCTACAATTTCTAATTGTCATTAATGACACTTCAAGACGATATTAAAATTATTTCAATGAATTGGCAACATAGTAAATATTATTTTTTTACATTTTATTACGAATTTGCAATGCATAATTGAATATTTAAAACTAATCAAATAATTTAAAGTTTTTTTAATAGGTACTTTTTTGACAATTAAAAAAAGCACAAATTAATGCAATATAATGATTTTGGAAGCCAAGCTCTCTATAACCACTTAACAACATTAGAATTTGAATTGAAAGGATTTAAACCGATGAAATAAAATGATATCATTGTTTATCTTGTTCGACATAAGCTTTTAGAGGAATTTTACAATTTATTTACATTAGAAATAACTTCGAGCCGGATTAGTGGCCAAATTTTGTACAGTATGCCCAAAAACTTGAGAAGAGGCAAAGCGGTAACGACAGAGAGAACTCAAGTATGCACATAGTGTTTCAAGACCTCGAACCAGGCAAAATGTGCGAATATTTAGGCGAAATGTGAAAAATGTTACACTGAACGAGAGAATTTGATATGCACCACTTTAGGGATCTGTCGAAGGTGAGACTCGGGAACATAGCGTTGTCGACCACAGGATTCTAATGACCCCCTAGGAAAAGCTTAGATTGTGCTAAGGAGATGGTAGATTCTGCAAGAATACAGACAACACATTTTTGATGTAGAAAAATTAAAACCCTTAGCCTCGCTTTATTTATACAATCGACTAAGGATACGTTGAATAAACCCTTTGATGAATGTTAGGCCTCTAGACGATCGGGAAAAAATCTTCTACAAATAGCAAAACATTGGGTGGTTTACGTACAACAGACGCGAATGGGGTTAATGACAAACAGTGACACTTAGGACTGATCTCTGAGGAACACCGTTTTCCAGTGCGTCCCTGAGAGATTGGACTGAGTAAGAAATTCGAACCATGGACTAAAAAAAAAAAAAAAAAAAAAAAGCTGAAACCTTCTCATTTTGTGTGTAAACTGTATCTGTAAAAAATACACATCGCCTCTTAGCAAAAAACGTGTTCCTAGACCTGGCTGACACGCTATAGCAGAACACGATGAAAACTAGCTCATAATTATAGGCTAATTAAATGCTCTCAGGGTTGGGCAGTATTTAAATACTTATATTTGAAATACGTATTTTAAATACATGTTGTATTTGAATAATTTTTTTGTTTATTGGACATGTGTTTTAGAGATGTATTTAAATATATAAAATATTTAAATTTTTAAGTATTTAAAAACGGAAATATTTAAAATACTTCGAATACAGATGAAGATAACGAGGATAGTTTTTAGATTCTGCTAGTGAATGTACCTAGTTAAAAAAATGAAAGCCTCTTTCAGATGTTGAATTTGAATTCTCTTAATTTTTAAATTATGAACCCAAATTATTAAAAATGCTGGAATATTATCCGACAACAAAAATGCGTTTATTCCTTATAACAAGTCCCGACAATGCCCTTGTTTTCCTATTTTATTTCCTTGAATATAGTTTTAAACAACTTACCCCATTATCAATGTTTAACTGAGAAATGGCTTTTGCGAGAGTTTTATAATGCTTATAAGTAGCTATTTTAGAGAGATATTGCCTAATCGAGCGTTAAAGCATATAAGTGCCTATGTTGAATTTCCCGCATTTTTAATATTTTTTGTTCACTATCTTTTGTTGTCTACTATAGCTGAACCACTCGCAAAAAAACCATCATGGCGGACGTACCTTTGGTAAAGTCTCGGAGGCTGCCCCCACCCTGTGGCATCTGAGATTTCCCCTCTCGGCGATAAGGAAGCGCGTAGGCGACAAGGAGAGGCGACTGCAAGACGCAGCGATCCTTCTGACCGCCACTCGCCATCACTGCCCCCTTCGTCAAAAGAGGAACTCGCACTCCCAGGAGTGTCCAAAGAAATGAATACATCGTATTTTGGTCCATCAAATTGTGAATTATTGTCACCTCTATTCCCCACACATGCTCGCCGGATTTCTTCCATTATTCCGCACTGTATTGTGCAAACGCTTCTCTGCAAAACTTTTCGTTTTCTTTTAAGGATGCACCAATTTTTTCTGCTACCTCGCGCTGTTTTATAAATCCCCAAACAAGTTCTATTGGATTTAGATCTGGATGGTACGGTGGAAGACGGAGAGGAATGTGGCCATGTTCAATGATTATTTGATCAACGACCTATCGTTTTTCAGTGTATATTCTTTGAATTATTTGTAATAATTGGGTTTTTATGAATAACAGCAGCTACTGTGTAAAGCACACTGTCAATGCTCACTAGCCACGGTCAAACAGGGACTGGAGACCGAAACTCTTCTTCAAGACACGCTTATTTTCTGTTGATCGTTTGGACAACCCCTACTGTAGAAACACGTAAGCTGCCTTCCGTCTGATCCTTCTCACTCATCAGTTTGTTATCACCAAACTTGCTGTGTTGAATTACCACGCGACCCACGAGAGAAATACAAAGAGAGAGAGAGCTATGTTGTGACAAAGAACGCAGGCAGGCGGGGAAATAGGAGCTTTGGAGGGAGAGGCCACGTTCGGGCATGCGCAGTGGAAGGTTTTTTTGAGAGTGGTAGAGCAATAGTATCTTTTTTTTTTTAGAAATCACTGATGGGCAAGTTTTTACCGAACAAGTAACAACCGCGTAAAATCTGCCAGGGCGTTCTCCGATCGAGATTATATGCCGTGTGTGTTCTTGCATGTAACGCGTCGAGCAAGGGCACTGCTTAGAGACGTATGAGAATTTGACACCGTAGGTTACCTTATCTACTTCGTCAAAGTCAGTCAGGGCGTTCCAGAGTACAGGAAATTGCTCTCGTCTTTCCAATCTTCGAAATGATTTGTGAGCTATCTGTTCCTTACCTGAATACAACTGTCTTCAAAAATAGCCCTCGCGGTATCTTTTTTCGCTTTTAGAAGGTAGAATTACACAAGATAGGAGTTTTCTCCGATAATTTTGTATTGATTTCGAAGTTTGGTGCATGTCAGATCAGTAAATTTGCTGTTCCTGTTAAGCATGCTTGCTACAATACAAAAAGAAAAAAGAAGTGCTAAAGGAGTGGATTTATGGAGAAGATTCACGGCGGACTAAAAGTGTATTTGCCAGTGTTGTGAAAAGGTGGTAAACTGTGCAAAAAATATTTATTACAATATAAAAACACTGCAACTTATGCAAAAAATACGAAATAGTGAGAAATATTATTCAAACCTTTTTGCAAGTGCAGTCAAAATATAAATACAAGAAAGAATTTCAACACTGATTTGTGCCATGCCACAAACATTCCATTTTCAAAACTTGAAAATTCAACATTTAATCAGTTTAACCAACAAAATACACAAAATATAAAATTCCACACGAGTCCTCAAGAAATATTATCTAACTCGTATATTTTAATATTATTAAACTATTATGCCAATTTCCCTGCCTATTTTTAAGTTTTTACTTCCTAAGTGCCTGCCTATTGTCAACTATAATACCTCTTTTCCCCTTTTAACCTTGCCTGCCTATTTTTGGGCGTTTTTAGTGCCTACATGTCCGAGCTCTACTTATGGCACACGTTTACGTTCACCCGCCTCAGTCGAACGACCATATTCCTATACGGATTTTATACATTCGCCAAATAGGGATTTGTCTGATGATTTGTTTGAAAAACTGGTAGGTTTAAAAAAAATCCGCTTGCGGTTGGGTCATTGTTTGGTACAAGAGTTCTCGAAATAATGTAGGGGTCGACTGGGGGACAGTAACCGAATAAGAACCACGCCACTGATTCATGTAGTCGAGATCACATTGATTCCAAAAAATATTAATGAAATTGATAATTGTTTTCTACAAAAACATAAGAATACATTCCAAATTCTCCCTTTTTCCATACTATTTATCGTTCATCATTCGGATGCTTAAAATACTCAAGAAATTATAACTATGAATTCACAACGTTACTCGTTTGTTCAAAAACTAGTCTCCGCAATATGTACTGCAGAAATGATACAGCCAGTTCCTTAAGAAACGCTCAACCATTGCAAAACTAGCGTTACAACAGCACATACTCTCTGGCATAATTTCTACCTTTTGCAATTTTCGAAAATTCTGAATGTTAAACGAAAATGACACCTGAAAAATTTAAAGATTTAAAGCAAAAATTTGGAGCCATCTTGAGAATTTTTTTTTATTAATTGCAGTAACTTCAAGCAGAAATTATACATCTATCATCAAGCGATAACTATTTGCTTTTTAACAAATTCTACATAAGGTTATTTAAGAATATGATATTTTAGAACAAGTTTTCTTTAAACAATAATTAATATTGTACTTAAAATATAATTTTTTTTTACAATTCTTGAAAATACGGAGTTCGCCGAAAATGGAACCAACCCCAATGTTTTTACCGTCCTTTGATTCTTGCAAAGAGAAAATCAAAAGAACAAATTTGGAACAATTTTTGAGAAAATAATCATTCAATAATTGATAATATTTCACGCAAAATTACCCGCAAACTCATATTTTCGAAAATTTGTACATGAACTTATTTCACGATGGCTTTGAAGAAGAGATGTTATTAAGGAAAAAAACTCCACCTTCAGTAATATTGTAGTAGTTGAAAGATGCCCTCTCCCCCAAAAATTGCACTTTTTCAGTTTTCCAAAAATCTAGGATATCAATGTAAATAACTAGCCATTTTTAAATGTTCTTTACGCTGCCGCAGGCCAAAGATTAAACTAATAATTTGGAACCATTTTCTCAAATGTTGAGGTATCATGAGAGTACTCAGGAAAAAAAAATATCCTTTCCAAAATCGCCAATTCGTTCAGATCAATCACAAAATATCAATTTTGGAGACAATCGTCTGCACCGTTTAGACGTTAGGGTTGACCCTCGGTAATAAGGACCCACCAAATATGGATTTTGATTACACAGTCTTAAATGAAGTAATTATCTACATATAAGGAACATTTATCCACTGTTGTCAGGGAGGCAATTAGAGTATAGGTCTATAGTGCCAGGGAGGCAATAAGAGTATTTCTGTCGAAAAATCGCCGATTTCCGGCGTACAATTACAATGTTTTCTCTTCTGACGAAGTAAGCTAATAAAAATTATGTTATTTCATAACAACGGTATTTCTACTCTTTGAGATCGACATTTAAGGTACAAGATATCCAATGTAGGACAATGCCATGAAATTCATTTGAAGGTATTTTTGAAAGTAGAATTCTATGCTCAGTGACGTCAAATGCATTCAAAAGATCAAGATATATTGTAAACTATTGGTACACGGAATTGTTACATTTAAGTAATTCTTTGCGAAATGTTTATATAGGCTGTATATTATAGAGAAAAAATTAGTGGGGTCGAAGAAGCAAACAATATTTTGAAAAGGGTTTATGCAAGAAAATGTTTGGAAATCCCTGAATATACTTCGGCCAAGAGAGAGATTAGAAATAACAAAGGTCCAAGCACTGATCCTTGCGGAACACCTGTGGTAATTATCAAAATTTGATTTAAATTTGGATAAGAAATTTTCAGATTGCCAGAAGATCTCTGTACATTGTTTATGCCCAGTGAGGTATGATCAAATGAGGTCATTAACTCCACCCCTTATTCCATAATAATCTAGTTTTGTCAACAGTTTTTCATGAGATACACTATCAAATGCCTTTGAAAAATCAATGAATATACCTGCTGTCTTCTTATTTGATTCCAAGTTTCCAATGATTACATGAATAAATTCCACAACAGCAATGGTGGTAGAAAAGCCCTTCCTGAAGCTATATTGTGATTTATTAAGGATATTATTAGATTCACGAAAACAATTAAGCCTTGCTAATATAACTTTTTCATAGAGTTTGCCAAATACTGAAGTTAGGGTTACAGGTCGATAATTCCTAACATCTTGTGTATTATTATTCTTAGCAAAGGATCTTTACAATACTAATTTTTAGGGATTCTGGGAAAGTGAATACAGATAGAGATGAATTTATTAAGGGAATTAGTATATTAAGAAAAGCAGGCTTACATTTTTTAAGAATTATTGAAGATATTTCATCATTCCCCGACAAGCCACCATTTTTGAGGGAATTTATTAGTTGATTAACTTCATTAGTATTTGTATGTTGGAAAAAGATTTTAAGTTCCAGAAGATATTGGTTTTTAAAAATATCAGAAGGATTATCAAGAAGAATGCCTTCTTGTAGTAGATGTATGTTTTTATGAGTCTGTGTTTTACCATTGTTAACTATATTCCACAGTGTTTTAGATTTGTTTGTTGAGTTGTTAACTTTATGAATTAATTGATAAGCTTTCTTATTCATCAGTTTTAGCCTATATTGTTTTTTATACTGTCTATATTTCTCATTATAAAAGGGGTTCTTAGTATTTCTGAACAGGTCATACATGTTTTTCATTTTATTTCTAAGAACAAGAATTTCATTAGGAAGTTTAATTTTTGGTTTCTTCACTACATTCATTTGCCTCTTAATAATGGACGCAATTTTCAAATGATTATTTAATGTACTCAGGAACAAGTTCCATTTCTCATTGACATCATTACTATTGAGTACTTCAGTTCATTTCTCTTTTTGAAGATATTCATTTAGCAAATGTAGTTTAGTATCCCTTGTAACATGGGCGAATGTGTATTTCGGTAGTACGAGACTAACGGGGCAATTGATTATTTCAATGATTTGTACAGTGTGATCAGATACATGAAAATCAGTATTATGAGAAGAGTATTTATTCATTTCAATATTTGTAATGGTGTGGTCTATGGTAGAGCTAGAATGGGTTGTAACATGTGTTGCCCCTAACTCCACATCATGAAGATTGAAGCTCTTTAGTAAATCATGTAGTTCATTGTGTTCAGTATTAATATTCAGATCTCCCAATATAATTAACTTACAATTGTGGTTTCCTAAGAGTTTTGTTAAAAGTTCTTCAAACCTAAGTAGAAAATTATTAACACTAGAATTTGCGGATCTATAAATGCCTATTATTTTATTGTTCCCTTTCATTGTATTTACATCAATACCTGCTACTTCAAAAATCATTTCAGTACTTATGTCTCTAATCCAGTCTACTGATTTGCAAATTGTTATTTTGCGCTATTACTGCAACACCGCCACTTTTATTGAGTTCTCTACAGAAATATTCATAAAGTTTATAGTCGGGGAATTTAATCGTATTAATTTCATTATACTTAAGACCATGTTCAGTAATGACTGCTACATTTATAGACGTTTCTTCTAGAATCGTCTCAAGTTCTACTTTGTTATGCATGTACTGAATGTTTTGAAGAACACTGAGGACACTGTCTTTTATAAAATTTCTATCACAGGTGCGTTGTCTTAATTGCTAAATGTCAAGAGGTGTCTTCTTTTTCTTCTTCCGTGTTTGCCTTAAAAAATATAATAAGGCCAAAACATTACTTAACCTTACTTCGTATTATATAATGATAGCTAAGTTGGCTTACTTCTCCTGTCAATCAATTATTGAAACGTGAAACAGTTCCTTATTCTTTATTTTGAAGGTGGCGATTTTCTCGTCGTATTCTCTCGGTTGGCTTTCGTCTCTGCCCGTGCTGGGCAACTCAATCAATAGCTCCAGCGGGCTGCTGTGCGCCGGCGTGGCTGGGCGCTAGGGTCTCTCTTCTCGTCCATCTCTACTGTCAAGTATTGATGTACGATTGCTCGGAGCGTCTGGTAATGATGCTGCCCGCTCAAGAACTATTTGTCTGGGGAACAACTTACTTGTTTAACTGAAAGGTACGGTAATAATTTGAAATAATAACTAATTTTAGGCAATAAAATGTTTCTTTTTAAATGAAATGCCATTTAATAATTATATTTTTGATTTATTAGATTCTAATATTTTTGTACTTTTGAAACTTCTATAGTTTTTACATGTCGATCATTTTTCATTTTGTGGTGATGAACATTACCTGTACACAATATTGGTCTGTTTTCTTATAAAAGATATATGAAATATTGAATCGGAGTGAACAGAAATTAGTGTGCAGGTGATTTACATTAAGACATTTTTCTGCCAAAATGTGTGAGAATCTGCATTATCGCTTTTGTAATTTGTATAGCTGCATTTTATGCATGTTCCTTACCAATACAGTATGTGGGAGAAACAAACAAAAAAGTTCATGGGGTAGCATCAGAAAGGCTTGCACTAATCCTAAAAAATGGATATTATCGTATGTGTTTGAATTAAAGGAACGAATTGTTGTGCTGAAATAGTAATTTGGTTTCTGATCAACAATTCGTAAGGTTTTTTGTACGTGGTTAACACGTATGACGAGACGAGTCTGGTATTGATTATTTGTTGGGAATGGAATAAGTTAGTATTCTTCGTAGCACTTCATAAATGCGTTGTTGCAGCGTTTTCCTCAGCAATTTTACCGACTTCGCTGTTCTGCAGGTATTGATTTAGTGATGTCTTTTTCCCAAAATGTTTCTATTTTTTGTAGACTTCGGGCCTATATGCATTCGCAAATTAAGAAGAATGAAATTTGACGCTACTTAACTTTTCAGACATTATTACAATATTATCACTTTAACTTTTCGTCTACTTACTATACCTCCAAATTTCATTAAAATACAGTACAATGCAGAGAATGGGCGGATTTTCTTAAATAGTTGGCATAAGACGGGTAAAGGAGAAACCGGTAATGACATTACGAACTTTTAATAAAATTAATACACGTTTTGTGAATAATCAGCAAAAAATATAGTTTATTTGATAATTACAACGGTATTGTAATTAGAGACTGCCCTGTAGGACTTGTGGGAGCAATGTCAGCCTGAATACAACTTGAATGCTTTATTGTGATATTTGTCTAGTAGTGAAAATAATGTTCTTGATTTACTAAATCTTTCTGCGTTTTTTCATGTACTTCTGACAATTTGTTTTTTCGTTGCAGTACATGCGTGGGCAAGTTAAGATTATTCTTACCTTGCCGCTTTTCATCCCCGCACAAGAAGTATCAGAATGTATAATGTCTTTAGAGTCCCACCATCTTCAACTAATTTGCCACCTGAAGATTGCACAAACTCAGCAGAAAGGTGTGTGGATTTTGTTGCACCCTTTTTATTAATATGATTAGCTTACTTGAATATGAGTTTCGATTTGATTAGTTATCTTTATTAATTTGGGACTTTTGCTTGCATGGCTGTTGGAATACAATACAATTCAATGTATAGTCCATTAGTTGGAAATGAAAAGTACTAGAAATTTTTTTTAATGTTCAGAACTAATAGTGAATTTGTGTTTTGGGCAGAAGTTTATTAGTTAATAAAATATTGTTTATAACATATGGATCATTGATCACTTTGTGGAGTACAGTTGTTACAGCCCCTAAGCATTGAAATGCAATTAGATGTATAAAAACACTTAAACTGTTCGAATTAGGGAAATATCAAACATTATAAAACAAATGTTAACCTATTATTTCCAGTTCTTGCAGTTCCATTAATTTCAGTAAAGGTTTTTAGAAACTTTATTTGAAATTTTAGTAGAATATTTCATCATTTAGGATTGAGGAATGTAATAAGTTCATGAAATTTGTTCACCAATTGCATGTCTTATTGCATGACTATTTCTTCTGGGATGATTTTGATATTGAAATGTTTTATGTGCATAGCCCTCACAATGATTTTTTTCCTTTCTGTGATGAATTTCATGTTTTATTACTTCCTATCTACAAATGCATGTTTGTATTTTCTCGTTAGTTGCTGAATATATTATTTTTTGTCAAATGCTGTCATTCCACACTTTTGTTTTACAAGATCGGCTCTAACAACAGTTGTTTTAACAAATCAGTTTGGCCTGAACCTTTCAGGTTTACGTTTCCTGGCATTCAGTTGTGTTTGAATCTCCTTTTTGTAAAAGTAAAATGAAAAAACTGTATTTCAGTATTATTATAAAGAATAATTCAGGGCTTAAAGCAAATGGAAAAATTGGAGAGTAAATTTGTAAATTCAAGAATTCACAAAAATTTCGATTTTTTTTGTTGCTTGACATTTCAGGATTGATATTGCATTTTGACATAGTTAATTTTTCTACATGAATTTTCTGTTAATTCTTGTGTACATGAATTATTCATTCATTACTGAATTTTGTCTGAGGCCAGTTCTGATTGATTCAGGAGGGGGACTATTCATTATCATGTAGATAATGTTGTTAGAGCCTCTGTTTACTATGGGGCAAACACCCAGTTGATAAAAAACAGTTCTTTTCCAATTTAATTTTGTTGCCAATTTCTAAAAATTCTAGAATCGTAGAAAAATAATCATTTTTACAGTGTCCTGTGCATTTGGCATGCCCACTGAATTCATGCAACTTGTGAGTCGTTTTGTGTTTTAATTTGGGAGCCATGAATTAATTTTTTGAATATGATTATTATTTTAGGCACTTATTATTATATTTGTTTCCTGTGTAGAAAATTAATTTTCATACTCGGAGAGTACTATTTTCTTGTTTTTCCTATTGCGAAGATTCTGTTCATTCAAATATGTTTGCGAGATTGTTCTACAATGATAGTCTTGAAAAAATTTGTCAGAACGATTGTCTAAATTTAATTTATTAGGTTTTTAGGTGGAGTTACAGACTACCAGTGCAATGCTTTTTAATTTCTTATTGTAGAAGTGTTTTATTCTTATGACCATCATGTGTTTCATTGATCAGGTGTACCACATCTTCACATACAAATGTTCTGTTATTTACATATTTAGATTTATCGAAATAAAACTTATTAAGAAAGAGAAAAGAAGATTGAGCATGATATAACTCGGTTGCTTTGGAGAAATATGGCTCTATATATACGATTCTAGAGAAATTTTATTTTAATTTTTTTGTTCAAACTTGATGTATTATTTTTCCATTGTTTATTTTCTTTATATGCTATTATAAGTCTTATTTCAATAAAGCTATCTTTGTGAGTTATGGAACACTTATACCTGAAAATGTAGCTTACCATGAACATGAAATCTCATAAAGTTAATAAGAATAAAATTTCTCTACAACAAGAAATTAAAAAGCATTGCACTGATTGTTTAGTTTTGCCTGGAAACCTCATCTCCATAATCATAGTCTTAGCTCATATTTTAAAGAGTGAGCCATTTTATTTCTGTACTGTACTGCACTGAGGAGTAAGCATGCCTTCCATGTAGTTCATTGTTGCCCTAAAAATATGTTTGTGGTACCACATATTCCAGATAATGAATAAGAGGGGTGAGATTTGGAAGGAGTACTTCACAATTTCACCTTTACACGGTACCTGTGTGTTATTTGGCATTGCCTTACGTAATGCTATAATACATTTTATTTACCTTGCAAATAAAATGTATTAAGTAATATTTGATATTAGTTTGCTCTTTTTGTTGAGTTGATTTTCCTCATATCTTCACATGCTTGTAGTGGTTATCATTAATCTGTCAGTGACAAATTGTTATTGCTCCTGAATTTCTTAAGTGTCAATGCAAAATGTTATTTTTTATCTGTGAACAGCTGTGATTTTATCAAAAAAAGCATAACATGTGATTTATCAATATTCTTCTGCTGTACATTGTTCTCAACATAACTTTGTTAATCACATTTTATAATATTCATAATGGATGATTTATTTGCCTTGAATCAGACATCTCTTGGGTTATTGATCTAACTTGTAACATTTGTAACAGTTTAATGGGAGATTTGTTCTGACCTTTTGATAATGTAGAAGAGTACCTACTTTTCAAAATAGCAATCATTTTAAGATTACAGCATTTAATTATACAGGTCATATTAAAATTTTAAAAAAATATTTGATTATTTTATGTAAAGAAAAAGCACAAACTTTAAAGCAGTGTTAGAAATATTTATTTGCAGAAATCAAATTATATTAGCCCACAGAAAACATCTGCAATCAAATTGTGGGGATGATGGATGGAGATGTAATGTCATACTTTGTAGGTATGTTGAAAAAATTTTAAATAGGATGGTGTTGAAATATATTTTGACTCCTGTAATCAGGGTTTGAAGAGAGACATTCCCCATTTTATTTCTTATTCTGTGACAAGATGTTCAATTTCCGCTAGCTTGTGGCTGTTTTTGTTCTATTTTAGAGAAGAAAATAATATTTTCTTTAGAGATAATGAGAATTAGCGGAAATTGCTAACATACTCTTGTCTTATTTCTTTTGATACATTCATTTAACATTTTATTTTTATCACATGAAAATTTTCTTGTAATTATGTTGTGGTTATTTTGTTTCTCTAAGTTGGTCCTTATCAACCCTCGCAGAAGAATGAAAAAGGCTTTGATGTTGAAAACTGGTAGACCTATTATATAATATGCCTACCATTATGAACATTTACAGTACAGATGTTTAATGGAAATCCTGGGGTAATTGGCAAATACACTCAACAAACTCATTTCACTACAAGTTATTGATAAAATTTAGAAGATTGTTAATGATGATTGGTTTACATGGGGCTCACTTATTCACGTTTGATCCTGTTGTCATTGTGATTTTTTCAAAACTGGCTCTCTCTTTATCTAGTTGAAATAATTTTTCGCATGATATCATATATTTAATTGTTAGAATCTGCAACATCCCAAGCATGAATGCATGGATTATAGAAATTAGGTATTTTGTAGCTCTAAAATTTCCCTGCTGGGAAAATTCTCTCTCATCATTGTCAGAGTTTTTTAAATTTAATTTGTTTCTCAGGTAATACAAATAGCATTTCGTGCATAATAGTTAATATATTGACTTTGCTTTTGTCATTTTTCATGTCCAGTGCTATAATAATTATCAATTTTGTTTCTACAAACGAAGTTTTATCCCTGATAAGAATATGTTTGTGATGTTTGAATTACTCAATCAGTGTGTTGGAATATATTTTATTTTTTTATTACACTATTGGTAATTCCACTGAATGTTTGAAATTGGAAGGGATCCACTTGCAGAACGACTCCTCCTCCCTCGATTATAATGACATGTTTTGTGTTTGTGACTCGTAAATTCATGCCAAGTGTAAGGCCTATTTGGCAGTTTGACTTGCATAACTTAAAATATGTGATTTTGATGTGAAACACTTGGGTACAGAACTTGTGATTTCAAAAATAGTTTTAGCAAGTTCGTGCTAGAAGGGACTCTTTGGGAAATTAGAAAACTCACGGCTTGTGACCGTCAAACCTATTTTCAATTGTTTTGTCCAAAATTGCTATTAGTACAGAATGTGCACATGAAGTTGTGTAGTAATTTTGAGGTGTATTTGGTTTCTGTTTAGATCTTGGGGGAAGAAATTTCCTTCATGGGTGTGCCAAAGGGTAGGTGCCAACTCTGTGGGGCCTAGGCCCTTTCGGCCTCCAATAAAGTTTGGGAGGGGCCAAGTCTCCCCAAACTGGACAATAATTAAATAATTGTAAATGAAACATTTCCATATCTGCTTACTTTTATGTTAAATAAGATAGTACAGGACGATAAGCAGATGCCCAGAAGTTACACTGACAAAAATACCTCAGATTCGGTGTTGAATTTCATGAAAATGGCAGATTCTGAAGGAAAAAAAGAAAGAAAAAAAATGTCTTCGAGAAAATTGGGTTTAACGACTTCCAAGGGCGCAATTGAAATCGGCTGCCGGCCCTATCTGCAACTCGCTGGACGTTGCCTCGTTTCGGCGTTATCGGAGAAACTGTTCGTTTGTCTCGAGTACTTGTCACGCTCTAGATTACTGTAATATCATCACGTGTTTCATGTACCTTTCATTCAATCGATTAAATCTGACAGGGACTGAAGGGGACTAGCATTTATGTGGCTTTCCAAAGCATATGACACTGCAGTGAAACTCGGTTATAACGACCCTTATGGGGGATAGCATTTGGGTCATTATTATCGGTTGTCTTTATAAACGATTATGAAATTTTTAGCATTATTCTGCGATTTTTGGGCACGCAGAAAATTGATCGAAAAGGATCTTTATCCTCTCTTTGTCTTTCCATACTGTTGAAATTGTCGAATACGCCACTCTTAATTCTTTCGCCATATCTTTACTCGTTTCTCCACTTCATAATTTCCAGATTATATGACATCCTTCTTTTGCGACATTGTTTCAATACACTGATGTTTCGAGTTTCGTTAGCAGCCACTTTAGTTTGGAACGACTAACACCACTTTTACTCAGAGATTAGGAGTGATCTACCCTTATGTGGAACATCTAATTCTGTGCGAGCTAGTAGCTACACCGATTCTTCGTGCAGATGAGTTAAAAATAGTGGCAAAGCAAAAGAGCGTTGTATTAACAATTGGTCGTTATAAACGATGCAGTTTATTGATCTATCAAAGCAAAAGACGTCGCTGGAAGTGATGTGTCCTAATAAAAGCATTTCAGTTAAGGCGATCGTATGAGATTCAGCCGGGACCTAACATTTTAGCCATTATACCCGGTAGGTCGTAGAAATCGATGTTATAAACAGGTTGAGTATATTTTACATTGAAGATGTGATAAATTATTAATTCAAGATTCCAGGAGTTAAGTTACTTTCTATAAGCCTGGGGTCGTATTCGACGTTCATTGTTAGCCCGCTGCAGGCCGTGTTTATTATTTTGAATACCGTATTTTCAGTAGATTTAATAAATTTTATGATTAATGTACTTGAAACGCGTGAAACTATTAAAGTACCCTAGTATATGGCATGCTTTCCTCACGAGCAATCGACAGTTTTACTGATAATACCAAGAAACAGGTAGCGTTTACCTCCGATGCAGGTACGTGGCTCGCAGCTTGTTTGAATTACGCGCCCTGAAGTGAATCCAATGTTTAGTAATGGTAGAAGTTACTACTTTGAATTAAAAAAGGCTGATTTTAAGAACAAGGATACAACATTTTATAGCATTATGAATATTAAGATTTAGCATTTTGTAGCATTTGATGGGAAAATTATTAATAAGGGAGGTCTCCTTGAGATAAAAAAATATATTTTGATGCTTTTTAGATTTTCCCATTCAAGTCAGGAAATAGGGGAACTAATTTAATATTTCGACATTTGTGAACTTCAACAAAATATTTACAGAAGTAATTTTTTAATCCAAATAACGTACGTAATTTGGTACGTAATTACTTTGTACTTGATTTCACATTTTATCGCAGATTGAAAACCTACAGAAATATACTGCACCGACCGCCAAACATAATTGCTAATTTTTCTCAACACTTGGTAACATTTAGCATTTTTACCTTCTCATATACGGAGTAATGTACGTAATCTAGAGAAATTTATGTAATGTTGCGGAAAATCGATTTCGAGATTTGAACGGAAATGCACGTTTTGGGGTCCCCTAAAACCGAAAAAGGGTTTTTTCTTCCAAACGTCCGTCCGTCTGTCCGTGAACATTACTAGCGCCCAAACTATACGTAGGATTTTTTTCCAAATTGAAGAAACCCGTGCCCATCTGGCTCTAGTTGAAGCTTTGAAATTTTGAAAAACATTCTTTAAAATTTGGGGGTACTTTACATGAGGCGCCCCCGGACAATTTCAAGATTTTCTCAAAAATAGAGTGAAATGCACTTATAAAGGTGGCTTAGGTCCGATTTTCATGGTTAACACTGATTTGAAAATTTCAAAAGTTTGAATTATTTCCGGCATCTTCCTACAACTACAAAACTGAAGATAGAGATTTTTCTTTCAAATGAAATTTGTAGTTCATAATCAGTTTTTTCAATGAGGTTATTCACATTTTTTGAAAATTTTAGTTTTCGTTAATAAAATTTTAGTTTTTAGTTTTCGAACAATATTGCGTGCAATATGTGCAATTTTAAAAAATAACAAAAACAAGATTTTCTCAAAAACGGCTTCAAATTTTTCTGTTAATGTTTGGTAGTGATGGTGGTAAATGTACCATATGACATAATGACATAGACCCCATATTGCTGTATTCTTTTGTTTTTTCAAAAATTACAAAAAATATTCTCTCACTTCTCTCACGTCGTTAATATTTACATTAGCGGTTATTTGTTCACATTATTACATTTACAGTAAATGTGCTTTGAATGTTATATAAAGTTTCTGGAACACTCAAGAGTTTTCTGTGAAAATTTGCTCAATTGTCCGCATTTTGATAAACGCTCAAATGCCATTTTCTCAAAAAGTCTCCAAATTTTTCTTTGAACTCTTCCAAGGATGGTGCCAATTGCAGTGCCAGATTACCCAGCATGCTGAGTAAGGCTGCAGCCTAGGGCGCACAATTTTTGGGTGCGGACGAATTCCAGCAGATGCAAAATTTCATAAGGAGAACTTTTTAATGTTTTTATAGAAATATTTCTTTTCATATTTGTAGCTAAAGAAAGTGTTAATTAATCAAATGTAGTTTCAAACGACCCAGTACAATAGAACCTTGACGATTGTTTTAGAGAAATGGTGGTCAAAGATAGATTTAAACAAAATATTGACATACATTTTTCTATCTCTTAAAAGGCATTATGCGCCAATATTGATCAAAATCATATTTCTCAAAAACAATGACAAATGATGTAGTTGTCAAAAGGTTATGAGTAGGACATCCGCCATCTACAGGACATGTCTTTTGTGCTCCTTGCAAGTTCTATGGTGGAACCATGGTGGAAATAGAGCACCAGAAATATTTCAACCATTGGTAGAAGTACTACTTTGCTCGCTACAACAGAGCTTAACGATTGGAAAAATAGAAATAGCATTTCTCAACGATGACAGTTCCGAACATCAAGACTGCGTACAAAGATTTGTGTGTAGGTCTGCAGTTTTAGAAAGAGTGGATTCGGAGCTTGTGAAACAGCAAACAAATTAAGTGGAATATTGGAGAAATGTTCTAAAAAGAATTGTAGAAACTGTGAATTTTTTTAGCATCAAGGGGATGTCTTTTCCGTTAACGAGATTATAGGTTACAAAACGAAAACTTCTAAGGCTGCATTGAGGTATTATTCAAATGTGATCAGTTTATGGCTGGCCATCTCGTTCGGTATGGAAGTAGAGGACCACATTCGTGAAAAAAATGGTTTAGAAAATGGTAATTCGGAGAGTATTCTTTATTAAAACAATTGTCGTTACAAGATATATTTCTAAAAGACGAGATTATTTTAAGACTCTAATGATATCTGTGACTAATGCAAATGGTGAACGATCTTTCTCTGTTTTGAAGCGCGTAAAAAATTATGGGATCGATTCTTAAACAAGAGACATTGAATGCATTATCTCTTTACACAGAAAATGACATTTTGGGACGCGTAGAGTTTGAAGACACTGTTAAGAAACTTGCCGAGATTGGAGAAAACGAGATTCCGTATGACTACGCATATTTTATATGTACCCCTAAATGCTATTTTGACTTTAATATCTATATTTTGTGATAACAAAATGTAAATAATACTTACATACAGAAATTCTTTTACTTTTACTCTTCTATTCTTATACTCTTAATTTATTGACCTAAAAATGTTTGATGTAAAAATGCAAATATATAATCAATTATTTATACGTATGCAACATTTGTATTTGTTACAAATATCGGACATTTTTAATTTCAAATATTATAAATAACTTTTTTCAAAGAAGTAAATTTAAAAAGGGCGCTAAAACATTTGACAGCCTCGGCTGCACGTGAGTCAGATACTGGCCAATTGCATTCTTTAATGTTGTGTTCATTTGTTTCTTTCAAAAATTACACAAAGGAAATTTTTTTTGCACATTTTCAACAAGTTGTATACATTACTGCATTTGCGAGTGAAAGTGACTGAGTTGCGAGTGAATGACTTCAAATTAAGCTTTTCGAAAAGTCAATAGGCCCCTCTGAAGAGCTTGAAATTTCGCATTTGCAGTAATGCTTGAACGCAATTTTCTTAAAAATGGCGCCAAATTTTCAACGAAAATTTCCATATAGGACGAGGTTTTACTCTTTTTTAATATTTTAAAAGTAATATTTCGAAACCACCATTTATAAAAATTGAAAATTGAGAAAACTTCAAAAATTGTATTTAGGGCGGACATAGATCGCAGCCGCCAAGAGGATGGGGGCAAGACAGTAAAGCTAGCTCGTACGAAGGAAATTAGACATTTTTACTACGAGAAAGTCTGTGCCATTCTGTAGCACCACTAGTTAGAAATTGCTGAAATGTATCATTTCAACCAATGTTTTCCAAATATTTTTTCTTCTTTTTTTCTTTTTCAGATAAACCTGATCTGTCATTCTTCATGAAAATCAACATAGAATCAAAGTATTTTTGTCACGGTTGTTTCAGGACTTCCCGTACAATAAGCATTCATAACTTTTTTACCGGAAGTTATATACATTTAAATGCACTTCATCTTTCGCGATTCCTTGTACTGGTCTGTGGGAAAGAGAAGTTGCAGCCGCTGCTTACGTTATTGTCACCACTCTATTGGAACCGTCAAGTGCGATCGTCTCGCGGGAAGCATAGTGAGGAGTGAGCAATAAGAGTGGGGCATGAGGACAGGCTCTTGGAAACAGAAAAATCGTGTGGAGGTCCGTTTCTATCCTTACGATTCGTTGTATGCTGCACCGCGGATCGGGTTGATTGCTACATTAATGCTTTGAGATTTTCTTGTCAAAGTACACATGCAGTCTGTCCAAGACGGTTGTGTTTCGTTTCTGCCACAGAAAAATCGTGTCCAAAAATCGAAAGTGCGGTAAGGTCGAGAGTTCGAAAACGGAGTCCTGTAAATTCTAAAATGGAATATTTTTTAGTTAAAAAATACGTCAATTTGGAGTATAAAGGGCACAGAAAGTTTGTGAAGATGCCATAATGGACCCTGATTTTAAAATTGAAAACCATAACCAAAGAAAGAAGATAGGATCAGGGACACTCTACATGCATCCCACTCCAATATTTTCTTCAAGATGGCGCCTCTGGTCCAAAGGAAGGGAATGGGTAGACCTGTGCAAAGTGGATTATGTTCATGCAGGAAGCCATTTTGTTTTCGGAAATCCATTACAACCATTAGCATTGTATTTTTGAGTTTTCAGCTTGTCTCACCTCGTATTTTCCAAAACTAAAAATATTTTTGTATTTTTCAAGAAATTTCTTAGCCATTACTGTTTTTTAGAAACAATGTACGAACAGTATTGACATTTTCTTACTCTGTAAAATGAAAAACGTTTGTTTTTAGAGACATAATTAGTCGAACTAATTTTATAATATACTATTCTGTATTTGTATGCTAGACCCCCCCATTTCTATTAAATGCAGAATGGAATGTTTGACATTTAATAACCCATACCTTGTTAAATATAATAATCTGAGGCCCACAAAATTATTGGGACACGTACTGATTGCTGTGGACAAAATGATATGTCCTAGATTTACAATTATTAAACAT
This sequence comes from Teleogryllus oceanicus, assembly GCA_964035755.1. Taxonomy (NCBI): domain Eukaryota; kingdom Metazoa; phylum Arthropoda; class Insecta; order Orthoptera; family Gryllidae; genus Teleogryllus; species Teleogryllus oceanicus. Next base: position 255,371,175 of record CAXIVR010000001.1, on the reverse strand, counting down.
GTTCGAGAGAACGTGAAGATATTTGTGCAAATTTCTACGTCTTCAAAAATACGCGTTAAGAGTTATTTTTACATTTACGACACGACAATCGATCTTGAACAAAATCGATATTATTTCTACTCATTTCCAAAAGAGGTGTATTATAACGCCACAATACGTTGGTGATAATAATTGTCAGTCACTATCTAGTAGGCCTGGTGAGTCAACGCGGCGAGATCTTCTGAAATGAGGCAATTTGTGATATTTCATCGTGCAAAGGGTATAAGAAGAATCGCAGAAATGTTTAATATAAAGACGTAAAATAAAGAGAACTACGATGTTCAGTATTATCAGGCGATTCGAGAAGGAAGATCGTGTTGATTATCACTTTCAATGTGGGCTCCCCAGAGCTTTTTTCTCTTAGGCAAGAAATGTTCCTAATAAGGAAGTTGAAGAATCCCAAAATAACGGCTCCGAAAATCACTGCCGAAGAAGCATCAGAGTTGGGCACAGTTGTACATCCTGAAACTGCGAAGAGTGCTAAGAAGGGCCGCCTGCAACGGTCGAATAGCCAGGCAAATGCCGTTCGTACCAGAAAAAGTACGTAACCAGAAAAAGTGAAAAGTGGTTGCGATGGAGCACTTAAAGGACAAGGAATGGTGGAACCACGTAATTTTCGCGGATAAGAGCAAGTTGAACGTTTGAATCCCTTGGGAGAACTATTGTTTGGCGAAAGCCAATGAAGATCTTCCGAGATCTTAATTTGCAAGAACTGTGAAACACGGTGGTGATAGTGTGGAGGTGCATGACGGCAAATGGAGTTGAACTTGTTTTTATAGAAAATGTTTTGGACAAACAGGTTTATTTGCTAATTTTGAAGACAAATTTAAAGAAAAGTGCCCAGAAAGTAGGCATTGGCGATTTATTTAACTTTCATGAAGACAACTGTCCGAAACACGCCCATGTAGTGAAACTCTGGCTGCTTTATAATGATCCCAAAGTTCTGCAAACCCCACCACAATCATCGGACTTGAGAATTTATGGGATAAAGTGAGTAAACAATTACCTGCAAACTCTATTCTGGGGAAAGAACACTTGAAACAGAGATTGAGGAAGAAGGGATGCAAATCTTGTTTGATTACACATGATGTTGAGTGGAAAGCATGCCAGACAGTCTGAAAGAAGTGAGGAAGGCAAAAGGCAACGCAACATGATATAAAGTTGTTTCCTTTTTTTGTAATTCACATTTATTTTCAGTAACTGGAAATTACCAACACACGAGTCGTATTTATATATAATATAATTATAATTATATATAAGCTTACTCCACGAATGAAATTACTTCCAAAAAAGTTTCCGACTATACCAAATATTAATTATATATGTTTACGCTTGAAGTGCGCTCGACAGCGCTTTACAAGAATAATGTATATAGCGCCTTGAGATTTGCTAGCGGGGAGGAGTTGGTAAGAAAAAGCAATAATTCTTTGGGGTTACACAGTCTTGATTGGTGAATGCCAGAATGTTCAACGCTATTGGTGTCAACTTCACGAATGGAATAGTCGTTTTAAGTTTGTGTACAGTAAGTCTTAAGTATTTAGCGCAAAGGCACGTTTGGAGCAGTTTGAAATTCATAGAAAGCCCTACATCAATTCAAAAAAATAATTTTTCTAAGAAAACAAGGTAATTTCAGCAAAACTTCTGATACCATCAAACATTTAGATGCCGAAACAATTGTGAACTTTTGAAATTTTTGAAAAATCAACGATTTCAACGAAAATGGAGCATACGCCATTTTTAAACGTCATTTACGAGATCCCAGGAAAACGTTCAATCAGAAAATTCGGAAAAAACATTTTTAAGAAATTTTAGAGAATGTTGGAACTTTATGTAAAGCACCCCTAAAAATCAAAATATTCGTCTAAAACTTTCAGGTTCGTTTAGATTGATAGGGGAGTATCAATTTTGAAAAAAACAACAAACAAAAAAACAAAAACGTGTGAACGGTTTAGGCGCCAGCGTTGTGGGCGGACGGACAGACGCCCATAAACACATCACAAGACACGGACGGGTGGTGATTAGGAGGGAGTTAAGATACGCAAGGTTGACTGAAGGAAGCTCTCGAGTCCACTGCATGCTGCTGTTGTGGTATGTACAGGAGGGCGGCTGAAGATCCCTGGCAGTAGATTTCGTGTTCTGATCGTTCACACGTTATGCGAGAACTGCTCTGCAATTTTTGGGCCACGGGACAGCCTCTTCCGCTCATGCTGTGGGTCTCCCCAAGTTCCGATATTGGGCTGTTGATTACAGAGCTGCGGGCATTTCCTGGTCAGCTGTTGGATCGGTGTAAGTTCTCTCGATTTAAGCGTTTGCCTGATGTCACACCGAATGTGGGCTATCATCATATCCTCTAATCAGTTCACGATATCGAAATGCAACTTTCACTTAACAATGCGGAATCACGAGGCAAGTAACTCACTGCAGAGGTAATGCTCATAATATTTTTAGTTTTGGAGTAAGTTAATCTTTGATTTTTTAAACGGAACTATATATTTTTCTCACTAGCAATGGATAGATCTTAAAATAGGAATAACATGATGTATCATTTGTTAATGTTTTGATAGTAGTTTGACTATAAAATAATACTTCCAGGGATGTGATTTTAAATTAAACCGACAAAATTTCCTGTAGTAGCACTTGCAACTGTCGGGGAAGTTGGCTCTCGCTTCACGGCGCCGAGACTGTTACGGGAAGATGGGATACTAGAGGGTTGGCAGTGATGGTACACACGCAATTTCAGCAGTCAATTTATTGTTCTTGACTAAGATACAGAAACGAAGTTATATATTAACCATCAGAATGAAAGATTTTCCCGCTGATTCATCAGAATTGAACTTTTGTTTCTCTCATTGAAATTCCAAAGCATCGGTCGAAATGAACGATGCAGTATGTACGTTTTCTGTTCTTCACCTGATATATTTTTCAATAAATACTGATTTACATTCTTCGGTATTGATCCACTTGAAAAACAATTTTAGGTACGTTTCCTACCCGTGTAAGAATGGCATTGCATGCTCTAAAGTGCTATTATTTTTCGTGGTATCAGACATAAAAAACGTAGAAGTAAAAGGTCGCCAAATTGAACCATTTCTGTTCGTACGATTGAGTTACGTAGTACAAACGTAGTATAAATGGAGAATTTTCAAACGAACTTCCAGTTTGTAATGGCTTGTGCAAAACTGAAATCAAGTGACCTTCAATGCTTTACGCTAGTTTCATCTCCAGAATATAGGTAAGAGGAAACAACTCTGTACGTGTTTGAAATAAGTAATCGTTAACCTAGCCCTCAAAGTAATTTATTAAGAAATATACGTCAAATGTTAAATAAAACATTCAACGGTGCAACATATTTTTGACAATTTTAAATATAACGGTTCCGCAAAGAATTTGGAGAAACAAGAAAAGACTGGCCGCGAAGGAAGAGCACCTTGCCGTAACAGAAATCAAAGAAAAACCCTAAATTAAGTGTACGGACATTGCGCATTTTGGTGATGCGTGCCACAGATAGAGAAGGGAGTCATTCCACGCTTCGCCAGATACCATGGAACAATTTACAGGAAGAGGCCGTTTGTAAGTAAGAATAGCCATGCTCTGAGATTCAGGTTTACAAAAGAGTATGTTAATGAAAAATCAGGAATACTTCTTTGGTCTGACGAAATGAAAATTAATCTTTTCAGTTTTTATGGTGTCCGTATGGTACGGAGAAGGCCAACGGAGATAATAACGTGGCGAATACCCTGCATACAGTAAAACAAGCAGGCGAATCAATCATGCTCTGAGACTGCACATCATTGAACAGTGTGAGGAAACTTCCATTTTAACAATGGTATAACGAACAAAACAATTTATGATATTTTGAAAACAATATCAAAGTGTAGTGGAGAACGGGGGAATGTGAGCCTACGGGTAATAGGAGCCTATCCCGAATAATTTGACTTTTGTACGGCAGAAACCTACGAATTGCGTTGAAGGTTCTCTAGAGTGCACCCTTCTTTCACAGTACGAGCGGTGTCGCAGTTGCACTCCGTTTACCTAACAGACGGCACAGTGTGTTTTCGGCAGTCCGCCTGTAATTTTTGCTGCTGTTATCTTACGCCGGTGGGTTTGTTATCATGCTTATAAAGGAATATCAATAAATTGTATTTATTACATGATTCATGTTGTTAAACGAAATCAAAGTAAAACAAGTGCACACTTATTTCATCCTACATTTTGTAATTTAAACAAAACGTTACCATTCGGGAAGATTGGAGCCTAGCTCTGATAACCCCAAGCTTGATTTCACAGCACGTTCGTTATTTTAACTAAACACGATTAAACAAACTCATTATAATACGATTTATTTTGTTTCCAGTATAAGCCTCGAAAAAGCCCATGGGCCACAAATAAGGCAAAGTGGAATTTACATGAACTAGACAGAGCTGTGCATCTTGTAAGACTCAACAGTTCACAGGGCTGCAAAATCTTCTGGAATTCCTTAATCTTCTGAAGAAGCGGTACCGGACTATAAGTGAAGATGTAAATGGTGCTCTGAAACGTCCATGCCTAAGAAGGCCAACCATGTTTTCTGAAGCTCAAGAAAAGATGCTTGCGGATCATCTACTAACATTTAGCAAGATATTTTACGGCTTTAGTTCTGTTCACTTACGTATGAATGCGCAGTAGCTCTCAAGCACTCATCGTGTATACGAACCCTTAAAAGTGGCCTACTAAAAGGAATGTGATATCCTCGTCATAACTGCTGGGCCGCTGGGAAGAATTGCCCCATACGAGATAGCTGAGATTTTTAGTTAAGCATTTTCCAAGATCGGTTCTATAGAAAACGGAAAGTTATTTTCAGAGCAAGAGGAATCTGACCTTTTAATGTTGTAATACTGTCATGTCTTGCCAGAAAGTCGAATTTACTACCAAAATATTTACTTATGATACTCCATTGTACACCTCTTTTCATGATCTATGCATTGCTGATGAGCAGGGAACGTATTTCTATGTAAATACATATTTACTAAATAAGCTAATATCAATACTAATTTGCAATATCTTTGTTTCACAACGTAATATGCTATATTGATTGATGACGTAGAGTTGAAAAAATCTACTTTTATTTTCCATATTTTTCCATATTTTGGGTTTTGGTACATATTTGAATAAAAGTCCATATATTTTCCATATTTCTATAAACTCAATCAATATAGCATATTAAGTTTGGCAGTGAAATTTCATTAAATATTAAAAATGAGTCTCAACAAAAAGAGCTTACAAATTTTAAGTAATACATTAATCATTAAAGTTTTTATAAAGTTGGGGAGAATTGGTAATGGGAAACCAATGTCAGTGTTGATGTTTTTATTTACGTGAAGAATAGGTACACTCTCCGGCCCTGAGGTCCTGGATGAGGAGTGCCCCGCGTGGTGAAGGGGGGGGGGCCAGATGAACTCTTGGATTTGTTTGACAGATGGCCTTCAGACCTCGGTTGTCTGTGGGAAACTCACCTCTTTTCAATATCCATACTACCCCTTCTCTTTTCTTCTGAGGCTGCCAGCCGGAAATCGCATGCCGTCACTGAGACTTGGACATCAGAATTCAACTTGTGCAGTTGATCCTCTTCGTTAGTTACAATCCAGTCAGAATGCTGTTGTCAGTTCCAATAATATTTCTATTAAGCTAGTGTAAAATGTTAAAAAGTAGCACAATCAGACAGCATAAAATTAGAAGTTACATTTCAGAATTTAAAGATGGTTTATCAACTAACAATTATATATTATTTTATCAAAGTCATTTTTTATCATATTAAGTCCATATTTAACTTCATATTTTGATAAAAAAAACTACATATATTTTCAGTCCACATAAATTCGTTCCATGCTGATGAAAAATAGAATTCCATTAAAACATCCAAGTTGATAAAATTTCTCGAAAGCCAAATGTATTTCACACAATATCTCTGCGACATAGTACATCCCCCATGATTCCGCATTGTTGAGCGAAAACTGCATTTCAATATCCTGAACCGTTTAAAAGTTATGGTGTGGACCATAGTTGGTGGGACACCTGTAACGTATTGGGTGTCTTGTATTCTGGTGTAAAATGCCATTACTAGGTTCGGATTTCAATGCAAATGCACATTTTTTCCTAGCAGGCAGAAAATATGCTCATTTGGTATGAGGATGAAACGCCCAACATTCAATCATTAAAACATAATTTTATCGTGCATGTAAGGGATATTTTCTAGAAGCATAATTTCTGCAAATTGCTCTTCGGCATGTATTCTGCTTGAAAACCTATATCGTTACACACATTTATTTCCATTTATTTTAATCTGTGAATTTTATTTTCAGTCGTGTAACACACATGTGTTTGCTTTTACGAGGTTCATTTTAGCTAATATCAATTATCGTATCTGAGTTTATGTAAGATATTGCACGGAGGTCACGATTGTCTCGAGTAATGCGTGCCATCGAGTCCATCTTGAAATTTGAAAGTCGGTAACGCTGATGAACTTTTGCATGTAACATGTGTTACCGTTAACCACTCATGCCACAAAGGAATTTCCCCTCAAAGTTTGCAAAATCTGATATCAAACGGAAATCTAAGGCGAAAATAAAATAGTATACACGGATACACAATAAAACGGTTTTTTTACATAGCAAGAATATTAAAAACCTTGCTGTTCCATAACGCAACATGTAAGTAGCGAATATTAAATTGCGGCGTCTTCCTTGGTGCCTTGCTGTCGGATGGCAACAGCAATGTCGTAAGCACTGACGCACTCGTTATGAGAATTCGGTATCTCGGCGCAGTACGAGAATAGAATGAATAACACGATTCAATTTTTGGATATTTCAGTCAAAATCGAAACTTCTTTATTTTTGTACTTTTTATCTAGTTTCTGGATATCTAACGAAACCACAGGGCACTTGCACATTGCCGGAGGCGGCAGAATTTTCTTTTAATTTCTGCGCGGAGAACTGACTAAAACTATTTAGTTCTGACAGGAATTTCTTGGTTAGTAATCCAAATAACGATAACGGCGAGCGTTACATTCGTGTTAGAGCCTTGTCATGAAAGCTGAGGGCTGCCTTTAAAGTCTAGTTGAAAAGCTGGGTTTTCTAGCCAGAAAACTACCATTTCCTACGTTTCTGCTAGGGATAGAAACTACTTTCTCGCTTGATACACATCTTTATTTTCACCCGCCCTCTCATTGTCATAATTTAAAATGAATATATTAGCACGTTTACGTACGATTAAGATATATTGTACACAGTGACTTACATTGCGCGGAATTATTTTCTTACGGATGCCCTCAGTGGCGTTTGCAGCGTAAAACAAGATGGGAGAGAGGACAATATTTCTGTGCTGTTTTAATTACATATGCTACTTTACGCGCACACCAATTTTCAGTGTAATTTTTAGTAGTTGTAGGAGGGGATTTTCGAAACAAAATGGCGTTTCGAAAGAACTTGGCCAACTTTCCAGATGTCTACCCAAGTTTTCCCCAATTTTTAGACATGCTCTAATAAAATTTGAAGAGAGAATAAAAAGTCCACCTCAGAATTTCAACGGGACTTCACACGTGCACAGTATACCGCAACAGTATCACTCTATCGAGTTTAATATCTATAAGACACAACGGACTTTTAAAGGCTTTTCTTATGGAAGAATGACGCGTACTGAGGTGAATTTAAAGACGCAAAAGTAGGTACCAAAAACTAGTGTTGCAGAGAAATGCACGATGAACAACATGAAACTTTAATGTTTTATCTTAACTTTAATTAAAATATTTCATTAATAAATTACTTAATTAAATTTTTAATCACCGTTGCATTAAAACCTTTAAAACGTACCGAAAAATTGTAGGAATTATTTTGAAAAAAAAAATCGATAATATATTACTTCATTGTAACTGATTCAAATTAAACTCCGAACGTAATGGCAATCTGAAATTCTATAAAACCTTAAAATATATTTCATTTCAAAAATTGAAATGTTATCGAATATCTATATAAATTGAAACTACAGATGCGGTTTGTTGTCACCTGAAAGACTGAGAATAACATTTTCTAACTAAATATTATTCACCTGAATAAGGTTTGAATAAGTGTGATTTGTTTATTCAACATTATCAGTGGCGGGGAGAATTGAAAACAGTACTCATCTGGCCATGTCATTTTCATTTTTTTTTTATTTTCATCTTGATAGTCTGGTAAATCAATTTTTCTTTCTCACATACAACTTTCGTAGTATAGAGAAAAATTATGGTAATGCTGCGGCAAAAAACCGGCGATTTTCTGACAAATAAAATTGCATTATGAGGTCCTGCTATCGAAAGAGCGCATACATTTTGTTCCTAATGTAGGAAATTACTTTCTGTAAAACATTGTGTAGTCAGAAGAATGATTTGTGAGTTCTTGATACCAAAAAATTGGTTCATGGCAAAACATGTCTGGGTAAACGCTGGCGCCTAAACCGTTCATACGACTTTTTCAAAATTGATATTTGCTAACTGATCTGGCCGAACTCAAGGTCCTACGAATTTGAAACTAATATTTTAATTTTGGGCGGTAATATAGATAATGCCTTGAATGTTTCAAGACTTTCTCATTAATGGCTGTAAAATCTTACTACTAATTTATCAGAACAAGGGCGTTTTAAAAATGGGGCAGGACACATTTTCGTTGATCACTCTGTATTTTCGAAAATAGTAGAAAGTAACATTACAAAAAAGAATTGTATTGATTGAGATTTTTTCATTAAATATGTTTCTTTAAAATTAGATATATGTAATAATAATAATAATAATAATAATAATAATAATAATAATAATAATAATAATAATAATAATAAGCAAACCTGGCGATCCTAAGATTTCGAGCAACTATCGGCATATCATATGTCTTCCCACAGTAAATAAGATTTTTACATCTGTGCAATCCAGTATGCTGAATATCCATCTAGAGACCAACAATCTTCTCGCACCAGAGCAAAATTGTTCCAGAAAGGGTGCTCATGATTACAAAGAATAATTGAAAATATAAAGTAATTTAGTCAGTCAAGCCAAGAAAAGGCATCGCAACATTTGTGTAAGATGGATCGACTATACTAAGGTCTTCGACTCGATAGTACATTCGTGGCCCTTGTATGTCCTTCACCTCTACAAAGTGAATGCACAGTATGTCAACCTAATCCAACGGTCATGGGAACTTGACGTACAAAGATAAAAGTCTCGTTTTCTGGAGGCAGCTGTACCACCAGGGAACTGAGGTTCAAACGAGGATTTTTTCAGGGAGATAGTATGGTTCTCAACTCTCTCAGCGGAATTTTAAGAGATTCGGGAATGGGGTACGAAATCCCCCAAAATTCCCAAATCTTCATCAATCATCAGTTCTACATTCACGATTTCAAGTTGTACGCCAGAAATAAAAACCAGCTTACCTCGTTTGTTGAACTTGTAAAGTCGTTCAGCGAATTTGCATGAAGTTTGCCATTGATGCGCTGCAGTACACGTGAAGAGGGGGAAAATTCTTGAAACACAATATCACTCTTATGTGGCACAAATAACCAAGAACTTGGCTAGAGGAAGCCTATAAATATTTAGGCTTGCATCAACCTTTGAACACAAGTGAAGCAAAGATGAGGCGTGGTATTCAGCATAGTCTTGCAAAATGTCTCAAAAAGCTGTAAAACTCCTTTAAATGGAAATAACCTCGTATCACCAATCAACACTTGAGCAGTTACCTGTGACTGTATATACACTTTTTCTTCACTGGACAACAACTGCACTGCAAGAGCTTAATGCAAAAGTTAGGACCACTCTTACCAAGTACCGCATGCACCGTCCAAACACTTCAATGGCAAGTCTATACTTACCTCGGAACGAAGGTCGTCTGGATTTTGAGACCTAGTACGTGAAAGAAATAAAAAATCTTCACAAATACGTCCTTCATAAAACGACTCTTGCGTATGAAGCCATTTGTTCCATGGACAAAAATTTTGCTCGATTGTATGTGAATGAAGCGGACTTTGAGAGACCAAGGATTTCCAAAGAAATAAGCCGAGTGTGTGGACCCAGAAGCGTTTGCACGGCGGCTTTCCTGCTAAGTTCAAAGGGAACGCTGTGAACATGGCATTGTCAGTCACCTGGCTAACAAAATCTGGCCTCTTCGCTAAGATAGAAGGCTTCATTTCCATTCAGGATGAACTAAGTTCCACTCGCAATTACCAAAGATATGTGATTTGGGTTGTGAGTGTAGAGGACCACCGGTGCCGCCGTGACAATTAACCCTGGGAAACCATCCAATATATAAGGAGGGTGCTCTGCTTTGGCCTAAAAAATACCAGATTCGGCACAACGACATTGCTGCAGTATGCCTCCTGCCCCTTTATCTGGCTCTGGCTTCAAAATCAGATATGGCAATGAAAGAGGTAAGTTCAAGCCGGATTGTGTTTGGGGGAAAATGGAAGCTCTTACGGTGACTGCTATAGCACACCGTAATCTTGAGAGACTTGAAAATAATGATGATGATGATGATGATAATAATAATAATAATAATTATTATTATTATTAAATAAGTACATATTTTTTGAAAAAGTATTTCTTTGCGTTAAGACAATTTATTATGTTTTTATCTTTAAAAAAAGTTCCAACCCCCCCCCGATAGAGCTAAGGACGCTTGAAAAACGGCGGAGGTCACATTCCCGTTGAACACTCTGAATTTTCGAAAATCGCAAAAGTTAGAAAGAATTCGTAAACTATTTGGTATTGTAACACCACAAGTTCCAATTTATTAGTTGATCGGACGTTGATCTCTAGGATCCATTTCTTAGTTCTTATGTCAGGAAATATCAATGCTTCACATTCATTATGATGAAGCTTCATTCTACTCGCTTTTATTAATAATAAGAGATTTTGATAAAATCGAACGAGTTCCAATAAATAAAATAAAACTTTCTAGATTTGGGAAAATCTTGTTTACGTAATTTTTACAACTTGTCATTATTTCAATCAGAGTTAAGGGAAAACTGTTCATATTTTCATTTTTTTTACAAGACATTATTTTGAAAAAATATTTTATTAAGAAAATAGTTTCGTAACTAGTAAAGAAAGTTAGTCTTGGCTTGAGAATTAAATGTTTACGGATGAGACGACGATAGGCGGTTACTCAGGCATTCTGAAGTACGCCAATAACACTTTCGTAAAAGTTGCATTTATTATATTTACTTTCTCGCCTACTACTTACGTAGTATATAGAAAGTATTGTAATGCCGGGGCAAAAAAACTGACATTTTTGGGCAGAAAATTTCGTATTGTAGGGCGCTGATATCGAAAAAGGGGGTAGATCTTGTTCCTAAGTGTAGTAAGACACTTCATCTAACACGTGCAGTCAGAATCCACGTTTTGTGTGTCGTTCGTACCGCACAATTGATTGACTGCTAAACGCCTGACTATTTAAAAGAATTGACTGGCCCAGCCGGGAATCGAACCCGGATCTTCCTGTATACCACCAGTCGCTCGAACCTCTTGAGATACCCAGTCAAAACATGACTACATTAATTACAAAAACATTATTATAAAATTTACATAATACTTAAGTAGTTATGGTGTTGCGGTGATAGTTGACAATTCCGAACTGAGAAACGTATTCCCATGTAAGCTTTTAACTTCTGTGACTAGGTGGTGAATATTGTATTATTATTATTATTATTATTATTATTATTATTATTATTATTATTATTTTGTAATCAGTGTTTCTTCAAAGCAATTAATTAATATTATAAATTGAATTTAGGGCCGTAGAGGGCAAGCCAAATTACACCAGGTTATTATATTTTAATGTTTTGTGGGTGCTTAACGCCCCCACAGTTTTGAGTTTTGAAATGAATAGCAATGTTATAAACAGATCAATATGATATAAACTCACAGCATTATTATTATTATTATTATTATTATTATTATCATTATCATCAGGGAATATCTTTTTTGGTGAAAATACGGTGTAGGCCCTAGTGCTAACGATAAACGATGTGAAAAAACACCTTTTTCGGTAACTGGGATTCCTCATAAAATGTGTTTTCTGTCAAAATCTCGACAGAACATTACGTAACTTTACTTACTTTACATTGCAACATTACGTAACTTTATTTACATTACGCATATATTCCATATATCCATGGTACATGTGAACTTCAATTCATTTTCATGTTTTTGATGTATTTACATTAAGTCAGATTATTTCTCTTCTGGTGATTAGCGAAATTACTGAAGTTCTCGAGTTTGCACATACTAAATTATCGATTATTTTTTCTAAACAAGTCACAGGAGAACGCCGATGCCACATATTCAAAATTTAAGTTTTCTAGTAGACATTCTCTGCAGTAACAAACGTCATCGTCTGTAGAATACTTTATAAATAACTTAAATTCAACAAATAAAAATTAATTTTAAATTCAGCATGAATGAAAGATTATAAAAAACATCAAGTGGGCTGGCCTGAAAACCAATATTCTCCCATCCTCCAAATTCTGGTTGTGCCACTGCTAAAGCAATGTAGTATGTGTAAAAGAAACCAGGTTTTATCTCTTATCGAGCGAAAGATTTCTAGTAGAGAAATTAAACTTCAACTTAATATCTCGAAACACGGTTTTTGGACTTTGGCAAGTTTCACTCGAATACCCATGATTTACTTCTTGCGCGAGGTAAAAGTAGATAGTAAGAAGAATTAGAAAGGAAAGGGTAGAATTGTTGGAGAGTTTGACTGTACATTAAAAATAAAACGTCACAATGAGTCGGCATGGTAGCGTTAACTTTTGAGTTGCACTGCAATTAAATTAAACAGATTTTATACAGATTTTTTTGTACAAATTGTACGGAATTTGTAAATAAACGTAATTTATCCTTATAAAAAGCGTTCAGTCTAGACTGTTTTGTTCAAGTGAAATTGAGTGGAAATTGTTCTGTGTTAATCAGACTTGAGGGGAATTACTGAACGCACTGCCCACTCCTAACCCCAAACCAAAAGGCCGGCCAGTACACGTGTGGTGAAAAGTACTCCAGTCAGGCTCGCGAGCCGCACGCGCTGGAGTCTGTAGACAATGTAATGTTCAAAATAAAGTACTTAAAAAAATGTTATATATTTACCCAATTTACGAATTCTCGGTATTCAGTGTTTCAATTCACAAGGTTTCTGGGCCTTGATAAGGTAATTATATGACATAAACGTGTGAAGTTTAGGGTTATGTGATGACATGGCCGGCGATACAATATTATTATTGACAATTAATACTATTAGCCCAAGTACTGGTTCGCCTACAACCTAAGGATTAGGGTTAAATGTGGAGGAACAAGCGATGTGCTGGCGGTTCGTGGAATGTCTGCGCACGTGCGTGTGCTCACGCTCTTGCCTCCGTACGCGTGAGTAGGTTGGGATAATGCGGACGCTTTACCAAGTTATTTCAGGCATTCTGTGTAAGGAGGTGACATAACGTGAGGTATTTGATGAAACGAAAAATATGTGATATTGATTATAACTGATTTCATACAGCAAGTTTAAATATAAATAATATAAATATAATACTCGTTCGAAATATAAGTTTTTTTAGTATTAGCATTCTTGAAGAGATCCTGTCTAAACCTAGTTCGGGTGCCGGGTTTGTTCGCTTTCTCAGGTTATCCCATCTTAATTATTTTTGGAAACAATATTTCTTGGTCAGAATCTTTCACTCATGCTATTATAATTTTTGTGTAGATATAGTAAATTAAAATGTTGTGAAAGATCGATCACGCTCTGTAGGTAGCCAACATAAGGAGAGACGTTGCAGACGATCATGGTGTCAGTTCCGTTTTTTAGACAACAGAATAGAGTGATGTGCTCTCAATTATGCAAATGACTGGAGGGGGGAGCTTAATTTAAGAAACCTACGTTTCGAACTTACCTTTTTTTATAGAGATAATGACTGCTACGGTTCACGGAGGCTGCACACCGGCTGTTACGATGGCTTGAGGTCGTGGATGTGGCGTCATAAATTTGTGCCGAGTAATTGTGAGTATGTGGTCTAGATCAATTTATTTGGTTGTATAAAATTTATTCATTATTCTTTGACATGATGCTTTTATTGCAGATGTTAGAATGCAAGATGTGCTGTAACACTGAACCAACCAACGTGATCCTAGATAAGTGATGGCCATATTCCTGAAGATCGCTTTAATTGTCAGCCTCTGTCAAAGGGAGTTCAGGAAATGGCAGCATTCATTCCTCCATCAACGGTGCTCTATGCTGAAATAATTGCAAGCAGATTGTTTACTCTTTTTTTCTCTTCGCTACGTTTGCGTTTAAGTGGCACGGGTGAAATCTCATTCAAAAAGGTGTGCTATCAACAAAGACGTATCAAAAGGCGCATGAAAAAAGTGTTGTTGTATACATAATGTACTAAGCAGCTTCAACATACCAGAATTCATTACACATTAATGTGGGCTGCCCGGGTGACGCCGCGTGGAAGGCCTTCGACGCTGCGTCACCCGCTCACCAGAGGCCTACGACTGGCCGCGGAAGCCTACGACATCATTCATTACACATTGTTAATGCATTCAGTGAAAGGCTTCATTTGACTGATAAGTACGATGTTTTATGAAATGCATTTATATTTTAATTATATTAATTTATTTATATGTATATATATATATATATATATGTATATTTATTTATACGTATTGATTTATTGAGACATTTATTTGTACATTGATTTATTTCTTTATTTGTTAACACTAAGAAAGAACTGACAGCTAGATAATGGCTACATTAATTAGACAATAGATTGCTAATGTAATGGATGATTTCTTTGATTAGTAAGAAAACGAAGATTTTACAATGTAACTTGTTACTTATCTTGTGTTTTTGTTTGTAATTAACAATCTTAAGAACTTAAAAAATAAGTATTAATTATATTTCTATTTTATTCAATTACTTTCTCAGAACCAGTCATAGTTCCACCTATTATGAATTCAATTTTGGACGTGGACTGGCCGTGGACTTAATTTCGTATTATGACCTCTTACGTTGTGTATTGGTTCTATATATTAATTTTTTTAAATACAGTATTGACTAGGCTTAGATTGTTTAATTTTAAGTATTTGATGGAAAATCATAATCTGTCCTGAAAATGTCAATTTAAAAGATACGTTAATTAACAGACAGTTTTTACGAATTACAATTGCATGTTAATGTATTTTGACAAGTAAACCGAATTCTAAAATGTCCCGGGTGATTAGACGCATTTGTAATAATAGTATTTGTATTATTACTTCAAACCTGGAGAATAGTAAGTTATGTTTGTGGACCAAGCAAGCATTGAGAGCATGCAAAACACATTGTTTTACCAATATCTTTTTAAAAACATAGAATTGACAGCCAATTTGTTCTGTGCAAAACTAGGATAAAATGTTTTCATAAAGGTGGTTATTTAGTTCATGCTTTCAGACTGTCTCCCAGGGATAATTCGGGACGTGTGGAAGAAGGGTTCAAGCATTACCTTGTCTTTCAGTCAGTTTTCCCCCCTTCAAGTCGGTAAAGGAATTTCGAGGTTCCAGAGTGTCACTTCAATTGGGAATTATACATTATCTCATCGCTCATCTGATAAGACTGAGCAAGATCTATTCATTGTCACAACTCATTATTTCGCCATTTCTGTACCTTGCTTGTTAGTTCGACGTGTTTAAATACAGCGTGGAGAAAAATTGCCTCTTTCCTCCATTCTCTGAAGTGATTTGAGCGCTGTGACTCGATGCGTTGTTTGGCTTCCTTAGGAAAGTCTTATCGTAACGCACCTTCAAAACTCTGTACGATGACGGCCCTGGGATACTCCGAGAAAAATCTCTCCAGATCCTGTTACAGCCTCTTGAGATCTAAAACCTCCTCGGCACAACCGGAAAATGTGTCGTGTTTGTTTTCCGGAGATGCGTCCGTGCTTTAATCCATTCAAAAGGAAACGACTCGAAATGCCAGTTTCATTAAACACGTCTTTCAAATTTCGCATTTTCTCGAATCTTGCGTATAATTTTGCTGTCGTGGGGTCAAGAGCAAGACCCTTGTCGGTTTGCATCTATGATATCTGAATTATTACAAGCTATTTCGCATGATGATTATTGAATTTTAGGCACCTGCCAAAAGCTCTACTCTCGAGAATCATTGCGTCATCGGACGTAATGAAACATTGGCATCGACGTGCCTGATCGGAATTATACATTATGCTCGATGACCGACCAGTATTCATCCACTCTTGTTAATGCTTGAAATGGTTTTAAGGGACTAGTGAACAAATGCGACTAAAGTCAAGACGTTGGTATCTCTACACCTGTGCTCTCCTCTTGACCGTGAGTGTCATAGAAGGCATTAAATGTCTACAATATTGAGAGAACTATACTTTTTGAAAACATTCTCGGCGTCACTACATGATACCACGCAATTTATAAGAAAAACATTTTGTATGGGAATATCTCCGTGTCAAACAACGAAAGTGACTCACCCCCTGCAAATAGTTCGAAGTTATAACTTCGTAGATTGTGGTGATATTTCTCCCCAGTATTGATTTTGAGAAGTTCTCTAGAATCATTATTTCAACTTGGGCAATTACTCCTGTCTTCTAATGAAGGTAAATCTAGACGTTTCTGAGCCCCATAATCTTACGATATGGTAGCTCGCTCCCATGGTTTTTTAGGGTTAACGTCCATCATTCTGATCACTTACTCAATATTAGATTTGCTAGGTTCTTGACATTGCATCTCCATTTTTAGGAAATTAAAATTACCAGTACACAGGTGTATATTCTGCTTGGGGAAATAGTAAGGAATGATATTCTCAACATTATTACATTCAACGATTCTGCTACACATCCTGAAACTTGTCGAGATAAGGCAACAGATCCATGCTTTCCATGCAACTTACGCTTGGTCAATTTAAAACCAGGAATTTGAATCTTGGAGATCGCTTCACCGATGAGATGAGTCTCTTGGTGCGATGCCGTACACATCAAAGACAAAGTACCAAAGACCAACATTGCGTACGGGAAGGTCAATGCAGAGCATCATACTAGCAAGAAGCACTATCAAGTAGATCAAGAAACGTCCAGCTTTTGACTTCGAGAAATAACTTCGAACTAAGGATTGAATATTGAAATATGTGATACTCGCCTATCTCATCTGTGTAGGCATTTCAATCATTACATTCGCTTAAAGTAAAAGGATCTTTGTAATTCGATTCCATCCTCTTTTGAACCACTACTATAACGTCAAAACTGGTGTTAAGCCACGGCATCTCCGTCGCTTACGTTGGACGCAAACTGCAAAACGATGCATTTTGGGAGAAGATTCGAGCAGGCTATACACATGAAACAGCACTTGCTCAACCATGCATACGGGAAGCTTGGAGCAAAGCATCATCGTAGAAATTAACATCAAGTAGATCTTGTAGATACAGCTCTTTACAACTGCGAGATCACGATGCCCGCAAAGGATAATTGCTTCGAAATACGGAGCGAATATTGAAATATTCGATCGATAATATTTAACACTTTCGTATCTCACCTCTGCATTCCTTATGCACTTCATTCGTTACATACGCTTAAAATAAAAGCAATTTAATCTTAGTTTCCATCCTCCATTAAACCATTATCATGACATGGAAACAAGTATTAAGCCACGGCATCGGTGGCTATCATAAGAGTAAATCCTCCGGGTTCTTCGAGGTATGAAATCTTGAATCGCTCTCCATCGGCAAGTCTCCAGTTGGGGAAGGATGCGTTCAGTTTGCATGTGCCGAACGCCGACTTCCTCTTGATTTCTTTTATTAAACTGATAGTAGTTGAGTTGAATCTCACTATACCTTACAATACAATTTCTCTCCGGCAGTGTTGTGTATCATAAGAGTAAATCCATCGCGCCCACCGGGGTATTGAATAGTATATTTCCTTCTGCAGGTCTCCAGTTCCGAAGCATGCGATAACTGGGCATGTGCCGAACGCCAACTTCCTCTTGAATATTTTTTAAACTGATAGTGGATTCAGCTGAATCTCACTAAGCCTTTGCAATTTCTCTCCGGCAGCAGTGGCTATCATAAGAGTAAATCCACGGCGCACACCGAGGCTAAAGATATTGAATCGCTCTTCGGCAGTTCTTCTGTTCTGAAGCATACGGTTACTGTCGATGTTCCGTACGCTAACGTCCTCTTGAATTTTTTTATTAACTAATAGTAGTGGATTCAGTTGAATCGCACTATTTTTTCACAATTTCGCTCCGGCAAGGGTGGCTATCATAAGAGTACCCCTTCCTTCAGCAGGTCAAAATGTCAAACGAATGCAGTTCGGCTTGTGCCGAACACATCATCCTCTTGAACATTTTTTATAAAACCAATAGCAGTGGATTCAGTTGAATCTTACTATGCACTTACATTTCTCTCCGTCAGCTGTCGTAAGAGTGAAAACCCTGCGCACTCCGGGTTTAGAAATATTCAATCTCTCTCCTTAGAGAGGTTCCGCAGTTCAGGGTCGAGATCAGAGTGCTGGCTAAGGAAAATTTCTTCGAAATAGGATCGAATATTGAAATGTTCAATCGTTAATGTGGAACACATGCATATCTCACCTCTGCATCACTGAGTTTCAATTGTTATATACGATTAAAACAATCGGAATTTTATCATTCGTTTCCATCCTCTATTGAACCACTACTATAACATAAAACCAACTGTTAAACCCCGCTCCTCCGTTGAATACGTTGGACGCAAACTGCAAAACGATACCCTTTTTGCGGATGATTCGGCCTTGCTTAGGTACGTATCTTTCCGTCTCCCTCTAGGCTTTTATTCCTTCCTCTTAAAACTTGAAATTGCCATAATTTGTTCGATTTCGTTGAACATTATAATTCAACACGCGCAGCGAAATTTTATCACAGGTGTAATTCCACCGTGCACAGCGAGATCAGAGATATTAAATCAAACTGCCTCTGCATACCTCGTGTTGGGAAGCACGCATTTGCCCGCTATCTACTCAACGCCGATAACCTCTATATTTTTTCTCTTTTAAATATTACTCAATCTAGCATATTAACTTTAATCTGTCTATGATTCACAAATTCGGTCTGGCAATGGTGGCGGAGAAAATCCACCTCCCCCACCGGAGATAGGGGTACTCAATCTCTAAACATCGGCAGGTCTCCAGTTCTAAAAAATGCGGTTACTGGGAATGTGGCAATAGCAAACTTCTCTATTTCTCTTTCTTAAACTTATAGTAGTAAATTCGATCCAAACAAAGATGATGGCACTTGTGGCTAACATTTTCGTATCTCACCTCTGCATCTCTCATGCAGTTCATTCGTTAAATACCCTTAAAACAAAAGTAACTATACCAGTTCTATCGATACTCTATTAAAACACTATACACATAATGAAAACAAGCGCCAAATTCAGGCATCCGTGGCTATCATAAGATTAATCCACAGGGTTCTTCGCGGTACAGCATATGGAAGTGATACACACATCCAACTGATACACACTTCCAATTAAATTATTTTAATACTAAGCATATTTTGAAAACTAGCGTCAAACCGCGGAATCCGTAGCCATCATAAGAGTAAATCCTCCGCGTTCTCAACGCTATCAATCTCTGGTCTTTGGTAGATTGTTAGTTCTGAAGTATGCGGTGGATCTCCATATGCCGAACGAATGTATCCTCCAAAGTATGCTTTCACTCGGCATGTGCCGAACACGAACAAATATTCCAATTATTTTAACACTGAGCATATCTATTAACCTAGCGTCAAACCGCTACATCCGTGGCTATCATAAGAGTAAATCCTCGGGGTTCTCCGGAGAAAAGGATATGAAATCCTCGTCTTCGGTAGTCTCCAGTTCTGAACTATGCGGTTACTGTCCATGTACCGCACGGCTGCATCCTCCGAAGTATGCTTTGACTCGGCATATGCCGAAAACACACACAACCATTTGAATTATTCTAATTCTGAGCATATCTTGAAAACTAGCGTCAAACCGCGGCATCAGTGGCTATCATAAGAATAAATCCTCCGGGTTCTCCGGGGAAAAGAATACGAATCCCTCGTCTTCGGTAGTCTCTAGTTCTGAAGTATGCGGTAACTGTCCATGAGCCGCACGGCTGCATCTTGCGAAGTATGCTTTGACTCGGCCTATGCCGAACACACACACATTTTGAATTATTTTAATTATGCGCATATCTTGAAAATTAGCGTCAAACCGGGGCATCCATGGCTATCATAAGAGTAAATCCTCCGGGTTCTCCGGGGAAAAGGATAGCAATCCCTCCTCTTCGGTAGTCTTCAGTTCTGAAGTATGCGGTAACTGGTCATGTGCTGCACGGCTGCATCTTCCAAAGTATGCTTTGACTCGGCATATGGCGAACACACACACACACAACCATTTGAATTATTCTAATTCTGAGCATATCTTGAAAATTAGCGTCAAACCGCGGGATCCGTGGCTCATAAGAGTAAATCCTCCGGGTTCTCCGGGAAAAAGTATATAAATGCCGCGGCTTACGTAGTCTGTAGTTCTGAAGTATACGGTTACTGTGCGTGCTTCGCACGGATGCATCCTCCGAAATATGCTTTCATTCGGCATGTTCGGCATACACACGTCCATTTAAATTATTTTACTTCTCCGCATATCTTAAAAAGTAGCGTGAAACCGCGGCATCCGTGTCTATCATCGGAGTAAATCCTCCGGGTTCTCCGGAGAAAAGGATATAAATCCCTCGACTTCGGTAGTCTCCAGTTCTGAACTATGCGGTTACTGTCCATGTACCGCACAGCTGCATCCTCCGAAGTATGCTTTGACTCGGAATATGCCGAACACACTCCATTTGAATTATTTTAATTCTGAGCATATCTTTAAAACTAGCGTCAAACGTGGCATCCGTGGCTATCATAAGAATAAATCCTCCGGGTTCTCCGGGGAAAAGAATACGAATCCCTCGTCTTCGGTAGTCTCCAGTTCTGAAGTATGCGGTAACTGTCCATGTGCCGCACGGCTGCATCTTCCAAAGTATGCCTTGACTCGGCATATGCCGAAAACACCCACACACACCTTTTGAATTATTTTAATTATGCGCATATCTTGAAAATTAGCGTCAAACTGCGGCATCCATGGCTATCATTAAAGTAAAAACTCCGGGTTCTCCAGGGAAAATGATAGGAATCCCTCGTCTTCGGTAGTCCAGAGTTCTGAACTATGCGGTAACTGTGCAAGTGCTGCACGGCTGCATCTTCCAAAGTATGCTTTGACTCGGCATATGCCGAACACACACACACACAACCATTTGAATTATTCTAATTCTGAGCATATCTTGAAAGCGAGCGTCAAACCGCGGGATCCGTGGCTCATAAGAGTAAATCCTCCGGGTTCTCCGGGAAAAAGTATATAAATGCCGCGTCTACCGTAGTCTGCAGTTCTGAAGTATACGGTTACTATGCGTGTTTCACACGGATGCGTCCTCCGAAATTTGCTTTCATTCGGCATGTTCGGAATACACACGTCCATTTAAATGATTTTACTTCTGAGCATATCTTGAAAACTAGCGTCAAACCGCGGCATCCGTGGCTATCATGAGAGTAAATCATCCGGGTTCTCCGGAGAAAAGGATATGAATCCCTCGTCTTCGGTAGTCAACAGTCCTGAACTATGCGGTAACTGGTCATGTGCTGCACGACTGCATCCTCCAAAGTATGCTTTGACCCGGCATGTGCCAAACATACACACACAACCATTTCAATTCTAATTCTGAGCATGTCTTGAAAAGTAGCGTCAAACCACGGCATCCGTGGCTATCATAAGAGTAAATCCTCCGGGTTCTCCGGAGAAAAGGATAGGAATCCCTCGTCTTCGGTAGTCTCCAGTTCTGAACTATGCGGTAACTGTGCTAGTGCTGCACGGCTGCATCATCCAAAGTATGCTTTGACTCGGCATATGCCGAACACACACACTCAACCATTTGAATTATTCTAATTCTGAGCATATCTTGAAAACTAGCGTCAAACCGCGGGATCCGTGGCTCATAAGAGTAAATCCTCCGGGTTCTCCGGGAAAAGTACTAAATCCCGTCTCACGTAGTTCTGCAGTTCTGAAGTATACGGTTACTATGCGTGTTTCACACGGATGCGTCCTCCGAAATTTGCTTTCATTCGGCATGTTCGGAATACACACGTCCATTTAAATTATTTTACTTCTGAGCATATCTTGAAAACTAGCGTCAAACCGCGGCATCCGTGGCTATCATAAGAGTAAATCCTCGGGTTCTCCGGAGAAAGGATATGAATCCCTCGTCTTCGGTAGTCAACAGTCCTGAACTATGCGGTAACTGGTCATGTGCTGCACGACTGCATCCTCCAAAGTATGCTTTGACCCGGCATGTGCCAAACATACACACACAACAATTTCAATTCTAATTCTGAGCATGTCTTGAAAAGTAGCGTCAAACCACGGCATCCATGGCTATCATAAGAGTAAATCCTCCGGGTTCTCCAGGGAAAATGATAGGAATCCCTCGTCTTCGGTAGTCCCCAGTTCTGAACTATGCGGTAACGGCTAGTGCTGCACGGCTGCATCATCCAAAGTCTGCTTTCACTCGGCATATGCCGAACACACACACTCAACCATTTGAATTCTAATTCTGAGCATATCTTGAAAACTAGCGTCAAACCGCGGCGTCCGTGGCTATCATAAGACTAAATCCTCCTGGTTCCCCGAGAAAGAGGATATGAATCCCTCGTCTTCGGTATTCGCCAGTTGTGAAGTATGCCAGCACCGTGCATGTTCCGCACGCCGGCGTCCTCCAAAGTAGGCTTTAATTCGACATGTGCCAAACAAATGCCTCCATTTTGTTTATTTTCACCTTGTGCATATCTTGAAAACTAGCGTCTATCCGCGGCATCTGTGGCTATCATAAGAGTAAATCCTCCGGGTTCTCCGTGGAAAAGGATATGAATCCGATGTCTTCGCTGGTGTCCAGCTCTGGAGTATGCGGTCACTGTGCAGGTCCCGCAATTCTACATCTTTCAAAGTCTGCTTTCACTCCGCGGCATCTGTGGCTATCATAAGAGTAAATCCTCCGGGTTCTCCGTGGAAAAGGTACGAATCCGATGTCTTTGTTGGTGTCCAGTTCTGGAGTATGCGGTCACTCTGCAGGTCCCGCAATTCTACATCTTTCAAAGTCTGCCTACACTCCGCGGCATCTGTGGCTATCATAAGAGTAAATCCTCCGGGTTCTCCGTGGAAAGGATACGAATCCGATGTCTTTGTTGGTGTCCAGTTCTGGAGTATGCGGTCACTCTGCAGGTCCCGCAATTCTACATCTTTCAAAGTCTGCTTTCACTCCGCGGCATCTGTGGCTATCATAAGAGTAAATCCTCCGGGTTCTCCGTGGAAAGGGATATGAATGCGATGTCTTCGTTGGTGTCCAGCCCTGAAGTATGCAATTGAGTCCACTTTCATCCAAAATACTTACTGGAATGCGACACGACCATTTAAATATGTAAACCCGGCATCTGAAAGATAAATCCGCTGGCTTCATAAAGAAAATCGGTTCCTCGGGTACATTTAATCGTTCACTGTTCGCAGTCACACTTAGTTGCTTACCGTCGATTACATCAAGTTGTTTCATTAAGCATGTCATACTACAACATTTAATTCCAGCAGTTAGCATCTAATCAAAGAGGCACCGATATAAAATCGTTCGGTCCGATCGTAATATGATCCCGTGATGTGTGAACCAATCTTCATTATGCTCTTCATTCGAATCTGATCATCAAATATCTTCACTGTCAATATTTGAACTCTTGTGAAGATCTACTAACTTATCTTACGATCAAAGGTTAACGTGACCTTTGAAAATTCTCTCAATTTGTACGGTATTTCCTTAACATTTTATCGAATTGACACGTTGACACTGATATTCACCATGAATTCGTCATAATGTAAACGGTTAGTAAATTTCGTTATGATAAATAGATGACTAATTAACGTAAAGTCGTTTGTTACTCTAATGAAAGACTTTAATTTTCATTAAATACAATCATTTTAATTTTGCACAAAGCCATCGTTTTATACCTTCAAAGTAAACGCTTCCTCCGTTATCCAAACCGTCCATTGTAACGAGATAAATCCCCGGCGCATTCGTAAGTTAATCGCGCCGCAATCTCCATGATACTCTTCTCTGGTATCGTGTCAGCTACCCGGCATATGTTTCCAGATGTCCCAAATGCGGTTTCGCAGTCAAGCAATCCTATATTTGTTTTCCTAGAAAATATCCGCTTCCGGTTCAATTAGCTAAACCTGCGGCATCGTGGCTATCAAATTCAGTCGTGAAGGTTTGAATCGGTCCTTGAATTGATCTCCGGTAGCCTGGAACCTGCACCCTCAAATCGGTTTCACTCGGGCGGTACATAGAATCCTCCGGCTACTTGAAAGATGATCGATGATTCGCTGGAACAGCTATTGCTACTTTCACCCCGGCACCTGAAAATCTGAAATCGCATTCTCGCGATAGTACCTCGGTACTCTTGAATTAACACATCTTAAAAGTGCTAACCGCGGCATGGCTCAAGAAACTCCCGTTCTCGTGAGCAATGAACCGACTGTCGTTGTCCGCCCTAGTTGGGCAATTGCAATGCAGGTCCTGCTTCAAGTTCGGCTTTGCCTGAACACTCCTCAAAGTTAAATCCTCCGGATCGGAAGTCGAACCGTTCATTGAGTCTTACCTCAAATCTCGGCACTCGAACCGGGCTCAAACAAAAGTCTTTACTCGTTTGTCGATACATGAGTATCCATTTCTCTAAGCGATTCACTGCGGACGTCTGCATCAAGATAACCTCAGAATCCTCCGGGAATCGATCAGGTTCTGAGTCTCGGTATCATCCTGAAGGTCCGTCATTGCGGTTAAATTCTGCTTCGCCCGTCAAGTCTACAAATTTCATCGCGTGGGTACCCAGAATTCGTCTTGAGTAAATCACCGACTGGTACGGATGGTACCATCTTTCGGGTCATCTGGCTTCCTACTGCGGTCCCCTTACATCTTTCAAAGTCTCTTTCCGCGGATGTGCTTGTCTAAAGTAAATCCTCCGGTCCCTTGAAAGATGAATCCATGTCTTGTTGGTCCAAAGTCCGAGCTCGGCCCTTTGCAGGCACATTGCATTTGAAATCTGCTTTCCACTAGGCGCCTGCTAATAAAATCCAGTTACCTGAGGAAAGAACTTCCGATGTTCTGGTCCTCGGTCCGGTCCTTGAGTTCCGGATCCTCCATCAAAGCTCTCATCATCGCGGATCCGTCTCGATAATACCTCAGGTTCTGGAAAGCAGGGGAACCATCGCCGGTTCTTGAATCTCCGATCTGAAATGTTTCAAGTTCTTGTGCGTCTGTCAGTCGAGTAATCTCCAGGTCCTGCATACACCGTCGTTTCAAGTGGAATCCTGGCTACCGTAAAATCTCAGTCCCTGTTGACATGTTCGAGTCTTTGTCGGCACTTGAGTTCAACTACTTTCAGTCTCAATTTCACGCGGCAATGTGCTTCATAGTAGTCCGGTTCATGGGACGAAATTCTTCGTGTCTCCTTGAAAGATCGAACCATTGTCTTTGCCGGATGCAGTGCAATATCGTCACTCGCATTTCCGAAACGTTCATTGAATATTTTCACAAGACATCTGAACTATGAAAACCGTTTCTCTAAGGAATTCCGGTTCTGTGAAGCTTAATCGTTCCCTTGGATGCTCACGGATGCTACTCAAATATCAGTCTCGTTCAATATTTCAACATGCATCTTTAAAATTATACACTTGAATCTTAAAAAAGCAATTGCAAGATCCAGTGAAATAGGTAAATCCGTCTTAAATAGGTTCAGTCTCCTGTAGTCAATCGTGGATTCGGTATGCAGTCCGCAGTAACTTCTGTCGAATTGATCGTTTAATATTTACTGTATCTAAAAGCATCTTAAATTTCCAATAGGGATTAGAACTAATATAACCTACCGTTCTTCTAGAACAAGGTTCCGGTAGGTATCGCTTATTCGTTATTCTCACTTGACAGTCGATTTTCATTATCAATTTGGCTACGTGAATCATTCGTTTCAATTTGCATCTTGTAATAATAGAAATTATGAAACTGGAAACGCATGTGTCCAGTCGGTAAGGTAGTTAAATTTATCTTTAATCTTTCATACATATCTGTTACCCTAGCAATTCGTCTCGAATAACTCGGATACACTTTTATAATTTCTACCCCCATCGAACATGAAAACTGCTACAAAACCGACATCCTGTACATATACATTCCGGTCCGGCGAAACGAATCTTCAATTATGTAAAGTCTCCTTCGCCGGCACCATGAGTTCCTTGATAGTCCTTCAAAGAAACTTAGTTATAGAACATCCTCATCTTACATACCATCCGATATCTGAAAACTAGGC
This sequence comes from Teleogryllus oceanicus, assembly GCA_964035755.1. NCBI lineage: Eukaryota > Metazoa > Arthropoda > Insecta > Orthoptera > Gryllidae > Teleogryllus > Teleogryllus oceanicus. The sequence continues at coordinate 255,344,669 of CAXIVR010000001.1, read as the reverse complement.
AATCCGGCTCCGATTATAGAGTAAACCTCCGGTTTCCTCGAAGGAAACGGCTTCTTAGTCATTCGTGGCTGTGAAGTCCGCCTTCTCGCAAATGTTCCCATGCTCGGTGCTATCATAAACAAACCGCTTAAGTATTATCCGATTAACCTGGTTTCCAGCGAGTTGGCACTAGGAAACCCGGCTCACTCAACATGTTCTCGGTTCATAAAGATTCAATTGAATATCCTTTACAGATCCTAAACTGCTATCCAGATCCGTGCTTTCATAGTCACTCGGTGCTTCAAAAGATAGATCCGGTTCTGGGTAACCTGAACGTCCTGTTCCGTTCAATACTTGCAAATTGCTTACCACGGCTGCTGCAACTCCAAAAAATCTTTGTTGCTTGGAAACTATCCTTGAATTGATTTCCTGCCATCCTGAGAATAGGTGCAATCCGCATCTCGGAATAAATATCTCGGTCGCATTGCAGAAAGGATATCATTTGTATTGTCCTGGATTCAGCAGGTCCCGCAATCTAGTTATAAATGAATTCTCCGTTCCCGAAAGATAAACATCGATTCTGCAGTTCAATCTGATTGTCAATGTCGGCCATAAAATCTCAATCAGAGTTCCCGTGAAACCCAATAAGTTCCATATTACAATGCATCCGTTAAGTCAATTTCCTTGCACATCTTAAATCGCATCCGGATCCTGTAAGAATCTCGTGTTCCGTACGCTCAAAGATAAACCATGGTCTGAAGTCTCAAGTCGTTTGCAGTGAATCTCACACATCTTCAATTCTTTATCAAATTCACACATCATCGAGATTTACAGCTTAGATTCACACAATTTCAGTAAAGGCTAAACCGTATCGTTCATATGCAGTTGCCGTATTGATAAGAATTTGTCGTTACTTCTGTGTATCATCACCTCCAATGCATTGCTAGGATTAAATCCTTATCGTTCTACACTATATCAATTATAAATTCTAAAGTACCGTCACAATCACCTGGTTCGGTATGAAGTTCTGAGGTTGTCAGTTAACCTACATTTTTCCACGCGCAGTACTTGCTACAAATGCCTAATTTCAGTCCTGAATTTACATCCTTGATCACGGAATAGGGCACGTAAATAAACCCACGGCTCTATAGGTAATCGATATCAATACTATTATTTCTCTGATATCCTAATACTCAGCGTTATTCTGATGAATCTGTTTTCCTGATTGGCAAGCATGAACCATCTTTGGACAGAAACGCGGCATCGATCAAATCTCAGTCCAAGGATAACTCTCTACATATCCTTGAATTCGAGGTTAATATGTCCGTGTCCAAGCTATGATCACATCACAAATATGCTTTGTATTGAAACTATCATTGATTTTACATAGAATCTCACTCGTGAAACAGGATCGTGCATCATAGGTAAATCCTCCGGGTTCTCCGTGGAAAGGATCGAATCGATTCTTTGTTGTGTCCAGTTCTGGGTATGCGTACGTGCAGGTCCGAATTCTACATCTTTAAAGTCTGCTTCACTCGGGCATCTGTGGCTATCATAGAGTAAATCCTCCGGGTCTCCGTGGAAAGGATAAATCCGATGCTTTGTTGGTGTCCAGCCTTATTGCCATTGGCAACGGGCTGCAACTCAAATCACTGCTCAGAGTCCAATCAATTCCTGAATAATTTTAAACATCGAATGCTTAAACTGCGGCATGTGGCTATCCATAAAGTAAATCCTCCGGGTTCTCTTGAAAGGATATGAATCCGATGTCTGTTGGTGTCCAGCCTGAAGTATGCGCCATTTGAAGTCACGCGCTGCAACCTCCAAAATATGCTTTGACTCGGCATTTGCCGATCCGTATCCATTTGAATAATTTTTCATGAGACATCTTGAAAACTGCGTGAAACCGCGGCATCCGTGCTATCATAGGTAAATCCTCCGGGTTCTCCGTGGAAAGGATATGAACCGATGTCTTCGTGGTGTCAGCTCTGGATATGGTCACTGTCGGTCCGCAGTTCACATCTTTCAAAGTATGCTTTCACTCTTCCAAAATAACACACACATTTGAATTATTTTAAAACAGGCATTTTAAGAACAGTTTCAAATAGCGGCACCGTACCATCATAAAATCGTCATCCGGGTTCTCGGGTGAGGATAGGAATCCTCGTGTTCGGTGTCTGCGTTCTGGTATGCAGTCACTGTGCAGTGCCGCACTGCTGTATCTTTCAAAGTATCGTTTCACTCGGCATTTGCGACTCCACATCTTTTGAATTATTGCATCGCTGTAGATATCTTGAACATAGCGTCAAACCGAAACACCCTGCAGTCATAAGAGTATTCCAGGGTTCTTCGGGGTAGGTATGAATCTTAACTTCTTTTCTTTCACTTCGATGCATGTGCCGGTGATATTCCGTACAGCATTTCGTCCGTCAATTCTGTTCACGGCTTTTGAATTCATACATTTGTAATACGAATAGGTAACTGAACACCGGTGACAGCAGATCTGGGCCTCTTGGAAATGAATCGTTTAATTTGATCTTATAATGGTTCAATTTCATTTCCTAATTTCACCTCTAATGCCGTTCGTTTTTGAATACGCTTCAGAAAACTACTTTTATCACTCGTTTTCATACACCACTGAACCACCGCATATCTGAAAACAGGACAAAACCGCGGCTCGTGGCTATCTAAAGTAAATCCTCGGTTCCCGGGAAAGGATATAATCCTCGTCTTCGTATTCGCAGTTTAAGTAGCCGCTCGTATCTTCCGCACCCGGCGTCCTCCAAAGTAAGCTTTATTCGACATGCAAACAAATGCCTCCATTTTTTTTTTTCCATGTGCATATCCTGAAAACTGGTCATCCGGCATCTGTGGCTATCAAGAGTAAATCCCCGGGTTCTCCTGAAGGATGATCCGAGTCTTCGTTGGTGTCAGCCTAATATGCGGCCCTTTATGCACGGTGCCCAAACATTACGCTTGCTAACATACTTTAAATTCCGTCTTTGAAACTAGACCGGCATCGTGTATCATCGAGTAACCTCCGGGTTCTCCGGGAAAGGATAAATCGATGTTTCGCTGGTGCAGCCTAGATGCGGTCCCTGTGAGGTCCGGTCACCTCAAGCTGTCTCCGGGCCGCATTACCGTCAGATATCCATTGGTTATTCTGATCTATGCGACCCGTCGTGCTTGGTAAATCGGTTTCCGAAGGATATCGTGTTTGTAGTGTGGCTGTCAATTCTCTTAATCCTTCCGATGTTAATAAATCCTCCGTTCTCCGTGAAGATAGTGTTTTGTGTCACCGAAGTATCGGCCATTGCCACGGGCTGCAACCAAATATCTTGACTCGGCTTGCCAATAATCGAATATTTATGCAACTAGCGAACCGGCCTGCTATCTAAATCTGTCGGAAGGATAACCAGTCTGCGTGTCAGTATGCGTGTTCCGCATTCAATCTAATTCTCACATCTGTGGCTATAATAATCCTCGGTTCCGTGAAAGGATGATCGATGCTGTGTGTCAGTTGTGCTCACTGTGGTCTTCTCATCTCAAGTCCCTCCGCTTGTGTATCTATATCTCGGTTCTCCTTTGAAAAGATGATCATGTTTTTGGTATCTTTGTAGTCTCTGGTCGCAATTCATCTTCAACTGCTTTCCCGGCATCGTGGCTATAATAAACCGTTCCGGAGATGATCGTACCGTTGTGTCGCCGTTCACCGCTCGTGCGTGCAACATCTTGACTCGCATTTGCCGATCGTATCATTGATTTAACTGGCACATCTGTGAACGCATCATAAACTCCGGTCTCGGAGGATATGATGATGTCTTCGTGCAGCTATGCGGCCTGGTCGTTCATCTTTAATTCTTTCACTCCGGCATCGTGGCTATCATAGAGTAAATCCTCGGTTCTCCGTGGAAAGGATACGAATCCGATGTCTTTGTTGGTGTCAGTTCTGGAGTATGCGGTCACTGTCAGGTCCGCAATCTACATCTTCAAAGTCTGCTCACTCCGCGGCATCTGTGGCTATCATAAAGTAAATCCTCGGTTCTCCGTGGAAGGATACGAATCCGATGTCTTTGTTGTGTCAGTTCGGATATGCGGTCCTCTGCAGGTCCCGCAATTCTAATCTTTAAAGTCTGCTTCACTCCGCGGCATCTGTGGCTATCATAGAGTAAATCCTCGGGTTCTCCGTGGAAAGGATATGAATCGATGTCTTGTGGTGTCAGCCCTGAAGTATGCGGCCACTTTGCAAGTGCCACGCGGCTGCAACTCAAATATGCTTTGACTCGGCATTTGCCGAATACACGTATCCATTTGAATAATTTTACACTGAGCACATCTTGAAAACTAGCGTGAAACCGCGGCATCCGTGCTATCATAAGAGTAAATCCTCCGGTTCTCCGTGGAAAGGATATGAATCCGATGTCTTCGCTGGTGTCAGCTCTGGGTATCGGTACTGTGCAGGTCCGCAGTTCTACATCTTTCAAAGTATGTTTCACTCTTATCCGAAATACACACACACATTTGAATTATTTTAAAACAGAGCATGTCTTAAGACAGTTTCAAATGCGGCATCCGTGCCATCATAAAATACGTCATCCGGGTTCTCGGGTAGGATAGAATCCTCGTGTTCGGTAGTCTGCCGTTCTGAGTATGCAGTCACTGTGCATGTGCCGCACTGCTGTATCTTTCAAAGTATCGTTTCACTCGGCATGTTCGAACTCACACATCTTTTGAATATTGCATCGTGTAGATATCTTGAACACTAGCTAAACCGAAAACGTGGCAGTCATAAGTAATCACAGGGTTCTCGGGTGAGGGTATGAACCTAACTTTTCTTCCTTCAATGATTGTCACGTGATATTCGTAGCAATTTGTCCGTCGAATTCTGTTACGGCTTTTGATTCATACATTTGAATAATACGAATAGAGCTAAACGTGAACACGGTCAAACCGCAGCATCTGTGGGCTCTCATATTGGTAAATCGATACGTTTAAATTTGATCGTTATAATGGTTACAATTTCATTCTAATTCTACCTCTAATGCGTTCGTTTGTTGAATACGCTTCAAAGAAACTACTTTATCACTCGTTTCACACCGAACACTCGCATATCGAAACGGACAAACCGCGGCATCCGTGGCTATCAAGAGTAAATCCTCCGGTTCCCGGGAAGGATAGAATCCTCGTCTTCGTATTCGCCAGTTGAAGTACGCGGCACCGTGCTATTCCGCACGCCGGCGTCCTCAAGTAGCTTAATTGAATGCCAAACAAATGCCTCCATTTTGTTTATTTCCTTGTCATATCTTGAACGCGTCTATCCGCATCTGTGGCTATCATAGAGTAAATCCTCCGGGTTCTCCGTGGAAAGGATAGAACGATGTCTTCGTTGGTGTCAGTTCAGTATGCGGACTTTGCAGGTCCGCAATTCACATTTTCAAGGTCTTCTTTATCCGGCATCGTGGCTTATCATAGAGTAAATCCTCCGGGTTCTCCGTGAAGGATATGAATCCGATGTCTGCTGGTGTCCAGTTCTGGAGTATGCGGCGTCACTGTTACGGTCTGAAATTCCTAATATTCAAGTCTGCCTACACCGCGGCATCTGTGGCTATCATAGAGTAAATCCTCCGGGTTCTCCGTGGAAAGGATAAATCCGATGTCTTTGTTGGTGTCAGTCTGAGTATGCGGTCACTTGCAGGTCCCGCAATTCTACATCTTTCAAAGTCTGCTTCCTCCCGGCATCTGTGGCTATCATAAGAGTAAATCCTCCGGGTTCTCGTGGAAAGGATATGAATCGATGTCTTGTTGGTGTCCAGCCTGAGTATGCGGCCATTTCAAGTGCCACCGCTCAACCTCCAAAATATGCTTTGACTCGGCATTTGCCGAATACACGTATCCATTTGAATAATTTTACACTGAGCACATCTTGAACTGCGTGAAACCGCGGCATCCGTGGCTATCAGAGTAAATCTCGGTTCTCGGAAAGGATTGAATCCGATGTCTTCGCTGGTGTCAGCTCTGGAGTATCGGTACTGTGCAGGTCCGCAGTTCTACATCTTTCAAAGTATGTTTCACTCGTTATCGAAAATACACACACATTTGAATATTTAAAACAGGCATCTTAGAACAAGTTTCAATACGGCATCCGTGATCTAAATTCATCGGGTTCTCGGTGGATAGAACTCTGTGGAGTCTCCGTTCTGTTGCAGTCTGTCATTGCGCACGCTGTATCTTTCAAGTATCGTTTCCTCGGCATGTTGCGAACTCACATCTTTTTGATTATTCCGTGTAGATATCTTGAACATAGCGTCAAACCGAAACACCTGGCATCATAAGTAATTCCACAGGTTCTTCGGGAAGTATGATCCTATCTTTTTTCCACTTCGAATGCATGTTGTCACGTGTATTCCGCAGCAATTTGTCTCGAATTCTGTTACACGCTTGATTCTACATCCATTTGAATAATGAATAGGAGCTAAACGTGAACACTCGGTCAAACGCAGCATCTGTGCTCATATGTAAATCGATAGTTAATTTGATCGTTATAAGGTTAATTCATATCCTATTTGCACTCTAATGCAGTTCGTTTGTTGAATACGCTTCAAAGCACTTTATCACTGTTTCATACACACTGAACCACTCATATCAGAAAACTGCGACAAACGCGGCATCTGCTATCATGAGTAAATCCTCCGTTCCGGAAGAGGATATAATCCTCGTCTTCGTATGCCAGTGAGTACGCGAATGTTCCCCGGCGTCCTCAAGTGCTTTAATTCGACATGATGTCCATTTATCACCTTATATCTGCCGTTATCGCACTGGTTCAGGTAAATCTCTTTCGTAAGGATAGATCGATGTCTCGTGTCAGTCTATTGGCACTGCAGGTCCCAATTCTACATCTTTCAGCTGCTTTATCCGGCATCTGTGGCTATCTAAAGTAAATCCTCCGGGTTCTGTGGAAGGATATGAATCGATGTCTTCGTGGTGTCCAGCCTAAGTATGCGGCCACTTGCGTCCGCGGCTCAACTCAAAACATGTTTGACTCGGCATTGCCGAATACATATCCATTTGAATATTTTTACTGGCATCTTGAAAACTGCGTGAAACCGCGGCATCCGTGCTATCATAAGAGTAAATCCTCGGTTCTCCGTGGAAGGATAGAACGATGTCTTGTGGTGTCCAGTCTGGAGTATGCGTCACTGTAGGTCCCAATTCTACATCTTCAAGTCTGCTTTCACTCCGCGGCATTGTGGCTATCATAGAGTAAATCCTCCGGGCTCTCTCGTGGAAGGATATGAATCCGATGTCTTCGTTGGTGTCAGCCTGAGTATGCGCCACTTGCAAGTTCCCACGCTGAACCCCAAAATAGCTTTCTCGGTTTCCGAATACCGATCTTTGAATATTTAACTGGCAATCTTGAAACAGCGTTAAACCCGGCATCGTGCTATCAAAAATCCTCCGGTTCTCGGGAAGGATAGAACCTGTCTTCTGGTCCGCTCTGTATGGTGTTCGTTCCGTACATCAACTGCTCACCCGATCTGTGGCTATCATAAGAGTAAATCCTCCGGGTTCTCCGTGGAAAAGGATACGAATCCGATGTCTTTGTTGGTGTCCAGTTCTGGAGTATGCGGTCACTTGCAGGTCCCGCAATTCTACATCTTTCAAAGTCTGCTTCACTCCGCGGCATCGTGGCTATCATAAGAGTAAATCCTGGGTTCCGTCTGCTTTCACTCCGCGGCATCTGTGGCTATCATAAGAGTAAATCCTCCGGGTTCTCCGTGGAAAGGGATATGAATCCGATGTCTTCGTTGGTGTCCAGCCCTGAAGTATGCGGCCACTTTGCAAGTGCCACGCGGCTGCAACCTCCAAAATATGCTTTGACTCGGCATTTGCCGAATACACGTATCCATTTGAATAATTTTTACACTGAGCACATCTTGAAAACTAGCGTGAAACCGCGGCATCCGTGGCTATCATAAGAGTAAATCCTCCGGGTTCTCCGTGGAAAAGGATATGAATCCGATGTCTTCGCTGGTGTCCAGCTCTGGAGTATGCGGTACTGTGCAGGTCCCGCAGTTCTACATCTTTCAAAGTATGGTTTCACTCGTTATCCGAAAATACACACACACACATTTGAATTATTTTAAAACAGAGCATGTCTTAAGAACAAGTTTCAAATAGCGGCATCCGTAGCCATCATAAAAATACGTCATCCGGGTTCTCCGGGGTAGAGGATAGGAATCCCTCGTGTTCGGTAGTCTGCCGTTCTGTAGTATGCAGTCACTGTGCATGTGCCGCACTGCTGTATCTTTCAAAGTATCGTTTCACTCGGCATGTTGCGAACTCACACATCTTTTTTGAATTATTGCATCGCTGTAGATATCTTGAACACTAGCGTCAAACCGAAACACCCGTGGCAGTCATAAGAGTAATTCCACAGGGTTCTTCGGGGTAAGGGGTATGAATCCCTTAACTTCTTTTCTTTCCACTTCGAATGCATGTTGTCACGGTGATATTCCCGTACAGCAATTTCGTCCGTCGAATTCTGTTACACGGCTTTTCGAATTCATACATCCATTTGAATAATACGAATAGGAGCTAAACGTGAACACTCGGGTCAAACTGCAGCATCTGTGGGCTCTCATAATGGTAAATCGAATACGTTTAAATTTGATCGTTATAATGGTTACAATTTCATATCCTAATTCTGCACCTCTAATGCAGTTCGTTTGTTGAATACGCTTCAAAGAAAACTACTTTTATCACTCGTTTTCATACACCACTGAACCACTCGCATATCATGAAAACTAGCGACAAAACCGCGGCATCCGTGGCTATCATAAGAGTAAATCCTCCGGGTTCCCCGGGGAAGAGGATATGAATCCCTCGTCTTCGGTATTCGCCAGTTGTGAAGTACGCCGGCATCGTGCATGTTCCGCACGCCGGCGTCCTCCAAAGTAAGCTTTAATTCGACATGTGCCAAACAAATGCCTCCATTTTATTTATTTTCACCTTGTGCATATCTTGAAAACTAGCGTCTATCCGCGGCATCTGTGGCTATCATAAGAGTAAATCCTCCGGGTTCTCCGCGGAAAAGGATACGAATCCGATGTCTTCGTTGGTGTCCAGTTCTGCAGTATGCGGTCACTGTGCAGGTCCCGCAATTCTACATCTTTCAAAGTCTGCTTTACTCCGCGGCATCTGTGGCTATCATAAGAGTAAATCCTCCGGGTTCTCCGTGGAAAGGGATATGAATCCGATGTCTTCGTTCGTGTCCAGCCCTAAAGTATGCGGCCACTTTGCAAGTGCCGCGAGACTGCAACCTCCAAAACATTTTTGACTCGGCATTAGCAGAATACATAAATCCATTTCAATTATTTCTACACTGAGCACATCTTGAAAACTAGCGTGAAACCGCGGCATCCGTGGCTATCATAAGAGTAAATCCTCCGGGTTCTCCGTGGAAAGGGTTATGAATCCGATGTCTTCGTTGGTGTCCAGCCCTAAAGTATGCGGCCACTTTGCAAGTGCCGCGCGGCTGCAAACTCCAAAATATGCTTTGACTCGGCATTTGCCGAATACACATATCCATTTTAATTATTTTTACACTGAGCACATCGTGAAAACTTGCGTGAAACCGCGGCATCCGTGGCTATCATAAGAGTAAATCCTCCGGGTTCTCCGTGGAAAAGGATATGAATCCGATGTCTTCGCTGGTGTCCAGCTCTGGAGTATGCGGTCACTGTGCAGGTCCCGCAGTTCTACATCTTTCAAAGTATGCTTTCACTCGTTATCCGAAAACACACACACACACATTTGAATTATTTTAAAACAGAGCACGGTTTAAGAACAAGTGTCAAACAGCGGCATCCGTGGCTATCATAAGAATAAGTCATCCGGGTTCCCCGGGGAAGAAGATAGGAATCCCTCGTGTTCGGTAGTCTGCCGTTCTGTAGTATGCAGTCACTGTGCATGTGCCGCACAGCTGTATCTTTCAAAGTATCGTTTCACGCGGCATGTTCCGAACTCACAAATCTTTTTGAATTATTGCATCGCTGTGGATATCTTGAACACTGGCGTCAAACCGAAACACCCGTGGCAGTCATAAGAGTAATTCCACAGGGTTCTTCGGGGTGAGGGGTATGAATCCCTTAACTTCTTTTCTTTCCACTTCGAATGCATGTTGTCACGGTGATATTCCCGTACAGCAATTTCGTCCGTCGAATTCTGTTACACGGCTTTTGAATTCATACATCCATTTGAATAATACGAATAGGAGCTAAACGTGAACAATCGGGTCAAACCGCAGCATCTGTGGGTTCCCATAATGGTAAATCGAATACGTTTAAATTTGATCGTTATAATTGTTACAATTTCATATCCTAATTCTGCACCTCTAATGCAGTTCGTTTGTTGAATACGCTTCAAAGAAAACTACTTTTATCACTCGTTTTCATACACCACTGAACCACTCGCATATCATGAAAACTAGCGACAAAACCGCGGCATCCGTGGCTATCATAAGAGTAAATCCTCCGGGTTCCCCGGGGAAAAGGATATGAATCCCTCGTCTTCGGTATTCGCCAGTTGTGAAGTACGCCGGCACCGTGCATGTTCCGCACGCCGGCGTCCTCCAAAGTAAGCTTTAATTCGACATGTGCCAAACCAAAGCCTCCATTTTATTTATTTTCACCTTGTGCATATCTTGAAAACTAGCGTCTATCCGCGGCATCTGTGGCTATCATAAGAGTAAATCCTCCGGGTTCTCCGTGGAAAAGGATACGAATCCGATGTCTTCGTTGGTGTCCAGTTCTGGAGTATGCGGTCACTGTGCAGGTCCCGCAGTTCTACATCTTTCAAAGTATGCTTTCACTCATCCGAAAACACACACACACACACACACATTTGAATTATTTTAAAACAGAGCATGTCTTAAGAACAAGTGTCAAACAGCGGCATCCGTGGCCATCATAAGAATACGTCATCCGGGTTCTCCGGGCAAGAGGATAGGAATCCCTCGTGTTCGGTAGTCAGCCGTCTTGACGTATGCAGTCATTGCGCAAGTGCCGCATACCTGCATTCTCTAAAGTATGCTTCCACGCGGCATACGTCGAACACACACATGCATTTGAAATATTTTAACACTGAGCATATCTGCAAAACTAGCTTCAAACCGCGGCATCCGTGGCTATCATAAGAGTAATTCCTCCGGGTTCTCCGAGGAAAAGTATATGAATGATTCTGTTGAAATCATAAGAATAAATTTACCGGGTTCTTAGGTGTGAAGGGTTGGAATCGCTCATCTACTGTTGTTTCTTTTTCCGAGGCCTTTGGTGGCCGTGCTTATGCCGTACGGCAATTTCCTCGAAAGTTTGCTGTTACTCGTTAAGAAACTAACACATATTTCCATTTTAATTATTTCGAAGCGGATCATATCTGGAAAGCAAGCTTCAAACCGCGGCATCCGTGGCTTTCATAAGAGTAATTCCACCGTGTTCCCTGGTGTCAAGAATATGAATCCCTTATCTTTGGTTGTCTCGAGTTTGGAGGCATCTGGTCACCGTGCTGTTGCCGCGCGGCAACGTCCTCCGAGGTATGCTGTTGCTCGGTATGAGCCGAACACAAATCTATTTGATTTATTTGAGAAGTGAGCATATAAAAACAAGAGTCAAATCGCGGCATCCGTTTGTATAATAAGAGTTTATCCACCGTGTTCTCCGGGTGTAGTAATTTGAATATCTGATCTACGGTTATCTCCATTTCGGTGGCATTTAATCACCGTGCTATTGCCGCACGACAACTTCCTCCAAGGTATGCTGATGCTCGGCTTTTGCCGAACACATACATCTAATAGAAATATTTTGATATTGAACTAATCTTAAAAACTAGGGACAAACCGCGGCATGCGTGGCTATCTTAAGAGTAAATCGAACGGGTTCTTGTGGGTCAAGGATATGAATCCCTTATCTTCGGTCTCCAGTTCTGATTCTTGTGTCACCGTGCTATTGCCGCACGGCAGCTGCGTCTAATTTATGCCGTAATTCGATATGTGCCAAACACATATTTTCATATGAATTATTTAGCAAACTGAAGTCTGTAGATTCAGTTTTCCCTCGCCATGCCTTTGTATTTCATTCCGTGAGTGGTGGCTATGGTATGAGTGTATCTCCTGCTCACTCCGTGTGTGGGAATATTAATTCTCATTTCTTCGTGACGTTTACATGCCAGAGTCGAGATTCGATTCTGAAATGCCAATACTGGCAAAATATTAGTGTTGTGAAATAAAGGTCGAATAATTAAGAGTTCAATCGATAATACACAACTATTTCATATCTCACGTCTGCATCTCTCTTGCAGATGGATATTTTGTTTTCTCCAGTTCGGGAGCATGTGGTTACCGTTCTTGTGGCGCACGACAACTTCCTCGACTCAGCATGTTCTGAACACATATTTCCATTGGGAATATTTTAAAAACTGATCGTAGTGGATTCATTTGCATCTCCCTATGCCTTAAGAATTTCATTCCGTCAGTGGTGGCTTTCGTATGAGCAAATCTTCTGCGCACGCCAGGTGTTAGGATTATTGATATCCCTGTCGTTCGAGGGGTTTACAGTCCTGATTCGAGAGTAGGCTTTGATATGTGAGTGCTGGCAAAGGATAATAGCTTCGAAATCTTGCTGGCCTATTCTTTTTTGTCATTAAACGTGTATAGGCAAAGGTCTTGTGTACTGGGATATGTAGTTGTGTTCTTTTTTTGGATCTACTCTTGACAGTTATCTTGGAATGTTTATCGTGTCAGTCTTGTTCGCTAAATCTGTGATGATACTTGGAGCCTGTTCTTTCTTGTTTGTGTTTGTCAACCTGCTGTCAATGAGGTGGGAGTCGATGAGTGTGTTGTTGAGAATCGCGCAACAAACAATAATAATCTTTTGCTTCTGGTTGGCATCTTTTAGAAGTCGGCTAGTTGTTAAATCTGGAGAGATGCGCTAGGAATCTTACCCCAAGGGTTAACTGGTGGAAACAACTCATGATTGCTGATCTTTAACTTTTAGACACAGGTAACAGGAGTGTATCAAAATGGAATTTTGATAAATGGAAGGAAGAGTCTTTACCCTAATAGATACTTGGGTTTATTGTAATCTAAATGTAATACAAAAAACACACACGCATACACATAACAGCTCTTAGCATTTCTACCACATTAGTAGACCGGAATAGTGTGCGGCTTCTCATTCGTCTACAATTTGTCGGATGATTCCTCACACATTCACGGCGTTCACAAACGTTTTTCGGTTTTGCTGAGGGGGTGTTAAGTTTTGAATGCACTTCATTTCTCATTCGCCGTTTTATACATAGCCTCATGAAAACTCGTAGCAGCGCCATCTTTGCCGTTCCGCAAGTCCAACGCAGCGGAACAAAATGTTTTCGCCGTGTTGTTCATTTCGTTTTTTTTTTTTCATGAGTTTACCGTAATTTTACAGGTATCGCGTCGTGTGTCGTAAAATCTAAATATTACAGTGATGTAACTTGGGGAAATAAGCATATACACGGGGTGGTACAAGGACGTGATAACACCCCTCGTTATTGTTACGCAACTGTTACGTGGCAAAATTTGAGAATGTTTTGTCTTGGCTAATTGATTACATCAGTCACTGAGTTATCTAGACCTAATTGAAAACATAGAATATCACAAGAGAGGGTGTATTTTGTCCTAGTGCGGTGATGCACACAGTGCACGATCACGATCAGTTTCCCTCACCTATCGCGTCGGCATGCTTCGAAGTGAGTTGTTCTAAATTACATTTGTAAGAGTCTGCTACGTTTTCCGGATCTTCGTTATCTTTTTTCGCAGTTTAGGCTACTGTTCTATAAGGCAGTCGGTTTTTCCTTTGGTAAGGCCTTTTCATCTAAGGCATGTCGCAAAAAAGATAAGATCAACTTGTGCAAATTTTTGTCAATAATTTTCTTGCAAAATATCCTTTTCGTATCAAAAAATGAATTGCTAAGGTAATGTATTGAATGTACATATTATTTTATTGTATTTTCCTAACAAAATTGAAAACAATATGGTTGTTGCAAAATGATAAAACCACTTCACCTAATGCCGAATAAAATGTAGTAATAGCGTGATGTAACGAAAATTAGATATGTCTGAAACCGTGTAAATTTCTCACTTTTCATCCTTACCGTTTTTCGTTTTTATGGGATCTGTGCTAATGGAGTGGGATCAGTTTTTATTGATTTTCCGCACACTTGGCGATATTACTGCGGCCGGATACCCATCTTGACGCCAACCACAGGGCACATTACACAACCGCATTACTCATAGACAACATACACAACCATGCCCGAAGCGGGAATCGATCGTTCAATCCGAGGCCGCCTCGGCACCACTGCCTTAGCGATCTCGGCTACCCGGATCGGCAAACTCCGTGAACATTTCTCGTATTTCGTGTAAATGCCCTCTTTATTTTCAATAATGAAAGGAATTTATTTACCATTTTCAACTGAACCACTGCTGTATCTTGCAAAGGATTGATAAATCCCAGCACCTCCGTTGCTTTGTTCGGTTGCGAACTGCGATTTGCACACGAAATTTCCATTCTCTTTGAGAAGTAACTGGTGTAATATGAATATTTTTAAGGTATGAACGTTTGTGGGACAATCAGTCAGTTGATGGCGCTTCATCTTTACATGGATGACATGATGCCGTATTATATCCTATTTGCTCTTGCTCATTCTTTCATGAGCCAGGAAATGCGTAAGTACGCGAAATAAGAACTTTCAAATGATACTTATTGAGTATATCAATTTTTTCTTGATATGAGACATTTTAGTATCTCAAGATATTTTGGAAACAACTAGTCTTAAAGGCGGCTCGTTTTTCCAAGTGCAACTACCTTTTACTCGTATCTTCGTGAGGAGTTAGGAGTTATTGAATCTCTTCCAGGCAATCACAGCTGCTTTAACCAGCAGCTAGTGTTAAATCAAGGCATTGAACGCGAACTCGAAAGTGCATTCATGATTTGCCCATTCTTCTGGAGAAGCAGCTTGGATATTTCTGACGGAGAAGCAACTTGTTTAATCGCGAAGGAATGTTTTAGATGTATCTAATATTCCAAAACTAGCATATATCTGTTAATGTCGGAACGTTTTTTGGGAACATATAAAGGTTTTGCACATATTTTTTTAAAGTTACCTGTCGTTTGTTGAGAGGCGAAATCGTAATGTCAAATCAAATCGAATCTTCAAATCAAATAGAGTTGTAACTAACGAAGGAGTGTTAAATCATAGCACATATTATTAAGGTTGACACGAACTGCAAAATGCACTCGGCATTTGCATTTTCGCGGAGAAAAAATCAATCCAATCTTGCCCGATGTAAAATACTTCTTGTATGTTACTTTTTACACCTCCTTGATGTATTATATTCCGGAATTTTTCTTCAATTTCGTCCTTCCTCCTTAGGATGAAATTCTTTATTTTTAATATCAAGTAGTTTTTCTTTTCCGCTCGTAGCTGTCCCTCAGATCTTTCTTCCAACCATTCTATTTTTCGTTTAGTGGTTTTCACATCTTGTGCTAGTTCTTCATTCTGCTCTTGTTTCTGTTTCTCTTTTTTTTTTAAATTTTTTTGAATTTTTCCTTTTTTTTTCTTTCACTTTTTTATTAACTCTTTTTTTTTCTCATTTCTTGCCGGAACGTGTCTGCTTCTTTTCTAATTTTCCCTACTTCTCTGCAGCGCCTCTGACCGGGAGGTCCTAGGTTCGAGTCCTGATGGTGGCAGGATTTTCGACAATAGCTTTTCAGCTAGGACGAATTCAGTCGCTCTCTGGAGGAGAATTCTAGCGGCCCACTGCTCTGATTGGTAGTTTTCCGTGGTTTCTCCGATCAACACCAGGCGAATGCCGGAGCAGTACCCTAACAAACGGGCCACGGACCGCGCGCAATCTCTCCTTTATCTTCCTTGTCCTACCCTCTTACACACACTTACACTAACGTGCACTACACTACCACATATTCCGGGCGACCGGTCGGGAGCTTAGAGCTTGTCCCGGCTAGGGCGGTCCCCCGCTGGTGGGAGAGTCTTGGTTAGGGGGAAACCCTAGTAGCCGACGGTAGGTCGGCGCCGGATCTCGCCATCCAGCGGGAGATCACCGCCATCTCCCAAGGAAAAACATGCACTACACCAACGGGACTAATGAGCAAAGCAGTTGACGTGCCCGGAAACACGAAAAAATCAATCAAACCCTACTTCTCTCTTCAAGTCGTCTTTCATTTCTTATTTGAGTCCTTCTATGCCCTTCATAATTTCTACGAATAGTTCAGCGTAATCTTCATAATTTTTTTTCGGGGGGGCATTTTGTATTTCCCGCTTATTTTCTTCTACAAACGTCTTTTCTGGAAGCGGCTTCTTCAGATGTCTCTGTCGTCTCGTCCTAGTCACCTCGCCACTCCACAGATAGCATTCGTGTCTATCGCACCGTCGTCTTCTACCCGCAATTAGCTATTTCAATCTGACGTACTCTAACTTCACTTCGCTTTGCGTATTTTGTCATGCAGCGTACTTTTTATAGGCAGCGACCTCGAAGTCCCTACCACGGTATGAGTGACGTCTCTTCTTGCTTCTTCTTTGAGCAGCCACCTTCAGACTCGTTGTTCACTCTGACTTGGATAGTTGTTAAAAACTGCAGCCACTATATGTGTGTATATACATACATAATGCATACATACATACACATACATACATACACACACATACACGTATGAGCAATCTTTCCAATTAAGTTTATATACAATCTTTGACTTTTGTAATTTGCCAGATTGCTCTTTTTATGGGAAATGAACCTATCCTTAATGTGAATACCATTGTAAACATACAATGTCCACATCTGTTTCAATCTCGTAGTTCATTGTGGTACGTAGGTAAACAATGGATCTAATAGTCTCAACGGAGTGGCTTTTTTGTACAAAAAAGCGACAAATATGAACAAAATTCTGGCTCATTGTATTTGGTTGAAAGTAATAAAAGGTGTTCCTTCGTTTTCATTTTCCACTGAACCACTGCTGTAACTTGCAAAAGCGTATTCAATCACGTCACCTTCGTTTCTTGTTGGGTCGTGTCACCACGTTGGGCGCAAACTGCAATACGCACTCGGATGTTTCCGAAGGGAGAAAACGCATTTTCCTCTTGAACGAATATTTTAAATGAATCTAAAATTCGCAAGAAGCATATATCTGTCAGTCGCAGAGATTTTTAGGTACATATCCAGGATTTGTATTCTGACGTGCTTCTTTCTAATGCATCTGTTCGTTAATAATAAGGTTGAAATGTATTAAGACTTGTTAAATCTCACTGGCATACCTCAAATCAATCGCTGCTGTCACCAGCAAAGTGTGTTAATGCAGGGCACCTTCGTTTCTTACGTTGGACGCAAACTGCAAAACGTACTCGATATTTTCATTCTTTCGGAGAACCGCTTCAGGTGTTTCCAAGAAACCACTTTCCTCTTGAATGAATATATACTAAACGAATCTAAAGTTCCCAAGAAGTATTTATCTGTAAATGTCACCCAAGATTTTTAGGTACATATACAGGATTTGTATTCTGTCGTCTTTCTTTCTAATGCACCTGTTCGTCAATCATGTTCAGATGTATTGGATCTTGTAAGATCGTACAAGCGTTTTTCAAAGCAATCGCTCGTGTCACTAAGTAAGTGTGTTAAATCACACCCCTTCGTTTCCTACATTGGGTGCGAACTGCAAAACGCACTCGTGATTTTTATTGTCCCAGAGAAGCGTTTCGGATGTTTTCGAAGGGAGAAAACGCATTTTCGTCTTGAACGAATATTTTAAATGAATCTAAAATTCGCAAGAAGCATGTATCTGTCAGTCGCAGAGATTTTTAGGTACATATCCAGGATTTGTATTCTGACGTGCTTCTTTCTAATGCACCTGTTCCTTGTATTAGGACTTGTTAAATCTTACTGGCAGGTCTCAAATAAATCATTGCTGTCACCAGCAATGTGTGTTAATGCAGGGCACCTTCGTTCTTACGTTGGACGCAAACTGCAAAACGTACTTGATATTTTCATTCTTTCGGAGAACCGCCTCAGGTGTTTCCAAGAAACCACTTTTCTCTTGAACGAATATACATTAAATGAATCTGAAATTACCCAAGAAGTATATATCTGTAAATGTCACCCAAGATTTTTAGGTACATATTCAGGATTTGTATTCTGTCGTCTTTCTTTCTAATGCACCTGTTCGTTAATCATGTTGAGATGTATTAGACCTTGGAAGATCGTGAAAAGAATTTTTCAAATCAATCGCTCCTTTCTGTAACAAAGTGTGTTAAATCAGATACCTTTGTTTCTTGCGTTGGGCGCAAACTGCAAAATGCACCCGGAATTTCCGCTCCTCCGGAGAAGCCTCGCATTTCTTACTAATGCACCTGTCCGTTGATCATAGAGTTAAGGTATATTAGGACTCGTGAAATCATACTGGCAATCCTCAAATTCTGATAAATAATTGATGGACCATCTTTTTTTTTTATTCATGGTATGTGATACATGTATGTGCAATACATACATACTATGTGTCATGTTGCAGGTGGTATTTTGGAAAGACTAACTACTATTTTAATAGGCTACACATTTTGCCTTCAAAGGCAACTACTACAGCGTTATAAGGTGTTAGGACTCATTGAATCTCCTATTGTCTCAATCAATTGCAGAATGGAATTTAAGTATTACATTTTGCCGAAGAATTCACTCCATAAATCACACACGAACATTTTTGAAGTACCAGCTATTGCAGGGAAAGTCATGCAGTCGTTATTGCTCTACTTATTTTCTTCGCATGGAATAATATTACATTATATACCCTTTGCCATTATCCGAACAGTCATGGAAAAAAATTAATTTGTACTGAATGGATACTGCATGAGGCTTGAAGTATTACTTTTCCGATCGTAAATTATAATTTTTAATATTACACGTTTGGCAACAACTGTTCTGAGAGGCAGCCTCTTTTTTATTAATCTGTTTCGTTCTTGTGCCGATTTGTTTACTATTGAACTCATCAAGGTCACCAACCCGTCGTCACCCACTGTAGTATTGCTAATGAATCTCATTCATTGGTGATCTGAGCTACAAATGTACACTATATCAAAGGTATCTTGTACCCTCTTTGACTTCACCTCGTCGTTCAACGTGACGTATTTTACGGCACTTTTCGAATATTTCATGTGATAAAAGGGCGTGATAAAACTTCTTTCATAATACGTAAGGCAGTTAAGAATTGATTGATGCTACGTATTTGAGAATTCTTAATGCTCTTATATATTACTCGTATTTCTTGCAACTGTCGTATTTTTATGAAAAAGTAACCAATGGAGTTGTATTGCATTTTCAACTGAAACACTACTGTAGCTTGCAAAAGAGTGTCAAATCAACGGCATCCTTTTACCACGGCATGTTCTTGCTTACGAACTGCAAAATGCGGTTGTTATATTATTCTTCAGAAGAATTCATAACGTCTTACGATTATCATTATGATGATGGCACATTATTTTTGAAGAAGAGTTTGTCGTTTATTAGTTGTAAAGTGAGAAAACTTACTTAATCTCATGTTTCTTCATCGTGAAGGTACTCAGGTTTTTTGTCTTAAAATATCGACGCTATTGGAGAATGATAAATCACATTCTTGATAATCCTCTCAAGATATTGCGACAAATCTCACTTTTTTAAGAATTCTCTTTATTTGCAATTTATTTCTACATAAATATTAGGCAAATGGTTTAATAGTAATATTTACATGTTAATGTTACATGCTAATGTTACTCAACATTAGCATTCCTATTTAAAAAATCGGTTCGTTATATCTAGCCGTTTATGGCGCTGTTTTCTTCTTGTTTCTTCACTATTGTCTAATACATTAATAGCGAATTAATACCACACAAGATTGGATGATTTCCAATCTTGTGTGGTATTTCTGACTCGGGGACGTTGTATCTTCTTTGATGGTCTTGATTTGAAAAACGTTGTGGAGTACTTCGTTGCTGACATACCAGGGTGCATTTCTTACTGATCGAAGATATTTTGACAGAAATCGCTGAAGAATTTCGATGTTGAAGCCGCTGCGTGAGCCCCAAAGTTCAATGCCGTAGGTCCATATGGTATGTAGGATACTTTTATATATAAATATTTGTTTGACAATGATAGTTGGGAGTGTTTACCGATTAGCCATTGGCAGTTTTTAGTTTTTATTTCTAGTTTTTTTTTCTTTTTTTACATGGACTTTCTACGTTATTCTTCTATCGAAATGAGGGGTCTCTTTATTGTTATTGCTGGACAGTCGCCGTTTCTTACGGTGGAGGTCACATGTTTGGATTTTAATTCGTTGATTTTAATGTATCAACGAAAGAGCCGCTGTTTCTACTGCTTCTAATCCTGCTTTGCGATTTTCGCTGGATGCTAGAACTGTCAAATCGGCGAAGGAAAGCTGTTACAACATTGTTTGATGTTCATACATCGTTAATGAAAGTAAGATAAAATATAGATCTCATCACACTTCCTTGAGGGAACTCCAGTTTTTATTAGTCGAAATGAGAACAGGGCTGTTTTATGTTTTACTTGAAAGATTCTGTTAGGTAAATAGGATTTGACAAGGGTGAAGATATGGAATGAAAATATTTTCTTCATTTTATACAACAGCCTTTGATTCCTTATTTTTTTAAAGACGTGTGTCACACGTAGAAATATTGTTGGGCAATATTTTCCATTTCTTAAGTATTCATTAATCACGTATACTATTCTGTGAACTTGATCAATTGTTGAATGTTGTCGGAATCCAGTTTCTTGTCGGAGCTTCTCTAGCACTTTCGAGAGAATCGGTAACATGCTGATCGGTCAGTAGGAAGTCAGATGATGGGATCTTTCTCGCGTTTGGAAAAAGCCATAAATTGCGCCATTTTGCAGTGTGGACGAAAGTATGACATTCTTAGTATTGCATTCTTTATTGATGAAATACGTCTGCAATCAGGTCTTTTTCTTGGAAGATAGATAATCTTCTTTTCAGGATGAGTTTCTCAAGCACTTTCGAGAGAATCGGTAACATGCTGATCGGTCGGTAGGAAGCCTGATGATGCGATCTTTCTCGGGATTTGCAAAACTATAAATTGCGTTATTTTTCAGTGTGGAGGAATGTAATATATTCTTAGTATTGCATTCTTTTTTTATAAAATAAGTTCTAGTGATTTTGATCACGTTTACTATTCTGTGAACTTGTTTAATGGTTTAATGTTGTTGGAATCGAAAATTGATGGTCTGGAATCGGGTCGTTTTCTTGTGAGATAGCTAATCTTTTTCTCAAGATGAGTTTTTCAAGCTTTTCGAGAGAATCGGAAGCTGATCGGTCGGTAGGAAGTCAGGTGAAGGGATTTTTCGCGGGTTTTGGAAAAACTATAAATTTCGCCATTTTGCAGTTTGGGAGAAAGAATGACCTTTGTAGTATTGCATTCATTACACAGGTCTACAAATTAAATTTTTTTGTGAGCTGTTTTACATTCGAAATGTGATTCTAAATATTGCAGTACCCCTGATTTCCAAAATGACCTTCGTTTTTTTCTATCACATCAGGTTCTTTGGCAAATCAAGAATGGAATATCCACATATGTTATTGTTAAAAAATTACCAAATCAGCATTTATGTAATAGTTACAAATGCATTTGTGCGTTTTTGTTGCCAAAAATTTAACATTTCCATTCAGTTTATAAACATACATCAGTAAAATCTTGTTCGCTTAGTTTCAAATGTTTGTCTTTCGGATTTTCTCTTGTGTATTTCCGTAGATTCCCTACACAGCATCCAGCAGTAATCTGCCATCATTGAAATATTCCATCCTCCTTGGTATCTCCTCTCCATTTCTCGAACATCCTGGTGAAATCTCTCCTTGTTCTTCATTTAATGCCCCAGGTTGTTAGGAAATACATCCAAATGTGAAAAAAGGAAGTGTAATTTGTGACTCGTGTGGCATCCCAAAGTTCTGAACTCCCGTAACATGTTGTTCACAATTTTGACATAATCAGGATGTTTATTATTTCCTAGAAAATTGTCCATAACTTCTTTAAATGCATTCCAAGCATTTTTCTCTTTAGAAGTCATATTAGTCAAATTCCCTGTCTGTAGTTAAAGCTCTGATTTGAGGACCCACAAACATTTCTTCTTTAATTTTTGCTTCAGACTGAGCAGGAAATTTGTGGCTGAGATATTTAAAACAATCATCTTGGTTAAGACCTTTCACAAACTGCTTCATTATACCAAGTTTTATATGAAGAAGTGGCAAAATTATTT
Source organism: Teleogryllus oceanicus (assembly GCA_964035755.1). Lineage (NCBI taxonomy): Eukaryota > Metazoa > Arthropoda > Insecta > Orthoptera > Gryllidae > Teleogryllus > Teleogryllus oceanicus. The sequence continues at coordinate 255,322,339 of CAXIVR010000001.1, read as the reverse complement.
TCTTACGATTCACAAGGCTATCCCTTACTTCCTGTTGTTACTTCCTGGTGTTCGTACTTTCTGGTGTTAAACTGTCTCTTTCGGGCCATTGTTTTTGTTTCCAATATTTTTCTCTTACCCTGCTATCCCACTCACATATAGCATGGATATTTCGTGAATCCTTGTTGTCCTAACTTTCAAATCTCCACAATATAACCACTGATGCTCAACATACTTAATTTTCTCCAAAACAAACTTCAAACTTTCATAGCTTTCTTTCAGCCATACTGAGTGTGCTACTGGAACTGAAGAAAGGACATTACCATAGTGTAGCAGCACGCCTTTAAGACTTTTCACTCGAATCGATAAATAGCCTCCAGTCATTTGGATCATATTTAACAGAACCCAATTTGTTTATTAAGTCTGGAATGTTATTACAGTAAACTAGATTTTCTTCATCACTGAAGTACTGCACGAGATCTTTTTCTCTGTTCCTGTAAAAAGTCACTGCCAGCAAGTTGTTTTCCTGCAGTCTGGAACCTAACAGCTCAGCTGCATCCTTGGGAAGGTTTAAATCCCTTACTATATCATTTAGCTTGGCTTGTGATAATGGTTGTGGCGCATTTGACGTTTCAGGAACGAACTTGTCGGATACAAGTGATGATAAATCACTATTACTTCCTGTATGTGAAATAAGTTCTATAGTGTCTGTAGGTGGCTTAGGTATCGGAATACTAGGCCCATGAGCAACTGGTCTCATAGCAGATGGCAAGTTTGGGTATACAATTCCTTTTTTGTTCTTTGCATTAAAACCCTTCACATTGCATGAACAGAAGTAACAGTCAGTGCTGTGATTCTCAGGTTCACGCCAGACCATTGGTATTCCAAAATGTAGTGATGGTTTCTTTTCCTTTATTCAATTTCGTAAGTCTTCAATACAAACACTGCACTCAGTATGAGGAGCCCAAGGCCTTGACTGATCCCCTAGATGGATTCCGAAGTATGCCTTGTAAGCTTTTGTTACAAACGAGGTTATGTTTCTTCACTACCTCCTCACAATAAAACTACCACAAATATAGCAAACTGAATTTGGATTATTTACACAACACCACCTTTCCATTATTCTGTACGAAATTACATATGATACAAACAAGAAAATGGTAGCTCTTAAATGTTAATTTCCTGCTTTACAGAACAAACATTATGGCCTGTACAGATGAATGCACAACACAAAAAAGGTGGCAGCAGCGTAGGATGTGTTGCCACCTACCTCCAAAACAGTCATTTGTTCATTTAAGTAGATTTATCCAATTGATGTCATTGTTTTTATGGTGTAATGGGTTATGATCACAAAACAATAGCCAAATAAATAAAAAGTGAAGATTTCAATTTTGTAAGAAAACTTTGTGATAAGACTAAATGGACGTCGTTTTGGAACCAGAACATTGAATTTACTATAAAAAGACATAAAAACCTAAAACTGCAAAATCACTGTTGACCTGTGTTATTGATGAACTAAGTGCTAGTGATTTTGATCACGTGTACTATTCTGTGAACTTTTCAAATTGTTGAATGTTGTTGGAATTCAAATTCATGGTCCGGAATTAGATCGTTTTCTCGTTAGATAGCTAATCTTCGTTTGAAGATGCGTTTCTCAAGTACTATCGAGAGAATCGGTAACATGCTCTTCGGTCGGTAGGAAGTCAAATGTTTAGATGTTTCTCGGGTTTGGGAAAAAGTATAAATTGGGGCGTTTTGCAGTGTTGTGGAAAGTATTATATTGCTAGTTTGGATTAAATATCGATGAAATAAGTGTTAGTGATTCTGATCACTTTTACTCTCTGTGTACTTGTTAAATTGTTGATTTTTGTCGGAATCCAAATTGATGGTCTGCAATCAGATCGTTTTCTGGTAAGATTCTTAATCTTCTATTCAGGGTGAGTTTCACAAGCACTTACGAGAGAATTGGTAACATGCTGGTCGGTCGGTAGGAATTCAGATGATGAGATCTTTCTCGGATTTGGGAAAAAGTATAAATTGCATTTATTTGCAGTGAGGAAGGTATGACATTCTTAGTATTGCATTCATTTTTGGCGAAATAAGTTCTCGTCATATTGATCACGTTTACTATTCTGTGAACTTGTTAGTTTGTTGAATGGGGTATGGAATCTGGTCGATTTCTTGTAAAATAGCAAATTTTTGCACTTTCGTGTAATTCGGAAACGTGCGGATCTATTGGTAGGAAGTCAGGTAATCGGATTTTTCTGGGATTTTAAAAAAGCTATAAATTTTGCCATTTTGCAGTTTAGAGGAAAGTATGACATTCTTAGTATTGCATTCATTATTGATGAAATATATGCTAGTGTTTTTGATCACGTTGTGTGTACTTGTTAAATTGTTGAAAGCTTTCGGATTCGAAAATTGATGGTCTGGAACCAGGTCATTTTCTTGTAAGATAGCTAATCTTCGTTTCATGATGAGTTTCTCTAGCTTTTTCTAGAAAATCGGTAACATACTGATCGGTCGGTAGGAAGTCCGATGACGGGATCTTTCTGGGGTTTTGGAAAAGTTATAAATTGCGCCATTTTGAAGTGTGGAGTAAAGTATCACATTCTTAGAATTGCATTGAATTGATTTAAAAAGTGCTAGTAATTTCGATCACTTTTGCTATTCTCTGGTCTTGTAAAATTGTTGAATGTTGTCGGAATCCAAATCGATTGTCTGGAATCAGGTTGTTTTCTTGTAAGAAACCTAATCTTCTTTTCAGAATGAGTTTCTCAAGCACTATCGAAAGAATCGGTAACATGCTCTTCGGCCGATCAAATTCGGAAGTCCAATGTTTAGATCTTTCTCGGGTTTCGGAAAAAGTATAAATTGCGGCATTTTGCAGTGTTGTGGAAAGTATTACATTCTTAGTTTGGATTAAATATCGATGAAATAAGTGCTAGTGATTCTGATCGCTTTTACTATCTGTGTACTTGTTAAATTGTTAATTGTTGTCGGAATCCAAATTGATGGTCTGCAATCAGGTCGTTTTCTTGTAAGATTCTTAATCTTCTATTCAGGGTGAGTTTCACAAGCACTTACGAGAGAAGCGGTAACATACTGGTCGGTCGGTAGGATGTCAGGTGATGACGGTAGGATGTCAGGTGATCCTTCTCGGGTATTGGAAAAACTATACATTGCGCCATTTTGCAGTTTTTAAGAAAGTATGACATACGTAGTATTGCATTCATTATTGATGAATTAATCCTGAGGATTTTTTATCACGTTTACTTTTCAGGGAACTTGTATAATTGTAGAATGTTGTCGGAATCGAAAATTGATGGTCTGGAATCAGGTCGTTTTCTTGTAAGATAGCTAATCTTCTTTTCAGAATGAGTTTCACAAGCACTTACGAGAGAATCGGCAACACGCTCTTCGGTCGATAGGAAGTCAAATGTTTGGATGTTTCTCGGCTTTTGGAAAAAACTAAGAATTGCGCCGTTTTGTAATGTGGAGGAATACGTGACATTATTAGTATAGCAATAATTGTGATGTGTACTTGTTAAATGGTTGAATGTTGTCGGAATCCAAATTGATTGTCTGGAACCAGGTAGTTTTCTTGTAAGATAGCTAATCTTTTTCTCAAGATGAGTTTCTCAAGCACTTTCGAGAGAATCGGTAACATCCTGTTCGCTCGATAGGAATTCAGGTAATGGTCTCTTTCTCGGGTTTGGAAAAAACTATAAATTGCGCCATTTTGCAGTGTTGAAGAAAGTATTACATTTTTAGTATTGGATTAGATATTGATCAATTAATTGCTAGTGATTTTCATCACGTTTACTATTCTATGAACTTGTTAAATTATTCAGTGTTGTCCCAATCCAAATAAATGGTCTGGAATCAGGTCGTTTTCTTCTAAGATAGCTAATCATCGTTTCACTGTGAGCTTCTCAAATACTTTCGAGTAAATCGGCTACGTGCTGATCTGTGTGAGATACTTGGATTTTTCGCGGATTTTAAAAAACATATATTTCGCCATTTTGCATTGTGGTGGTAAGTATGACATTCGTAGTATTGCAGTCATTATTGATTAAATAAGTGCTAGTATTTTTGATATCGTTTACTTTTCTGTGAACTTGTTGAATCGTTGGATGTTGTCGGAATGCAAATTGATCGTCAGGAAAGAGGTCGTTTTTTTGTAACGTAGTTAATCTTGGTTTAAAGATGAGTTTCTCAAGCACTTTTGCGACAATTGGTAACATGCGAATTGGTCGGATGGAAGTCCGATGATAGAATCCTTCTCGGGTTTTGAAAATCTATAAATTGCGCCTTTGTGCAGTTTGTAGCAAAGTAGTATTGCATTAATTATTGACTAATTATATGCTGGTGATTTTGATCACGTTTAGTATTCCTGTACTTGTTAAATTGTTGAATGTTGTCGGAATCGAAAATCGATGGTCTGCAATTAGGTCGTTTACTCCTAAGATTTTTAATCTCCTATTCAGAGAAAGTTTCGCAAGCACGTACGAGAGAATCGGTAACATGCTGGTCGGTCGGTAGGAAGTCAGGTGATGGGATCTTTTTTGGGTATTGGAAAAACTATAAATTGTGCCATTTTGCAGTTTTTAAGAAAGTATGACATTCGTAGTATTGCATTCATTATTGATGAATTCTGTGTACTTCTTAAATTGTTGAATTTTTTCGCAATCGAAAATTGATGGTCTGGAATCAGGTCGTTTTCTTGTATGATAGCTAATCTTTTTCTCAAGATGAGTTTCTCAAGCACTTTCGAGAGAATCGGTAACATGCTCTTCGGTCGGTAGGAATTCAGATGATGCTCTCTTTCCCGGGTTTTGGAAAAACTATAAATTGCGCCATTTTGCAGTTTAGGAGAAAGAATGACATTCGTAGTATTGCATTCATTATTGATGAATTAAGTGCTAGTGATTTTGATCAGGTTTACTATTCTGTGAACTTGTTAAATGGTTGAATGTTGTCGGAATCCAAATTGATTGTCTAGAACCAGGTAGTTTTCTTGTAAGATAGCTAATCTTCGGTTCAAGATGTGTTTCTCAACGACTTTCGAGAGAATCGGTAACATGCTGATCGGTCGGTAGGAAGTCAGAAGGTGCGATCTTTCTCGGGTTTTGGAAAATCTATAAATTTCGCCATTTTGCTGTGTGGAGGAAAGTATGACATTCTCAGTATTGCAATAAATATTGATGAAATAAATGCTAGTGATTTTAATCACGTTTACTATTCTGTGAACTTGTTAAATTGGTGAATGTTAGCGGAATCCAAATTGATGGTCTGGAATTAGGTCTTTTTCTCGTTAGATAGTTAATCTTCGTTTCAGGGTGAGTATCCCAAACACTTTTGAAAGAATAGGTAATGTGCTGATCGGTCGGTAGGAAGTCAGAAGGTGGGATCTTTCTCCGTTTTTGGAAGAACTATATATTGCGCCATTTTGTAGTGTGAGCGAAAATATAACATTTTTGATATTGCATTCATTATGATGAAATAAGTGCTAGTTATTTTTTTTTGCATTTACTATTCTGTGCACTTGCTAAAATGTTGAATGTTGTTGGAATCCATATTGATGGTCTGTGATCATGTCGTTTTCTTTTAAGATAGCTAATTTTGTGTCAGTATTAGTGTTTCAAGCACTTTCGAGCGAATCGGATACTTGCTGATCTTTCGGTAGAAAGTTGCCATTTTGCAGTTGGATTGAATGCATGACATACGTAGTATTGCAGTCATTATTGATGAAATAAGTGCTAGTTATTTTGACCACGTTTGTATTCTGTGAACTTGTTAAGTTCTTGATCGTTGTCGGCATCCAAATTGATGGTCTGGAATCAGGTCGTTTTCTTGTAAGATAGCTAATCTCTTTTTCAGGATGGGTTTCTTAAGCACTGTCTAGAGAATCGGTATTATGCTGATCGGTCGGAAGAAAGTCAGATGATGGGATCTTTCTCGGGTTTTGGAAAATTTATCATTTGCGCTATTGGACGAAGGTGGACGAAGGTATGACGTTCTTAGTATTGCATTCATTATTGATGAAATAAGTACTAGTGATTTTGTTCACGTTTACTATTCTGTGAACTTGCTAAATTGTTGAATGTTGTCGAAATGCAAATTGGTCTAGAATCAGGTCTTTATGTTGTAACATAGCAAATAGTTTCAGGATGAGTTTCTCAATCACTTTCGAGAGAATCGGTAGCATGCTGATCGGTCGGTAGGAAGTCAGATGAGATCTTTCTCGGGTTTTGTAAAAATTATAAAGATCGCTAATTTTGTAGTTTGGAGGGAAGTATGACAATTTTAGTATTGTATTAAATGTTGATGAAATATGCGCTGTTGGTTTTGATCACATTTACTATTCTGTGAGCTTGTTAAATTGTTGAATGTTGTCGGAATCCAAATTGATTGTCTGAAATCAGGACGTTTTCTTGTAAGATAGCTAATCTTCTTTTCAGGATGAGTTTCTCAAGCCTTTTCGAGAGAATCGGTAAGATGCTGCACGGTCGGTAGGAAGTCAAGTGATGAGATCTTTCTCGGATTTGGGAGAAAGTATAAATTGCGCCATTTCTCAGTGTAGTTGAAAGTATAACATTCGTAGTAATGCTTTATTTATTGGTGAAATAAGTGCTAGTGATTTTGTGGGTAGGTTTTGAAGGAGCTCTGCTGTAATGAGATCGTATCCAGGTGCTGTGTTGCGTGGTAAATTCTGAGTAGTTTTTTGATTTCCTTGGTTGGATTTATTGTATGTGAAAATGGTTTTGGGAAGACTCGAGTGGTTTAGGTACTCAACTGCTTCTTCTATATTATCTTCTGTTTTGAGTTTTATTTTTGCAGTTGTATCAATTCATTCTTGTAAACTGTCCCAATTAGTTATTATTTGACTTAACCTTGCTGGTATAATTTCGCCTATTATATGTTAACTGAGCGTTAATAATACACTGAAGATCCAAAAAAGTGGTACAAACTGCCCAATATCGTGTAGGGCCCCCGCGTGCACGATAGATGATATTTTGTCTGAACCGTGAAATAATGTAAATTATTTGGGACAGATTTTGATGTTTTTGCAGTTTACTTTGCAAGTAAGCTAGGTAAGATAAGGAAGATTTTTTAGAGAGAAACGTAACGTATTTTACGCATGTGTGTAAAAATACATTTATGATTGTAGTTCAAACAATATGCAATTATATTTGCTGCGTAGTGCAACTAGCATGTTCTTATTGTATTAACCAAGGAGAGTATTAAGTTACTGTGACATTCAAATTTATTGCCTTCAACTTTAATTGATTTATGTATCAAATTGCACATTTTCTACTGAACATATTTCACTTCAAATTGCTTTTCTTTAAATGTATGACCATTGAGAGACGAGACACTGATCATGTCCAAGAAGGAAAAAATACGTTTGTCATATTTTCATTTCAGTTTCCATTTTCATTTTTTTTCTCTGTGATAAAATAATCCGTGCTATCAGAGAGTTATACATTAATTTACTCAAACGATTACCTCATATTTATGTGAACGTCCGAAGTGGAAACTCGAATTCGATGTAGTTTCTAACTGCGTGTCTCAATACGCAGATTGACAGAGTAGCCGATATCGAAATTGACAACTACAAAGGAACTTGTGCGAGATACTATGCACAATGCATTTTCAGCATTCTGTACATATTGTACCATGCGCCAGGATAATAACTTACAGATGCATTACTATTATTTTTTATATCTGAAGATATTTTAATCTGAAGGAGTTCTTTACAAGATACCTTCGTGAATTAATTTCTATATATTTTATTAAAAAATGCAGTAAATAATGTAGCTTAATTACATTTTAGAAATTATTTTGAAAAAGCAGTAAATGTGTGCGTTTTGCAGAATAATTTGAACTGTTTTCGAATTTCAAGAGATTGTTCGCGTGTGTGTTAAACTTTACAAGATGAATTTGTACGAGCTTTTCTGGAAAGTAAATTATGTTGTAATGTAACATTCTAATTGTGTTTAGAAGTACTAAACACAGAGTACGTCGGTTTCAAGCAAGCATTGCTTATTCTTAATTTTCAGTCTTGGTCAAATTCTTAAGTACTGTCTTCAATGCAGTTAATGAAATTAGTGTGAAATTTATTGCTTATTATGAGTTCTTCAAATTCCGCTTGTGAAAGTGAAAATGGAATGTCATGAAGTGCAAATATTTGATTCCACCGCAATCGTAAATTGCAACCTTCTGTTGGTTCTTTCTTCATCCTTCATGCCAATTTTACCGTTAGAAAATCACCGATGATACATTAAAATAAAATTATGGTAGAAAGAGATGCTTCCACCATGCTTAAAATAGTCATGAATGGAAGTTTGATTAGTTTCTCAGATGATTAGAGCATTTTTCTGGCTCAGAGAAGGAATTGGACTCGGATCCTGGTAGGCTTAAATTTTTGCACTTAGCGACAATTCATTTTCAGTATGTTTATGTGGTGTATTAGCACTGTTTCACCATCTTGACAATTGCCCCTGATTGTCTTCACCCCATGTGATAAAGTTTGGAGCCTACAATCTGAGTCATTCAATTTCAATTCATTTTTATCCTTCATACACATTGTATTGTATGCCAATATTGTAAAATATTTTATCATTAATATGAGCTTGTTCTTGACGTTATCAATTGTATTGTTAAATGTATAATTCAATTATTGAAGAAGAAAATATTATTATGCATTTCTAAGGTGTGCTGTATTATTTATGAGTAATATATATCTTATTTTCTAAATGTAGTAAACCTTATTTTCAGTGCTTTTACCCATTATTATTTCCTCTCCCTGAAAGTTAATAAAGAGATCCCTGGATGTGTTTAAGCTAGCCATTACGATATACGTCGAACATCATGTTCACAAAGTGTAAGTATCAACTATAAACTGATGGTGCCAGCACGTGTTTTTGTAATGGTTTCAAAATTTTACAATACTACTTGAACCCGAAAAATGTTTCCAACCCACAAAAACAAATTCACTAAGCGGGGATTCAAACTCAGATAATTGAGTTTAGCTAGCAGTTAGCATTACCAATATTACAATCTTTCGAATAGCAAAATTTCCGATTTAAACAGAAAGTTGAATGTTAGAAAATTTTGGAAATTAAGAGGACTGAATGAAAATCGTACAGGTTCCAGTTAAGTATTAAGAAAAATTTCACATATTTGCGAAAATCTTTTTTGTTGTCTGTCCTTATTTTTCATTCAAAATGACTCGAAAACTACTCATTATCCACACATTCTACCTAACATTATTCTATCTAATAGTAAAAAATAGTCCAAAAATGAGAGTTCAATGAAAATCAGACCTTAGCCATTTTTAATGACTACCCTATCCCAGAACAATTTTTTTAAAAATTAGAGCCGTTTTTGAGGTATTGAATTTTACATTGCAGTTATTTCAGGAGACGTACGCCAAAAACTACTCGTATCTTTAAAAAAGGTTTTATTTAAAAAACCATATTAAAATGTATTTTTAAAAAACAACTTTAATTAAAGAAATAATCCATCGTCAATATTCTAGATGCAATTTTCGAAAATAGTGTTCACCGACAATGGGACCGACTACTTTTTAGCGTTCATTGCTGTTTCCGAGGAAAACAAATAAAGAAAAAAATTGGAGTCAGATTTGAGAAAACATTTCTTTAAAAATTTGCCTGTATTTCACGCAAAAATACATTTTTGAAATGCCCCTTTGACTACAGATTTATATATACATTCAATATTATAGTGGTTGGAAGATACCGAAGAATATTCAGCTTTTTCAATTTTCGAAAATTCAGAACGTTCATCGAAAAAGAAACCTGAACATTTTTTTTGTGTATTTTGCTCTAGCCAAGAAAAAGGTGATAAAAACATTGCAGCCAGTTTTGAAAAAATGAAAATGCTGAGGAAAGTAAACAAGTCCCAAAAATCAAAATATCAAATTTCAAATTCCCAATGCCTCCATATCCCTAGATCGGTTGTAATTTTCAGTTTTAGAGAAACTTATATTTTCATTCATGATTGGGTAACGTTGCTTCATGTTTTCCGAGATCATGAAAAAATATTATTTAAATTTCTCAACTGAGCTCAGGAAAACGTACATAGATAGGAAGCTTCATTAATGTCCAGAAGCAATTCAAGACATCTCCGTATCTCCTCGAAGGATCAAGGAAACTGAACGAAAAACCTTATCGAGGTGGGGTTAATGACCCAATTCTTAAGTACATTACATATTGCAGGCTTACCTAGTCTTTTAGAATTGTACAATACAAACTAACTTACTAAAACTAAATATTGTTCCTTTCCGATGCTCACTATAGTATATTATGTGTATTTATTAGTTACCAGTTATGTTAGTTACAAATTAAAATCTATCTTTATTTTTAATTTACATTTAAATTGTAAATTGGCAGGGTGAAACGGGAATCGCTTTGACACAATGCACAAAAGCGGAATTCCAATACATCTTACTTTTGTAATACAAAGGCGTGTATAAAAATCGTATTTATGTATCCAAAACAATGAGGAACATTGGAGGAAAATTATTTTAGGATTAAGACAAGGGTGTACCTTATCTCCAACCTTATTTGATATTTATGTGAACAAAATTATTAGAGAATGGATGTCTAAATTGGCATTTTATACACATGACTTGCATCCAACACATTTTATTATGAAAACTCTCTTTGCATATGATCAAGCTATTTTAAGTAATAATGAAAACAATCTACAAAAAGCAATGTTCCAGCTCCACAAAATACTATCAAAATATAACATGGAAATGTCTAAAGAAACAACAAAGTGTTCTCATTTGAATGACAACAATTTGGAAAGGAAACAATTCGCCCAAAAATAATCATTGAAAACTGCGCTATAGAACAAGTGACAAACTATCTTGGATATAATGTTACCGACCTTAAAATCGAACAATATGCAAAAGAGAATAGAAAGATATAATTACATTAATGGTCTTCTCAAAAGAACATTCGGAAGGAAACTAAATTCAGATACCCTCCTGAAATTTTATAGAACAATTTTACTTCCTATTGTATGGATGTGAGATTTGAGAATTGTCACAAGTAGATAAAAGTAGACAAGAAACCAGTGAAGTATAATCCCTAAAGTGGGTGGCAAGATATTCAATATTAGACCATAAGACAAACAATAGTATAAGCGAAGAAGTTACTATATATGCCATCATGAAAAAATGAAAGCTTACAGAAAAAATGACTCGTGCATGAAAAGAGAATGAATTCTCAAGAGTTCCACGAGCAAAGTACAGTTATATCCCACAAGAAAGAATGTTGTTCGACCACCAAAGAGATCGAATATCCCACCAACCAAAGAGATCAATACCAATTCGACCACCAAAGAGATCAATAGATGCAATTAGCAATATTGCATGAAGAAGAAGATTTTTAATTTATCGCGCTTACTTCGTAAGAAGATAAGGTATCGAAATCCTGCGCCGGAAAACGGCGAATTTTCGAGAGAAAAACTCTTGATTTTAATAATTGTATAAAGTTCAAATGTTTTTAAAAATGTCAGATACCTGATGATGGGTGAAACTGACGCCCAAACGTTGTAAAGAATGTTGTTAAGAATTATACTTTTAAGAAGTAATGTTGGTTCGCCATTATATCTTAGTCTGTGGTTGGGTCCCTGGCAATATGGGAATAAGAGGAAACGCAGTAGCTGACCAGACAGCAAAGTCCGCCTCGAAGAAAACAGAGTTAGTCATCTTTAAAGTCCCCACGGAAAACACTAAGCTCTTTATCAAACGCTCTACTCTCGGTGAATGGCAAACAGAGTGGCAGAACTCAGATTTTAAGCTCATGAGAATCAAGGATTCCATAAATCCTTGGTCTTCCTCATCTCGTGATGCTAGGCACGAGAAGATCATTTTAACACGCCTTCGGATCGTTCACTGCCATTTCTCCCACGGATATCTCCTCCGCGGGGACCCACACTCGATATGCGAATTCTGCAGGATAGATACTATCTTGGAACATGTTCTCTTGCACTGTGGTAAGATAAGAGAGAACCGCCGAAGGCACCACCGTGCTAGCACCCTAGCGGAGATTCTTAGAAATGACGAATCTTCTCTCTGCAAGCTTTTTAGCTGTTTACGAGAGACTAACTTCTACAGCCTTATCTGAGAGGAGAAGATAATACCAATTATTTGATTTTAGTTCGAGATTTTAGGGTAATTATCTTACTTTTCTGCCAAACCTTCTGTTGTTAGGATACGTTCCTTTTAAGTTTTCCATTTAAAATTTTATTTGTAATAGCTTGGCACTGCAACATCGCGTACTGGACACTTTATATGACATTATTTAAATCACATGTACTCATAAATACAGTAATGTGAACAATTGCCGCTATTGTAAATAATATCAGAAAAAGCGAGAGAGGGAGAGAGAAAGAAAGACACACACACTCACAAGCAACTAAAAAAATAATTTTCTTGTAATTTTTGAAAAACAAAAGAATAGAGCAATATGGCGTTTATGTCATCTTAAAGAGGGCATTTTGCAATATCCCTACCAACATTTTAAGAAAAATTTTAAACCTTTTTGAGAAAATTTGTTTTTGTAATTTTTATTCCAAATATTTCACGAAATATTGCGCGAAAACTACTAAAATTTGAAGAAAATGTGCATGACCTTAATGAAAGAACTAATTATGAACAAATTTCATTTGAAGGAAAAATAAGTCATCTTCAATTTTGCAGTTGTGTAAAAACGTCGAAAAAATTGAAAATTTTGCAATTTTGAAAATTTGTAGTTAACCGTGAAAATCGGACCTACGCCACCTTTGTAAGTGTATTTTACACTATATTTACCACAAATTTAAGGGAAAATTTGGAGCCGTGTTTGAGAAAATTTTGAAAAAATCCGGGGGGCTTCATGTTAGTACCCCCGAATTTTGAAGAAATTTTTTCAAAATCGCAGCACATCGAGTCGAGGAATATCCATATTGGAAAAAAATATACGTATAGTTTAGGCGCTAGGGGTGTTCACAGACAGGCAGGCAGAACATTTTCAAACAGAAACAACAACAAAAAAAAACTCTTAACTCAGAAGCAAAGGGTGATGGTGGTAGTGGTAAGAATTCGTATCTCCCTAGAGCTTTATTCATGTGTGTTCCAAATCCCGCTGCCATAAAAGCAAACTTTTCTTTAACTTTTGATTAGATGTAGTTCTTGATTGTAGGGACAACAACGACCTTACGATTGTTATCACACACCATTTCTGTGAGAAGTAAATAAAAGTACCGAAACAAAAGAGTTTGCGGTGTATTCTTTCCATATCCAATTCATAGTTATTAACCACACACATGTTAACTATTGGTACAGTGTTAGGAGGAAAAAATCTATTATTTACTGTGTGAGGCAAACCAACATACTTTCGATTACATGTCTTTTGAGCAAATGCAAAACCAGTATTACAAATAATGCTAGGTTCAGGTAAATTATAAATAATATGGATACATTATTTTAATAGTGGTACAACTCCCGTTTTCGAGGTATTGAATTAACTCCCTTTTCAGGTCCTCGCAAGTGTTATACATTTATTCTGAAAGTGATAGAACTTCAAGTACATTCTGTGGATGACAGGCCAGCACAATAAAAGTGAATCACAGGAGAATGGAATCTATTTGTTTATATAGTGGTACAACACCAGTGGAAGGATTAGGTGGTTTTCTACAAGTTTCGTGAAGAGTGATTTTCGAGATATTTATAGCGTCGTCAGCGATATGATGATAGAGAGCTTGATCCAGATTTGGTAATGGGAACAAAAAAGATAATATAATTATATTGCACATGTTTTATTTAACACAGAAATTAAACTTAATGGTCCATGTGTTAAAGGACCTTCAAACGTCTATAGCAAGAAGGAAGAAAAATTAACAATATAGTGCATGTAATAGTCTACATTTGGATTAGACTGGATTGTCTAAAGATAAAAAAAAGTGTAAGATTTGTCAAACCGAAGTCTTTTATAATTATGTACAAGTAAACCTTTTATCGACATTACAATTTTTTGCTCCTCCAAGAGCGTGCAAGTTATTGAGAGGCAGCTACAACTTGTGCTCAACAAACTGCAGGAATGGAGCGATGAAACAGGATTCAAGTTCTCTACCTCAAAAACCAGTTGCATGCACTTTTGCAGAATTCATCACCTCCATAATCACCCCGAACTTTTTCTTGGAGGACAGCAACTTCCATTCGTTGAATCCGCAACCTTCCTTGGGCTCACATTCGACCTGGCAAAAACATATCCGTAAACTACAGGGCTGATGTGTATCACCTATGAATCTCCTTTGCACTCTTACTGGTAGCTCTTGGGGCGCAGATCGCGTTTGTCTTTTACTTTTTTATTGAACTCTCATCCGCCCTATCTTGGATTACGGATGCGTAGTGTATGGGTCAGCGTCTCCATCAACCCTCCGGCCATTAAATACCATACACAATACCGGCATAAGGATTAGCACAGGCGCCTACCGCACGAGTGCCTCTTGGCCAAGGCTGGAGAACTGTCTCTGAGCCGAAGGCGGGATATTCTGAGTGCCTCCTATGGCGCGAAATTATCCAATGTTGATTTTCCCTCACGCCAAGCAGTCCTCCATCCAACCCACTTGACCTCATATGCACTTAGACCATCGTTACCCCATCCCCTGGGAGACCATCGTTACCCCATCCGTCTCCGTATGCTCTTATATGAAGCTTCATATAAAACGTCCCAACCCTGTGAACCCCCTCCCCCGAAACCTTGTTTCCCCTTAGAAACTACAGCGGTCGATCTTAGACTGTCTAACATTCCTAAATCCTTAACTCCCCCCAGTACATCCTTATCGGAATTTGAGGCGATAAAATCTACGTATCCTGGCCACTACTTCATTTACACCGATGGCTCCTCTCAAAACGGCAAAGTCTGATGTGCCTTCTACTGCAGACGAGCCACGCAAGGTTTTCGATTAGACTCTTCGTGCAGCGTCTATACCGCAGAGAAGTATGCGCTCTTGGAGGCACTTAAATTTGCTGAATCGATGGCATTAAAGAAAGTAGTGATCTGCAGTGATTCCAAAAGCTCTCTTGAATCCATTTCTTCCTTCTCGTCTTGTGACCCATTGACAATAACCATCCAACACCAAATCCATCATCTATTGGTCCGCCACTATATTTTAGTCTTTTGTTGGTTCCCTGGCCACATGGGAATAAGAGGAATTGAAATATCTGATCAGGCGGCAAAGGCTGCCTCGAAGAAAAGAGAATTAGACATCTTCACAGTCCCCACGGAAGATACTAAGCTCTTTATAAAACGCTCTATCCGCAGTGAATGGAAACAGAGTGGCATAACTCAGATTTTAAGCTCACAAGAATCAAGGATTCCATAAATCCTTGGTCTTCCTCATATCGTGATGCTTGGCGAGAGGAAATCATTTTAACGCGCCTCCGGATCGGTCACTGCCATTTCTCCCACGGTTATCTCCTCCACGGGGACCCACCCTCTATATGCGCATACTGCAAAATGGATCTTACCGTGGTGCATGTTCTCTCACTGTTTTAAGATAAGAGAGAGCCGTCGAAGGCATGACCTTGCTAGCTCCCTAGCGGAGATTCTTAGAAATGACGAATCTTCTCTCTGCAAGCTTTCTGGCTTTTTGCGAGAGACTGGCTTGTACAGCCTTATCTGAGAGAATATGATAATGCCAATTACTGGCTTTTAACCCGAGATTTAAAAAAATGCGTTTTCTGCCAAACCTTTTTATTAGGATACGTCCTTTTTCAGTTTTACTTTGCTTTCTATTTAAAGATTTTAATTTTTTGTTAGTTTGGCACTGCAATATTGTGCATTGGTCTTAAAATAATTTGACACGAGCGCAAATGACCTAAGCCGTTAAACCGCCCTTAAACTTAATCAATCTTAAGAGCGTGGCAAACAGAGTGGCACAATACCACCTATATACTAAGTGCAAGAAAAGATTCTCTTAATCCCTGGCGTTCGACCTTCCAGGCGTGTGGAGGTTATTTTAACTCGTCTTCGTATCGGACTCTGCCACTTCTCTCACAGTTTTCTCATTCGAGGTGAATCTCCTCCTACCTGTGATTCATGCAGGGCGGTTCTTTCTGTGGAACACATCCTCCTGCATTGTTTGAAATTTGTTGAAAGTCGACGAAGACATGGTCTGGTCAACTCTGTACGAGAGGTGCTCGGAGATGACGAGCCCGCGCTCTCAAAACTTTTTTGTTTCTTGAGAGAATACGTAATATATAATTTTATCTGACATATAAAGGCAATAAAGTGTATATGTTTTCCTGGCCTCAGATTTACGTTTTTGAACTCTGTTTTTATCTATTTGTATATTTTATGCGTAATTGTAGCTCTCCTTTTTAAATTAACTGATAAACTACACAGCAACACTTTTACTAGAACTTCAATTTATTTATTTTAGAAATACTTTGACATGGGCGCCAATGACCTTAGCAGTTGATGCGCCCTTTAAACCCAATCAATCAATCAATCAATCAATCAATCAACCCAATCACTCACAAGACTTTTTTGTTTTTTGAGAGAAAGCGGAATATATCATTTTATCTGACATAAAGGCAATAATATTTTTAAGTTTTCGTTGTCCCACATATACGTTTTTGTACTTGTATATTTTATGCGTAATTGAAGCTTCCATTTTTGGGTATGCATGTGCTTTTAAATTAGCTGGTAAGTTGCTTCAGCAACACTTTTACTAGAACATTAATTCATTTATTTTAGAAATGCTTTGACATGGGCACCAATGAACTTAGTAGTTGATACACCCTTTAAACCTAATCAATCAATCTCTCAGTCAACCCAGTAAGTGGCAACATCTCTCTACCCCACCTCCAGCTGTCATGAAGACAGAAATATTATTCGGACAACAAAGATTTATTAATTTTAGGGTTTTAATTGGATTAGTAGCTTTGCTACGTGTACTGTAATTTGAAATATTCCATGTGTTAAATTATTTCCACTTTTAACGAAGAATATTTGGTTTTGAGGATATTTTGAGAAGATATTGGATTAACGGATAAATTGGTTTTGAGTTATTCTGAGTTTCTTAATATAATCTTGAAGGTTTCTTCCCAAATTTGAATTCCATATTGAAATTTTGAATTTATTAGATCGAAATATAGAATTCTATGAATATGAAGATCGCAAATAAATTGTAGATAGTAAAAGTTTCCTTTTTTACCCCTTAAATGTTTTTGTACATACAATATATGATTTTTCCATGTCATTTTGTTGTCGAATATAGTTCCTAAGCATTGAATGTAGTTGAATTCCGCAATTTTTCGCAATTGCATGTCAGTTTTTTAATACAAATAAGATTATGGAACTTTAGGCTATTTTAAAAAAATAAAATCAGTAAATCCCATATTCATGTGTTTAGTTTCTTGTTACATTTATTTTCATTTTGTTATCAATGCACTATTCTTTAAGAACCATAAGACAGTCTTCTATATCATTCCAAAGTTGTTTGTCACTGCGAGAAAAGGCAAAAGGAATGTCCTCGGCAAAAGCTATTATTATTGCTATAAATTAAATTTTTAAGAGATCATTAATGAAAGTGAGAGAAAGCATCTCGAACACATGGTTGTGGAATGCATCATCTATACCTGATTTGCTGTAACCGTTACATATTTTGCCTAGTTCTTCCCTTTCAGACAGGGATTGTTTAATCCGTTCTAATGATATCTTTTGCCGTATTCTCCATTTTTGAAAGAAGAATTTCATCAACCACCTTGTCAATAGCTTTTCCAAATACGTTTGAGCTCCCCCCCCATTTTTAATGTTATGTGTATTTCCTAGAAAAGAGTTAAGACCATCTTCTGTGGATCTTTTGTAAATCTAAATTGTTGTTTACAGAATTTTCATATAATTTTCTATGGTTTCTTCAAACACTGGTAATAGACTTATTGGTCTAAGATTATCAAATTTTATTTTACTTGGTTTCTTTGGAATTTCAATAGCTACACCCTTTTTGAATTGTTTATGAAATACGCTGTCGTACTTTTTACTTTCTCTCTACCACTTATGCAGTAGAGAGAAAGTTATGCAAGGCCCGGCGAAAAAACCACAAATTTTCGGTAGAATAACTCTTATTACAGGGCCCTGGTAACGAAAAAGTAGATGAATCCAGTTGATAAATTTTTAAAAAATCCTCTAACCCGTAGTGTAGTCAGAATCCATGTTTTGTTGGTCCTTAATACCGAAGAATCGAATGACGGCAAAACGTGTCCGCCCGGCTGTGAACAACGCTAGCCGCTAAACCGCTCAGCCGATTTTCTCCAAGTTGATATTCCCCAATAGATCTAACTGATGTCGCGACCCCTTGAATTTGAAACCGATATTTTAATTTGAGGGGTACTTAACATGAAGCCCCTGGGACATTTTCCAAATTTTCAAAAAATGGCTCCATTTTTTTCATAAAATTTTGTTGTTGAATAGTGTGGAGGAAGTTTAAGAGAATGGTGCAGGTCTCATTTTCGTTGAAAACTTGATTTTTCGAAAATTGCAAAAATTCAAAATTTTTGGCGTCTTTCTACAGCTACAATTATGAAGATAGATTTTCCCTTAATAAAATATGTTCCTGGAAGATAGATTTTGAAATAAGCTAATGTACAATTTTTCGAAAATGGGAGTGTTTTTCGCGAAAATTTGCGTGAAAATATGGTCGAGAAAATACGTGCCATTTTAACACATACTTTCTTTTCGGCTTCTATCCATGCACTCTTCCTTCTCCTGTCTTTCAGTTGAATAATCAGCGGTGGCGTCGCATTGGGTCAAGAAGTTGGAACTTGGCGTGTCACCATTACATCTTCACTTTGAGGTTTAATGCCGAATGCATTTTTTACTTTAGCAATGATTTTCGTAGTGTCATTGTTGTTGGAATGCCTTGTATTTCTATGATACTTGGCTGTCCGGCATGAGCCGCGTCACAGTCGTCGAGCCGTCGTTTCGGCCATCATGTTGTGGCCTTCTTCAGAGCTATACTGCTCAAAGTTCTGAAGAAGGTCACAATACGATGGCCGAATTGTGTGACGCGGCTCATCCTGAACAGCCAAGTATCAAATGTCACCGGCCGACAAAAAACTTACGAATCCTTGAATTTCTATGTTAGAAATTCTTGGATATTAGATATATGATGGAGGAAATCAGACCACAATGAATGAATAAGAAGATAGTGTATTTAATACATATTACATTAATATAAAAAACCAAACTAGTTTCGGGAAACTTTCCCCATCTTCAATGGTAACAGTAACATCTATAAAATATATAAAACATTAACAAATGTAAAATTAAAACAATGTATATTCTTGGATATTGCTCCAAATTTCTTACTTCAGTTTGTAAACCCAAAATATTTTTACTCATTTGTTAGTTTTTTTTATCAAGCCCTGCATTTTCTTATTTTAGTTAATTGCAATAGTTAGTGAGCATCTTCATAAATTCATTAAAGGAATCAATTTTATCCGAAAATACTTCTAACGAAAGCTTAAATTCTTCGATTTGTTTGCTGTATTCTCTTAATTCAGAGAATACCTGTGTTTATAAAGCTCTCATTTGGAATAATGATTTTTTAGTTAATTCAGCACTAGCTGAATTGTCTTGAATGTGAGTTACTTTACAGTTTTCACAGAGCCAGTTTTTTTCTGCTGTTTTCTTGCTAACCTCTGGGCCAGTATTTGCACAGTCATAATAAAATATGTTTTTGCAGTCACCCGTACATGGTATTTTATCCCTATTTGCGGAAGCCTACTCTTTGCACCCACCACACAATATAGTCGTGGTTAACACTTCACTTTAGTTCACAAAGCGCACTAGATGCACTTGACGCACCGCGACACCACCTCGCATACGATGTGCTCATCTCGGCGGCTCGAACCAGACTAATATTACCAAACCACTGAAGAGATTCGCAAGTTGCAAGGAATTATCAATCATTAATGTGTGTAATGATTTTTAAGATATTTATGATAAAATCAAGTAATGTCTTAGCATTTGTTGCTTATACAAGCAAGTCAAACCATATACGTTTTGTGATATGCGTAAAATGGTAAGTCGATTATGACTTGTCTCGATCAAGATGTGATTACTTTTCTCCACTAAATATCTCCTCATGCAGCAATTAACAGCAAGAACAGTAATAATCATTATGTTTTCATCTTTTTGCAGGTTGCTACCATCATCTGCCAGCAGTAGATACCATCATCCTGAGCCAGACATTTCCAGTAAGATCGTGCTAGGTAATTCTAATAACCGCCACACTAGCAACAACAACAACAACAACAACAGTATTAGTGGCTCGAATAGGTTTTTAAATTACACCCTTACTCATCGTCGTTCTGAGATGTTAAGATTTGAATCAACAGAATCTGCTCAAGTCAGCTCTAGAGTCCGTGAATTAATGCGTGATGACGAACATTGCATTATTATAGATGAGGCAAATACGAAAGTATCTGCAAATGTACTCGAAGGCAGTGACCGTAAAGAAATTGAGCGAACACATGTAATACCTAACCTACCTTTGGAAATTGAGATTTCTGATGTCCCTCTTGTAAGACCTGATACATCGGGTGCTTCTTGTTCGATATCAGATAAAACAGACACTGTTTCTGTCCCTGATGTTGCTGATTCAGCAAAGTGTTCTCATATTGAACCTATTGTATCCGTCATAGAAGACACAAATAACAGCACCGAAGAATCCAATTTGAACAGTGAATATGATTTTCCCAGAGCTATTGAACGTCCAACTCATTCCGAACATGATAACAATCGAACTAGCAGTGAAGTTGTATGTTGCATGACTTGCCAGCGGTGCCTTCACTCAATCTTTTGTTTTCACCATCTCAATGTTTGCACCTATAAAGGGCTCTCGGCTGAAATACAGAAAGTAAATACTAAGGATTCAAATTATTCGGAATGTTTTAACTCCGTTTGCAAGGGACCATCCCGTAATAACCCAACACACGTGTGTTGTTCCACTCCCGTGCCAGTCAGAAATCTAATTCCTCACTATTTGAACGCCGCGGACAGATTACCTAATTCATCCGTCGCAGACGGAAAACTTATTGCTTCTAGTTCTGGACACTGTGAAGAGTTATCCAATGAAATGAACAGAAAAATGCATTTTCTTGATGACATTAATTCTTACAGCTGCCAAATATGTTTTAAAAACTATTCGTCGAGTTCTGCTCTTGCAAACCATATCCGCTATCACAAAGGAGAACGTCCGTATCAGTGTGAAATTTGTAACAAAGCGTTTGCTACAAATTCCCATTTAGTTACTCATAGACGAGTACACACGGGCGAACGGCCTTTCCAGTGTCAAACTTGCCACCGAAGTTTTGCTGATCGATCTGCATTCATTAAACATGAACGAACCCATGGACCCAATGGCATCGTAGTAAAACGATTCAGATGTGAAGAATGTGGGAATGCATTTGTAGATTCATGTGGACTGAAGAAACATATGCGTATTCACACTGGAGAGAGGCCATACAAATGTTCTATATGTGAAAAAAGTTTCTCAACAAGTTCAACGTATGTTGCTCATAAGCGAATTCACAGTGGCGAGAGGCCATACAAATGTGAACAATGTTCCAAAATGTTTATTACGAAATCTCATCTCCTGACTCATCGCCGCGTCCACACGGGTGAGAAGCCATTCACCTGTCAGATTTGCAGTAGATCATTTGCTGATGGATCCAGTTTCCGAAGGCATGAACGGCTGCACAGTGGAGAAAATAGACATATGTGTGAAGTGTGTGGCAAAGGATTTCCATGTAATATATCTCTAAGCAAGCATAAACAGTCACATCATTCTGGCCCTTCCACATTTATGTATATGATGTAAAATTTTGTCAATTAGATGTACAATAATGTAAAATATTTTGATTCAAAAGAATAAAATATTTCTATTTGCGACTTTGACTAGGGTGTTCTACAGTGTACTAATTTTTGTGGACGAGAACTGATGATATTTTTGCTTAATTTAATTATGGTTATGGCATATCAATTGAACTTAATCAGTTTCTTTCAAAATCAGTTTTGCGTTTGAATCCAGATGCTTCAGTGTTGGTGGTGTGTGAAACATTTTATTCACGAATTGTCTTACAGGTATGTTTGATCAATCATTCGAATTGCATACGTAATGTCGTGGAAAGTGAATGGTAGATTTCAAATATTCACTTAATATAAAGCATTATTTATTGTGTTGCCGAGTCCAATTTGCATAGAACACGGCCATATTTTCACCCCTCTTATTTACTGGATGGAATGGCTCAGAGGTGGCATTTGTGTTGCCTCTAGTGTCACTGACCTGCGCCTAGGGTTTGAGTTACGACAGTACCGGATTTTCTAGCTTCAGTCTGTGGCAGGATTTTCAACACTGGTTGCCTATGTCGAATTCAGCCACTGTCTGGAGGAGAATTCTAGCAGCCGGCTGCTTTGATAGGTAGTTTTCCGTGATTTCTCCGATCTACACCAGCCGAATGTCAGAGAACTCTAACAAACTGGTCACGGATCTCGCGTTGCCTTTCCTTCCTCTTCCTTGGCCTACCCCTTACCTACACATACACACACACACACACTCATGCATTACGCTACTACATATGTTGGAGCTTGCCCGACTGGAACGGTGCCCCACTGGGAGAGCTAGCTATAGGTGAAGTGTGTGTCGATGCTGATCCTCACATTCCAGCGGGAAGGGCACAGTGCCTTTTCTCAGCTGTAACCCGCTCTGCGCCCTCGGGACTCATGACCATTGTAATTGATGCACCCGGTAACATCAAAACACTCAATCATGCACTCGGTAACGAGCTTGCAAAAGAACCCTTTCACATTCTCAGCAATAACTTGGCCTCAAACCCGTGAGTTCGCTTTCGTCCTCGGCAACTCCTTCGCACTCACTTACCTTATCCTCTGAACCTAAGCCCTATACTACCTCTCTCGTTATCCATTCCTCTTCACCTGCCTCGTCCTTTGTCGAAACATCCTTCTTGCTGCTGGGACGATACACCCTTCGGTTGCGCACTCGGTGTAAAATTCAAATAAAGAGCAACTGCATTCAGATACAGCAGAAAATACCCCTGTAAGTACACGCAAAAGAATCGCATAGGGTAAAAGGATCGCATCATAATATTCAATTTTCCTGGTAAAATTGAATTTATCGAGGCAGTGCAATCTAAATCAAATAGATATTTTTTCTTTCATTGATTCATTGATCTTTCATTAATTACCTCATAAGAAACTAAGCATTCTCCAAATTCCAAATTTTTATCTTGCATTCATAGAGCGAGGGTATCATTCATTCTACCTTATTGCCTGAAATTAATCGAGTAAATTTATTTCAAAGGGTTTCAGTCGTACATTTGTGCACTCAAGATTAACTCTTTTCATCAACAGACCAACAGAGCTAGCTATAGATTACTTCTCTTTCTTGGAAAATGTCGTGATAATTCTGAACAAATTTAGTAATTGTTGTTTTAAATCTATTGTTGTATGTACAGATTTGAATACTGATTTTCGCGAAAATGAACTGTTTCTCAAACTGATTCAGTATTTTAATGTAGATATTACAGTGAATGTGCCTGGAAGCAATACAGTTAATTATATAAAGCAGTTCATCAAATCATAAATAACAAAACTGCTACCGGATATGAAAATAATATTGAATGGTCTTGGTTACATTAATCCTGATCCACGATGTCTTACAATTACCAGTGACTTCAACAAGCACACACATATCATACAGATTTCGTCGTTTTTCTGGAAGATTTGTAACGGGAAAATGCAAAAATTGGAATTTTAAGGTGAAATTGTAAAAATATACCTTTTTATTTGGGTTTCCAGATCGTCAAGATAGAAAAAGTGGACACAATGTATATTTAAGACAAAAAGTACATTTTGTGCGAACGAAGCCTACGAAGTGTGCTTAGAAGGGGGGGTCAGCAGGGGCATCTTGCCTCAGGCTCCGACTTAATTGGAGGGCCGCGATTTTTTCATTCAAAATAAATCAATAATGTATTTATCCATAATCCAAATTTAACGCTATAAGTTATTTCTGATACATGAATTCTGTGTGTGATTGGGGGAGGGAGGTTTTTTTGTTTGGAATGAGGGGCCACCATGGACCAACTGCCCCAGACTCCTGATTTTATCTGGGCGCCACTGTATATGACGAATCATCAACATCTATCAGAGTTCGAATACATGAAACTGTGTAATATTTGTTTGGAAAGTTAATGAAATAATTTTCAAGTAATTATATAGTATTGTATTGAAGCTAAATTGTTACGAAAAACGGGTGTAATAGAGTAGGCTATTGAAAAAAGAGAAAGTACAAAAGAGGATATCTTCTAAAAGTATTTCCACTCTTAAAAGAGTACGTCTGGTAATGCTATTTTGTATATGCAATACGTCTGTATCTTTGCGACTACCAATTGCGATTAGGCGGCAAAATCATCATTATTTCATGGGTGACTTCCGGCATTTTGTTTGATGGGTTAATGCTGAAACCAAACCAATGAACCATGGAAAAGGTATGACGCATATTTTCTGTAGTGTTAATTTGTATTTTTGCTTTACATTTGTGAATAATGTTTTGAGGAACGCAGCTATATTTTGAGTTGAGTTCCTCAAATGACTCCTACTGTGCCAGAGCAAACTAGGATAGTGTGTAGAAGTGTGTTGCAACTCAAAAGGTTCTAGTACTTCCCAAAATAGCCCCAAAGTTCAGAGTTTAAAAATTTCTAGTGTAATAAATTAAAAAAACTTATTTGTTGGCATAATTTGCTAGGCAATATTACTGTTCCTCGATTAATGGGAAATAGCCGATGAGGGAAAATTAAATTACACCCACTTATGTCACCTGAGCAATAGTTATATTTGCACCAAGGATTATAATATATTATAAGGGTTGTAATAATCGAGCGGCGACAAAAAACGAGGGCTTTTTGTATAGTCCGAGACCATTAGAACCAGTTAACGACTATGGTACATATAAGATTTCAATTTTTCATTTACTATGATGACCCTTATCTACTTATTTACTAATAAACTGTATGTTAACTTGACTCGGTTTGTCTTTCCGTATTTCCCTCCCATTAGTCCCCTCATAAGAGAACGTGTACTATACGCGCAAATTTTCTTGAGCCTCGGGTTACCTACCCCTACTCCTTTACTAACAGGTGAATTCTGTTCAAAGGATGGCAGCAAGCGTTGCTGGCAAAATTTGATACCCAGAAACGTCCGCTTCCATTTATTAGAAACTATTTTGCATCAAAAAACGAGCTGCATATTTGATATACGAGGGGCATTCAATAATGAAATAGACAAATTAGTCTGGAGAAATAAACATTTATTTCTACAAAACATGACTTGTCCTACTTTTCAGTATAATCCTCCAACACTTGTCCCAAAGGGTTACCAACTTTTTCACACTTGCTTGAAAGACCTCTTATTCTTGGTTTTTGAACCAATATCCCTCAAATTATTTGACATCGTCGTTATCCTAGAACTTCTTCTCGCGTAATGCCTCCTTCAGTGGACAAAACAAATGGAAATCTTGGTGCTAAATCGCGTCTGTAAAGGGGAATGAGGCAATACCTCGCCACTCATTTTGTCGATGGTTTCACAGCTTTGTTGAGCAGTTTGAGAACGTGTGTTGTCTTGCTGGAGAATCACTACCTCTGAGATCTACGAAGTTTTCTCTGTGCTGGCTGACTTCATCTTGTTCAAAAGCATATTTGAGTAGTTTTTGGCACATAGGCGGCGAAATTGATCAAAATTTGACGCAGTACGTTGGAATTCAGTCATTTATAACAATTCTTTGTCGCTAATTAACAATAAAAGGTATACATTTCAAACATCCCGCCTTGGACTTAGTTAATTATTCCCTAAAAACCGTGAGCTGACTTTCAGAGAGAAAGGGAATTCATTTTTCGTATGGAACTCATTGGAAGGACTGAACTGCTTTGAAATGTTGAATGACTTTCAAAGATGCCCGGTAGATCGCGCCAGCTACTGGAGAAATCACGAAACCACAACAGCATATTGTTGACAAATTTTGAGAATCAGACGCGTTTCCAAATACGACGTAACGAAATTCAACTGTTTGAGAATATGCAGCCAAGCGGTTTCGCAAAGGATCACCTCTTCAGTAAAAGTCCTAAGTAATACGCAGAGTAATATTTTTACGTTGGTAGTGTGCCTAGCTCACAGCATTACAGTCTCCGTGAAACAACGCGTTGGCGCGCAATCTCTTTGTAATAATATTAATACGCGCGAATTACGGGAGAAAAACCCGGAGTAAACGATTTCCGTTTCGACCTGACAGGCAACAATGACAATTTCTTCAATACTCAATAATTGTTACGTTATAAGTATACTAATAGTTATTAAATACTTGTTTTCAGAAATTTCCCTTGTGTCAAAGGATTAAAAGACAAGTCTTGTTTCGACACGAACATCTGCAGAAGCTCTACCAAAATACTCAAGCTATGTTCGCAGCCTTAGCAGTAGTATTGGCTGTTTATTGTACGCTGTTCATTGAAATAAACCCAAACGCACCTACAGCGTCTCCAAACACCGTCAACATGACTTTTTCTGCTGATGCGGCTAGAACGGTGTTCGTCAGTCACTGAGTCTCGACCACTTTTCAACTGTTCTACCCATTTGTAAAAATTATCATGGTTCATACAATTTTTACCATACACTTTAATCGTTCTAGAGTATATATTCGCTTTTTTTACATTCAGAAAGTAAAAAGTCAATCACAGGACGTTGTTCAACCAATGTATTTTCAAGTGGACTCGCTATCGTTCTACTCAATTTCGAGATTGGTCAGGGCTTATCCCAGGGATGACCACTTCAATTACTAAAGTTAGCAAACTTGTTCTACCAACTGTTTCTCTCCAGACCGATTTGTCTCTTTAATTATTGAATGACTTGCCTAATAGCCCAGTCGTCGATATAAACAAACTCCCACTCCTCTTGCATACAGCAAAATGAAGGCTCAAGAAAGTGCGCGTATAATGGCATCATTCAACTGTTTTTATATTACCCTCCTAACCACGATCCTCTCGAACCAGGTAAGTTATGCTGTGTATATCGAGCTCTGTATCGAAGGCAATTACAAAACATAACGTATCAGTAAAAAATATGACTTTTGCATTGCAATATAATTCCGAGAAAGCAACGATGAGTAGATTGTTTACTAAAGCAGAAATGGAATTGTTGTTCTTCTTTCTAGGGTTTTTATCCGCAGCCGACAGCCGGTTACCCTTTGCGTCCCGATGAGACGCATATTCGACCATACACTAGACACCAACACACTTGCGGGCTCCTCTGATCTGGGGTCAGGAGAACGCGAGGCCCTCCGCGACAACACATACATACAAAGACAAGGGACAAACAACCATGCCCAAGGCGGGACTCGAACCCGCGACCCTTCGAACCGAAGCGCTGAGTCGGTACTCGCTCTTAGCCACCTCGGCCATCTAGGTCGGCACAAATGGAATTTTGTTTAGTAAATATTGCTACTTGCTGGAGGAACCACGGGAAGCAGTTTATAAAGCTGTTGATACAAACGAAAAATAGGAGAGTCAAATGAAAACGAGACAAATGGAAAAAGTAAGTACACTGTTTATTATTTCAAAAGTAATCGCCATAACTATTTATCCATTTATACCGCTGAGAGACAAGACGGTGAACTCCATAGAAAAACGTGTCCTACCGGTTGCCATGATTGTACCGAGACTTGCACCTCTTCGTCCGAAGCAAATCGACTGTCACGAAAGTTTTTCCCTGGGGGCTCTAAAAATGTTGAAATCGTGTAGGGAGACATCTGGACTGTAAGAAGCATGAAGGAAGATGAGTAAGAGCTTCCGAGTGGAACTTCTGAAGCGTAGTCAAAACATCCTTGGCAACATGTGAACGGATATGATCGTGCAACAGAATCACGCCGTCAGTCAAAATTCGGAGTTTTGACTTGATGTCTGACGAGCACGGCTTTGGATTTTTTCAGTGGGGGTAATCCTTGTGCCTCCATTGTTTCCTCCGACGCATGCTCACTGGCTTAAAATGACACCGTGTTTCGTCTTTCGCGGCAAGACTGAACTGTAGGGACGGATTTAAGATGTGAATGGCGCGGGGTTCAGTTTGGTGGGAGACCGATTGTTTCAAGATGCTGCAATATGTAGCGCAAAACCACGCAATTAAACGAACGCAAGTTTATTTACAAAATTAATTTTGTAAATATGAAACGAATGAGACGCACACAAGTTTACTTAAAAAGAGGAAATCAGTTTTTTCGTTAAAAGTACAACACAACTAACAAATAGCACACATGTATTACAAATTACTTTATAACCATTATAGTTCTGGCACTTTCTGTGATTTTCGTGCTGCAAAATTAGTGATGATGTCACTTAGTCAAATTCACGCAGTATATATGACCAGATGCTCAGGGTGACCAAATTTACAAGTCGTTCCTTCTTCATGGATGTCCTTAATATGTTTTCAATTAATCTACTTTGAAAAGGAGCGCTCGCCGCTGTAGTTTTTTACCATCAAAATTAGATATATCCTTGGAACAATCTCAGTATTTGGGAAAGTGTCCTGCACACCCTTTTTCATGATAAAATTCTACTTGAAAAGTTCAGAGTAGTTCACGTTCATATTTTTTGGCTCAGCGTTTGTAAGTATATAGGCAAATGTAACAAACTGACACAGTTTATTGATAAATGTAATGTCCAAGCCATCTTAATAAGACCTGACAATTTGCTTTGCTGCGGCCTTAAGCTCGTTTGAAGACAATTCTTTCAGATGGTTTAAATTGCTAATTTGGCTTGATATATCTTTATATGCTTGAAGACGTTGGCCAAGAGAAGCGACAAACTCATCAATAACAGGCAAGAAAATTTCTGTTTTGTATTTTTCAGAAAGGCTGATTTGTAGTCTACTTTTCCGTATGGCCATAATCCAATGGGTTAAGACATACATTTCGACACTTGGGTCCAGTTTTCGTGTGAGCATACTGTGTTGAACCAGGCAGCTCTTCGCCTTGTTTCTCATCAGTTTCGAAGGAGTTACGTTTTAACGCAACATAGTTTTTAAGCTGGTCAGTGATGCCACAGAAGTATTTAGATCGAGTATTGCGTGTTGTAGATTTTTACTGGTACCGTCTGATCTTTCAGGATATCATTCCAGAACGGGGTGTATAGACCAATTTCAATCTCATTCATCTGTGTTAGCACTCCTTCACTCCGTGCACAGCCTTTTTCTTCAGAGCCATTAGCAATCTGTTTAAGTGCACCCTTAATCTGCTGATGCCTTAGTTACAAGAGCATTGCAGGGCCAACGCTTTGTGACATGTTTGAGTGTCAATTCTGAGCCATTGTTTTTCAAAGCCTCAGAAGTTCATGCCGATGCGTTAAAACAATGAAGACAAACTAACAAGGAAGTCAAAAAATTTACAGCAAAATTTACATTATACGAGCAGCTTTCTAGAGCATTTTTAGCAACCAAATTTTGAGAATGTGCTGCACAAGGAATCCAGGATGCAAGATTGTTGTTCTCCCTCACTTTGGTTTTTAGACCAATATACTTTCCACTCATTGCGAATGCATTGTCCTAACTTGGACCGCGGCAGTTTCCCAGGTCTAGATCATGTCGCTTCAAAAATTCCATCGAGGCATTGAACAAAAATGCATTGAATCTTTTGCGCCATGGCCTTTATATGACATGAATGTTACAAAGCGTTCTACGAGGTCACCTTTCTTCATACACCTCAGTACAAGGGTTAGTTGGTCGATGTGGACCGCATCGAGTATGGAGTCCAGAGACGGAGGAGTATTTGGATTTCTTAGCTCGAGAAATAATTTCTCCGAGGACTTATTCATTCATTATACTGGTAAGTTCTTCCATTATTGTAGTTGACAGGTTGTTTTGTATTACCCTTGCCCTGATTAGCATGATTTTCGATTAGCTATGCAAGAAAGTCGCCGTACTGGAAGATGAGTTCAATAATACCCAGAAAGTTTCCATTTCTAGATGATCCAACCAATTCGTTATCTCCTCTAAATGCTAAGACATGGTCGACAATAAACTGAATAACATTTACTACTAGTTTCAACTATGATTTCCAAAATGCTCCAGATGCTTGACTTGTTGTGACAGCTCGATATCAATTCACTCAATCGCTTTTAACCTCCTAGTCAAGGAAATTGTAATCTTCAGAAGTTATTTACTGCTCATGACTTTGTTTACGTTCTTGTGGATGTTTCCAAACACCGTATCCTTTAAATGAAAGTTGAGAAGGCTCAAGTGCTGTAGTGAAGCACATCAATCTGCACGTGAAGCAGAAAACACATCCATTAGAGGGAGCAAAGCATAACCAATTTCTCGTTATGACTTCTCTATTATGTTTTTCACGACGGGAAAGCCCAAGTGTGCACATTTTTTCAATATTGCGGTCCTTTCTGGGTGGCAGAACCGAGTTTGCAACGAACATGATTTCATCCCAGTGCTGGATTATTGATACACCCCTTTTTATGCAGTAATCACGCATCTGTTCCAAAATAATGGATGGCCAAAGTCCAATGTCATTGCCTCCTGGTAAGCCCTCAACTTCAGATTCTACATAAGATGACCCACTATGAGCCTCCTTTCTACGTTTGGACCCGCTACTAATTCTGCCTTTTCTTTGTCAGAATCAACAACCATTTCCACTGAAATATTATCAGGTTCTGCGAAGTCATTACTTCTTTCCGACATTTGTCTTAATTGAATAGTGAATGTCTGGTTCCATTTTCTTATCTTTGCCATCTCTTTTGCTGATTTCATCGTTGCCTTTTCTGATTGGATGGATGGATTAAAATATTTGTACTTCATGGCAACCCATTTTCAAGATGGAATGTATGGATTTTTTAAAATGTTCCCTATCATTAAAAACAATTCACAGAAAAGAGACATGTATTTTTCTTGTTTTGTGATGTTTACCCCGTATTGGTGGGTAGCCTAGGGCCCGTGCCCCTTGGGCCCTGTAGTAAACCCCCAATCAGAAGCGAACTTGGGGTTAAGCTCCGCTAGTGGAGGGGTGCAGCCCCTCCCCTTCCCCTTCTCAGGGCGGAAGGGGTTGAAACCCGAACCCGGCAGCGGAGCGCCCCTTCTTGCGACACGCCATGCTGCTCACAGTCCGTGGTCTAACCGGCACCCGCTAGTGGAAGAGCGGATGAGGATGGAACCATGTCCTTCCAGCTCTAGACGTGGACTCCGTAGGCGCCGCCCCACCAGCTTCAGCCGCTGAGACCTTCTGTGGCGTGCCCCGCAGTGTGACACTTCGCTGCCACCGGTGGGCAAGCTCCCGCCGCCCCATGCGATAGTGGCAAGGTTACCTGCCACCACCGCCGGTCGACCTGCGCTCTCAGCGCCACCATCAACCGAGGCACCGTACGGCAAGAACACCGTCGTACTTAAATATCGTATTTTCGTTGATTTTGTTTTCGTTGAAGTTTAAAGTATGTTGTTGGCGCAAAATTAAAGCGAATAAAAGCATTTCTGTGATGAACATCAAAACCTGGATTCTGCCATTACAACAGGCCCTCCCCTGAACACGGCCGTGCTGAACTGAAAACAATATTCTTCAACGTTTTATCGTTCCAGGTGCTGCAGTGATGTCGACGTTCTCATCAACGTCTATTCCTCCCACAGGCTGTGGGGAACCCACTGCGCCCAGATTTCCTACGGAACTACAGATGACGGCTTGAGCCATATGGTGACTAATGCCCAACGTAAACCCAATGTCTTTCACCGTACGCCGTCGCACAGTGTGTAATTTTGGCAATTAGGTGGAAAAAAGTTCGAAACTATAATTTTTTACTGTTATACAAATCATACATTGAAAGTAAATTATAATGTATACGGAACAATTTTCTTTGGAATATTGGGACGGTAATTATTTTCTTCTGCAAAAATTAGAAGTTTGGCAACAGCTGGTATTTCACGAACTGAGAAGGAAAAACGGAAATAGAAATAAAATCAAAGTATATAAAATACTAAATTAAACGATTTGTTTTATTATTAATTGTAAACCGGCAAGAGAGAAAAAATACAGATTAGTCAAAACGGAAAGAAATTAAAGAATTAGAAACTAATTATTATGAACCACTAAATGTAACTGAATTTCATCTTCAGTTTCTTGTTGATCGATGTCTAGCAAATTAACCCTTTTTAATTGTATTTTTTTCTTTTTGATATTGAAAAATCCTGGAAACTTGCAATAAATTGATCAGATGTTATAAGAAGCCCATTAATAAGATCAGTGTTAGTAGCTACTCTTGATATTTTCCTTCTAAATTATTCCTGAACATTCTGTTGTCCATATTTCGTCCTTCTTAGGTTTCTTCGGAGAACTATTCAATAGGAAGAATGCAAATTACACTTCTCATAACACTTCGCATTTGAATTCGCGCTATAGACATAAACAAATTTTCGTATGTGTAATGTTCTTCAGTAAACTTATTTTGAACTTCAGTATTTATTTTGATCCGGTAAGACACAACCTCATTTTATAATACTTTCAAATATTGGCTTAGCTTGGGGTTGAAATTTCTCTTTGACATCTTCAATTTGACACAAGCGACGAATTGTGTGGTCAAAAAATGACTGAATAGTTCATTCAGGCTTTCAGTAGATGTTTCTGTCATTTTTACGCCTTCTAAATAATAATACATTTTCCCCTCCTTCACACAGGTGGATCAAATTAGGAATTTCTTTTTTCTGCTGGTCCTTGTATTCGTAAATATTGCCGAGCAGACAAATTAAACTCACCATTAAGTTACAAATTGAAATTTGCGTATATTGGTGCCTAATATCGCCTACTCGTGCCTACCAATGGAATTAGGGGTCAAATGTCAAAACAACAAATACTTGGTTATGTATTTTTTTTTTCAAAAAATTCTGAATAAAATATTTTTAAAATGCTAAATAAATTTTGTTTTCTAGATAAAATGTATGTTTTAAGTGTTCCTCCTATAAATGCACACATATTTCCTTCCCTACTGGCTGCATCACAAAATTTACGATTCTAAATTAAACATGTTGAGACGAGTAGCTACTGCTGACCGGAGAAGTCATCTGAATAGTGTTCATTGCAGAATGTACAAATGGTGTCTATAGATTCAATTTCACAAATATCTTCGTCATTATCAATATCAGAGCTTAGAGGAGGATCACAAACTTTGACTGTCACAAGGGACTTTTTGTCGGCAACATGTATAATTTGTTTTCCTCTGGTTGATGGCTTATGGCTTTCTTGGAACTATTTTGCTTTTCATTATAAGTTTACCAGCTTCTTTTGTATGGAGAACCGGCTGAAACTTCACTCTTCCCGCCCTTTCGTTTTCGTGAAGGTGGTTTTATTTGAGGTACCGCTCTTATATCCTGAGGTGACACTATACGCGCACGTTTTCTTGAGCTCTACTACTTGAGAGATACCTACCCCTACTTCTTTGCTAACATTTGTAGTATTGAAAATAAGTGATAGCAACAAGCTTTGTTGACAACTTCTTATGACCAGAAATGTTTTTTCCCAGGTAATAGAAACTATTTTCATCGAAAAACGAGCTACAATTTCGTATAATAGTCCTGTCAACAAAATAATTAAACCCCCCACTCCACTCGCATCTAGCGAAATCTAGGGCTCAAGAAAACGTGGGGGGTATAACACCGTAACCACACTAACCATAACATCAGTTATTGAATCGGATGACTGTGAGGTTTGTTTTGCATTCTTCATATATTCACTATCTGAAAGGGCAACCCGTCCTTATTGACTGGTTGACAGAATGCATCAATTCCGGAATTATCTCACCGTTAACCGTTAACCGGAATTGAGCGGCTCCTTTTCTTGCGTGAAGTGGGATTCTGTAAAGACTCCATCATCTAAAGTAATCAAGCGACATGTTATTTTAATATCTAGGGAATTTTATATTATTTATTTTTATTTCATAGATTGGCATGAGAAAAATTTAAAATAATAAAATGTGATCCAAAGATCGCCTACCTAGGCAGAATTTGAATCTCGTTGGAAGGCGATATTGCGAACACATCTTACTTAGCACATAAATTGCAAATTTCTCAGCCCTAAAAACAGCTTTTTTTGTGAGTAATTACATTTTTCATTTCTTTTCTAAAGCTTTATTAGTTGATGTTAATTAATTGTGATTTGAAATGACTTACTGATATGAAATATACTTGATTGTTTGCCGAAGAAAAATAGCTTGAGCAAAATAACCCTCGGGCGCCGTATTGTATTTGTTACGAAAACTGATACAGTAATGGATAGCGCTGCATACGCCAGAGCTGTTTCACATAAGAAACCATATGGCACCTTGGAAGTAAAGAGTATGCGATATTAGGTACTAGATAGGTATTAGATAATAGGTACAGGGGCGATAATTGGTACACTGACCCTATCATGTTTTAAATATTCCGAAATAGCAACAAAAGTGGTGTGCTTAATTTCTGTGCTTTCTTTATGAATAATGACAAATAGATCCCCCGTAACTTGTACGTTGTTCCAGTGTTCTCCTTGAATTGCGTCAGCAATTGCAATCGAAAATTTTCAGAAAAATCACATGCCTATTGAATTCTCTTCTTTCAAAATGGAATCGAGTCACTGCCCATTTCTGTCGATGTGCCAGGAACAAACAAATTTGCGCTGCTTCTACCTTCTTCCTCTTGGTCACTAGATCCATTTCTGCTTGTTGAAATTTTCGATATTTGCAGCCGTCAAAGATCACATACTTTTAAATCTGGGGTCAGCTTCATATCAGTTCTATAAAACTCTTCTAACATCGCTGGAATAACTTGTCTCAAAGTTTTGACACGTTTCCTCCCATATTTTTCAAAATTAAAAGAATTGAAAAAAACATCGAAGCGCGACAATTTGTTACTCATCTTTTTTAATTTTATAAAACACTAATATAAGTATTCATATTTACACTTAAAACATTTTCCATCCACCACACTTCGAAACCACTTCCAAAATTATGTCACGCAACTGCATGTGATCTTCAAGTAACACGCAACGACGACTGAGTGAGACGTGTGCGATGCAACAAAGAATTCACTCTCTGAGAATAAAACTGCCGACAGCTCACCCTGCTTCACAGTTCCTGTAGGATCGTTTACAAAACTCAGTGAGTGTGTCACTGGGTCGGGCGCCCGACCAGAAATGCGACCCACAGTCAGCCGAATGCTCTCGAGAACATAAAAATTATTTAATCGCAACCAGTGGTTTCTCCATCCTAAATTATTTTCTTATGTGTAGAGCATTTAAATTAGACTTTCAAAATAAATAGCCAGCGAAAAATCTTGTAGTCTACTATATGAAAAATAAAGTTCAATGTTTTTTTTTAATTACAAACCAGAATTTTGTTATCATTTCAGTGAAATTGTGTTTAAGATTCTCAAGTTATTTTTTTTAATTTCAGGAAAATTGTCAGTATGCGCTCCAAATGAATTTTTGCCCGTCAAATTTTTAAAATTCATAACTTCGGATAAAATGACATTTGACGATTTAAAAAATCTACACAGGTCTCCTCATTTTGTCTGTAGAATATGTAAAAAATTACCAAGAATATTAAAAATGGTGAGTTTAAGTTTTCTTCAAAAGTGTTCGATTTGGCATGGAGATAGAGCACACTAGAGCTAATAGAGCACACATCTATACCCACACCTACCAGCGTTACTAACTTCCGCGCCGTCCTCGGTGCAGAGTCCATCTCGTTCTCATTTGACTGACCCTCATAATATATTTTTTCAAAGCTTTCATTTCATTTGAACTCCAGCCTTCCTTAAAAATATAATTAAACATTTCACGAAAGAGTAATACTTGAGTAACAGAGAATATGAACATCGGCGTAAACCTACATTATCTTTAAACAAATGTATGTTCTATGGTATGATTGTCATAAATATCACTAATAATTTGCCATACGTATCTTTCTCTTTTTCGACAATCAATGTTCAATTGTTTAAAAGAATGTTTGATTTGTCATACAAAATTTCAACCCAACGTTACGCGTTTACGCGCATGTCTTTTACGCTTCATCGGTTTCAAACACTAATATTTATACAGTTGAGTCTGGAAATAAATAACAATTGCTGTGAAATTGTTCAGAATGTAGGTGATTAAAACATTCAGTAATTGAAAATGAAAAGTGACGACTAAAATACGTAAGAAAAAGTAAAACCATACGTAAAAATATATATAATAGAAAGTACAAAATATATTGATGAGTAGAACTTACCAAAGCGTATTAAGTTAAATCAAAAAATTAAAGTTGGTCAATCGAAAAAAAGAATAAACATTCACTATGAATATATACATCTTCACTTCAAAGCTTAATTTCATTTATCTTGGAATCTTACCATTGCCTTACCTATTTATTTACGAATCTGTAATATTTGTCAAAACTGCCTTACTTAACTGTGGGAAGATATTTTCACGTAAGACTAATATTTGAAATTGCAACACACATCGTGGACATTATGTTCATCAAGTGTCAGTATCAACAGTTCCTTGCAAGAAACCCTCATACAATACATGAACGTTACCTTACAACGCATTGCCAGATGGCATGAAACAACTGAAGTCGGTACACAAATTTAAGTTAGCAGTAAAATCTATTCTGCTGCATAACCGTCTCTTTACAATTAGAGACTATGCTGATCACGAAAAAATAACTAATGTTTATTTTAACAAAGCAATGATATATAATGGATTAGTTTATATTTGTATTATAGAATTAAAGAGACTTAACATGCCTGTAACAAGTAAAGTACTTCAGATTATTATTATTATTATTATTATTATTATTATTATTATTATTATTATTATTATTATTATTATTTAAATTATCTTTCAATTTTTTATAGTTAAAATATTGGGATGGGATTCTGGTGCTCTAGAAAAGGTGCGCAGATAATACTCTTCCCCATACGTCATATTCAGTTTTTTTTCACCAAATAAATCAAAACCAAAGCGAGAGGAGGCAAGTGCGAATTGAGAGCATGTGGGATAACGTAAAACGTATATGTTAACATTGAAAACGAAAACAATTAATTTAAATTTAAATATGAACAGAGGTGGAAAGGGGAAGAAATTATGATATGAAAACAGAGAGACAGATCTAAAGAAGGAAGTCCAATTACAATAATATTAAAAAATGACAAAGAAACAATATCACAAAGTACAAACATGTAGAATATTGCTATATAACCAAATTGATTTTTTTGGAGAAGAAAACCGTGAAGTGGTACATTTTCGAGCAAGGTTGATATTATTCATAGCCCGAGAAAATATTTCACGGACGAGGAGAATATTTTACGCATATTTCTGACTCAAGTTAACTCAGTTTTCAATTTCATAATGAAGAATACCTGTAACCAGAAATACCGCAAACGAACCGATTGAAACTATCGATTTATTAAGCGAAATAATTAACATTTCTCCAACAATTATCACAATTGTCTTAGATAACAAAAGCATCAGCTGAAATCGCAAGAATGCTCAATATTTCATCAGTATATCCAGGTTAGGAAATTAATATTTATAAATCATCTGCAAGAACGTTAATGGACATGCTATTGATTTAAATTCTTTAATCCCGTTCAGAAATATGTTTAAAGATCGCAGGAAGTCAAAAACACGAAAAAAAATAGGAAAGTTGCCGTTGCGAATGTCTGCAACCGTTTTGGTTTGCAGACATTCTAAATGCTTCGAAAGTATGGAAATAAAAATTAGTGAATGAATAGCCGAAACACCAAAAATGACAATTTTGAATTAAAAACTAAAATAATATAAGAACAAACATCCAGCATTGCTAAAAAAAACTTGACAAATCTACTTTCAAAAATATGCATCTACACCTTCACGCAACGCGTCTCCAAGCCCCTTAAGGGGCGTTGAGCGCTTTGCACTGGGGAGTAATCCTCCATTAATTTGCTTTATACTATATTTGTCAAGTCTCGTCACGTCGCAGTCAGTCAGTGCCTTTTATCCCTTCGGCCAGGGGCTCAACGGCCGTTAGATCCCGGGGTTCCTGGCCGGTCACCCAACCACGAACCCGCGAGTCTCGAATTCGCTTAACCTTCGTGACTTCACAGAGCGTAGTAAACGAATTCGGCTAGCGCCGCCGGCATGTGCAATGTGCAATCTACACACTTGGCACAAAAATTTAATACATGACCAGGCCTACATAATGATAACGGAAACACAAAAATATGCAAAGTGGTAATATTTAACAGATATGTGCGATAACAATACGCCCATTACATTCATCAAAATAACCGCGTAAGAGACCAAATCAGTATCAAAGTAATGAACCGAAGCTACGAAAGGACAACTAATGTTCGTCCTGGCAATTGCAATAGTCTGCATCTGTTATCGTCTAGCATTTTAGAACGGCCAAGGATATAAATGTAAATATTTAAGAAAAGTAACGGTTACGACTATTGATCTTCTTATTTAAGAAAGGCAAAGCAACCGCAGTCACTTCAATAAATCAATTTTATGTTACTTACACATGGTAAACTAAAAAAACATATTAAAAAAAAAAAATCCCAAAATTAAGAGTCTCTCACTGGAGTGCGAACCTCTAGTGGTAAGAGCCTTTGATGGCACAAAACCTCTCAGGGCCTGCCCACTGGCTACGACAATATTGAGTTTCTAGATTTGACGGCCATAAGATTTCATACATGCATTGTAATTGCGATGTAAGTTTTGACGCAAGTCAGTGGCCTTGTCCTCCCCAGAGATACATGTACCTGCCAAACACCACTACAGCGTGAGTTGTCTACCGATTAGGAACACCATGTGAAAATTGTTCCATGTGTAAATTGGTAATATGAGATGTCCCACGTCAAGCTCTTTGGCAAAAATTTATCTTCGACCCAGACGATAGTCGGTGGCCTTGGATGGGACACAGCCGTTCAATATTTTAGCGCATGCACAGCGAAAGGGTTATTTTGCAAAGCGGATCAGCATTCAATTAATTCTAATCACCTTCAAATGTTCTTCTGGAAGTCATCTTCCAGCATGGGTGGGTCTTCAGGACTTCTATGGATTAGAAAAAACATAGTAGTCTATTTATGGAAGTCTTTGAAACACGCATGACATGCGTTGGTAGAAGTAAAATCAATACGAGCAAATTCATTTTTCACATTTAATTAACGAGAGTGGCCCAGGAATTAACATTATTAACATGAATCTCTTACAGCCAAGGTTTCGAGACCTAATTCGATCTCATTCTGAAGGCTGAAGTAAATAGAAAAATGTAAAAATTAAAAAAATATAGAATAAGGAATATATAGTCACAAT
Organism: Teleogryllus oceanicus; assembly: GCA_964035755.1. Taxonomy (NCBI): domain Eukaryota; kingdom Metazoa; phylum Arthropoda; class Insecta; order Orthoptera; family Gryllidae; genus Teleogryllus; species Teleogryllus oceanicus. The sequence goes on along the minus strand of CAXIVR010000001.1, from coordinate 255,282,916 downwards.
TAATATAAAAGATAAGTGTAAATTCTTACAAAAATGTTATACACAGCAAGGAATAGAGAGAGACAGTGCACATGAAAAAGTACAGGGGAACACATACCTCGCATACTCACCAAATATGAGGAGACCATGAGTCACTACAATTAGGAAATCAATTTGATACTTTAGCACAAGCCCAGGCATAGTGTGCTACGTATTTTCTATTTTTCGTGTAGCACACGTTGCAATACTTGGCATGTAGGCGTCTGCCATGACCCTTCACGCGTTCGTGCTTTGCGGGTTGCGGGCACGCACGCGCACACACACACACGCGCGCGCACACGCGCACACACACACACACACACACAATATATATATATATATATATATATATATATATATATATATATATATATATACATACATACATACATATACACACACACAGATTAGTCACGTAATATTAGCCTCCTGTAACTTTTGAACGGTTGAAGATATTGCAATGCAGTTTTCACGAAAGTGCATGAGAAAATCGGGCTAATTGATACGTGTATTACGGATATTTAACGGATATTTTGAATGTAACAGACCGCCACAGAAAGTCACGCAAAGCTCCACCAGCAAGCGTGCGCTCGGGAAAGGGAAGGGATCTTACTATTTCAAGATACGATAAATATTCCAAACAAACAATCTTATTTCAATACATACTACTTATGACAAATCCATTATTCAATCCTTAAGTAATAAAATATTTGAAAATAGGGAAAGATGAAAGCAGAGTTCGGGGAAAAAACTGCAACAGTTTTTGTGAATATTTGGAATATTTATTTATCTTAAAATGTCTCCAAAAAAATCCTTATCTAATATATGACAATATGTATATCATTGGATTCACCTTTTTACGTGGATTCCTCTTGAAAAGTTACAGGAGCTGCTAAAGTTACGTGACTCACCTGTGTGTATGTGTATGTGTGTGTTCGCGCGCGTGTGTGTGTATGTGTGTGTGTGTGTTGTGTGTGTATAATATGTGTGTAATATATATATATATATATGTGTGTGTGTGTGTGTGTGTGCGCGTGTGTGTGCGTGTGCGTGCGTGTGCGTGCGTGTGTGTGCGTGTGTGTGTGCGCGCGCGCGCGCGTGTGTGTGTGTGTGTGTGTGTGTGTGTGTGTGTGTGCCGGAAAGGGTATACCCGAATAAGCTGGTGAAAACTGCCAATGATTTGACTAATATTTAAACATAGATTCAATCACGACACATAAATTCAAAATTTTATTTGTGTTACATCATTTATAAACCAAACTCAGTAGGACTATCCATGGTGGAAGGAGATAGGTGGGCTCTCGCGCATCCGCCTTCAGACAAGGAACTTCAAGCACCAGTTTGCCTCATAATACTAGCGTGTATTTTAAATGCCAAAATTATCACAGTTGCGTCATTGAAACAAAAGCAGATAAGAACTTTTTTCTTTTCTTTTTTTCGAGTATTTCATTTTTATTTCATTTACACCATCCTGTTATTTTTGATCAGTCACCCTTGAAAATTGTCATTTTACGCCACTTTCAAAATGTTTCTCAACACTTCTTGCTCTCCATGTAACATTGCAGCCAACGTCTGGTCTCGCTTTTCAACCGAAGTGCATCACGTGCGTCACGCTTTTCTACCGTTTTGTGGTGACGTGGTTCGTGACACAAACTGGCGCTGCGCAGAACGAGCAAATATCGCTGCATAGGAGAAGCCCACCTATCTCTTTCCACAATAGGAATATCAGTGAAACGATATTGTGTCAATGATTAATTGACTATGATTGTGTAATTGTCAATAATTAATAAGTATACAACTGGGAAATTTGATTTACATTATAGACATAAATTATTAATATACCTAAAACCGAGGAATTTGATTTATATTAGAAACAATACATAAATCTAAAAACAAAAGGGGTTTGATGATTTTATTTCGATAATATAAATTTTTCCTACATAAAGACAAACATTTAACATATTGATTCAGTGGTGAGGTGTAGTTGACATCTACATAATTGGAATGATTGAAGGCGTTGTCATTGTCAACAATATTGTTGACAATGACAACGCCTTCAATCATTCCAAACATTTAACACAAAAAGTTGTAAATCAGACTTCAGTATGTGAGAATTTTCAATAATTTAAATATCAATGAATTGTACTCGTATGAATACTCGTTTGAATTGTTTAAACATTGGTGAAAACATTTCCCATCACTTTTGGCGTAAATTTCAAATTTTTGAATTGATATTTTTTTATTTGCTTTCACTATCGTCCACATTGTTTAAAAATCTGAAAAAATATGTCATAGAATGTTATAAGACACATTCTAAGAAAAAAACTGAGACAGTATTTCAAAGTTGTCACATCGAAAATTCATTTGAAAAATTTATTGATTTTTTTCTATTTGAAGTTGGCGTCAGAATTAGCTAAAAAAAAAACGCCTTAAAATTTAACTATTTTTCCTCCTGTCTCCAATTTTTTTCAGTCTGATGCATGCAATAGAAGCGGAGAAAAAAATAAAACATGAAAAACACGTTTCTCGTATCTCTGCAACAGATTGACCTAGGAGGCTGGTTTTTTGGAAATCTGCGTCATTTTTCATTCTCTTTCATACGAGCATCGCGATTATTGATTTCGTTTGGGGGGCTACAACCTTTAACCAGAATATTACATGAAGTAAATTATTTACTACTACGAGTATTAATCTAGAATAATAATCTGTTTGAAAAAGGTGACAGCGAAGGTTGAACAGACGAGTTTCCTTCCCCTCTAGAGTTCCCTAACTTTAACGAAGCGCATTCGTGGCAAGGTCACGCGCCGAGGAGGGAGGCTATCATGGGCATTGTTTAAGGAAAACAATTTTACTATTCAAAATGTAAAAATAATTATGGGCTCTGGGGAAAAGAATTACTCCCGCGTTTTTATCCCGAGGGGTGTATATACTGTATACTAATGCAAATAATTCCTTTTTTTTTCAATCTTCAATATTTGCGTCTTCTTAAAACCTAAACTACACGACTTTCTCCTTCAGCGATAGAATACCTATAATCTAAAACACATACAAGGGAGTTCGACAGTGCCGAAAAATAGTTTTGGGCTCCTCTTCTTTGTTTCCAACAAACAAAATTCTCGTGCAAACGATATAAGACCTTTTATCCGTTTCCCTATTACTCAGTAAATTAACTCAAAATTACTGAAGTATAGAAATAAAGAATTTATGGGAAATTGTACACATAAAAATTGTTGTACTCATGGAAAATTGTACACATGGAAAATAAAATGCGACCGTCAAATAATTTTCGTCTCGTCTCGTACAATTTGAAAAAAAACTAATAAACATTATCCCAATATTTTCCGAATATTTGCGTTGTTATAAAACCTAAACTACAAGACTGTCTCTTCCATTAATCGAATATTGTCTAAAACACATACAAGCGAGCTCGACAATGCCCAAAAATAATTTTGTGCTTCCTTCCTTTCTTTCCAAAAAATGGTTAATTCTCATGCGAACGATATTAGACTTTTGACCACTCTCCCAATACTCAGTAAAAAAATCAAAATTACTGAACGTATAGAAATAAGAAATTGATTGTATTTTGTACACATTTTAGTAAATGAAATGGATTTGAAGTAAGTTTAGACTACTCTCATTCTTATTGGAAAAATTGCAATTCTTATTGGAAATATACTAATGAAAATTACTCCAATTTTTTTATCTTCAATTTTTTCGTTGTGATAAATCCTAACAATATTATATTCTCATCCCACAATCGAATATTGTCTAAAACACATGCAAGGCAATACGATAGTGACCGATAATTTTGAGCTTCTCTTTTTCTTTCCCAAAAATTGGAAATTCTACTACGAACAATATTAGACCTTTAGACCACTTTACCATTATGCAGTAAGTAAATTCAAAACTACAGTATGTAGGAAAATAAAGGGTTTATTGACAATTGTACACATGCTGGCAAATGATATGCCACCCTCAAATACTTTTGTGCTAGTTTTGATGTTTTTAAAAGTAATATACTGTATTCAAACCATCCCAAATTTCTTTCTTTCTTTTTTTCGAAAAAGCGAAGGGAATTCCCGTGCGAAAGATATTAGACCTTTTGATCACTTTTTATTGCAAATTATGTATATTCAAAAATACTGGACGTTTCAAAATAAGGTATTTATTGTCCATTGTATTTATTTATTTTACGTAAAAAAACAGTTAAAACTGCGTATGACGTGCTATGGGGAAATGTGAATTGTGTGCACATTTTCAAAAGTCTGTGATCCCTACCTTAAGTCATACACTAGTTAAGTTTTGAAGGGGGAAAAAAGCTCCCATGTAATAAAATCTATTTTCAAGGATAAATAAGCAATAAATTTTGGCTCTTATCCATGTTGTTCTTCGGAATAATACTTCCCGCCGCGACAACATGAAAACGATATTTTGAATAATTGTATTTCCCACTGAATTCTAGAATACGTGCACTGAAAATGAAGTTACATTTATGTCCAGAAGCAAAAAAGCCCGTCTCAGCATTTGCTCAATGGATCAGGAAAATTGGACAAAAAACCTGATCGAGATGGGGGTCATTGACCCGGAGGCTGCAATACAACACTTATTACAGGTTGTTTATACACATTTACACAGTTCAAATGTTAAATAATGCATTATGTATAATTGTTAAAATTAATGTTACTTTTCTTGTGATGCTCAGTATAGTCTTTAATTGTATAGAAACAGTTATGCAGCAGAAAAGATTTCACTTGGGATTTAAACTTTGCTATCAAATTTAATCGTTTAATGACATCTGGCGAAGTGTTGTCAAATAATGTACATGTATTGTATGTGAATTTTTTGTAATGAGCTGTTTATACTGTCACCTGATAAATATGATTTCTACGTCGAGTGTTTTAGTAATAGACATCGGCAGTTTCTGAAAATATAGTCCCGCCCTTAAGCAAGTCATTTTTGACAAAACCACTGATTCGTAAATCAACAGACAAGGTAATGGTAAAATTTCTAGATTAATGAAGAGAGGCTTAATAAATAAGGTGGGTGGGATTTGGTTATTCGTAAAATTCGTTTTTGTAATCTAAAAGTGTGGGAGCTATAAGATGTATTTTCCCATAATATTATACCATATCTCAGGCGGGAATGAAGATTCGCGAAATATACACAACGAGCAGTATGATGGGTGACTGAATTTGCAAGAATTCTGAACGCGTAGCATAATGAACTTAATTTTGTGTTCAATTCGTATCATCTGCAAAGGGAACTGTTCTTCCGTTTCGAATCGTCGAGGGCATATCGTTTACGTAAAGTAGGAACAGAATAGGGCCTAAAATCGATCCTTGAGGAACTCAACATGCAACGGGCAAAGAGTCGGAAAGGTGCGTACGTAATGTTCCATCATTCCAGTAAGGTATTTTAACTCTGAGATCGTTGTTTAAGGTACGAACATAACCAATCTAGAGCAATACCACGAATTTCATATGAAGGTAATTTGGAAAGTAAAATGTCATGATCAATGACGTCAAAAGCTTTTGAGAGATCTAGAAATAATCCAATAGGTGCCTCGTTTTGATCCAATGATGAGGCGACATCTTTAAGAAAAACAAATATAGCTGTTTCCGTTGATTTTGATTTTCTAAATCCATGTTGGGAATCTGAAAGCGCGTCGTGTTTAGTGAGAAAGGTTTCCATTCGTAGGTAAACAAGTATCTCTAATATTTTTGAAAAAACTGATAGAAGAGAAATGGGCCGATAATTTTGAATTTAATTTTTCTTGCCTTTTTTGAAGAGCGGCTTAATTTTAGCTGTTTTGAAAATAACTGGAAACGTTCCGGTTCATAACGATGAATTAAATATGTGACTTAACGGGTGTTTAATGGCATGCGCATAGGTCTTTAACAAAGAATTCGGAAATTCATCTAAACCGGACGAATATTTATTTTTTAGTTTACCGATTATTTCGAGAATTTCATAGGAAGAAGTTTCGGAAACGAACATTGTGTCTAAAATTTTGGGTGAACTGTCTGTTTTTGAATTTTGTGGCTGAAGACCCTTAGTGAAATCGGCAACAATTCTCGAAAAGTATTGGTTAAAGAGACTATCCATTGTTGCCGGATCGTTCACATTTATATCGTTATATTTTAAAACAACATTCTCTACAGAGTTTCGAGTTGATTTGGTCGTATTTTTTATTATATTCCACATTGCTTTTTGTTTTGTTATTTGAGTTCATAATATCCTGATTGCTTTTCATGATTTTAGCCTGCCTTATGACTTTTCGTAACTATGATTTGTATTTTTTAAAGTAGATAAGGAAATTTTGAGATACGTTATCACGTTTAGAAATGAATGAAAAATTCGCTTGTTTTTACAAGATGTCCTAATCCCTTGTGTTATACAAGAATTGCTTTTCCGTGAAATATTTATTTTTCTTTTTTGAAGAGGAAAGCAAGTGTTAAAATATAATGAAAGAGTCGAAAAAATGTATTATATTTGTCGTTTGTATCAACAGTATTATAAACTGCTCCCCATGACTCCTCCATCAAGTAATCAATGAATAATTTTATTTTACTGTTTGTAAACAATCTAGTCATACGTGAATTATTTATTGTGTCAGTGATCGCATTTCTTATAATGGTAAGAATTTGTGCATCGTGGTCACTGTATTATAAATCTTTTGTTTCAATTTCATATCGAGTAGTAGTTTTGTTATTAATTATAATTTGATCAATGGACTTCATCGAATTTTGTGTGATCCGTGTAGGTACATTAATTGTAATGTCTAAATTGAAGGAATTAATTAAATTGAGAAACTTTTCTTTCTCACAAGATTCGACCAGAAAATCAATGTTAAAATCTCCGCATACAACAATGGATTCAAAAGAGCGATTGCTGACTTTGTTAAGTGTTATCTCCAGGTTTTCTAAGAACAAATATAATCTGCAGTTCTCTTTGTTGGAGGTCTGTAGATGCAAAGTATTATCACTTGTAGTGAAGTAAGATGTTCAACAGAAATTTCGAAAACATTTTCAATGGAGTACACATTTAATTCCGCCAAGGAAATAGAATCAATATTATTTCTAACGTAAATACAGGAACCCCCATACGTAGGATCTTTATGCGATTTTCTCTTTCTGCAATAAAAGCCTGCGAGGTAAAAGTTTGGAATTTAGAAAATGCTAAGTTCATTAGGAGGTAACCAATGTTCTGTAAAACAAAGAACATCCATTTGATTTAGTTCGCTCTGTAGAGCTGCCTCGATAAACTCAGTTTTATTTGAAAGGGATTGAACATTATGGTGAAGAATGTTTATTTTTGCAAGTACCTACACGGATGTTTTTTCTGCTGCATCTGGTTGTAGTTGCTATATATTTACTCCATTTTTACCTCGAGTGCGTGGTCGAAGGTTGTAGTGTGTCCCGGCAGTAACAGGTTGTGAGGAAAATGGGCATCAGGTGTAGATGAATTGGTAGTGAGAATGGAAGAAATGGGAGTAGGTTCAGAGGAAAAGGCAACAGGGTTCGAAATAAAGGTGGGGTGGAGAACGTAAGGAAGATGAAAGGGATGGATTTTTGACAGGAGACTGCGTAGGACTGGAGTTGATGATGATGTATTGTGCAAGCTTGTTACCGACTGCATGTTTTCCAGCAAGGTTTATATGAAGACCATGCCGGGTGAAGTGTTTGTACACATATTGACAAGAAATATACCCTGAAATAATGTTGGTCTAGTCTTTAATTTATGAAAAGAAGTATACACTAATGAAAAGAATCCCCATTTTTTCGATCTTCAGTATATGCTTTGAGATAAAAGCTAAACTTCATGATTTTTCTTCCAGTAAGCGAATTCTGTCTGAACCACATGCAATGTTGTTCGACATTACTCAAAAATAATTTTTGCCCGTTTCTTCCAAAAATGGAAGATTCTCGTGCCAACGATATATAGACCTTTTGAACACTTTCGCACATCTCAGTAAATCAACTCAAAAACACAGAACTAATGGAAATAAGGAATTTATTGGAAATTGTAAACATATTGGAAAATAAAAAAGCGACCCGCAAATAATTGCTGTCGGGGCGTTTTGATCAAACAGAAAAATATTCTTGTTTTAATTAAAGACTCAAAAATGTGGCGCGAGATTTTTTTTAATTATGAAATATTGGGGTGGTTCTCATTTTATTATTCTCGTAGTTACAGGTGGGTTTCGAATTTTGGACCAAAATTCGCACTATTTACTGTACAGGAGTTTTCGAATTTTGACTAAGTGCGGGTGCCTACTCCACCATTCCCAATTTTTGAAGCTATAATTGTGGGAGGTTATGCGGTAATAGAACAAATCATTTTGGTGCCACTAAAGAGCCAAAAATTGATTCAAAATTATTGGGCAAAAAATTTTTGTTTTGAAAAATGATGGTGCTTTATATTTTGTTTTCTAAATTAGGGGTGAGTTTCGAAATTTTGAATATTAGCCAACATGAGCCAAAAATTCAATTATATCGAGAATGCAAAAAATTTCGATTTTTTATTAAGTAGGAGTGCTAAGTTTATCACCCCGTATTTTGAAACCTTATTTTCGGTGTGTTGTTGGAATCAAAAATACTTTTCTTGGTGTCATTGAAGAGCTCAAAATTAACACAAATTTACGGCGCAAGAATTTTTGAATTTTCAGAAAATGCAGTGGTTTTTGATTTTTTGTTTTCTTATTTGGGTATGAGTTTCGAAATGTTGAAAAGTAGCGCTCGGGAGCCCAAAATTCACTTGGACATAATTATTTATTTATTTTACGTCAGAAAAACAGTTAAAAACTGCGTATGACGTGCTATGGGGAAAAGTGAATTGTGTGCACATTTTCAAAATTCTGTGATCCCTACACTTACTCATATACTACTTAAATCTTGATTTTTTGAAAGGGGAGAAAAAAAAAAAACTCCCATGCAATAAAATCTATTTCAAGATAAAAAGCAATAAATTTTGAATTTTGAAAGGGAAAAAAAAAAAAAAACTCCATGTAATAAAATCTATTTTAAGGATAAATAAGCAATAAATTTTGAATTTTGAAAGGGAGAAAAAAAACAAAAAAAAAAAAACTCCCATGTAATAAAATCTATTGTCAAAGATAAATAAGCAATAAATTTGGCTCTTATTACTTCCTGCCATGACAACAAGAACGATAATTTGAATCATTGTATTTCCCACTGAATACTAGAAGACGTCACAGAAAATGAAGTTACATTTATGTCCAGAAGCAAAACAAGGGGCCATCTCAGCATTTGCTCAATGGATCAGAAACTGGACGAAAAACCTGATCAGATGGGGGTCATTGACCCGGAAGCTGAAATTTACAATAGTTGTTACAGGTTGTTTATACTCATTTATACAGTCAAATGGTAAATAATGCATTATGTATCATTGTTAAAATTAATGTTACTTTTCTTGTTATGCTCAGTATAGTCTCAAATTGTATAAAACAGTTATGCAGCAGAAACGATTTCACTTGGATTTAAACTTTTCTATTGAATTTAATCGTTTAATGTCATCTGGCAACGTGTTGTAAAATAATGTACATGTATTGTATGTAAAATTTTTGTAATGAGCTGTTGATACTGTCACCTGATGAATATGATTTCTACGTCGAGTGTTATAGTAATAGACTTCTGCATTTTCTGAAAAAATATTCCTGCCCTTGAGCAAGTCATTTTTACAAAACCACTGATTCGTAAATAAAAGACACGGTAATGGTAAATTCTAGATTAATGAAGAGAGCTTACATGAATCACGTGGGTGGGATTTGATTATTATTCGTACAATTCGTTTTGTAATCTAAAGTCTGGGAGCTATAAGATGTATTTCCCCAGAATATTATGCCATATCTCAGGCGGGAATGAACATTCAGAAGTATACACAACGAGCAGTATGAAAGGGTGACTGAATTTGCAAGAATTCTGAACGCGTAGCATAAGAACTTAATTGTGTGTTCAATTCATTTAAATGGACGTTCCATTTAAGGTTTGACTAGAAATTGAGACCTAAAATTTGTTGCCTTAACATCAGTCAATGGTACACTGTTCATTTTCAATGGAGCACAGAATTGTTTATTTGAAATGGAAAACTGCATTAAAACCGTTTTCTTTTGTTTACTATTAATTGTTATTTCAGAACCAATTGGAAACATCTGATATTGTACTATTTACTGTTTCTTTATTGCAAGGATGTTCGTATCATCTGCAAAGAGAACCGTTCTTCCGTTTGAATCGTCGAGGCATATCGTTTACGTAAAGTAGGAAAAGAATAGGGCCTAAAATCGATCCTTGAGGAACTCACATGCAACGGGCAAAGAGTCGGAAAGGTGCGTACGTAATGTTCCATCATTCCAGTAAGGTATTTCCCAAATCTCTGAGATCGTTGTTTAAGGTACGAACATAACCAATCTAGAGCAATACCACGAATTCCATATGAAGGTAATTTGGAAAGCAAAATGTCATGATCATGACGTCAAGCTTTTGAAAGATCTAAAATAATCAATAGTGCCTCGTTTTGATCTAATGATGAGGCGACATCTTTAAGAAAAGAAAATATAGCTGTTTCCGTTGATTTTGATTTTCTAAATCCATGTTGGGAATCTGAAGCGCGTCGTGTTTTAGTGAGAAGGTTTCATTCGTACGTAAAAAGTCTCTCTAATATTTTTTAAAAACTGATAGAAGAGAAATGGGCCGATAATTTTGAATTTCATTTTTGTTGCCTTTTTTGAAAAGCGGCTTAATTTAGCTGTTTGAAAATATCTGGAAACGTTCAGTGCATAAAGATGCATTAAATATGTAGTTAACGGATGTATAATGGCATAGCACAAGTCTTTAACAAAGAATCCGGGAAATTTATCTAAACCCGGGCGAATATTTATTTTTAGTTTACCGATTATTTTAAGAATTTCATAGGAAGAAGTTTCGAAACGAACATTGTGTCTAATATTTTGAGTGAACTGTCTGTTTTTGAATTTTTTGCCTGTAGACCCTTAGTGAGATCGGCAGCAATTCTCGAAAAGTATTGGTTAAAGAGATTAGCCACTGTTGCCGGATCGTTCACATTTATATCGTTATATTTTAAAACAACATTCTCTACGGGTTTTCTAGTTGAGTTGGTAGTATTATTTATTATATTCAACATTGCTTTAGTTTTATTACTTGAGTTCAAAATATCCTGATCGTTTTTCATGATTTTAGCCTGTCTTATGACTTTTCGTAACAATGTTTTGTATTTTTTAAAGTAGATAAGGAAATCTTGAGATACGTCATGACGTTTAGAAATAAAATAGAAATACGTTTATTTTTACACGATGTTCTAATTCTTTTGTGATCCAGTATTACTTTTTCGTGAAATGTTTAATTTCTCTTTTAATAGGGAAAACATGCGTTAAAAGAAATGAAAGCTTTGAGAAAAATAAATTATATTTTTCATTCGTGTCAATAGCGTTATAAACTGCCTCCCATGATTCTTTCAGCAAGTAGTCCGTAGTCCACTTGTTTCGACCATACAAAAAAATTTATTTTGAGTAAGTGGGGATGCTAGCTTCCCCTTGGGGGTGGTAGCCCCAATTTGATACCTTAATTTCGGGGTGTTGGGAGGTAGCCACAATTTACGGAGGGGGTGAAATTAGCCCAAAATTATGGCGCAAGAATATTTCAGTTCTTCGAAAGTGGGAGTGCTAGCTTTACAAGCATTCCGTAAGACCAATGTTAATTGTTTCTCTTGGTACATCCCTGAATTTTGGAATATAAATGTGGGAGTAATTTTTTTCCTAGAGCCTGTACTTATTCTTAAATTTTGGGTAGAGTTTCAGATTTTTTAATTGATTTTTAGATGGGTTTTTTTGAGTGGGCGCTGCTAGCTGTAGTCTAAAGCTAGCAGCGCCCGCGATTTGGGGAAATTCCAAAAGAGCCTAAAATTCGGGAATAGAGCACTTAATTAGCCCATAATTAGCCTATAATTATGGAAATAGCTTGGTTGAGATTGGTTTTTGCTAGTTTTAGATGGCTCCTGTTGAGCGTGGGCTGCTTCCGCTCCTCGGACTCGCACAGCACGCATGGTGCCTGGCGACTCGGCGTCACTTCCAGACAACGAGTATAATTGTATCATGTATGATTGGTTGGTTGCTTCCTTGCGTGACTGACGTGCTCGGACTGTGCTCCAATATTTTACTAATTTTGACTACTTTCTTACATCTTTCAGGTACCTTTTGTTTTTAAATTGTTTTCTTTACTTGTTTACTTGTTTCAGGAACGTGAAAGAGATTTATATTGTCCGAAGCAGTGGAAAAGAAGTAAATAGTTATTGGTTTAAAAGACAGCGTAACGAACAAACGTGCATTTTAACGAGTTCAAAAACTTTTAATACATATTTGCTGTACAAATAAATTTAGTTTTGCGTTAAGGGTTAAACAACTAGTGAAAGTGTTGTGATAATTGAAAAACATCAAATTCAAAGTTTCGTATATATTAGTAACGGAAAATTTGAACCTTGGGATTTCAAATTCACGAATATCAAAGTGGTGAATTTTTGTGGCCTTTAAAGAGGTAAAGTATCGTAATCTAATTGTATTTATTAGTTTGCAGCTTATTAACGGAAACACACTCAACTCTACTCGCAATTAACCAATAACATTTAAATACTAATTAGAATCACATTACTTTTATTGTTTAAATAAATACGTAACTTAAAATAAATAATTTAATAAATGTAAATTAAAAATATAATTTAGTAAACATTATAATCTGATTTCTCATCTATTTATTTATTCTCATATTAGCCACGCATTTTGATACGCATTCGTGACATGGCTACTATTCGCTATACACTTTCTACTCTGTACACTCTCAAAGCCGACCTTCTGAAAGCCTTCACACACGTAAACAATTATTTAGATAAACATATCCGAAGGCTCGAAGAGGTCGTTCAAAACTCAGACGGTTGGACAACAATAGGCAACACCGCAGAAACTTTCAACCGTCCATCCGCGAAAGCAAATCACAATCATCAAAACCAATCATGACTCAAAACAGATTTGCTGTGTTAGATTATGACAATGATTTTCCATGCCTTCCCAATCCTCACTACCCCCTCCCATCATCGACACGTCCACCCACAAACCGACGCAAACAGGCTAGCAAGCGCAAAGAAACAAAGACACGTAGAGTTGCGCAACCTGGCCCACAAGTATACAAGGACATTCCTACTGAGCCCACCAAAAAGGTACTAATTTTAGCAGATAGCCATGGGTGACAAATCTCCTCCCTGCTCAGTGGGAAACTCCCATCCAACTTCTCTGTCATGTGTGTGTTTAAACCTAACCGGAGGTTTTCCGACGTGATCAGTGAATTGGACACCCACACAAAAACTCTCACCAAGCGGGATACAGTCATCATCATAGGAGGGCAGAATGACATCAATTTGGGTGGTCACTTTACACCTGAGCAACATGTTGACAAACTACAACGTGCCGCCCAAAACACGAACATTGTAATCCTGACTCTGCCCTTCTGGTACAACAAACCAACACTGTGCAAAGAAATTAGATACGCAAACAACAAATTAAAACTGCATCTGAGAGGTACACATGTTAAATTATTTGAGTTTAACTTTATCTCAGAAAAACACTTCACCCGGCATGGTCTTCACTTGAACCTTGTCGGAAAACATGCACTCGGTAGCGAACTTTCCAAACACATCCTTACACCTCAGCAGTATCCTATCCAAGATTCATCCCCACCTACAACTCCTAGTTCTCTTCCATCCTCCGGAACCCCTTTGGACCCAATTACCTTCTCCCCTGAACCTACTCCTTGTACTACCTCTCCCATTATTCATTCTCCTACATCTGTAACCCCTCCTTCCTCACCTCCTAACACTGCTGGGACACGATACTTCCTTCGACCACGCACTCGAGGTAAAAATGAGATAAATAAATAGCAACTACAGTCAGATGCAGCAGAAAAACATCCGTGTAGGTACATGCAAAAAGATTCAAATAATGCATCATAATGTGCAATCTCTTTCAAATAAAATTGAATTTATCGAGGCAGCATTAGAGTGTGATCTCAGTCAAATAGATGTTCTTTGCTTTACAGAACATTGGTTATCTCATAATGATCTAAACACACTCCAAATTCCTAGTTTTACCTTGCAGGATCTTATTGTAGAGCAAGGGAATCAAATAAAGGCCCTGCTTACGGAGGTTCGTGTATTTATGTAAGAAATAATATTGATTCTACCTTTTTGTCAGAATTCAATTTATATGGAGTTGAAAAAGTTTTTGAAATAACAGTTGTACAGTTTACTACGCTCCAAATGATCTTACTTTGCATCTACAGACCTCCAACAAAGCAAGCCTTAGATTATTTCAATTTCGTAGAAAATCTAGAGATAACTCTGAACTAAATTAGTAATCTCTCTTTTAAATCCATTGTTGTATGTGGAGATTTCAATATTGATTTTCTGAGCGAATCCACGAAAAGAGCAGTTTCTCAATTTAATTCATTCTTTTAATTTAGATATTACAGTGAACGTACCTACACGGATTACTCTTAAATCACAAACAGCAGTAGATCAAATTATAATTAACAAAACCACAACTAGATATGATATAATAACGAATAATCTAGGTTACAGTGACCACGATGCACACATTCTTACAATTACTAATAACATGAATACTGACACAATAAATAAAACACGCATGTGCAGAGCATTTACTACAGTTAACATAAAGTTATTTACGGACTACTTGCTGAAAGAATCATGGGAGGCGGTTTATAACGCTATTGACACAAATGAAAAATATAATTTATTTTTCTCAAAGCTTTCATTTCTCTTTAACGCATGCTTTCCTACTAAAAAGAGAAAATTCATCGTGTAAAAATAAACGTACTCTCTACTTTATTTTTAAACGTCATGACGTATCTCAAGATTCCCTTATCTACTTTAAAAAATACAAAACGTTGTTACGAAAAGTCATCAGGCAGGCTAAAATCATGAAAAACGATCAGGATATTTTAAACTCAAATAATAAAACAAAAGCAATGTGGAATATAATAAAAAATACTACCAAATCAACTAGAAAACCCGTAGAGAATGTTGTTTTAAAATATAACGATATAAATGTGAACGATCCGGCAACAGTGGCTAATCTCTTTAACCAATATTTTTCGAGAATTGCTGCCGATCTCACTAAGGGTCTTCAGGCACAAAATTCAAAAACAGACAGTTCACCCAAAATTTTAGACACAATGTTCGTTTCGAAACTTCTTCCTATGAAATTCTCAAAATAATCGGTAAACTAAAAAATAAATATTCGTCCGGTTTAGATGAATTCCCGGATTCTTTGTTAAAGACTTGTGCGTATGCCATTATACACCCGTTAACTCACATATTTAATGCATCTTTGTGCACTAGAACGTTTCCAGATATTTTCAAAACAGCTAAAATTAAGCCGCTCTTCAAAAAAGGCAACAAAAATTAAATTCAAAATTATCGGCCCATTTCTCTTCTATCAGTTTTTTCAAAAATATTAGAGATACTTTTTTACCTACGAATGGAAACCTTTCTCACTAAACACGACGCGCTTTCAGATTCCCAACTTGGATTTAGAAAATCAAAATCAACGGAAACAGCTATATTTGTTTTTCTTAAAGATGTCGCCTCATCATTGGATCAAAACGAGGCACCTATTGGATTATTTCTAGATCTCTCAAAAGCTTTTGACGTCATTGATCATGACATTTTACTTTCCAAATTACCTTCATATGAAATTCGTGGTATTGCTCTAGATTGGTTATGTTCGTACCTTAAACAACGATCTCAGAGTTAAAATACCTTACTGGAATGATGGAACATTACGTACGCACCTTTCCGACTCTTTGCCCGTTGCATGTTGAGTTCCTCAAGGATCGATTTTAGGCCCTATTCTGTTCCTACTTTACGTAAACGATATGCCCTCGACGATTCGAAACGGAAGAACGGTTCTCTTTGTGGATGATACGAACATCCTTTGCAAAAAAGAAACCGTAAATAGTACAATATCAGATGTTTGAAATTGGTTCCGAAAAAACAAATTGATAGTAAACGAAAAGAAAACTGTTTTAATGCACTTTTCCATTTCAAATAAACAATTCTGTGCTCCATTGAAAATGAACGGTGTACCATTGACTGATGTTAAGGCAACAACATTTTTAGGTCTCTCAATTCAGTCAAACCTTAGATGGAACGTCCATTTAAATGAATTGAACACAAAATTAAGTTCATTATGCTACGCGTTCAGAATTCTTGCAAATTCAGTCACCCATCATACTGCTCGTTGTGTATACTTCGCGAATGTTCATTCCCGCCTGAGATATGGCATAATTTTGTGGGGAAATACATCTTATAGCTCCCAGACTTTTAGATTACAAAAACGAATTGTACGAATAATAACCAAATCCCACCCACGTGATTTCTGTAAGCCTCTCTTCATTAATCTAGGAATTCTACCATTACTGTGTCTTTTTATTTACGAATCAGTGGTTTTTGTAAAAAATGACTTGCTTAATGGCGGGAATATTTTTTCAGAAAATGCCGAAGTCTATTACTATAACACTCGACGTAGAAATCATATTCATCAGGTGACAGTATCAACAGCTCATTACAAACATTCTCATACAATACATGTACATTATTTTACAACACTTTGCCAGATGACATTAAACGATTAAATTCGATAGCAAAGTTTAAATCCCAAGTGAAATCGTTTCTGCTGCATAACTGTTTCTATACAATTAAAGACTATACTGAGCATCACAAGAAAAGTAACATTAATTTTAACAATTATACATAATGCATTATTTAACATTTGAACTGTGTAAATGTGTATAAACAACCTGTAATAAGTGTTGTATTGCAGCCTCCGGGTCAATGACCCCCATCTCGATCAGGTTTTTCGTCCAATTTCCCTGATCCATTGAGCAAATGCTGAGATGGGCTTTTTTGCTTCTGGACATAAATGTAACTACATTATTAGTGCACGTCTTTTAGAATTCAGTGGGAAATACAATTATTCAAATTATCGTTTCCATGTTGTCGCGGCAGGAAATAATAAGAGCCAAAATTTATTGCTTATTTTTCCTTGAAAATAGATTTTATTACATGGGAGTTTTTTTTGTTTTTTTTTCTCCCTTTCAAAAATTCAAAATTTATTGCTTATTTATCCTTGGAAATAGATTTTATTACATGGGAGTTTTTTTGTTTTTTTTCTCCTTTCAAAATTCAAAATTTATTGCTTGTTTATCTTTGAAAATAGATTTTATTACATGGAAGTTTTTGTTTTTTTCTCCCTTTCAAAAAATTCAAAATTTAAGTAGTATATGACTTAGGGTAGGGATCACAGAATTTTGAAAATGTGCACACAATTCACTTTTCCCCATAGCACGTCATACGCAGTTTTTTAACTGTTTTTTTACGTAAAATAAATAAAAAAAAAAGTCTTTTCTTAACAACATTATGTACCAATTGCATTGTTTTTTTTTTTTGTGGCAATTTTTTTCCAATTGAACTGATGAACTCAATTTTTCTCAGTAATTCAACAATGGCATATAACATTCGAATTCAATTGCACCGTCTATGCGTTCATTTAGTTCTATGATTTTAAACCTAAAATTCTTGAAACGTTTTCTTAGTTCAATTACGTATGTCAAATGCAACTGTGTCCACTGATTTATCTAACGTAATGACAACCATCCCAGAAAAGACCCAATTTTAGAAACGAGCAGCCTATATCTCGTGAAACTAATGCGGGTCCTTCGCGGCAAAGGTAAGTTGTTTAAGGAATGCTGGAAAGGTATGTATATTAGATCACACCTAAACAACAACAGTCTGCTGCTTACATACCTCATCAACACTGTTCTTTACATATCCGAAGGAAAAAAATAGAGGAAACAAATTGGAACAGTTTTTTATGAAAATTATCATTTAAAAAATACCCATACTTCAGGAAAAAGTTCGCGAAAAGAATTCACATTTTCGAAAAATTGTACTTGACCTTATTTCAGCATCTGTCTTTGAAGAACAGATTTTATCCAGGCAAAAATCTCCATCTTCGATATTGCAATAGTCGAAAGGCACAGAAAGTTTGAACTTTCTCAATTTTCGAACATTTATAGAGTTCAAAGAAACTTAAACTCGAACAATTTTTAAACGTCCTTCACACTGGCAAAGAAAAGTTTAGTCGAAAAGTTGGTGCCATTTTTGAGAAAATTTTGAAAATGTGCGGCTTCATAGAAAGTACCCCCAAACATAAAAATATAGTATCTCCCAGGATCTATCCGATACTATCTCGCAGGATCTTAAGCTCGTCCAGATCGATTGGGGAATATACATGTTGGAGAAAATCTTTTGAACGGTTTAGTCGCTAACGTTGAGTACAGACATTTTGCCATTAATCAATTTTACTTTTCGCCTTACTAATCTATCTTTACTACTTACGTAGGTGTACTAAAGTAAGTAAGATTAAGTAGTACTAAAGTACTTACGTAGTAAGTAACTTACGTAGTGCGTACTTACGTAGTAAAGATAGATTATTGAAACGCTGTGACATACATCGACAATTTCCGATAGGAAAACTCGTAATTTTTTTTTTAATTTTTAAAAAAAATTCTGTTACGTGAATTCTAAAGAACATTCTGTATGTAGACATGTAGTGGCGTCGAGCAAAGAGTAAAGTAGTGCTCCTTGAACCTGCACTGCGGTTTTTACAGAGCCGCGTTTGACATTTGATCAGCTGTTACGGTGCCGTCCAACCGGGACCTTCCACGTCACTACAGTGAAGTCATAATGGTGGCGTTCAGCCTCCCGATTGGATGACATAGAAACAGCTGATATACTTCAAACGTAGCTCTTACGTAAAATCCGCAATATAGTCAGTCATCATCAGTCGTTTGTCATTTGCCTTTTATCCCTTCAGCTTTAAATAATAATAATAATAATAATAATAATAATAATAATAAATGCGCCCATTAAGTGTGGAGACACGTGCTAGAAAGAAAGCCTCGGAAAACAGCCGAGGAGCATGCGAGCCGATGGTGACCAGGAGTTGAGCAGGCGGGCCCTGGTCAGGATACCCGAAATGCGACAGCCTCCCTGAATGTTCCGTAACTGAACAAAGACTGTCTGATCAGTCCCCCCAAGCACCAACCAGCGAAAACCAACGGTGTTAATGAAGGAATAATGCGCATCTATTACCGGTCACAAAAATTGACACAGATGTGACTGGATACAGGCAGAAATTATATAGAGAATTTCAACAGAGTTTCCCTGAATATTCCGTAACTGAACAAAGAGTGTCTGATCAGTATCTTTTATAAACTGATTCCTGAGACACGGCTCCAGACCATTAAAATGGAAGTTGGTCGTGAGCTAGAACTGGATGAGGTTCAGAACTTACAACCTAATGAATCAGAAATTCACCCGGAGTCCCACAAAACTGTCCCTACCACAGATGATATAATTACAGCTGAAGACGAAAGACTGGTGGAGTCGCTGAAGATGGGAATGAGAGAAGCTATTTTCCAATTTGAAGGGACCAGCCCAACTATGATACAAGGGTTACCTAAGATCAATACATCGAGACGAATGGCACGTATTATAGATATCATGAATTGCGAGGTACTACCAGAGGAAATTGAAATGGCGCACAACTTGCAATATCTCCACCTTGTTATATATTGTGCTGCAGTTGTAGTAATAAAATCCCTGGGAATAGACTGTGAAAAACTGTCCGGAAAAAAAGGAAAGAGGCCGGATGATGCCACCTTGGGAGAGGCGTCTCGTCAGGAACATCGAAATACTGAGAGGTGATATTGCCCATATGATGAGTTATGGCCTGGAAAAATGTCGAACATTGAATATTGTAAAAGGAAAGCTCCAAGAGGGAGCCTTTGAACTTGAAAATAAACAGTTGATAAAAGCGATGTCTGCTGAGGAAACGTACAGATACCTGGGAGTGAGACAGGCAAGGCACATTGACCAAGGTAAAATGAAAGATGAACTTGCAGAGGAATTCTTCCGAAGAACCCGAAAGCTCCTGAAAACAAAGTTGAATGGAAGAAATATCATAAAAGATATTAACACCTATGCTGTCCCAGTCTTAAACTACTCATTTGGCATTATTATGTGGAGCAAAACTGACATTGAGAACTTACAACGGAAAATGAGAGTTTTAATGACGAAAGCACGCATTCACCATCCAAAATCTGCAGTCGAACGTATAACACTTCCAAGACATGTTGCGGACTACTCATGCAATGACGGCCAAAAGAGGCGGCAAATACATCAAAACTGCATAAGCAATTTGTGAAGCAGATGTCTATACTCCGATAGAACTGTCGAGACAGGATGTTGCGGACTTCTCATGCAATGACGGCCAAAAGAGAGATTTATGGATGGCTAAAGCTCTTCATGGAAGACATCCACATGAGATGAGCCAAGAACATGTCGATTTGAAAGCATCGAACTACTGGCTTATATCAGGACAGATCTTTCCAGAAACTGAAGGGTTTATGTTGGCTATTCAGGATCAAGTATTCCAACGCGTAACTATTTGAAGCGAATTGTTAGAGATAGCAATGTGCAGAATGAGTTATATCGTTATGGTTGTCCAACAGTGTGAATCAATTCATCATATTATTTCGTGTTGTACACATTTGGTAGGCACCGAGAACAGCGACATGATTCGGTGGCCAAAATTTTTACATCAAGCTTGGCTCAGAAATTCGTCTTCTGACTGAAAATAAGGTACCGTACTTTAAGTACCAACCTGTGAGTGTTCTGGAGAACGAAGAGTGGCGCTTGTATTGGGATAGAACTATCTTAACAGACCAGACAGTATTCACAACAGACCGGATTTGGTTGTGATTAACAAGTGTGAGAAACATGTCATGCTGATTGATATTTCTGTCCCAAATACTGGCAACATTCAAAGCAAATACACTGAAAAAATCAGTAAATATGCAAATCTTCTTGAACTCGTTGAGAAACAGTGGAATATGAAAACAGTCAACATTATCCCGATAATTGTTTCAAACACCGGAGTCATCCCTAGGAGTCTGATGTGGGGCCTTAAGCAACTGGGTTTGAATGAAGACCTGTACAAACCCATGCAGAAGGCAGTTGTTATTTCAACAACAAGGATAGTGCGGAAATTTATGGGAAACAATGTATTATAAATTCCTTTTAAAAAATAGATGTATTGTGCTTTGATGTTGTATATCTGTGCAATTCATTCAAATGTGCCAATAAGATGAGAAAATAAAAACTATAATAATAATAATAATAATAATAATAATAATAATAATAATAAATTGTCTTTATTAGTGGCAAGGCTCAGGCCATTAGGCCTACTCTTCCGCCTAACCACATGAAATATATACATTGTTTCTTATACTATGAAGAAGATCGAAGGGCAGGAAATTAAATTTACTTCGGGAGAGCAAACTAAGGACTATCCGGCATACGCCTTGAGCGATTGAGTAAATACAGAAAACTTCAATCAGGATGGCGGCTGAAGGCCGAGGACATTGACAAAAATATAAAATCTAAGTATACCTACATTAATTAGAAAATAATGGTAATATAAAAATGGTAAAATTAAATAACAAACCTATACGATAAGAATAAAAAATGGCATTATGATAAGTGGTGATACAGTAGCTGCAACGTGCGGTAACGTAGATTGATAATTATAAAACAAAGAATACAATATTTAATTTTCCATATCAGTTTCAATTGAAGTTTGCAGATATCACATACAAAGGAAATACAATTTACATGACAATAAGCAAATAACAGATAAGCATTACACAATTTAAAATAACTGAAAACAACCGTCGATTTCTTGGTAATGAGAGCCCAAGTGATCGAGTCGAACCGTTAAATAGAAATTAAATTAAAAATATACTGAAAAATTAATTGAAAAGGCCTTTAAAATTTAATGATTTCTCACAAATCAATATAGGTTTTAGTTTATATGCTAAATAATTACTTCACATGTATGTACGTGTTCAAATACTGTTAGTATTTATTTTTATTTTGATTGTCATTTAATTTACCTCGTAATTCAATAAAAGCGGACTTGAACACCTTTACTAAGAAACCAACAAAATAAAAAAGAGACAGTAAACGAAAAATTAATTCTAATAATCTAGAAAAAATAAATTTCATCATAATTTGAAATAATATCACATTGCAGTCAGTACAGAGTAAGTTTAAGTTTTGTGAAACAGTAAGGCAAAAATATTACAGGTGAAACTTATACGCCTTGGATAATAATAAAACTTTTAATTGCTTCTTAAAAGAATTGTCAGAATGACTGTGTTTATTGTTCATTGGGAGGTTGTTCCAAGGTCTCGTTACTCCTACGGTATGTGTCTTGTTATAATAATGAGAATTATGTTTAGGTATTTGTAATATAATAATAATAATAATAATAATAATAATAATAATAATAATAATAATAATAATAATGATTTATCGAGTCTAACGAATACAAGCGGCCTGAACCGATTTGTTATAAATAGGACATGTTTTGTTTTTAATAATTTGAAAAGAAGTGATAGACAATGCATCATCCGCCTGTCTCTTAGCCGCAAGATTTTATTACATTCAAAACTGTTAGATATGTGGTCGTATTTTTTAAAATTGTAATTAAAACAAATACACGCATTTTCAGCCCTTTGTCAGCCGTTCGGCAAGTGCTGAGTTTAAATCGTTATACACAACGTCGCAATAGTCGAAGTGCGGAAAGACAAGTGATTCTATTGCATTTTTTTATATTGACCAGTAAAAACTTTCCTACAATCCTAAGAGAACTAATTCGTAACTTTGTAACTTTGTTTACATGAGAATCCCACAGGGGGTTATTGTTAAGAATAATTCCTACGTTTTTGACTTTGGAATAATAAGGTATGATGGTTTTATCTAGAACAACACTTTCTGTACCTAGATTATCAGCTCGTGATTGAACTTTTTTTTAGAACGAATTACCATTGTCTGTGATTTAGTAGGATTCAAGGAGAGGCCGTTTAATGTTGTACCCTTCAGTAAGGTTTCCAAGTCATTATTGATACTATCCACTAATTATTTCAGTG
Organism: Teleogryllus oceanicus; assembly: GCA_964035755.1. Lineage (NCBI taxonomy): Eukaryota > Metazoa > Arthropoda > Insecta > Orthoptera > Gryllidae > Teleogryllus > Teleogryllus oceanicus. The sequence goes on along the minus strand of CAXIVR010000001.1, from coordinate 255,259,739 downwards.
CAGAGGGTCATCGGCTTATATAAATTTGTACATCAGCGTACATATGATGTTTACAGAAACTAATGGAATTAGGCAAGTCATTAACGTATATTAGGGAAAAGAATGGCCCGAGGATGGATCCCTGGGGGACACCCTTTGCCATGATTTCAGTCAATGAGTAATCCTCCGTGACACTGACAAATTGTTGACGGTTCCTGAGGTAATCTTCTGTCCACCGCGTTGAGGCTAATGGAAATTTTAAGGTCCTGCATTCAGTGAGTAGGAAGTCATGATCGACAGAATCAAAGGCTTTACTGAAATCTAGTAGAGTTAAAACTATTATTTCCCCATCATCTAGGGCTTTTCTCAAATCTTCGGTAACTTCAAGTAATGCGGTAATACTTCTACCTGGCCTAAAACCTGACTGGTACGGATTTTATAATCCATACTCTGTTAAGTGTAAGTAGATTTGCTTATGAACAACTTTTTCGAGGATTTTTAAAAGTGTCGGTAGAATAATTATAGGCCGGAAATTGTTGGAATAGGAAAGGCTTTGGGACTTCGGAAGTGGATGAACTTGGCTAATGTCTATGCCTGTGGGAAAGAAGACGTTGTTAGTGAATAATTAATCATGAGAGTAATAACTGGAAGAGCTACATCTGCAATAATCTTCCACTGTCTAGCATTAATTCCGTCAGAACCGTTTGCGTTTGATTTTAAACTCCTCAAACCTTTACGAACTCTGTATTGTCAACACATTTAAAGTACAGTCGGTGTCATCTGAGTACAGTCTGACGTCATCTGTATTTATGTCGTGTACTCTGATAACGCTTTTGCTTTAAGCACTGGGTCAAATGAAGGAGCCGCATTTAAGACATGTGTGTTCAATTTGTCCAAGGGTATGTCTGTGACTGAAGTTGTTGATCCCACCCTAAGATTTCTAAGACTGTTTCAGATTTGTTTTAAATCAGTTTCTGCTTTAAACAATGCGTTGTATTATTGCACTTAAGCATTTCGTATTTTTTGGTTAACTCTATTACGCAATTTTGTGCTTTCAAGTTTCAGGATGGCCGTTTTTTCTCGTCAGTATATTTTCTGAACTACGTTCGTTGGCTCGCTCGTCGCACATAGCGATGTCGCTAGCCTCTGAGGTCCGGGTTCGATTCCCGTCGAATCTCATGTGAAATTTGTTCCAACAAAACGAGTTTGGCTGCTTCACAAGGGCTAGTCCAACACCTGTGAAGGGTCCTAAACCCTACCGCTATCCTTATTCCTTCCCAATTCTGGCCGCTGGGTAGTGACGCAGGAGCGCGTAGCAGGAGGCTGGTACGAGGAGATGCTACCTGGCGGTCCTCTTGACAACTGACTGTGACGTGACGTAACATGACTTAAAGGTAATAGAGGATTACTCCCGCGCAAGTTAATGAAGGATTACTCCCGAGCGCAAAGCGCTCAACGCCCCTTAAGGGGCTTGGAGACGCGTTGCATCAATTTGTAGACGCAACAAATTAAATTTAACAAAAATAAAAAGTCACGATGATTCATGTTAGCCCGAATTGCATCATTTAAACATGGTGCTGGGGGACGCGTAACTCTGGATGTTTTTAGTGGAGCATGTTTAGCGAATAAATCACATACGATATTATTTCACACCTGAACTTTGTCGTGAATAGAAATTTGTTGGTACACTAATTGACACAGCGCACGGATGCTGTCTGAAAAAAACTGCATTGAAAGATTTGTAGTCACGGTACGAAATAAGTTTTGGCTTATACTTTGGACAGTTCATTGAAAATGGCAAATACAACAAATCATGTCTGGATATTCCTTGAACCGGGATCTGACCTAAATTAATGCCTTATCGGGCTCCGAAACAATGATATGATCAATTCAGCTTTCACTGTGTGAAGAATAATGCGTTGGATTTAATTTGAGAATATGCAAATTCAAGGATTCAAAAGTTTTCACGATGTTACGTACAGTGTGGTTGTCTGTATTTACTAAGTTGCAATTTAAATCGCCCATGATGATGATGCTAATGACTTACAACCGAGGAAATATGTTCTTCCAACACTTGTAATTATCCGGTTCTCGGTGGCCAATACACTACTATAGCCATGCAACATTTTTACACATATCATAATTTCTACAAATAAAAACTTAATATCAGTCGACTCTGTGACGGATGAATGTATAACTTTGCATTTTAAATCGTTCCATATATACATGGCTACACCACCATCCGATTTATTAGTGTCGATTTATTATGGGCATCTAGTCCCGAAAAAGCTGATAAATATTCTTCCTACATATAGTAAATTATTTCCTCTAACATGCTGTGTAGTCAGAACCAACCAACCAAGGCGCCATGCCTCTCCGTTAAGGCTAAATGTACCGACACTAGTTCCATTTGTCGCCACCACGTGGCAGCACTAAAATAAGCAAAATTTACTAGACTGATAACGTCTAAACAAATTGTCCGATTTTGGATCTGTAAACGTCATTGGACTCCTTTTTAAAATAGAATTCACGCTACGATGCCGTTTTTTCAAAAAAGATTTCCAAAAACATTTTGAAAACGTTTTCTCATAGTTCCGGGAAGAAATTAAAAAATGTGGGCTTATAGCGCGATGGCGACGTGCTTCCTGAATCCAACGCCGTGTTAATCATGCTAATCGGATGAATAGGAGCGGCGTAAAGTGTAATTTCGGAAGACATACCTGACGCCCCCTCCCCCTTTTTCCCTGCGTCACCCGACCGCCTCGACGCGGACGAACGACCAAACCGGCCGCCTGCGGCACGGGAGGCCGAACTTTCAGACAGGCAAGCTGGGCAGTCAGTCCCTTTCAGTCTCAATATATTTTTCTTCACGTGTCAAACTAGTGATGCTGTAACACAGCCAAACGGTCTCATATCATCTGTAGTAGTCGTATAAAACTATATATCTTGTTCACATATTTCCGTCTTCCTTCGAATACCATCAAACAATTATTTGAGGCGGTACTCAAAATATCGATTCCGATTTGGAAACTGATTTCAAAAAGAAAATTGAACTAATTGTGTAGATATCACCATAATTCCATGTCCTAACATCTTATTTTACATACATTTTACTTCTAAGATCTTCCGTTATCATTCCTCTACCAGAAAGTATGAGCCGAGATTACGTACGAGCTCCTTTATCTTGCGACTCGATTTTTGATCTCAAAACGGCGTTTGTCTTCTTGATAGATTTCACCTGATGAATCTGTTTTCCCAAGTAAAATCGCGGAAGCTAAATTTTAAAATTGTTTTCTTTGTTGTTAATTTTAAAACTACTTTCCGACAAATTATGTAATCGGATACCGGAAAACTCTTATTGTCGGGCCCTGGTAAAGTAAAAGTGGATAAATCCTCTTGCTAAATATTACATTACTTCTTCTAACTCGTGGTCTGGCGAAAAAATACAATACATGTGTCCTTGATACCTAAAAATCGATTGACACCAAAACATGTCTGTCCGTTTATGGTCAACGCTAACGCCCAAACCGCTCTGCCAATTTTCTCCAATATTGATCTTCCGAATCTACCTGAGAGAACTCGATCCTTTGGGAGTTTCAAACGGATATTTTAATTTTGAGGTCCTTTACATTAAGCCTCAAAATCATTTTCGAAATCTTCTCAAACCGTCACCAAATTATTTGATTAATTTTGTCCTCGTTTTACATACAGATTGCAAGAAAATGTGATTTATGGTGTTTGTTGACATCATTATGTTTAGAAAATTGCTAACGTCAATTTTTGGGGCTCTTCCTTCAACTATAATATTGATGATATATTTTTTCCTTACTGAAATCTGTTCTGATGGATCTGAAAATAAGATCAAGTTTAATTTTGAAACATTTGAGTAGTTTTCGTGCAATTTGGGGCGAAGTATAGGCAATTAAAACAATTGTAACTTTTTCTCAAAAAGAGCTCCAATTTTTTTGTTTAAAGACGATACAAAATATGATGGTGGTCTCATTTTCGCCCACCCCGCCGTATTTTCGAAGATTGCAAAGGTCATGTAAGTTTATTGCAAAACCGCGTAGTTTTAGAGTAATTTAAGAATGAAATTGATGTATATATTAAAAAATCTCAAAAATCACAACAATTTTTTTCCATGGATAGAAGGGACGCTTAAAAGAATTACAATTTTCGTTGAACTCTATCAATTTTCGAAAATTGCAAATTTAGAAATAATGCCAGAAAGTGTGTGATGTATCATCGCTAGCTTTTATTTGAAATTGTATTGTAAGGATACTTACACAGTGTAATTGTACTAAATTACTTCTAATGAAATTTGATGTTACATATTGCAGGAAAATCTGATTTTGCATATTCGTTTATTTAGCGTTTTCCTTATATATTTATGTCCATATTTTGCAATTTCATTCTACAAATTTTCCGGACTTACTCGTGGCATATGTATTAGTACTACGCTGAAGCTGGGAACTGAGATTAGTACACTGCTGATCGCACATACTAGTTTATAGAGAGGGTTGAGCAATATTTAAATACTTGTCTTTGAAATATATATTTTTGTATTTAAAACTCTATTTTTGAGTTTTTTTAGCATATCTTTTGAAGATATATTTAAATACATAAAATAGATGTTTTTAAAAAGAAATACTTTGAAATACTGTAAATACAAATGAAGAGAAGATAACAAGGATAGTTTGTTTTTCTTTTAATCTGCTAGTGAACAGCGACCGAAAGGTATTGAATACCGGTAAAATAGCGTTTTTTCATACCTTTCTCAAATACCTTTATTGTTATATACTAGTAAATACCTCTATTGGACGTCTTTACCGGGATGGACGTCAATAAACGTTATACCGGTATTTTCAATGAAGAACAATAGCTTCCCATTCATACATCTTGACAAAATAAGTTACTTTAGTTAATAATATCTCACAAAATTTTTATTAATCAAATATACTTTCATAATTGTTATTAATTGTTTAATTTATAATTTTGTTTATATATATATATATATATATATATATATATATATATATATATATATATATATACACACACACACACATACACACACACACTCGGTCGCTAATAATTAAGGAAACGCGAATGATTCCACTCACTCTTATAGAGAAAATATAATCTCCACTTCGTCATTGCACAATGTTCTCGCCACTGAAACTACTCACCGCCCTCTTCCTACGCTTGGGCATATCGAATTCCCTAGTGTAACACGCAGCCCGCCGAAGAACGCGGCGAGATGTCTGCAGAGGTCAGAAAAGTCACGCTATTAGAACAGCAGTGTGCCAGAGGTGCGACCCTGCTTCCAGCTCAGAAGGGTGACTTGAGAGCGTGCCCTGGCGGCACTGGGCTTGGATACAAAGGAGCGCGAAATGAGGAGCAAACATTCAAAACGTGATATGTCCACTTTACTTCTTTTCGAGAAAACGCAAAAATTTTATGTCATCAAATTGTGCAGATGTTTTATTTGTACTTAATTCGAATTATTTAATAATATATAATAGCTAAATATATTATTATTATAAAATTAAATATTCTATGAACTTACATTTAAAGAAAACAACATTTATGTCAACTGGTAAAAAAGGAAGCCTGAACATCCACGGAGAAGTGATATGGCGGGCGAAGTTAAATACTTATGAATTACAATAACAAATTCTGGATACTGTACAGAAAAACTAAAGAGGAATAATTTTAGAAAAAGCAGCGGAAAGAAAATTACACAAATTCATAAAATATGCAGGCATATCAAGTGATTGATTTCTAAAATTTTAGGTCCCGGAACGCGCTCAAAATGATTTATTAATTTAAGAGAAATAATTATATATTTATAATATAATGTAATAGCGAGAATGAATCAGCGAGATACAGGAACGCCGTTCCGTCAGAAATCAAGCCCTGCGTAAGACCAAATCAAATAATCGAGAAAAATATTTCTATTCCTGTTGTGTGGGTGTAAAGCTGAACATTGAGATAGGCCGAAAAAGGAAGATGCTTTTGAAGTATGGACACGGAAGAAAATATTAAACGTACAATGGGAGGCAAAAAGATAAACCTGAAATTTTGAAAAGAAACAGAACTTTCTCTAAAGCCAAAGCCAAAAATGGAAAATAAAATATTTGGGACATAGTGTGAGTAGAACAAAATCCTAGAAAAGGATATTATGCTTGGAATGATAGAATGAAGCGGAAGAAAAGGTGTAAGTGGATAATTGATATGACTAATACAAAATATCACAAACAAAAGGAAAAAGGCAGTTCGAGTCCGAGTGAGCAATGTACAAATTGCTAGCATCCTATTGCTGTGTATATCCAGATAGGTCTAACAAGGGATGGCTTGCGATCTATGTTCTAGTACTATTTCTCTGCGCGTTCAGACCCGCGAAGAATTGGGACCTGCAGATAAAAGGAGAGATGCTCACAGCCGCTGCTTGACCGGGACTGGAGCCGACAAATAGACATCATAGCACTGAACAGTGTGTTTGATACCCTCAGTCTTTCATGCATACATTCTGCCATTATTAGGGAAGAACCATGGCCTACTGTACTGAAGGCCGGAGCACTCAACGTGGCAACGCCGCATAGTCTACATGAAGGGTCCGATGTTAGCCCATCGCAGAACAATTGAAACTTACGAATTTTAAACACTGGTTAAAAGCCCTCCGTTTACCGCAACTCTCTAATTTACGTGACGGTTTAAGCATTTTATTATTGAGTAATGACAGTTTAGTTAAATCAAACGAGAGAAAGAAACAATAGACTTCGTTTGAAACGTATTGCTCGTAATGACGAAGTGCATTTAATTTGCACTTGCCCAGTTAGTACATGGGTTGGAATAACGCTATTCACAAATTCTTGAAACAAATAATTTATTCAAAATATTGCATGATACATAATTCAAAATAATGCGTAATAATAAATCTTACACTCCCTCCACACTGTCCTTCTATTTAAATTTATTAATTTTTCTTTTAGAATTATTTGAACCCTTAACAGAAGCTAAGAAATCATTCTGCTCTTTGCAGTAGTTTTTCAACAAAATATTTGAAAAATACGGGATCATTTTATAAATTACATCGCTCAGAACTGCACCACATTCTGAGCAACTCTCTTCAAGCCAATAATTTCTGGAAGGATTCATTTAGAAGGTCTTTGACAATTGTACAAGTATAGAAAATTGATTTTTCATTTTAATAAATGTACTCTCATATTTCTCGAAACTAAATGTTCCATTACCACAAACACTTTCATACACACAAATATTACAATGTCAGATGGTATTGAGAGCCCCCCTCTGTTTAATTCCTCAAACATGGAATTATCCGACATATCAGATTCCAACCACTTCATGCATTGTTGACATGTCACTTTTTTTTGTAGCTTGAAAGTAACATAGCCAGAAACATAAATTATGGGGAATTTATCTACATCTATTTCATACTGGGAAGCAGCTGACTGAACAAGGTCCTTGAATGTGTCTGAATAACAAGATACATTTTCCATTGTTTCATCATTGACTTCACAAATTGCTTGTTCAAATATTTCTCTGTGAAGCTTGACCTTTTTATATTTAGCAGATTTAATGCCCAAGAGTTGCTGCAACTTAATTTTTTTTTCTGACTCCAAGACCTGAGTCACAGAGACATTATAATTTCCCCAGAAAGTTAGCAGTATGAGCTAAATTTCTTTCTAGCCTGTCAGTAGAAAATTTCCAGCAAAACATACTTTACATCAGGAAGATCCAAGGAACACTCAATAATTTTTTTCATATTAAATGAAGTATTAATTAAGGAATGGAAAGTGTCTTCAGTTAATCGTCCTTTTGTAGAATCCATCATTCGCCACTTCCGTAACCAATCCACAAACTCCTCCAAAAAATAGTGAACATCTCCTTTTGATGTAAATGGCGAGGCATCAATTTCTTTTTTCTTCCAGAATAACACAAGCTTTTGTATTCATTACTGTCCACCATCTATTGATAATATTTAAAATTCTGCTTCTTGAGAATGACCTGCCTGAGAAACTGCAGCAATTGTTTCTGGATGGAAAACATTGCAAGCTAAACCCTACTGCCTTTCAATAACTGATGGGTACACTGATTTGTAATTCAGTTTGAAGCACATTTCAGCAACTGCTTACTCTCAGATTTATACAAATTTCTTAAAACTGAAAAGAAGCTCTGCATAAATCACTACTATGATTTGATTGAGGATCAAATTTTGGAAAAATTAAAGTCTTATCAGCATCTTTTAGATTTATCCCAAATTATTGAATAGATTTAAGGCAATGCACTGAATCAAAAGAAAATAAATATAAGAATTGAATTTAGGATTTCTCATTTTCAAAGAATTATCCTCACTAACACACTGAACATTCTTCTATTGACCCGATTATTATCAGCTATGACACTTAACACATTGAAGTTACAAGCTTGAACAGTATTTACAGCTCTCACTGTCATGCTGATAACTCATCACTTGTCAAGTTCTTTACAGGTATCAAGCCAATAGTTGCTGCCATTGAACCAAATGTGGAAGCAATCATGAATGCCAGAATTGTTCGTGCTGCAACATTATCATGATTATCAGCATATCCCAGAAAGCGATCCTGACTTATAGTCAATGGATGGAGTGACATAGATTTCATCAACAAGGAGATTCACATACCTCCCTCTCTGATAGATTATCAGAAAGTGATTTGATGAATGCTTGCTGATCTGAATATGCAGCATTAAGACTTCTTGTCAAACGTTTAAGATGCTTTGTGTGTGGCAAGAAAAGGATATTTTGATTCCTTACAGCATAATAACAAGACTGGAAGAAAAACACATAATAAGCGCAACCTTAATTAGAAGAGTGAATACACTTTTTGTTTTCAAACAACAAGCAAAACTGATCAATTAAAAAATAACTATTGAAGAATCAGTGAAATCTTCATCTTGATGGGTTTCAGAAAGGTCTTAATAACACGGAGCTTATTTTAACGTAATTAACTAAAGTTTGTACTCTAACTGAGCGTCTTTTGCCAATTGTTTATCTTCTACATACCTCCTGTAGCGAATGAGTAAATTCTCCAATTGAGACCATCTTTCTAGTTTGGCATGGGGCAATATCCATTTCAAATCTAATTTACCTATTTCACTGGACCAACATACACTGAAACTTCCAAATTTCGAAAAATTTTACACTTGTACTAACTGCAGGAGGACCTACTGTTTCCAAAGATAAAAAATACACAGGTCTTCACTAAAATATACCTTCCATTTATCACACTCAGAATCACAAATAAATGTCTTGTATTCTTTCAAGCACTGGAAATCATATACTTTGTCTTTATTGAAGAAAGCTTGCTCTTTATCACTTTGTAATTTTAATATTGCATTCTTTCTTTCTTCTGGATCACGTCTTGGTTGTGGAGTTGCCTTACTAAAACGTTCTGGGAGTCCAGGAAAAATGTAGCACAGCATCAGAACTGAGACAGGGCTTGTCTCTTTCCTTGATTTTTCTCTCCGTTGGCATCTACGTAATGTTCCTCAATTGCGACAACACTTGGATGAAAATGTTTCACACATACTACACTTGAAGAGGAAGGATACCAGTCAGCTCTTGGAATGTTCCTCACCCAAGTGGCTTTTGCCAAATTAGATGGAAATTTAAATACAGTTGTGTACCCTCTGTGTTTGATGCATAATTGCTTGAGCATCCAGGAACACAGCAATGTTTGGGCATCTGAAAAACCGATAATGTAAGAAAATAACACAATTCAATGTTATAGTTAAGGAAGACATAACCTCAGAAACAACTCAAAAACAATGCTACGATTTACACACATAATTCAGAGAAATTTTATTTGTAACTGTAAAATGCTTACCTCAACCTGTATCTTTAAAGCTTAAAAGGTTGCTGAAGATTTTTCACTGCGCTTTACTCTGAATAATAATTCGCCTGACCAAGAAATCTGAAAACACGACTTTCGCGGCAGCACTTCGCCAATACCTCCAGATTACCACGCCGACACTTGTGGACCACGTTACATGTTGCCAAATTTCCAGTGCTCCGGCCTTCAATGGAGTAGGCCATGGAAGAACTCGCTGAATTATCGGCGCGTCCCCTCCCAGTTTCGGATAGCAAGAAAAGCGAAGGAATGATGCTCAAGTAATACGAATGCAAATATCAATGTTCAAAATTAAAACATCTTTCAAAAACCTGGTTTAGAAACATCGACCAAGTTCGTGCGGAAGATTTTGTTTTGACAGTGGCCGTGATTGTTAATTTATAATTACGATTTAGACAAAACAGCAAAACAAAGTAAAAGAATAACAGCGAAACTAAACCTGAAAACTATCGCCGAGGGTCTTATGGAGTGAGTCACAACTTCCTCAAATGGGTACAGGAAGGTGGGCAGAGACCTTACACCTAGAGTGCTTGCGTTGGCCGCCTCTCTGCGTACGGTAGGACATACGTAGGAAATGCCAGAAAAATGGGGTCATTTCTTGGGCTGAAGATAGTCTACTGGATGAGGATGTTACAATCACCGTTCGCTTTATTCGAACACATGTATTGACAGTGGAATAATGCAATATTATTTGATATTTTGACTTTTTTATAAAATTGTGATTATCGGTTCTTTTCATTCACAACAACTCATCAAGCACATCGATAATAAACATCAGGTTTCATAAATGTTTCATTTTTACGAAATATGTTCGTGTGTCTATACAAAATCAATGTTTTGAAAATATCAACATCAATGTTGCATCCCTATTCTCGACACCTAGATAAGGATCGCCGATTTAATACATTTGCATTCTGATTCCCTAATATGAGGTTTATCAGTGACTGGTATGCTACGTTTTACTAGTAGTATATAAATCTTATAAATTGAATTGCAACCCGATTAAATGTTACTGATAAGCGTGTACGATGTTTAGGAAAATGGTATCTTAATGTAGAAATGTAAAAGTTGCCAAATTAATAACTGTATAACAAAACATAATTTATCCCCCTCATAGACGGATATTCCTCTTCTAGTGTGGTGTTCCTGTCTAAGGGTTAAAGTTATATTGCTTTCGTGACAATTTAATGCATTAAAAATACATATATATGTGTCACAATACAATGATTTACACCATCCCTTTTACTTTATCATTTACGTAGTTTGTATCAAAATGACGCGCCGGGAATTACTTATTCCAATCTTCAACTTTATACAAATACAACAGAATCATTTTATATCAATATAACTTACTAAGTAAGCTGGGACATGTCACGATTCCAAATATTATATTTTAATGTTTGTTACAGAGTTGGATTCAGGATGCATCTCGCCTGCACGCTATTTTACCACTTCTTCAATTTTGTCCGAAAGTACGAAAACTGTTTTAAAATTTTACTTGGGAAAACAGATTCATCAGGTGAAGTCTATCAAGGAGACAAACGCCGTTTTGAGATCAAAAATCGAGTCGCAGGATAAAAGAGCTCGTGCGTAATTTCGGCTCATACTTTCTTGTAGAGGAATGATAACGGAAGATCTTAGAAGTAAAATGTATGTAAAATAAGATGTTAGGACATGGAATATTGGTGATATCTACACAATTAGTTCAATTTTCTTTTTGAAATCAGTTTCCAAATCGGAATCGATATTTTGAGTACCGCCTCAAATAATTGTTTGATGGTATTCGAAGGAAGACGGAAATATATGAACAAGATATATAGTTTTATACGACTACTACAGATGATATGAGACCGTTTGGCTGTGTTACAGCATCACTAGTTTGACACGTGAAGAAAAATATATTGAGACTGAAAGGGACTGACTGCCCAGCTTGCCTGTCTGAAAGTTCGGCCTCCCGTGCCGCAGGCGGCCGGGTTTGGTCGTTCGTCCGCGTCGAGGCAGGTCGGTGACGCAAGGAAAAAGGGGAGGGCGTCAGGTATGTCTTCCGAAATTACACTTTACGCCGCTCCTATTCATCCGATTAGCATGATTGACACGGCGTTGGATTCAGGAAGCACGTCGCCATCGCGCTATAAGCCCACATTTTTTAATTTCTTCCCGGAACTATGAGAAAACGTTTTCAAAATGTTTTTGGAAATCTTTTTTGAAAAAACGGCATCGTAGCGTGAATTCTATTTTAAAAAGGAGTTCAATGCAGTTTACAGATCGAAAATCGGACAATTTGTTCAGACGTTATCGATCTAGTAAATTCCGTATGATAGTGCTGCGATCTATTGATTTTTCCTATAAGTATTTTTCGGTGCATTTAGCCTTAACAACTACATTGAGACTGTGTTCGTCATAGCCGATACTCAATGTATCTCTTGGCGGCACTGGTTCGAAACACAGCCACCAGGATCGCTATGATTGACTTACGTGTGACTTACATATAATAAAATAATTTGTACAGTCGCCACCAAGCTGCCAGGCGTATCAGACATTGAACATTATTAGTTGCGTGAACAACCCTATTATATGCATAAAACATGTCAGAAAGGAAGATATTCTAAGAAAAAATTGTGCAGTATATAAAGGTTAATACAAAGAATATCCACGAAAACTACCAAAACTGACGGATGATGCATAAATCAACATGCTGCCGCATTATATTAAGCAATTAAGTGAAATCTAAAAACGAATATTTAATTCAGTCTAAAAATGCAAACAATAAAATAAAAAAGTTTCACTTATTGTATACCAAACTCTATCCCATTACCTTCATGCTTTACATGGTATGCTTATAAGTTGTCAATAAATGTTGCATAAAGAATGACTTCACATGAATATCTGTAGTGAATGTATAGGCACCTATGTTTTTTTTTCAATTAAGATTATTCGGAACTAGTGAACATTGTAGGTATTATTGTTGGCATCGTTAATGTTACCAGAATAAAAACAAATATCGGGCAACCTAATTTATTAATGATGCACTGAAAAATAGCATTGTCTAAGATATTGAAAAATACCCATTTTAATTTCCTGAAAATCAATAATGTTCGTTCATTATGTAGATGTGTCTTAGTCAATTGTACATTGACGACAGATGCGCATTTTGTAGTCCAAATTTTCTCCACTTGCTTCCCAAATCCAACCACGTTTGGCGAGGCAGCCAGACCTTCGAGTACCGTGATCATGTGACTTAAAACAATTAGATATGCTTCGGGGCCTGAGTAAAGCTCGCAACAGACTACACCGAGGAATGCGTAGCGAGAAATGTGCGACGTGAAATGTGGAAAATCGAAACAAGGGACACTTATGGACCCCTACACACAAGAAAGAGTTTTCTCGTTCGCCTCTGCGAAGGCGAAAAAGTTGCTCGCTCGAGTCGGTCAGCGAGCGAGTTTTCTCGGACACATGTCTACTCCTCCACTTTTTATATGATATTTAGGCCGTCGCTACAGCAGGAAAACATTACGAACTGAGTGAAGTTATACTATTAAGCAGTAAAAGACATGATAAACAACCAGTTTTTTTTAATCGTTTACTTGAATTTTCTCTTTAAACGGGAATGAACAAGAAAAAACTTGAGTGAAAGATATTCTTATTTGACTGAAACCCATTCATAATGAGCAATATAAAAATAAAAATTTGAAGCAAGGAACTTAAAGGGGTATTTTGAAATAATTTAATTAATTCATTATTTTATTAATTCGTATTTATTATTTATGAAAGAATTTATTAATTGTGAATTTGATTCTGAATTAGTTGATCGTTCACATTTATTCATAATTCAAACAATAAAAAAAGTAAAACAGAGGGGGAATTACGGAGCACGAAAAAATAGGCACAGATTGCACTCCTCCCTTGAAAGTCAGATACGTTCCAGTTTTTTACATTAAATAATGGTATGTATGCAATGCAGAAATGTATTTCTATTTAGACAATTCGAACTAGTTAAACAGGCGTTTTACGATTGTGGTAGCAAAACAGGCATTTCACAGGTTAAAGTTACACAAGAGCTTTCAATAAAACAAGAAATGGGACTCGCAGATGATATCATAGCTAACTGCTGTCCCACCCTCGGCTTGTAGTGCATAAAGGCATTTGAAGACATCGATTAACCTGTTTATAGTGTGTAGACGCAGCCTCGCCGGCCTCTTTCCACATTTCTCGTCGCACATTTCTGGCAATCTCTCGGTGTAGTCTGTTGCAGGCCTAAAGCTGGCCTTGGAGATGTCCAGAATTGCGTCACGTTTGACGGGAAAGTGATGGATATCAACCTCTGCTGTGCGCTTAAGCGATTCCAAAAAATTATAGCAGAACAACTTAGTAATATTCTCTCTCTCTCTCTCTCTCTCTCTCTCTCTCTCTCTCTCTCTCTCTCTCTCTCTCTCTCTCTCTCTCACTCACTCACTCACTCACTCACTCCTTTCTCTTTCTCCCAAGTAAAAAGTGCGAGTCAGATGAACTGCAACGCTGAACCCTGGCTGTGAGAAAGTAAACAAATCCTCTCAAGCTGATTGCTTCAGAGCAGGTCACATGACGTACCACAGCACGTGGCGAGAGAACTGTCAAGAGTCACTTATGCGGTGCTAGTGAGTTAGTGCATTATATGCCCACGTTTTCTTGAGCCCCGGATAGCCTACCCCCTCTTGTTTACTAACATTAGTTGAATTCTGTATAATGTAATTTCTGTATATTGTAAATTATGTATTGTAAATACTGTAAATTCTGTATAATATAATCGCTATTATTATATAACTGCTGCAAGAGTTAACAAAATCTGATATCCAGAAATGTTCCCTTCCTTGTAAAATAAACTGTTTAGCTTCCAAAAATAAGCTGCAGATTTGATGTAATAGTCCTCGAATAATCCTTGAATCCAAAATGAGGATTCATGTAAACGTGCGCAGATATTATCCAGAAAACTAGCGCGAGCGATTTAGTACTCCTTGATTACATCGATAGGTCTTGGGTTCGGACCGTGGTGAAATCAAATATTTCATTTCTTGGCAATCCATTTCCAATCCAAGATTGCAATTCCTGGCAATCCATTTATACTAAGAATATACCGGGCATTGGCAACTATTCTACCATCTTGGCAACAATTGTTTCTTAAGTCAACCTCGTCGGGAGCAATTATTAGCCTACAAAGTGTAACTCATTCCATTTCGTTCACCTTCACCCATCCTGCTCTTTGTACTCCATAAAAATATTTGACTAACGCTCTAATGTAAGTTGGTTCTACTGCAGGACAGCACATTTCCATAGCAGTTGTGTTGGTAGCAATGGCAACTACAAGTTATCTTTGCCACTTGTCAGTTGCGTTTCGTTATATTTTGCTGTGATGTTGAGGTTATGATATTTGTTGTGTCGGCAGCTGTGGACTACTTCATGACTTCTGTATTAGACGGTATTGTCTGGTCGCATTTTGGGAATCTTCTAAAGGTGTTTTCGTTTCGAAGTGAAAAATGTGATACCTGCAATTTCGCAGCCATATGTTCTTTACATGTTATATCTCGTCTTAAATAGAATGTGATAGTGTTTCCGAGAAACACCGGCCCGTATGCCATTTCTGTGTGCTGCCTTATTACTTGGTGTAATAATTATTTTGTAGCAATGGAATGCTTAACCACAGGGGGTGAAGATGTTGATAGTTCAGAGATACAGGATAAACCCACGGGTGAAAGATGGGCCCCTCTGGGAGCTAATGATACTGATGAAGCCTCGTTTTATGATCGCGAATTATGCAATCGGTTAGTATTTATTGTCCTTTTGTTTTTGCATTGAGAGAGTTTTCCATTATTTGATATGTACTGCCACTATGGTAAAATGTTAACTGGTTTTTATGGTAATTGTTTAGTGTTCGTTTTAAATATTAACTGAGGTTACTTGTCAACTTATGTTCATAGTTTAGTGCTAATTAATGTTCATAGGTATTGTAGCCCTGAAGCAGAACGGCTTCAGGATTTGGAGGAGCAGCAGGAGTTACTTAATTCATCCCTTATTGCTTTGACAACTCATTTTGCCCAGGTAAAACATAAATTAATAAAACCCATATTTTTGTTTGAAACCAAGAAAATGATTCTCTCATCTTGGAATAAAGCCCTATAGTTCTGTAGTTTGAGGTAGGCAGCATTTTATTTCCGGTTATTTTTATTCATCGCCAATGCAAATTTGTTCAAAAAGAAAAGGGAATTTGTTTCTGGAAGTAATTTTAACACTACAGCCCTCAAAAGTAAAAAAATCTGTGGGTTTAATTAGGTAATAGTTACTCCATTCTTGCAAATCAAAATTAAGCTCCAGGTAAATAATAAAATAACATCCTTGTATAGCATTCTTAGGAAAAGGATGAATTATTTTATTATTACCTCATAATTATTTTTGTTTTGTAGAACAGGAGCAATTAAATGCAGATTTAGTGAGTGACAACTTTATCTTTTGAGCAGAGGTGTTGAACACATAAAAATAAATGGCAAATATTTTGAGATTACAAATCATATTTGGTGTGCCATGTAATGCCACATAATGTATTAATCTATTTTTTGCTGCATTGTGAATTTTATTTCCATTGAGGTCATCATTGTTACTAAAATTAATAAATCAAATTGAAAGGAATCTCATGTTTATTATTTCTAGGTTCAGTTCCGTTTAAGACAAATTGTCGAAGCACCTCCTAGTGAAAAAGAACATTTGTTGAAAGATTTGGAAGCATTTGCATTCAGGGGAATTCCAGAAGTACAAAGTGTTAAAACAAGTCACTCCTTATTAACATGCAGTTCTACAGTAAGTTGGTCGTATTCATCTTAAGTCTGACATTTAAAATATAGTTAATGATGATGTTTCTGTTCAATCTTTCTGCATGTTTATAGACTGGAGATGATTTGGAAGAGAAGATGTTGGCTCAAAGAGCTAAACAAAAGGAACTTATTTCACAACTGAAGACACAGCTGGAAGACTTAGAAAAATATGCCTATGAAACTGGAGAAGCAGGTTTACCTCAGAGTGTTATAATGGAACGACAGCGTGTTATTATAGGTATGAACTGTGGTTTGTCATTGATTGTTGTAGAATGTAATGACTATCATAACTCTTTTAAAAGGAACCTTTTAATTTAGTCAGTTTTGGTTTACAGATCAATTGAAAGGAAAATTGAATCTCGATGTTGATGATATGTCACAAATGAGTGTTGAAGATCTGAGGCATCAAGTAGATTGTGCTATTAGTCAGGTAACCTGCATTTATATCTTTATCCATCTTTATTTTTATACCTCCAGCAAGTTCACCATCAAGCTTTTGTATCCTTCCATGTATATGTGAAGGAATTAAATAAATTATTTTTGTTCATAATTGTTTAATGCTTCATTTAAATCGTAGATTTATAAATTTAAATTTTATAGTCACTTAAATCTGAACATGAAATTTATAAAAATTTACTTTTGATTTCATATTATTCAAAGCTTGGTGGTGAAAATCAATTCTCTCTGATGTTTTGATGTCGTCTATTAAATTTCTTCGATGTGTTAATATGTGGAAGCCATTGGCGGAGTCTTAATTAAAAATTATTTTATCTAAAATTAACCTTGTCTTTAATGGAGGGACTACTTGATTACTTACGACTATCACCATGTAATCAGTGTAGAAGATGGAGAACTGCTATGGTCTAATACTTTTGAAGTTAAATGAACTATTCTAATGAATAATATTATAATGATAAATAGAATATTATTGAATTAAATTATTATTTTATAATATAATTATAAAAAGAAGTTTGTTGAATTTGAAAGAGTTGTGGGATAATTTTTTTTTATGGTAATGTCATGTATGTTTGGCATTGTGTGTAGATGTAACAAGAGCAGCTCAAGAAGGCCGTGGCCTGTCCTTCAAAATGTAGAGGGTTAAAAATTATTTTTAAACAATTAAAAATATGGCTTAAAGTTATTTACATTCAAATTTAAAGTAATGTGTAAATTCTATAGGGATACCTTAAATAAGTTCAATTAAAAGAATTCTTTCCCTTAATTTATTTGAAAGCACTCCCGGTCTCCTGTATTTTCGAAAGCAGTTCTTAGTCACAAAAAATCATGGCAGAATCAACCAAAAGCTCTGTTACTGAATTTTAAATTTTGACCACCGTGAGAATTTATTTATGTGCATTACCTCCGTTGTAATGCCATTAGAGGTATCTGTTCATGTTAGGAGAGATGTGATTTCAGTGATTGATATGTTAAGTTAGTGGTGTTTTTTCAGTGAATGGTCTACTATATTGAAGTAAAAATCTTTTGATGTGTGCCGTTTGTCTAGGAAGTATTAATGTTTTGAAATAAGATTAAATAAATCAATGTTTTTACTTCCATCTGTTGCTTATATTTGCTTTCTTGTACAATCAGAAAGATTCTGTGTGATGGTAACAATGATGATGGAAATCATTGGGAAAGATAAGTTTACCTTTTCAAATGGTATTAAATACTAACGACAAATTGTTTCTACTTTTCATTTAATTTAAAATACTCTTTTCCTTTTATAATTGAATTGCATGCTTTATGTATGTTAAATATTGACTCGTATGACAGAATAACAAGTTTTCATATAATGTTAATAACAATTGTGGAAGTGGCTATCGTATATTAATATTTATTTGATTAGACAGTAATAAATCTCTGTAATAAATTTCTGACATGCTTAGTAGATCGAGAAGTTCTCCACTAACTGTTGATCTTACACATAATTTTATTGGTATCTAATCCTTTCTTAAACCTATTTGGGAGTAATTTATTTTGTCATACTAATTTCTAACTCTGCCTTTTCTTTGTAGTTGATAAACCCTCTGAGGATGAAGGAACACTTAGTAACACAACTAAAAACACAGATATCTGATCTGGAACGATTCATAGAGTTCCTTCAAGGTATCTATATTTTTTATTGGCATCTAGAGTTGGAGATTTTCTTCCTGCTTTTTGGTCTGCTTACATATTCTTTACTAACTAGAAAAGCTCACTTTTTCCTGCATCAATACTTGAAGTCAAAGATATATCAATGCACAAGAAGAGCAACACATCTATAAAACTGTTCTTTCGCTGGAGAGTGACTTTATCCTGAGCAGAAGCATTTGATCCCTGAGGACAGTGTTTTGCTCTATAAATTGTCTAATTTTTATTGGTGAAAATATACTATTTCTAAACATAAATTCCTTTAGAAGTTTGTATTGATGTTCATTTGTTGTCCTTTATATTCATTTGGTAATGCTGTTCCCATTCAACACCAATTACTGTGACGTGGTAACAATTTTTTTTATCTTGACTAAATATTAAATAACTGTTCTGAAGGAGCTTCTTAATTGGAGAATCAAAATGTAAAATCAAATGTAACTTCATTTTTATTCCTTGTTTAAATTTTGTCTGAAAATTTTTGGTCATAGATTGAATTACTTATTCAAAGATAACAATATTTTGTACTTAACTAAAAATAATAAAGATTTTTGAGATCCCACACTTTCTTGTGCACTGATGTATGGTGAATGATTTTCTAGAGCAAGGATTCCCAACCTTTTTCTATCTTTGACCTTTTATGAAAGAATGATTTGTTTCATCTATACCTTTTCTTTTTTAAAAGTATACAATTTATTCATATCTCAGATAGTGGCTCATAAATGACTTGAAGATGACTCAAAGAATATCAATAAAAATTTTGGGGAAAAAGGTTTTATTTTTTGTACTATTACCATTATTAATTGTAAAAATATAAAATAGTTTTCAGAAGCAAAGTCACAAATTCTAACTGCCCAAAAGTTTGGTTTTTATTTGTAAATGATGTTAAATTCTAAAATCGGTGGAAATCAGTAATTTATTATTCTATGAAATTGGGAAAAATTATAAATTTCCGAAAACTAATTATCAAATTCATTTTTATTTTTTATGATTATTGAGATCTTGATCTAGATTATACCGATATGTTGCCAGGGCAAATTCGACGTTCAATCTAATAATAATTACCTCTTTAACATATCGATCCCTTGGGGGGTCGATATGAACCCCGTTGGGAACCCCTGTTCTAGAGGATGATAATAATAAGTACACGAACTTTAATTATAAACAATGAATGTAAATATAATAAGCGTGAAGAAGTAAATAGCTACGAAATTTCTGTAAATAAAAATAGCACGTATTCCTGCATTAAGGGAAAGAGCCTACATTCAGAACGACCTCGCCAAACTGCGAACGAAATGTCTTACAACCTTCTAATGCGCTCGCTCAATTGTCGCTTCGCATCTTCAGAATTAATGTAAAATAACCTTACGAGCATACTTAAAATATGCTCGTAACCTATAAAGCATACTTTCTTATGCATTTTATGCCAAAATTCTTTGTTTGACGGTTTGTTAGAATACGCAGTTTACCACGTCATACGCAGTTTTTAACTGCTTTTTTGAAAAATAAATAAATAAATTAGAAAAGAGAAAGAAACCACGAAAAACGAATTCACGGAATTTAATTGAAATTTGTTGCAATATACGAAACAATTACCGGGAGCTGTAGCTCAGTGCATCAACTGATGTCACGGCAGCGCCTCTGACCGGAGGTCAGGGAGGTCCTAGGTTCGAGTCCTGACGGCGGCAGGATTTTCGACACTAGCTTTTCAGCTAGGTCGAATTCAGTCGCTGCCTGGAGGAGAATTCTAGCGGCCGGCTGCTCTGATCGGTAGTTTTCCGTGGTTTCTCCGATCAACACCAGGCGAATGCTGGAGTAGTACCCTACCAAACGGGCCACGGACCGCGCGCGATCTTTCCTTCCTCTTCCTTGTCCTATCCTCTCCCCTTACACACACACTTACACTAACATGCATTACACTACCACATATTCCGGGAGACCGGTCGGGAGGTTAGAGCTTGTCCCGGCTGGGGTGGTGCCCCGCTGGTGGGAGAGTCCTGGTTAGGGGGAAACCCCAGTAGCCGACGGTAGGTCGGCACCGGATCTCGCCATCCAGCGGGGGAAGATCACCGCCATCTCCCGAGAAAAACATACACTACACTAACGGGACTAATGACCAAAGCAGTTGACGCGCCCGGAAACACGAAAAAAACAAACCAAACGAAACAATTTAGGAAATAATTGTTCATTCGTAATGGTAAGCATGTCTTCAAATTTGAAAACAAGATGTTGAAATTGACATATAAAGAATCAGAGTAACCCAGTACGATCAGGAAAGATGACGATTTTGTTCCGATTATAAGAAACCATAGCCTCAAAACCCCTAAATACGCTACTGCCGGAGAGGGAATTACTCCCCAGACCTGCTTGAAACATTTAAGGCGAAGAAATATAGTACTTCATTGATTATGATACAGGTATAAGTGACGGCGCACATGAAATCCGCATCACGCATACCCATTAGGCGAAAGTCGGAAGCCGTGATTCCAAGGTCCCTAAAATATGATTTTCGTGTCTCGGAAGAGACAATAGTAATATTTTTGTTTTCGTCAGTACCGTGGTATTGATTTAGTTTTGTAAAAATTAAGGAAGAAATTTGTTGTCAAGGTTGTTATGATGCACTGCACATTTCCACAGACCAGAAACAAAATATCCAAGTAAGTCGTTTCTAGCGCACAATAGAGTTTGCCTTACAACAATAATTCGTAAAGAATACGGTTTGCGTCACATGGAAGTTTGGAATTCCGGTGTCATTTCGTCCACTGAATGTTTGTGTCTATTTTTAGTAATAAAATAAAGTTTCTCTCAAGGTGTAAATTAAAGGACGTCAAAATGTAGCAGCAAACACTTAACAATCATTTACAATAATTTTCTTCATAATTAAATCAAACTCAATTTTAAAAAACCCAAAATTCATAAATGTTTTGTAAATAACTGGTTACTCAGTTGGTTAACATCAAAACAAGTTAGAGTACCGTTGTATAAACACGTAGAAGCTCAAAATCAAATTTGCCGATAGTTTTCAGTCAGTAGTGCTGTATGGAGATCGAGCGTTGTGTTGAAGCACGCTTTTTTCTCTGACTCTTGGAAACCGGTTCAAAATAAAGTATCTAACTTTCATCAGAGATTAAAATCCCGTCCACAAATCCGTTATCTTCGAAATTGAAATAACACTGCAAAAGCGAAGTCCCTCGGCTTTGTGATGAACGGTGAGGTGTATTGGAACCCGCCTTGAACGAGTCTGAAGGTGATTGTTCTGAATGATGGAATGAGTTGTTTACATACTGATTCTATGTTTATCAGCTATTTGTTCTACTGGACGTCGTCGTCGGATATATGAATCTATACGAGCAGTCAGTCCGACTGACCGTCTCCCCGCCCATCCGATGCGGGTCTGTCTGTCGACAATGCTAGTTGCCTAATCCTTCAAACGTTTTTCTCTAAATTTGGTATTCCCCAAAGATGAAGCTGATCTCGAGGTCATGTTAGTTTCAAACAAATATTTTGATTTTTGGGTCAATTTGCTTTAATAGCTCAACATTTGAAAATTCTTAAAAAGGGCCCCAACACTTTTTGTTGTAACTTTTCCTCGGATAGAGCAAACGCTTAAAAATGGAGCTGGTCTAATTTTCGAAAATTTCCAATGTTATAAATAATGCGAGGAAGTATGTGCCGTTGTATCCCCTCTAGTTATGGTCGGTTTTAACTCCAAAGCATGAATGTTATGAAGAGTCGACTTGTAATAATTTTTGAAGTTGCAAATGATAGCTTGGCCCTTCGGTTGCAGAAGAGATGTTGGTAGGCAGAAACACCACTGTGACGGTCCCGAGGATCTCAACATCAGGATGAGCTTGGCAGTTGTCTACTGGAAGCGGAATTTTTCTTGCTGTTGTTTACAACTCACAATCCCTCGTCGAAGATCTTTTTTAAATATGAATGACGTCATCCTGTATTTTTTATACAACTTGTAGGATTTTCTTGTTTTTAAATCGGCTTTGTTTTTTATGCTTACCAATTAGCAACATCTTATTTTTCTCTATCCCTGTCGTATTAGCACTGGACTACAGTCACAATCGTTTTCGACATTTTACTACAGACGTATTTTTCCCTTTTAAATTTAAGAGTTTTGTTCGGCGTTATTTCATAAAAAGCTTCCCGTCATATCGCCATTAGAATCGAATCTCATCAGGTGAGTAACAAACGGCCAGTCGGAACGTAAACACTGACGTTGCGCGCTTCGCGACTTTCGCTTCTCCGCCCCACACCTCATTTCAACCTATCCATCTATCCCTTCAAACACACACACACACACACACATCTCTTGATTCAGTTCATAGTGCCTGAAGTTCTCTGAATAGTGAGCCATTGGAATGGTGTCTAGTCAACTTCATCTCTATCAGAGACAGAATTCACTCTCGTTCACTCCCTCTCCCCCTTTCGTACACTCTCTCCCCCTTTCGTACACACTCTCTCCCCCTTTCGTACACACTCTCTCCCCCTTTCGTACACCTCTCCCCCTTTCGTACACATTCTCTCCCCCCTTTCGTACACACTCTCTCCCCCTTTCGCGCACTCTCTCCCCACCATCCCCCCCTTTCGTACACTCTCTCCCCTTTCGTCACTCTCTCCCCCTTTCGCGCACTCTCCCCCTTTCGCCCTCTCCCCTTTCGCGCCTCTCCCCCCTTTCGCGCCTCTCCCCCTTTCGCACTCTCCCCTTTCGCACTCCTCCCTTTCGCGCACCTCTCCCCTTTCCGCCTCTCTCCCCTTTCGCGCACTCTCTCCCCTTTCGCCTCTCCCCCTTTCGCGCACTCTCTCCCCCCTTTCGCGCACTTCTCCCCCCTTTCGCGCTCTCCCCCCCCTTTCGCACTGTCTCCTTTTCGTTCGCTCTCTCCTTTTCGTTCACCCTCTCTCTCTCTCTCTCTCTCTCTCTCTCTTTCGTTCACTCATTTACAAACCCCTGACCCTTAACAAAGGCGGGAAGGCTCATACAGCCTGAGCAGATGGCTCTAGTGGGGAAGCATTGTGCCTTAAGATGTCAAGATGGGCTGATTAAAAAATTATGTTTATCTCAACACCAGTGCCAAGTTTTTACACCTGATTCATGTCGTATTACAAGTTATTGATGATAAACATGTTATTCCTGTTGTACATTAAATAACGTACGTTTAGTGTTGTTTGATGGTTCAGAACTTATGTATGTTTACAAAAATAGTTGCCCTAAATTATTTACACTAGTGTATACTTTTGAGTATTTACTGAATTTCATTGAGTATGAATGTAGTGTGTAGTGTTGCTGAATTTTGTAGTGTGCATGTATTATTTCTTATGTTGTATTTCATTTCTTTAGCCATTGCCATTATAGTGCAAATTTTGCTACAAATGTCTTGTTATAGTTTACTTTCATTACGAATAGTTCACGTAAGTAAAAGCTAATTACTAATAAAAATTAGGTAATATGTTTAGCAATATTTTTTTTTTAAATTGTGGCATATATTTTTATTGCTTTGTTGGACACTATTAAAACAGTAAATTACCTCTCTGTTTTTTGTTTTAGAAAAGCTTTAAATTTTTGTAAAGTTTGCAATTTGTCTGGGCATTAAACAGAAACAGTTCATTCATGTCCTGACAAAATAGTTTCACGTTGGTGCTGTACACTGTGCTTTTCACTGTTAAAAAAAAAAAATTCTATAGTTTTTGTTTTCTTTTTCATGGCAGGTGAAGGGACTCCAGATGTTCCTTCCAAACGGAAGGATTGTGTTTGCAAGTGCGCTGTTCATGGTAATCATTCTTCTACAGTTTCATCAGCCAAAAGGAAATCTACATTAAAACATGATGAAGAGGTGTGGAAATATATCATGAATGTATTTTCCGGGATTACTTATATTCTGTAGTGTATCTAAATTTAATGTATTTTCATAATTTTAGATTCGAGCAGAAACAATAAATATTATGAAAAAAGCAGCCACTCTTTTGCAAATGTTTGCAGCTATGCAGTTTGGTTGTGGCTCTGACCATTTCCGAAAGAATTCTCTGAAGAAAACCATGAAAGCAAATCATTGGGGGCAAGTATTTTAATATTGTTTTAAGTTTAACTATGAAAATTGTTATGATATTAATCCTAATAATTATTTGAAAATAATTCCATTCAAATTGTAAGTCCATAGAAAGAGGATCAAGAAACATTCTATTACTGTACTCTTTGTTTAAACTTCTGCATGTCAGAGTTATCAACCTCGCAGTCATGTGGATTGTTGTTATTGTTATTTCTGCCAACTTGTGATGCTGACATTTGAGAAAGAAGGTATCCTGGTACCCACTCCTATTTGCTTTGTGACAAGTTGACCTTTGTGGGTGAAACACCTAACTTGTTATGGCAGTGACACAAACATTGAGCTTTTAGTAAGCTAATTGCTATACCGACCAGTACAATAGCATGTTTCCAGGTTACACATGTGACAAAGATTGTGTATAGTATATGAATTCCAGGTACTATACATAAGAAACTGACATAGCATGGGTACATCAGGCAAATGTAAAAAAGTGTCAAATTGGAATGGTAAATTCGCACATTTAAAATGTATTATATCTCGATAGTACATGACATGCATGATATAGTAAATCCTCATTTTGCTCATTCTACACACACCTTAGGGATTGATAGTTCTATTTGATTGGAAATAATGATCTCCCAAACAACAGGTATTGTACCTCATTTTGAATAATAAACCATGGAAATATTTTAGTACACAGAATACAATACAAGTTGTCTATTGTTGAAATTCCAAGTCT
This sequence comes from Teleogryllus oceanicus, assembly GCA_964035755.1. Classification (NCBI taxonomy): domain Eukaryota; kingdom Metazoa; phylum Arthropoda; class Insecta; order Orthoptera; family Gryllidae; genus Teleogryllus; species Teleogryllus oceanicus. The sequence goes on along the minus strand of CAXIVR010000001.1, from coordinate 255,234,091 downwards.
CACTAACAGATGATCAGGTGAATGTGATGACAGTTACATCAAACTGTACTGCCTGCAAGGTACTGATATTTCAATAATGATAACTAGTGGTGCTGCAACCCTGTTACCATCAATACTTTCTCATATGAATTGTAACAGTTATGTTATAATGTTGCAACTTCTATCCTACTAACATTTCACACTTCTTAAAAAAAAAATGTTAATGAAACTACACTAAAGAGATATGAAAAGTGCATATCTTTAACTTTTGAAAACTGTGTTAAATTGTAAATGTGCCATTTTCATTAAAATTTTAACTATTGTGTATGTTATATGTATGAAAATATTGAAGATAGAGAAAAATCCTGCCACTATGGCACTACTTAAACTGTTTAACACTACAGGTGAAAGACACTTCGAATGTATTCTCAACACTCCATTGCTTCTGACACCTCAGAAAATTATCTCAAAAAATTATGAAAATAACTCATATTTTGAAAAAAATTGTACATGAAATTATTTAAAAATCTAACTTTGAGAAATAAATTTCATTAAGGAAGAAATCTTTCTTTAATCATATAGCTGTAAGATGTCAAACAAATTTTGAACATTTCCAATTTTTGAAATTCCTCAGATTTTAATAAAAATCAGATCTACACCATGTTATTTGGTTTTTTTTTTTTTTCCTTACTGAAATCTGTTCTGACATCTGGAAATAAGATCATGTGCAATGGTTGAAAAATATAAGTTTTGTTCGTGCAATTTGGGACAAAGTAAATGCAATTAAAACAATTGTAACTTTTTCTCAAAACAAGCTCCAATTTTTTTGTTTAAAGACTGTAAAATATGTTGCTAGTCTCATTTTCGCCCAACCCGCCGTATTTACGAAGATTGCAAAGGTCATGTACAGTTTATTGCAAAACCGCATTGTTTTAGAGTAATTTGAGAATTAAATTGATGTATATATTAAAAATATCTCAAAAACTACTTCAATTTTTTCTAGGGATAGAAGGGACGCTTAAAAGAATTCTCATTTTCGTTGAACTCTATCAATTTTCAAAAATTACAAATTTAGAAATAATGCCAGAAACTACGTGATGTTGTATCCTCGCTAGCTTTTATTTAAAATTGTATTGTAAGGATACTTACACAGTGTAATTGTGCTAAATGTTTTGTAACGAAATTTGATGTTACATATTGCAGGAAAATCTGATTTTACATATTCATTTTTAGCGTTTTCCTTATATATTTATGTTCATATTTTGCAATTTCACTCTACAATTTTTTCCGGACTTACTCGTGGCAAACTACGCCCAAGCTGGGAACTGAGAATAGTACATTGCTGATCGCACATAGTTTATAGACAGGGTTGAGCAATATTTAAATACTTGTATTTGAAATATGTATTTTTGTATTCAAAAAACTTTTGAGTTTTTTGGGCATGTTTTTTGCAGATATATTTAAATACATAAAATAGATGTATTAAAAAAGAAATACTTCTATTATTGTAAATACAAATGAAAAAAAGCTGTAGATTTTGATTTCTCTTCATTTTTATGTGATAACTCCAAATCTTTAAAAATCTAAATAATTATCAGACTTTATTTTTTCTTGTAACATAAGTTTATGTTCATCCGCGCCAGTTGAATGACTTGTCTTTGCGTGTTTTATACATTCGCCAACTAGGAGTTTATTGCCTGATGATTTGTTTGAGAGAGTAGTCGTTTTAAAAAAATTCCATTTATTTGAGTTAGAGATATTTTTGATATTGTTGTATACTTATAATAACTATATATATAGTTATTGTTCAGAAATTTGCATGACTCAATTAATTTTTGAATTGGCGATAACACTATACCGTTCCAATAAAAAAATATGCAATTTGCCCAACCCTGAACCGGGCAAACTACCTTCTATTACCGATCGTTCTCCCGTCCTTTCTGTGAGACGCTCATAGCGAGTATGCTTGTCATCTGCCCTTTATGTATGTTTGATAAGTCTCACTCAAGACGCGAGAAAAATAAGCAAATTTTGGCAGATTTGACAGTGTACTCATTACACAGTTTCTGAAAGCCGAAGTTGTTTCTTGGATTTTGTAGTAATTTTCCAAGAAGTCTTCTTTGAAAATTACTACAAAATCCAAGAAACAACTTCGGCTTTCAGAAACTGTTCTTTCAGAATCTTGCACTTTGGCTTGCTCACAGTTGTTTCCCTCCATACCACAAACGTTCTCAAGTACCATCACGAAAAATTGACACTCAAATAAATTGTTTGGAATTCGAGAACTCGAAGACTAAGAATGAGGTGGCTCATGAATGAACAAACGCGCAGTGGACGAGTGGACGTGGAGCGAGAAATATAAAGCGGAGAAGAGCACCGAGTAAGCCAGCCAATCGGTGAACTTGGAGTGAGCATTCGCAACGATATTCAAGAACCACTGTCCCAGTGCCATATCGGATTTGGAAATCCCGCAACCCCTTCCCCCACGGCCACTTTAGCCTAGCCCTTCGCGGCGGGCGCTGAAAGAACGCCCGCCCGGTGCCTAGAGGTTCTCACAGAGTAACAACCTGCTCCATGGTTTCACAATGGGCAAACTGAACCAGACCTGTAGAGAGATTTCAAGATTTTCACCGCGAAATATAAAGATGGAGTCTCACAATTGTTATAAATCTTGGAAACTCAGTCATCGAAGTGAAGATTCCAAGGATTATATAGTACGAGTATATACACTTTACCTTCGATTCCTCTCCATTCGCGTGATTATTATTATTATTATTATTATTATTATTATTATTATTATTAAATCCTAATGTTTCGTTCTTTTCAAGTATTATATTTCTCTGCTAAGAAAGCAAAGGATAAAAGTCAGAGAACTCGCAGGGTATTCCAGCGTAGACCAAGACAAGATAAAGAAAAGTTTCTTCAAGAAATATAGCACGTCATACGCAGTTTTTAACTGTTTTTTTGACGTTAAATAAATAAATAAAAAAAGAAAAATGCAAAGAAGTGGAAGAACATAACAACAAAAGAAGACCTAAAGAAATGTTCCGGCTCATTCGAAATATGACCAAGGTGTGTAAACTGGCAATGAGGAATAGGCAGGGACCGAAAAGGTATTAGATACTCGGTAAAATACCTCTATAGGACGTCTATAATGGTATGGACGTCCATAAGGTTATAAAGGTATTATACCTGTATTTTCAATGAAAAACAATAGCTTACCATCCATAAATGTCGACTAAATAAGTTATTTTAGTTAATATCTCAGAAAATGTTTATTAAACTAATATACATTTATAATTGTTATTTATTGTTTGAATTATTATTTTGTTCATATATAATACTCGGTTACTAATAACGAAACGCGAATGATTCCACTAATTCTTGTATAGTAAATATAATCTCCACTTCGTCACTGCAATGTTCTCGCCCACTGAAAACTGCTCACCGCCCTCTTCCTACGCTTGGGCATATCGAATTGCCCTAGTGTAGCACGCAGCCCGCCGAAGAACGTGGTGAGATGTCTGCAGAGGTAAGAAAAGTCACGCTATCAGCACAGCAGTGTGCCAGAGGTGCGACCCTGCTTCCAGCTCAGAAGGGTGACTACACTTGAGCGCGTGCCCTGGCGGCGCTGGGCTTGGATAGAAAGGAGCGCGAAATGAGGAGCAAACATTCAAAACGTGACATGTCCACTTTACTCCTTTTCGAGAAAACACAAAAATGTTATATCAAAATTATGCAGATGTTTTATTTGTACTTAATTCTGAATTATGTAATAATGATAGCTAAATATATTATTAATATAAAATTTAAATATTCTATGAACTTACATTTAAAGAAAACAACATTTATGTCCACTGGTAAAAATGGAAGCCTGATCATCAACGGAGAAGTGATATACATAGCAGGCGAAGTTAAATACTTATGAATTACAATAACAAATTCTGGATACTGTACAGAAAAACTAAAGAGAAGAATAATTTTAGAAAAAGCAGCGGAAAGATAATTACACAAATTCATAAAATATGCAGGCATATCAAGTGATTGATTTCTAAAATTTTAGGTCCCGGAACGCGCTCAAAATGATTTATCAATTTAATAGAAATAATTATATATTTATAATATAATGTAATAATTATCAGCGAGATGAACGCCGTTCCGTCAGAAATCAAGCCTTGCGTAAGACCAAAATCCTAATAATCGAGAAAATGGTATTTCTAATCCTGTTGTGTGGGTGTAAAAGCTGAACATTGAGATAGGCCGAAAAAGAAGATGCTTTTAAAGTATGGACACGGAAGAAAATATTAAACGTACAATGGGAGGGCAAAAAGATAAAAACGAAATTTTGAAAGAAAACAGAACTTTCTTAAAAGCCAAAGCCAAAATGGAAAATAAATATTTTGGACATACTATGAGTCAACAAAATCTCTAGAAAGGATATTATGCTTGGAATGATAGAATGAAGCGGAAGAAAAGGTGTAAGTGGCACAATTGAATAACTAATACGCAATATCACAAACAAAAGGAAAAAGGCAGTTCGAGTCCGAGTGAGCAATGAACAAATTGCTAGCATCCTATTGCTGTGTATATCCAGATAGGTCTAACAAGGGATGGCTTGCGATCTATGTTCTAGTACTATTTTCTGCAGCGTTCAGACCCCGCGAAGAATTGGGACCTGCAGATGAAAGGAGAGATGCTCACAGCCGCTGCTTGACCGGGACTGGAAGGGAACTGGAGCCGACAAATAGACATCATCGCACTGAACAGTGTGTTTGATACCCGCAGTCTTTCATGCGTACATTCTGCCATTATTAGAGAAGAACTGCTGAAGGCTGATCGGAGAATAGCTACCCCTATGTCAAGGCTACATTAAGTCACATACGTTTCTAAGCAATTGTTTTTTCCATTCGTTTGTTTGATTTAATGAAAGTCATTTGCTTTATGCATTCTTCTCCACATATATTGATGAAGGTAAGTTTGAAATTATTCTTTAATTGCATTTCATTAAGGCCAATTTCAGACTTAACTTTTTGAATATATGTGGAGAAAAAAAATTTAAAAAGAGTATTAGTGACATTATGTGGAAATTCTTAACATCTATAGTGTCAACGAAACTTCACAAAAAGACTAGACGTTAATACAATATTTTTTACTTTTATATTTTTTTAAATTTTCTTAGTAGGAAATGACATTTTTTAATGTCAATTTATTTACTATTCCCTCTAAAAGAAATTTTCTTAAAAGTGAGTGGTCCCTTTAAAATAAATTCTCTTAACGTGAGGGAGGTATATATCAGCGTGAGCGCCGAAGCGACAGCGGAGGCGCGAACCAGTCTCAGGCGAGGCCGAAGGCCTCGCGAACTGACGTTGGATCCGTCGGGTAGCGAGCGACGTGCGGTAGCACGTCGCGGATCACTTGATGAAAAAAATGCGTTGGTGAAAGAAGTGTGTAGGTTATAAAATTAAATTAGTAGCATGAAAAATACGAATAATCAGTTCACTTAATGAGAGTACGCTGCTACGGAGATTTATACGTACAGGGGGGGGTAGCTATTCTCCCGATCTACCCTCGCTGAATTATCGGCGCGTCCCCTCCCAGTTTCGGATAGCAAGAAAAGCGAAGGAATGATGCTCAAGTAATACAAATGCAAATATCAATGTTCAAAATTAAAACATCTGTCAAAACCTGGTTTAGAAACATCGATCAAGTTCGTGGAAGATAATTTGTTTTGATAGTGGCCGTGATTGTTAATTTATAATACGATTTAGACAAACGACAAAAGAAAGTAAAAAGAATAACAGCGAAACTAAGCCTGAAAACTATCGCCCAGGGTCATCTTATGGAGTCACAACTTCCTCAAATGGGTACAGGAAGGTGGGCGAGACCTTACACCTAGAGTGCTTGCGTTGGCCGCCTCTGCGTACGGTAGGACATACGTAGGAAACGTCAGAAAAATGGGATCATTTCTTAGGCTGAAGATAGTCTACTGGATGGGGATGTTACAATCACCGTTCGCTTTATTCGAACACATATATTGACAGTGGTATAATGCAATATTATTTCATATTTTTACTTTTTTATAAAATTGTGATTATCGGTCCTTTTCATTCACAACAACTCATTAAGCACGTCGATAATAAACATCAGGTTTCATAAATGTTTCATTTTTTTACGAAATATGTTCATGTATCTATACAAAATCTATGTTTTCAAAATATCAACATCAATGTTGCATCCCTATTCTCGACACCTAGATGAGGATCGCCGATTTAATACGTTTGCATTCTGATTCCCAAATATGAGGTTTATCAGTGACTGGTACGCTACGTTTTACTAGTAGTATATCTTCGTCTTCTTGCGAGTTGTCTACAGCTCCTGCGGCCGTCTCTCGCATCCCAATCGCCAAGCCTCTCTATCATTCCAATCGTCTTCTTCAAGGCCTCTTTTCTGCATGTCCTTCATAACTTGCTTTTGCCATTCTTCTCTGGGTCTACCTCTTTTCTTCTGTCTAAGGGGAGCCACTCAGAGATTTTCTGGAGCCATCTCTCATAACCGAGCCTTTTCACGTGACCAAACCATTTTAATCTTCGTGTTTCCATTTCCTCTAAAATCGATTTCTGTATTTGCATTCTTTTCAAAATTTCATCATTTCTTACATGGTCCATTTTAGACACTTTACAACTTCTTCTCATGAAATCCATTTGCAGGCTTTTTAATTTGTCTTTTTCTCGTTTTCTTATTTCCCACGTTTCTGATCCATACAGCACTACATTTTGTACGATGGTTTCAAACAGTCTTTTCTTAGTTGATTTGGATATTTCATTTCCCCAAAGTAGAGTTTAACTTTCAGTGACTTGTCTCCTTCGTGATCTTTGAGATAGTGTCTTTTCTGGAGTCTCCTTCTTTACTGATGATTCCTCCTAAATATTTAAATTCCTCACATGCTTCTATCTGCTCTCCATTTATTGGTATGCTGCAACCTGCATTTTCTCCTACCACCAGATATTTTGTTTTGGAAAAATTGATCTTTAGTCCTGCTTTCTCATACGTTTCCTTCAGTTTTACTTTCCATATATTCTACATCAAAATCGTCATTAGCTAAAATAACCTGATCATCAGCGAATAGTAAGGTATGCAGGTAATCTTCATTGATACATATACCCATACCTCTGCATTTATTTTGCCAATCTTTCAGTATTTCATTCAGGTATATTTTGAACAGACTTGGTGATACAACATCCTGGTCTCAGGCCCTTTGTTTGTCGAAATGGTTGTGATATTTGACCACTTACTTTTATCCTACTTTCTTGATTCAGATACCAATCTTTTAATGTATTTATGTATTTCTTGTCAATATTTGTATTTTCCAGAATTTGGAAGAGTTTTCCTAAAGGGACTGTGTCATAAGCTTTTTCAAGATCTATGAATACAAGATATGTTGCCTTATTTCTTGATAGTCTCTTTTCTAAAACCTGCCTTATAACAAATATGTTGTCAATACAACTTTTACCAGCTGTAAATCCACTTTGCTCTTCTGCTGTGGTGAACTCCCTTTCAATTCTATCTTTTATAATACGTCCATACAGTCTTCCAGTAGTAGAAGTTACACTTATTCCTCTGTAATTTTACACTCGATTTTTACCTTTCTTGTAAATTGCGTGAGAAGGCTTGTTTCCATTCTGTAGGTATCTTATCGCCTGTCATCACTTATTAAAAATTTTTGTAGGATTTCAGGACACTTATCGGAGCATTTTTAAATAGTTCTACAGCAATACCTCCAGGACCGGGAGAGTTTCCGTTTTCGATTTTTGATGGAGTTCTTTATCTCATTCAAATGTATGTCTTCTGTACATTTGTTTGCATGTGTTCTATCCAGTGTCTTGTTTATTTCTTCTAAAACATTCTTGTATTCTGGTCTATTCTCTTCAAACATATCTGAGTAATATTTCACCCATTGTCCATTTTTATCTTGTCTCAAACATTTTATTAGTTTCCATGATTCTTTACTTCGTGCCCCACCAATGTTCTCTTCCACTTCTGCACATTTTTTGTTCCACCATTTATCTACTAGTAGTATATAAATCTTATAAATTGAATTGCTACCCGATTGGTTACTGATAAGCGTGTACGATGTTTAGAAAAATGGTATCTTAATGTAGAAATGTAAAAGTTGCTGAGTTAATAATTGTATAACAAAACATAATTTATCCCCTCATAGACGGATATTCCTCTGCTAGTGTGAGTGTTCCTGTCTGAGGTTAAAGTTATTGCTTTCATGACAACTTAATGCATTAAAAATACATATATATATATTATATATATATATATATATATATATATATATATATATATATATATATATATGTCAATACAATGATTTACACTACATCCTTTTACATTATCGTTTACGTAGTTTGTATCAAAATGACGCGCCGGGAATTCCTTATTCCAATCTTCAAGTTTATACAAATATAACAGAATCATTTAATATCAATATAACTTACTAAGTAAGCTGGGACATGTCATGATTCTTAATATTATATTTTAATGTTTGTTACAGTGTTGGATTCAGGATGCATCTCGCGTGCGCGCTATTTTACCACTTCTTCAATTTCCGAAAGTACGAAAACAGTTTTAAAATTTTACTTGGGAAAACAGATTCATCAGGTGACAAACGTCTATCAAGGAGACAAACGCCGTTTTGAGATCAAAAATCGAGTCGCAGGATAAAAGAGCTCGTGCGTAATTTCGGCTTATTCTTTGTGGTAGTGGAATGATAACGGAAGATCTTAGAAGTAAAATGTGTGTAAAATAAGATGTTAGAACATGGAATATTGGTGATATATACACAATTGGTTCAATTTTCTTTTTGAAATCAGTTTCCAAATCGGAATTGATATTTTGAGTAGTGCCTCAAATAACGTTTTGATGGTATTCGAAGGAAGACTGAAATATGTGAACAAGATATATAGTTTTATACGACTATTGCAGATGATACGAGACCGTTTGGTTGTGTTACAGCATCACTAGTTTGATAAGTGGAGAAAAATATATTGAGATTGAAAGGGACGAAACCATTGCCTGCCTGAGAGCACGGCCTCCTCTCGTGCCGCAGGCCGCCGGGTTTGGCCGTTCGGCCGCGCCGAGGGAGCCCCCCAAAAGGGTCGAGTGACGCAACTGCGTGAAGCGAGAAGGGAGGGGGAAGGGTCAGGTATTTTTTCCGAAATTTCACTTTACGCCGCTCCTATTCATCCGATTTGCATGATTGACACGGCGTTGGATTCAGGAAGCACGTCGTCATCGCTCTATAAGTCCACATTTTTTAATTTCTTCCCGGAACTATGAGAAATCATTTTCAATTTTTGTTGGAAAGATTTTTTGAAAAAACGGCATCGTAGCGTGAATTCTATTTTAAAAAGGAGTTCAATGCCGTTTATAGATCGAAAATCGGACAATTTGTTCAGACGTTATCGATCTAGTAAATTCCTTGTGATAGTGCTGCGATCTATTGATTTTTCCTATAAGTATTTTTCGGTGCATTTAGCCTTAAGAAAACTCTGCTCTATACAATTTTTTTAAAAAAAATGCATGCCATTTGTGAGAAAATCTTATAAAATTGTCACAATTTCTCTCAAAATGATTGAAAACTCATCATATTGTCAAAACATTGTACTTGACAGAATTTAAAAGTCAAAGAACAGAATTTGCTGATAAAAAATATCTTCCATAATGTAGTTGTTGGAGGAAGTAAAAAAAAATTAATCTTTTGTAATTTTGAGAAATTAAAAAATTGTCAAGATCATATCTGTGCCTTTTTGTATACGCTTAGTTGCTTGATTCAGGAAAAAATTAATTTAACCCATAACTACAGATGGGAGTCAAACTGACTCCGCTCTCTTCTATATTTTTATTTTTTATTTTGACGCTTATACCATTTCCTCCAGGACTTCAGTACCTTCTATCTAACTCTTCACTGTTTCATATGCGGATTGTCAATTTGATACATCTTGATTTATCAGATTTATATTTCCTGTGAAAAGAAGCATTGCGCCTCATGGAGTCAGTTTGACTCGATGTCTGTGGACATAAAAAGAAAAATATTACATGTTGACACAACGCAGGCATCTATGTAATATTTTTATGCCATGTAAATTTTATTTATTGTATATATTTTTTTTTATTTTTCGAGCATTATACTTAGTATTATCTTAAACATTTTCAAGATTTTACCATTTTCACATCAGAATTTCAATTAAGAAAATACAAGTAGAGATGAGAAGGAAACAGCAAAACAGGATGGAAAGCTATGAAGAAAAAAATACTATTATTTCTCCTAAGAAACTGGAGATGAAATATTCTATTTGTTGCTCTTATAAACAAACATGGGCAATGTGTGGACAACATTATGTACCAATCATAAAAGCAATATAACATGAAAAGTATTTATAAGATTATCCTAAATGAGTTGAATCATTATATTGGCAATAAATATTTAATCTACTCGCTACAGAGAGGTAATTAAAAAGCAAAGAATTAATTATCATTATCTCAAAATCTTTTAAAACCATTCTTAATTATTCTAAAGTAATTTCACAATATACACAAAAAATTATATAGAAAAGTAAATTAGTACGACATGAATTCTGGAGGAAGCATGCAGAGTCAGTTTGACTTTACGTCTGTAGTCACGTAACATAAATTCACGTCTATGGTTACGGGTTAAAAAAACAACATGGAGTCGAATTACACAAACTGTTATTTAATTTTCAATTAAAACCAAGTACCGTTGAGGATTTCCTGGGAGAATATTGCTTTTGAGAAAGTACAAACATGAATAATCAATTCATTAATTCAGGTCAGTCATGAAAACTCTTGACACATTCAAATACAATCTCAAATGATTCCTACAGTTTGATTTTCTATCATGCTTTTCAACATTTGACTCATTTCAAAAGTTAAGACTGACTTAAACATTAGAGAACCAATGCCATTTTTGTCTAATTTGCTCATAATAATCAGTACAGTATTTGTTATCCTGAGAAGTCATCCACTATTTGCCTGGATTTTGTATTACTCCAGGCCAGTCTCTCTCTGTCTCTTCTCTCTCTCTCTGTCTCTCTCTCTCCTCTCTCTCTTCCCCTCTCTCCTTCTCCCTCTCTCTCCTCTCTCTCCTTCTCCCTCTCTCTCCTCTCTCTCCTTCTCCTCTCTCTCTCTCTCTCCTTCTCCCTCTCTCCTTCTCCCTCTCTCCTTCTCCTCTCTCTCTCTCTCCCTCCCTCTCCTCTCTCTCCTTCTCCCTCTCTCTCTCTCTCTCCTTCTCCTCTCTCTCCTCTCTCTCTCCTCTCTCTCCTCTCTCTCCTTTTCCTCTCCTCTCTCCTCTCTCTCTCTTCTCTCTCTCCCCTCCTCTCTCTCCTTCTCCCTCTCTCTCTCTCCTCTCTCCTCTCTCCTTCTCCTCTCTCCTTCTCCCTCTCTCTCTCCTCTCTCTCTCCTCTCCCCTCTCCTGCTCTCTCTCTTTCTTTCTGTCACCTTTCTCTAACTCTGTCTTTCTGTTTGTCTCTCTTTCATTAGTAAATTATTATGAAAGTCCACTTATTGTACAGTAAAATTATTGTAAAATCATTTCCTTTATTTACAGAGATCTACGTGCTCGTTTAGAGATGGCTGTTGATAGAGTGCTTGAACTTGTTGCAAATCCTATCAAACCTTTAGATAGTGACTACGCATCAGACTCGGATGATGGACAAGTGTTAATGTGTAATGCCCAATTGACACATGCTGTAAGAAAACAATTGACTTCGAGCATCAGAGATCTCATGCAACATGGGTTGATGGCAGTAAGTAAAAGAGTTGAAACTGCAAATTTATATTGTCATGTCCCAATAATATGATACTTCTTTTTACATTGTTGTTATAATTGTTTCAGGTGGGTCAGAGTGTGAGTGTAGTTCCCTTTATGGGTTGTTTTCCCCACATTGGTCATGCTGGAAATAAGCCTATGCATGCTTGGGAACTTATATTGAAATATTATGAGATGAAAAATGGTGAAAAGTACAATTCAACTCCTGCAAGGAAATTGTCTCAGAGTTTCAATTTGGATATAATAGGTGGAACAGCAATCTCCAATAAACAGGCAAGGAATCTTAATATTTCATTCAATGTTTGTCAATTATTATGAACCAAGAAATTGATTTGTGGGTGGGTATGTAGAATGTGTAGTTTTGGTAGAGAATATTCTTGAATTTTCAGGGAAATTAGAGAATGTTTTTGTTATTGAAAGTTCAATGAAAATCATTCATTCTCATGCCTTCCTTCAGAAGAGATGTTAACAGTCAGTCCCATGTTGTACATTTACTGTACATGCCTATGTAATTTTCTTAGGAACAAAAATAAGCAATGATTTGAAATGATTATTCAGTCTTGCTCTTCTCCACATCCAAATCATTCATCCAAAACTTGCAATTACGATATAATCAATAGCTTTACTAAAATAAAATGAAGAAAAACAATCATTTATGTAAAATATTACATATGTATTTTTAATAACAAAAAATGTGTGTTATCATCAAATAATAAATTGCTTAATATGTAAAAATAAATATTGAAATTGTTTTTTCTTACCATATTGTTAGAAACACAGGTCATATTTTATTTAGAGGCTTCAAAATGTGTAAGTCCTACCTCTGCTAGATGTCATTGTGGTGACAGGCCTACTTCTTGTCACACTGGATCTATTACCTTGAAATTAATTAATGGCCAACATAGAGATTGTTGTCTCTTCAAACCAAGTTAACAATTTGATACCTATTGTTGATGGTAATGGTGAAGATGATGTGAGAATTTTGTAATTTTATTTTATTTTCAGAACATGCTGAGTGTAATTGGCAATATTATTAATATGCACACACAGTATAAAAGAAGTTATGATTCCCATTTAAAAGCATTTATATGTGCAGCATTAAAGTAAGTCTTTATAATAGTTTTTAGATTGTTCTAGAAATAATGAGTATGCCGTTGCATTTACTTGTGATAGAATTGTTCTTTATCATTAGGAATAGGATTTCAATAATGATTCAGTGATTATTTACTGTTGCATGTTATTATTCTTCCTCAAATACTATTTATAATGAGTGTCTATTGTGTAAGATATTAAATGCTACCAAAAATCTTTTGAAATTTTGATGGAAAACCATATTCTTGTGGTCCTTGATACTGAAAGTGTTAATTTTTTAAAACTGCCCGTGAACAAATACATCTTAAACATACGCAGAACTTGCTCCATAGGTATAACCTGATCAATCTGGTCGAACTCCAGGTCCTATGAATTTTAAATTAGTTTTTAATTTTTTTATGAACTTGAGATGATCCCATAGGACAGTTTCGTCTTCTTCTTGCGAGTATTTTACAATTTTTATGGCCAACTCTCACTTCGCAATCTCCATATCCCTCTATTGTTCCAATCATTCTCTTCTAGACCTCCTCTTTGCATATCTTTAAAAACCTGATCCTCTTTGGGTCTACCACTTTATTTTCTGTCTAAAAGAAACCACTCACAAACGAGCTATCAAGCTTTTCCCTGTAACCAAACCATTTCAGCCTTTGTGTTTCCATTTCATTTATAATTGATTTTTGTAACTATAATCACTTGATAATTTCTTCATTTCTTATGTGTTCATTTTCGATACTCTACAACTTCTTCGCAAAAAATCCATTTGTAGACTCCTTAATTTATCTTTTTTTTTTTTCCTTAATTCCCATGTTTATGAGCCATAGAAAGCTATGCTTTGTATGATTGTGTCCAAATGGCTTTTCTTAGTAGATCTGGATATTTCTTTTTCCCAGAGCAGTGATTTTGACTTATAAATGGCTTGCCATCCTTGAAACAATATCTTTTCTGGAATCTCCTACTTCGCTTATAATTCCACCCAAATATTTAAACTTATGATACGCTTCAGTCTTGTAGAGAACGTTTTCATAATTTTCTCAAAAATTGCACCACATTTTCACTACTATTTACTACCTTGTAGTAAGAGAAAGTTATGTAATGCTGTAGGGAAAAGTGTCAACAGAAGTTGGACAGATATACCGGAATATAAGACGAGGTTTTTTTCCTAATATCTCATTCGAAAAATAGGGGTCGTCATATATTCGCAGATTAAGCCTAGATGGTTAGAACTTGTGTCGTTTTGCCTTTTTATATCATAAAACTCATAAATGTTGACGTAACATTAAGCGGTGAAGGCGATAAAAATATCAGGCGTATCTAATATAGACTCACGATCGTATTGATCGCGAATCAACAGGGAATTTGCGTGACGATTCAAACTTATTTTTTAATGGGCCGGAAAAAAGGATCTCAAACAAATGGTATTGTATCAAGTGTAACACAACGTGAAAATTACTAAAAATCATTGCCGAGATTTTGGTATACAATGTGCGTTACTGGATCGTCGATCATCGAAATCACGGTCTCTGGCCGGTTCGACGCCCGGCGAGTGCAAATATGTTTTGTACGAGACGGAAACGAAAACGTTAATATCAATCGAAGTACGTACGCATTCTACATGCAACCACAAAGAAAAATAATAAACAAATATTTTTCTAAACAAAATCTTTTGGAAACTTGCCGCTTTCTCCAACGTTACCCGCGAAACTGAGATACACGAGATCGCAGTTTACAACCCGATCGCACGAATATGAACAGTGCGAATTTCAAGTACATTATGTTAAAGAATATGAAGGAACTCTTAAAGAATCCGAGGCCGCGAATAAGAACGGGTCAGGAAGAAAATCTGGCGTCAAAGAAGAAATGTTCGTATATGGCGTCATTTGAGACTAACGCAAATTCAACGCACAAAATTTGCAGATGGGCCTAAATTGTCAGAGAACGTCGCAGTATGGGAGGAGGACCAAAAAGAAAGCTACCCCTGAAATTTTAGAGATCCATAATTTGCAATGTAATTATCAAAGTAAAAGATAAATTTCTGAAAACCCCTGATATTTTCTGAATTATTGGACGACCTATTTGGGGTAATTCACCTTAAAATGAAACCAAGAGTGATGTTATTGACTTTTGTATTGCAAAACTTAACATTTTGCCTCTTCAGGTTCAGTACAAAATGGTTACAAAGAATTTGTTTTCTTAATTGCCTCAATTGCACAAAAATGTCTAATTTATCAAACATCAAAATTTAAAACTTTTACCACAATAGGCTTTCCAATTATTCAGAATATAATTATAATCATTTTGCACATGTTGCAAATTATATGAGGACAGTCGTGTAACACCACTAGTTTTACTTCTGCCATCAAATAATAAAAGTTTAAAAAAAGTGTAATACAGGGCTCTGTTGACTCTTAACTACTGTATGGAGGTTTTCAACTTGTCTGTAAACTTTGTAATAATCATCAGAAGATTTTCGATGCAGGAATAACATCTGTGTAGTTAAATGACATCATGTGACATGAAATGATATCAGTAGGGAACGGAATTTATTGTAATAAAAAATTCAAAATATGTACATATATATGTACTTATTTTTCCCAAAACTTAAGAAAAAATAGAAAATATGTAAAATAAAAATTCATTATTGTGTTAAAAATTGTTCTCTACAAGCATTTTCCGAGCAAAATACTTCGCCGATTAGTTCTTAACAAGTATTCGGAGTGGCTGAAAGTAGGTTCTACCTCTACATAAGTAATTGTACGCTAGGTTTCACCACACATAAGAATTTTATTTGAAATATATATGTTCATAGTACGTATTACAATGTTTACGAGAAGCCAGTGTTCCAGTGAACAGTAGTACCATGTAGCCAGTGATGGATCACAGGGGAGGGGGTTAAAGGGAATATCCCCCTCATCGAACAACGTGGTAAGACATGTTTGAAACGTGAGCAAAAACGTAGTTGAAATTACTTTTGTTCACAGAAATCTGCTCATTCTTGACTCAGTAACGCTGAGTCACGCAGTAAGCGGAGAGGGGTAGGTTTAACAATTATGGCCATGAAATGATGGTCAGAGAAGCCCAGCAGCATTACATTTGATTTTTAAGAAAAATGATTTCGTAACATATAATGCAAACACACATCTGAAATGTTCTGTTTCGACGTATGAATATATTAAAATATAAAAAATGTGTAGTAGTAGGTAAAATATGTAAAAATATGTAATTTTACCAAAATATGTGAAAATATGTAAAATAAAAATAGTTCCAATTCATTCAGAATATCTTGTAAACTCTAAAAAATATTATTGAAAGCAAGTATCTAATCCCTGTAAAAACATGTAATTACATGGAAATCCGTTCCTTAGTTATCAGCGAATGCCTTCATTTGAAGAAATTTCGTCTTCTTCTTCTGCGGGGGTCCTACAGCTGTCGCCGCTTCCCGCACCTCCGACGCCACCGGTCTCGGTCTCACCATGCTTCTTCCTCCTCTTCAATATTCCTTGCACGCATGGCTTCTTGTACTCCTGCATACCACGATGTTCTAGGTCTTCCTCCTCTTTTCCTTCCTGTAGGATGATATAGCATAATTTTCTTCGGCCATCTATCTTCTCCCATTCTTAATACATGCCCGAGCCAGAGAAGCTGCCTTTCTTGGATTCTGTCAACGATGTTATACTGAGACTGCGCCCTTTCCCTTATTTCTTCATTGCTTACATGTTCTCGGCGTGAGATTCTCAAAAATCTTCTGAGATGGTCCATTTCTATTTCTTTCAATTTTTCTTTGTTCTTTTGAGTTAATTCCCAACTTTCACTTCCATATGTTGTTATAGGTTCTATAATGGACTTGTACATCATCAATTTAACTTTCCATCCTATTTTTGGGGACCAAAGTATCGCGTTTAATTTTGAGATTACCGTTCTTCCTTTAGTTGCTCAATGTTGGATTTCTCGATCACATTTTCCATCCTGTGTTAAGATGCTGCCCAGATACTTAAACTCTTTACACACCTTGATCTGATGGCCCTCAATATTAAGATTTCCGGCATCTTCTCCACAGCTAAAGTATTCTGATTTTTCAAAATTTATTTTTAAACCCCATTCCCCAAAATGGGGAAGAAATTTCTTTACTCCTAAATTCTTTTGCAGTTCAGTTCGTTTTTTTTAAATTTATTATTATTATTAGTATTATTTATGTATTTATTTATTTATTTTCTAAATACTATTGATGTGTCCTCAAACCTTTGTGGAAAATAATAATAAAATATCATGTAATGTCTGTTCTTGAAATCTACCATCACATTTTATATTTCAATGGCAACACTGCCTGTAGTGACCCGTTCCATTTATTGTTGATCATATTTAATAGTTTTTCATTTATTAAAATGAAACACAACAAATGAAACCCATTTATGTATGTATCTACAAGTTCTTATGCATGCAGCAAAACTAAATATATTACTTAAAATATTCATAAACTTGCTGACTTTAAATGACGAGGCTGGTCATTAATGAATTATTAAGATTAGTGAATTAGTTAGACTGGTGATTTATGTTTAGGTACTGCTGAAATATGGGAAAATTGTTCAACAAAATCAAAATTTACCAACAGGATTTGTAGTGTATTTCATATAAATTATCTCTCTCTCTAAATTATCAGTATTCATAAAGTACTTGTGCTGAAACTTGCAGGAGGCTTTTTTTGAAGGAATGTAAAAGTTTGCTATTAGTTTTCGTAATTGTTTAACTTTGCTGTAAATGCATTTCCCTATTTTTCAGTTCAAAGAAGCTGGTGACATGGTTGCGTCTGATAATTCGATGTCAGAAACTTACTCAAATGTATTATCAATCTTGGAGTTACATTGTCAGAACAGGTATATCTATCTATTCCTATCACTGAATGTTAGGTTTTACAAATGCTAAATGCTGTTAAAAAGTGCAGTTTTAGAAAGGTAATAAAACAAATTCTCTTTTCAGGAGCTGAAGATAGTTTTGAGAGTCTGGATAAATTGACTCCTTATAAATTTGATCTACCAGTTGACCTAGCTGTTCGTCAATTTCAGAATATAAAAGATGCCTTTTAATGTAATTATAGTTGAAACTTCCAGATTATAGAGAAAGTTGAATGAGTACATTAATATATGGTCTGATGTCTTCAAAAATTGGGCATTGTTTGCAAAGTTATTTTGCAATATCAGTTCCTGTACAGTTATGGAACTTCATTGTGCATCCAGAAAGTACTTTTACATTGTAGTAAATTTAAGCATGCCTTTTCAGTTCATTTATTTATATTCTTATGTTAGTTGTCTTTTCTTTACATCATTGTTGAATTGACAAAAAATTTGTTCGCTATAAGAATTCTAGTCGTCACATTATTTTGTTTTATTAAAACTTTTTAACTTCTTTGATAGTTGTCAATTGACTTTTAACATTCCATACAAAATATGATGATTACAGTGGGCTCTATTTAATTCAAACGAGGGGGAGGGGCGGAATCATATTTATGATGATTATGATGATCCTATGAATGATTCATTCTATCCTTGAAGTTTAACTGCAGCTTATGTTTGTACAATAAACAAAAAAAGTGATATTTTCTCGACATTAATATTGTGATTTTGGAACCACTTGCTCAGCAACAATTTGGGATTTTCTTTCAAACTGAATTAATGAAAGTCCACTGTACAAGGTAAGATCATTAAAATGATGCTTCTGATGTTTGCAATATTGCTACAATTGAGGGTACAATAAAGAAGATAACATACGAAAAGAACATACACAGCCATGTTTTGTGTTCTTACTGAATGGAATGATTGAAGGTTCTTTTGTGAAAAGAAGGCAGTATTTTTATATCCTTGTCCGACCTGGTGTAAGAGTATATGTAGAGATCTTCTGAACCCCATATTTGGTTCATATTTGAAGGTATTATGTCTTTAGGAAATTGTTCCTCTGTTTCTCCTGTCATAACAAGAATCTCGATTATATACATGAAACCTGCTCAAACAACCACCTTGATTAAGTGGCCACTTCCATTAATGGTCTTTTTTTCCTATAACGGATAGATTTTTCCATAAGTCAGTGTAAAAATTCTCTTTTGAGCAGCCACCTGGTCCCACAGGCAGCAGCCAGGCACATATTGTAAATTGACCTCTATTAAATGCTCCATCTATGGATTTTGAAGTATAATAGAATAAGAAGAGGTAGAGTGAGAGATATACTGTTGATTTAGTATCATCTTGCGATGTGACACATTGGCAGGTTACTTGGAAGAGTGACATTACATTTTCTCTTTTGACAGATAGATTATTTTGTGTTAAGGCAAAAACAGATCATTTTATTACATGTGTCTATGAAATAACAATGCGTGTACTTCAGTAATTCAGAAGCTTCCTTGTGAAATTTGCCGGGTAGGAATTCTTAAGTAGATAGGTTTAGTTAAGAACTTAAACCCTATGACTATATAGTTTTTTGTTGCTTTTCACTCTCAAGTATCGAATGGTGGATTTGTTAAATATAATTAAAATCCCTTGATTCTTTTGGTCTCAGGTCTGACAAGAATATGAAGAGAACTGATGTATGGCACATTATAATCTCATTTAGTTAATAGAATTTGTTCAAAGAACATCTTTTAATGATTAATTGTTATGGTAAATGTATTACATTGTTCGTTTGAAAATCTGAACTTAGGGAGGAATTGTAATATTTTTGTAAGTAGTATTTTGAGTATGGTACTTTGTCATTTACTTGATGACAACGATGATGATGATCTTGTTATTGTTATTATTTTATTATTATTATTATTATTATTATTATTATTATTATTTATTAATGCTATTTATGCGGAAAAAAACTAGAAAAATGGCTGTTCGTGATTATGCATCAAAACCTAGAAAATGATATGTTCAGTAATCATACATTTAATCTTCTTGCCTAATATCCAAGGAATGGTCTGCAAAATATAACTTGTATTATTCATGGAGTTTCTTTGATTTCAATAATACACAAGTCCTGTAAATGAGTTTTGGAAAATTTACTGTGATTCTTGGAAAAAAAAGAAGAATTTTTCTGTTCAATAAATTTAGTTGGAAGAATGACAAAAGAGTGAGCTGTTTGAAGTTTTCCATAATCCCCTGAATATACACTTTTATAGGACAAGTTCCGGGAAGCCAAACACTATACAAATAATCAGTTATTCTGCTTCTGTTCTCCATGACCATGACATTGCTAGTTGATGCCTTGGGGTATGTCATCTTGATCAAATTTTAAGGTCTTCAGGGTCATGATTACAGAAACAAATATTCTCAAGAAGCCAAAGAAAAGTCAGTTTCATTTAAATATGATATGTCATTTCTCTTGAGATTGGTGACAAATGATTTTTTTTTCCCTTTCTTTCTTTTCTTTTCTTTTCTTTGTTTATTTGTTGCTACATAAGGAAACTGCTGTAACTCTTTTGACAGTGTTGCTAATTATGGTAGTATGTTGGATTGTGCTTTTGTATGTTGATGCATTATTAATGAACAGTCATCTGATGTAACAAATTTCATTTCTTGCCTCTCTGTTGGTAATTCATGGTACAGGTAAATTATAAATGTCTATAACTACTGATCTGTTGGGAAAATGGATGTATTGGTATGATCAGAAGTATCTTTATATTTAAAACCAGAAGACACTGTAAATTATATGTAATCAACCAGTCTTGTGATAGAATAGTTATATTTTGCATCTTTGCAGAATACATTGCAGGAAAATAAATTCAAATTCAGGAAGTAATAATGGAGTAGAATTCTTCAAGGAGTCTTAAACATGTAGTAAGTTTTCCAGACCTGTGCTTCACAGCTTAGAGAAACACTAGTATCCCTTATATGCAAGGCTTTTTTAATACATTGTGTGCCTCTTGCGTTTTGAGTTTGTGAAACCATGGCATTGTGCCATTATTAAATCTTTTAAGTTGCTGGGCATTGTTTTTACATTAGCTTACGTAAAACTAATGCTTGATACTGAACATTTGGAAGGATTCAGTGGACCTGATGTTGATATGAAACACTATTAAAGCAGAAACTTAACACATAAAAAGTGATTGCAATTTGACTGATGAGAAATTTGTATGGTATTTAAATTTGTCAAGTTCTTTTGTTATTCATGTGCTTCTAATGATACATCATACCTTCATGTTAATGAATATTATGTTATTGCATTCAACAACAAATCATTAATTTCATTTATTTGTGTAATACTTACGGAGACCTTACGTTACTGAAGATTTCTGCTGCGTACAACCTGTGGCCAGCAAGCTTAACTCCCTCCTAAAATGGAAAAAAAAGAAGAAGAAGAGGAGAAAGAAAGGAGAAGAAAAAAATTAATTACATTGTATGATCAAGTCATACTTGTCTTTTGGAACTTGCTAAAGTTAAGTACACAATTTTACATTTGCAGTATAAAAAATAACATAATTGATATAAAGATTGTTCATGGCTCTGTGTAGTAGAATCACTAAAATTTTGTGAACAGCTTATACAAAAAGTTACATTAAAAGGCTATCAGTTTTGATTGTATCAAATGTTAACTTATTGACCTCCCTTCGAAAGAAAATTCTGATGATGGCAGTGACATTGAAACGACAACAAACCTCTTTGCATAAACTTTGCTATAAATAAAAACGATTTTCTCAATTTCCTTTTTAATTTGCACTGCAACCTAAGACGTCTTGGGCATATTCTAGAGCATTGTTGAGCAGCAAAAGTTTTTGAAACAATCTCGAAGGAAAATAGCACGTAATGAGTAATCACAAAAAATATCATTATGCGTAATATCCAATGTTCTTATTTAAATTTCGCCATTAACATATGGTCTGCCTGCTTTGAAAGATTGGCAAATCCTATAGGATTTTGATATATTGTAAACATACAATAGGGTAATAGGGAAAGTTACTAACTGGCACAAAAAGAAATTTTGAACTGAAATTACTGGAATTGACCTCCCTCATGTAATTGGTGCATCACCAGTTACTTCATGGGAAGTGATGGTTTGAGGTCTGGGGATTGAGACCCAGAAAGCAGCACAGTTCTTGCGTAGACATATTATTGTTTTGTTGCTTAAATGCAACATTTAAAAAATGCATTTGTTTAGATAAGTTACCAATATAATTCTCAATGGAAATGTGGATCGTCCAAGTTATCATCAATTACATGAATAATTTTGCAATAATTTGTGGAGTTTTCAATGACATTAATGTATTTGGTATACCGGCATTTGCATTTCCTCTTTTATTTCAATAAATGAGGTATTGCAAAAATCAAGGGAGCTAAGTGCCAATGCTTGTTTTCAGGAAATCGATAAATTGTTTATAAACTTGTTAGTATGTAAAGTAAACTCATCTAAAAAGTTATAATACTTTCACTCAAGTTTTATTAGCTTCATATGTTTTTCAACATATTTAGGAATTGTAGTGATCACAAGTGATTTTGAACTTCAGACAATTGGAAAGAAACAAAGTCCTTACTGGTACCTTAACCAAAGGAGCTAAGTCTAGTTTTAACTTTCAGCTAAGCACATTAGAATGTATTAAATCTGAGAACAAATTTGTGTTATTAAATTAGGAACATCAAATACCACTATGTCAACTGACAGAAATACCGTAGGCTGTAGTATCTTAATTTGATTCATAATGTTGAGAAAGAATTCTACATTTTCTTAATAAAACAAAGGCATCGTTGTCTGTAAGTGCCTTTTTTTATGTTGAGAGAAACTAACTCGCACAAGAAGAGCACATACTTCCATCTTGGAAAAGTCATCCATCTTGATCCCTGGTTTCACAACTTTGTAGTTTCTGATATCAAACTAGGTCATCAAAACCATCTTTGATTTTAACTCCACATGGTGCTGATTTCTCAGCCTTAGGATTTTTCATTTTGGACACGTTTAATTACAGGTATACTGCTGCTTCAATGTTTAGGAATTTGCCTCTCATTTTCAAGACCTTAAATGATCTGGATTGTCTTGCTTTTTTAATGGCAGCACTGGTGTGGAACTTGATTCTTTGCTGCAGTTTTCCAGCAGTGTTCAATTAAGACAATCTGCACTCTCAAAATTATGACCCAACATAAGAAATTTGTGTTCAGCCTTGTGTAAGAAGCTAATGGATATCAGATACTGGTAGAAGAGTAACTTCAAATGATTCATAAACTGGCTGCAGCAGTTGTCTCTTATTATCACAAATTTCAGTTGGGTTGTAATGAGATTCTTATTTAATGCCCTCAGCAAAGCAAGACACAAAGCTTTTTTAGAAAAGCATATTGGTCTTCATGTACAACCAAAGCTAGGTCTTGATGGCCTTTAGAACTACTTTGAATGTGTGTGTAACATTGTGTTTTGCATTGCCACAGATTAATATAATAATTAGATGTAAAATTCATTTTGAAAATTTTTGTTCTTAGCTCCTTTGGCTTTGCAAAGCCTCAAATATTTGATGACGTGGACTTACTATTAGGTAAACCCAAATGCAAGGAGTGTAGGGTTGAATTATGATATTTGGAGGTGAATTATTACTAGCATTGCTTGAAATGAGATGGTCAGATGATTTCTGCATTCCACAATGAAATTAAAATATTACATTGCATTGTTCTGCTGGAACTAATCTTAAAGAGTAGCATCATTTCATTCTGGCCACAATGGTTTTCATATGTCTATCGTCAAGGGCGTAGCTAGGCTGACGCAATTGGTGCACCACACTTGTCTGTAACAAAGTATATGGCAACCAAATATTTAATTAACATTGTCCCTAGTTGCTGCAAGTGCATGTTAGAATTATTTGGAACAACAAAATATAATGGCATGCCAATGTTTTAATCAGGGGGATTCACAATATATTCGCCATGTCATCTTGTTTACACACATGGCAGTCGTCTGAGTGTCTTGTCTGACACTTACCGTCCAACCCATCATGCAAGAAACCTTTCTTGCTTCATGGCCCAACCTTAAGTGCAGGCTCGTAATAAAATATACGCTGCTGTTCTGAAAGCTTATATGTTCCTTCAGATCTGAGGTTACAAACATGACTGATGTCATTCAGCTTGCTAATCTACAGTTGATTGAACATTGTTATTTGTCTTCTGCCTATTCTGACTTGTGTACTCAACATTAGACATATACACTGGGGTCTGAGAGATCACACCAGACATTTTCTGGTTATCTTCTTCAAAAATTTGCCACTCTGTCTTCCTGCTCCATAAAAAATAATAATGAATAAATAATAATGTTCTATTGAGCGTTTGTTGCAGTAATATTGTGTTTACTCATTCAGTGACTAAATACAGTAAATAAATGTGTCCATGGGTGCAATAGAGTTGCACGATTTGCCCCAGAGTAAAAGACAAAGAAAGGGGGAAAAGGTGATGTCATGCATGTGGAATGTATGAATGTTGAACACAAAGCATCACTGTACATTTTGTGACAAAACAATTCAGGCAAACCCTTCACATTTCAAATTTCTCCTTTCTCTACCAAACATGGTGTCTTTCACATTCAAAGATCTATAAAATAATGTAAAATTATTTCATGAATTACCTTAGAGTGATATTGCTCAAATCTGTCCAAAACATAGAAGTGTAATAATTTAGAATGGAGCTAAGGAGCTGTTTAATTTTACTAATCTTATCGACATTTCTCAAAATCAAAATATATTTCTCAAGATTCCAAAAATTCTCAGTGTGTATGATGTGCAACAAAAAATAAATGAATAACTATTTGTTAAAAGGACTGAAGTCGCAAAAAAAAAAAGCTTTCTTACTGAAATACATTGTTCGAATATAGGCGCACCGATTTTGGTTAAAAGAACCTGTGTGCACACCCTGGACATGGCAACAAAACAAACAGCAATTTTGCTGTATTTGTTAAAAGGGCTGCAGTCCTGGACATCAGCTGTTTGAACAAAATGAAGTTTTTGTTATAGGAGGGTCTGAAGTTTTTGCACTGATTTTGCAGCAGATATTTTAATGTGAGTTAGTCATTGTTAAAGTTGTCATGTTGGAAGTAGTGTTATGCTGTAACATGTATAGTTTGTGGTGGTTTCAGTAAGTGAAGTAGATGTTGCAGATGTTGTTAGGAATAGAGGGAAAAGACATGCAAATCCAAGTAATTCTAAACAAAATATAATTAAGAAAGGTAAGCTTATGGGAGAGGAGCATGAAAATCATGTTAGGGAAATGGTGAGATCTAAACGCTTGGGTGCTGACTGTAAATATTGGAAGAACCATTTCTGAAGAATATCAGAAGATAATAGACTGACAGTCTTCATGCAGTTTTACAATAGCTTCTCAAGTAAAAATGAACAAATATTTATTTGCAAAGTCTGATTGGTGTTGAAAATGTGAAGAGGAGGAGATCAAGAAATGCAGAAGAGAAGAAAAGACAGTTCCTTTCAGACACCACTTAATGGTTGGAGCTCAATGATTTGAATTATGCTCGACAGCATTTCTTGCAATAATGTCAGTAGGAGTGAAGAGAATTAGAAGTTTTAAGTTTAAGAATTTTAAAGGTAGCAAGGAAAAACGCTAGAGAAATGCAGGGCAAGCATACAGCTTCTCTCTTCCATTTGATGTTAACATGTAAGTTCATGTTCATATGGAGTCCTTTCCAGTAAAAGATAAGCATTGTAGTGGGAAGCAAATGTATGATCTGTATACAGATTTGTTTGCTAATATTTCTATTATAAACATTTAAAACATAATTTCCATGTATGGTTTGGACAGCCACAAGTTGTGTTGTTGTGACTGTGAAAAATTAAAGTTAAAACTCAAATTGTTTTGTCTAAATGGTGATTGAAAAAGGATAGTAGTAGCGGAACTAGTTATTCACATGCAAAGAAGCAAAACAATTTTTACTGCTCTTAATAGTGATCTAACATGAGCTCCAGGCAAGAAAAGATCCTGATGAGATACATTCTTTCCTCATTCCCTTCTTGCTCACGCTTTCAGCACAGTTTGATGAATTTCACTTATTTTCTGATAACTCTGCTGGACTGAACAAGATTCATTCCATTTCAAAATTATTGCTGTCTCGTAGTTATGAAATAATTCAAGATAATATAATATTTGCTTTCCTATCAGAGGTTACACCTTTCTGCCATTCGAGAGAGATTTTTCTTTTATCAAATGAGTTCTTCGCGAGAATGACAGAATTCACAACATATGACAGTTGATTGTAATACATAAATTCACGAGTTCTTCTCTTAAATTTTCTGTTGTCAAAGTTAATCTGGAATTTGTACCAATTAAATACCTTTAAAACCTGGTGACAGAAATACTACAGGAAAAATCCAGTGTGTGAAGAGACTGCCAATCAAAGAAATAAAAAGTGATCTTTTGCTATCAGGTCTTTTATGTCATTTTATTTACGAACGAAGGTGTCTAGGAGTCATTACAGCTTTGCCATTTATCAGTGGAGAGGCATCACACACCCTTGTCTTACATCATAATACACTCACCTCAGTTCAAATGACATTGCCTATCCAGGAGCAAGAGAGATTGTAAAAAAGCAAGAAGTGTGCGATACAATGAAAGTAATTCAGTACATTGATGATGCTTATTAAAATTTCTACCAGAAGTTTCAAATGTGGTCATGAGATTGATATGGACCAAATGTAGTTCCATCCATGTTGCATTCATGAATGTTGTTTCAATAAAATCAGTTTTTGTTAAAAAATACAAATTCATTACCTCAAAGAAAAACAATATTTATTTGTTAAAAGCCTGTATGTCTACTGCTTTTAACTGCATCTTTAAGGGCCATTTTCTATTAAATTTTTTAAGTATGTTCAGAAATATGAGTTAGGTAAAGAGTTTGATTTTGAATTCAGCAGATTCAAAACTTGATAGAGAGAATAAAATGTTTTTTGTTTGCCCTCTTTTATTTTTTGGACTTGGTTCCTTTTAGCAAATCGCTATTCGTTGTGTATGTACACAGTTAACTTACTATTTCAGTGGCCAAAGTTGAAAGTTCATTTTCTAAATTTGATGTAAAACTGTCTTAGAAGTCGAATATCTGAAAAACACTTCAGTGGTCCGGCTCCTTTATCAATAGAAGGTGAAAGGCTATGACAGATTTAAGTTGATAATGTCATCTGATATCTTTGCTGATATGAAATAAAGAAAGAAAATCTTCAAATCTCAAGTAAATCAGAGTAATTTGTACTGTTGAATAAATTTGTTATTTTTCTTATAGAATGAAAATTTGGCATTAAGATTTGTTCAATATTCGTGCTTTTTCTATAACTTTATATTTTATGTTTAAAATTATTTCATGTTCAGTACATAATACCTATTAGCAATGTAGTTAAATAGTAATCAGCTATTGTAATGTTATTACAAGTTCGATAAATTCTTCATGCAAAACAGATATTTTAATTTTGACAAGCGTATTGTAATCTTATTTTTATAAAACCTTAAATTTAAAAAAAAAAAAAACTCAAATTGATCATATTAAAAGAGATACTTAAAAAATGCCTAACTCTTAAGACAAATGAAAAGCTTCTAAATCATACAATTAGTTCATTATTTCATACGATTTTTCTACAGATTTGAAAAAAAAGTATTGTTTGTATAATTTTTTACATATATTTAAATCTAATACATAATGTAACCTGTACACAAATTAGATTTAAAACTTCTGATGTCATATTTGGCGATCACAATTAAGGACCCAATTTACACTTTAAGCACTGGGCTCTTAGAGAGCCAGCATCACTTCATACAGCACATTCTTTAGCAATTAGAATATGGCCTTTTTCTTTAAAAACACACGTACACACTCACCATACAGTACTATTCAGAAACTTGAATCCAAAAGCCATATGAACATGAATCTTTGTAAAATCAATTGCAATGGCTGCAAATAATATTTTAGACCTAAGTCAATGACTTGTTGACTTTCTTGAAATATTTTAATGGTAAAGGATTGCAAATTGAGAATTTAAAAAAAGAGTGCTTACATTTTTTTCTTATTCACTGCAGTGATGTTTCATTCACTGTTATTGGCTCTTATAAAAAGTGTGATTGCGTTAACACATGCTAGCGTTGTTCATGTGGGTGGCCAACTTGGCACACCCTGGCTCAGCCCTTCCTTGCTATCAGGGAGAGGTGGTGTGATTGGCTCTAGTCTAGTGAAATGCAAGCCATTGCTGTGGACCACTGCATGCAGTCTGGCAGTCTGGCCTCATTTCTTGCATTTGAACTGCTCTGATTTATGTAACTGAACAATTTGTCAAATTTTTTTCTTTGAAAAATTGTGTAGTTTTGGCATGGTTTTGCCTTCCAAATATTCCAAGTAATTTTAACACCATTTTCACTTTGGATTATTATGCAAATTTTCATGTTTGCATTGATTCTATTTTTGCTGTAACATTCCATGGCAACACATAATGTTTAGAAAAACATTCTCTTTGGGTTCCTAACTGTATGAATGAAAATGCTTAAAAATTCAGTATTGTGTTACTGGAACAGCCTACATACATTTTGGAAATAACAAAGAACGACCATTATAAACTTTCGTACTTTGCACAAATCAAATTTTAAATAAAATTAATTGGTATTAATTATAATATTGGTGCTCATCACCTTGAATGTGAACCTAACTTCTGGTAATTTTCAAGAATATTCCTGTACAAAATTTTTGATAATTCTTATATCTAATCAATGTAGTTATAATAAGAATTTTTTTATATGTTTCTATGACCTTTTATTTCTTTGTATTTATGTTGGAGTCCCTTTCAAAATGAAATTGTCACAAAAAATATATGATACTTCTGGGCTTTTTTTGCTTAATTGCATACTTCCCTTACATTTTCCAAATATTTGGTGATACATGCTCATTTCAAAGGGCATAACAATTTTCTTATCTTCAGTTGATTTGCCCCCAACTATTAAATATTATGTGTGCCTTCTGATTTTTGAACATTTTAAACGATATTTTGGTTTTAAGTCAACATATATACATGCATCTTACTTCCCCCCTCTTCTCTTTTTCCCCCTCCCGTCTTTTCAATCTCTCTCTCTCTCTTCCCTCTTCTCTTTCTTTCTCACCCCTCCCTTCCTCTGTCTCCCCCCCTTTCTCCCCTCCCTCCCTCTCCCACTCTTCATCATGTATTGCCTTATTTGCCATTAGCCCTTACAGCTTTTTCTTTTTTGTGTAGGCAATTTTATGCACTTCAGTCATTGCTGTATTACTTATTCTCGTGTTACCCTGCTAGTAAGGTTTATAAATTAGCGTTCCAAAGTACATTTTTTAAGCATGAATATTCCAGTTGTATTTTCTCTTTACTATAAAAAGTATGTCTACGTTTGTCTCAATAAAATTCCATGATCTGTAATGATAGAGCAACCGAATTAACTAAAAGTTTTAATATTGGATTGTTTTTGCCTATTCTTTTCATAATAGCTTACATAAATGAATGATTTTGGGGGTGAATGTAAATATATTTCTTATTGAATGATTACAAGGAAGTTGACGTTTATAATTTGGATACAGGAATCCTAGTTAAAAAGGTTTTATGTAATAATCTTGCATCTTATTTCTTATAGTCATTTCAGACTGTTACCATATAAGCCTTTTTTTCAATTGCAGTCTTTTCCTTATTTGTTTTTAAGAGAACTGTCATCCTCATTTTAAATAAAATTTGTGTCCTCTTTTCTACTATTGTTTTCTTTGACAAAATGTTTTAATTTTCCATAATTTCTTCACTTGACATTCTGCTACTTTCACTGCAACAGTAGAAGAATATAGTGATCTTGAATTCTAAGGCCTCATGTGTACGTGAATTTTCTCTTCAGAATTTCATGACGACTTGGTATGTTGCTTTTCATGAGGAATTTTATTTACAAGAGTTGTTTGTTTGTATGTTTATTTTTCTTCTTTTTTCCTCTCTCTCTCCTTTTTATTTATTTATTTATTTTAATTTCTCATTTTAAATAGTGATGAGCCAAATAATGGTTCCAAATACAAGGTCTGTGTGCCATTGCCAGTAGAGGATGAAATTATTTTAGGACATTATTGAAAGTATTGTGCTGTAGTAATTTTTTTTTAAATGTACAGATACATGACAAAATATGTTCTATGGAGTTGTGACAAAAACTGTCAGTAGTAGTCCTCCTAATGTCTTTCATTATTATATGTAACTTACCATTTTATCCCGTTGTTCTCCTTTTATACAATGCTTTACAGACTGAATATTGAATAAAATGTAGAATGTTGACAAGCTTTAGGAATATTCTTTTAAAATTTATTATAATTTATTATATTGTTATGCAGATATTTTCTCCCACTTCTAATGTATTAATTTATTGTTCATTAGTTTTTAAATCTAAAAACTTGTGTACTTTAGATTAGTGTTTGTTTAGTACAATATGGTACTGACTTTTGCTAGAATGGCTTATTGTACCAGGAAACCGATGGAGGAGATGTGGCAAAAATTAATGAAGAAATTTCATTAATTGATACTTACCTCATATAAATGTGTGCCTACCATAAGATTCAATGTACAAGACTTAATTTAATGATTTGTAGGTGAAAGGTGATAATCTCTTAATAAAACTATTGCTTATTGTGAGCCAGAGGTACACATTTAATGGCATATATGGTTACAGTTGTGAATCATTTGCAGATAGAATGTGCCTACAAGAAAACAAAAGTGTTAGTTCTCTTTTGTAGTTTCTTGTCACCTAAGTTTCCCTTATATTGAGATGCTCGTTTGGATTTGTATGGATGAATATTAGAAAGTGTAAAGAATATTTGTGCTATGTACCCCATAATATACAATTGTTATGTTTTCGTAGGGGTAAAGTAGAAAATAATTTTGTTGTAATTATCAATATACATAATATATCATTAAAGTGTTGGTTTTTGAACCCCTTCTTATTTCCTTGCTCCTCTCGTGCAATAAAGACCTTGAGATCCTACAATTTATTTAGTTCTGATGCTATCATATTGGCATAGTGCCCAGCTTTATTGAGATTTTCTTATAAAGAATTTTTCATGTATTCTGAATCTAAAATCAATTCTTATGTATTGAATTTCATATTTATAACATTAAAAATGTATATTGAATAACTTTCTTTACTATAGAAAATTTGTAAAAGCAATATTAATTTATACTGAATATAAATTTTTTTTTAATTTGTTGACAAGGAAGAGACATCTTGCCATTAAATATTTTCTATTCATGTATTGTGTTATGGAGCAGCAACGGGTTTTTAAAATTATTCTTTTACGTACACGCACACACAATTATTGCAGTATTCCTGAAAACTGTATGTTAAAATATTTAATTCATTGCAGTGATATAATATATTTTATTTATTCTTGAGCAATGTGCATTATATTTGTTCTGCTGCATTTTGTGGCACCCTAGTTAATTTAGATTTGAATTCTTGAATACGTGGAAAGATCAATAGAAAAAGTAAGATTTGTTAAAAACTACCAATATTGAATTTTATTTGTCATCAGGCAGTATAATGCGTTCAAGCTGCTTTTTACTGTCAGTCACCTTTGATTTTTATTTGTTTTAGTCCTGGAATGTAAGTCATTATTTCTTGTAAACAATATCTGTATATTCAAGTTAAGAAAATTCAGAGTTTGGTTAAACCATTTGCTTGCATTGTAGGCGTAGTCCTTGTCAGGGATCTCAACATTCTACACTAGACCTCACTGGCCCTAATACATTCTTAAAGCGAACACTGCGAGTTATTCAGCGACTACGTGTCATTATTTTGGCGAATAATTTGAAAAATTTGAATCCGAATTAGAGTAGTTGAAGTTGTTCATAAAAGCTAGGTACAGAGGGAAAGAAAGAATAAATTAAAAAAGAGAATGAAATGTGTTTTGAAACGATGTCGGCAGTGACCATGCGAAGGATCGGATGCTCCCCTCCCGTTTTTCTACTCGACTTGTGGTCACCTTGAGTCAGGTGCGGGAAAATCCCAATGATGCATACTACTGCGATATTGGCTGAATCATACAAAATGCCTTCGCCGAGTGGAACGCTAAGGATATACTGTAATCCGTTGTGGAAAAATATAGTACAACATCCAGCGTGTAGCAATGCATGTATAGGCGGAACGATACGTAATGTCTTTTCAATGTGCAGTTGCGAACTTTAAAGAATCTAAAATCCGAGTAAATTCTTTCTTATTTTATCTTTTATTGTCTTAGTTTTCTTTCGTCTTATTCGGCGATTGTCAGGTGACCCATGTCCTCTATTGACAACTGTCATTAGAAACTAACACTGGATAAAGTCCAAATACCGACTACTACTTTAATTTTCACTTAGCGGATAGTTCCCCCTACC
This sequence comes from Teleogryllus oceanicus, assembly GCA_964035755.1. NCBI lineage: Eukaryota > Metazoa > Arthropoda > Insecta > Orthoptera > Gryllidae > Teleogryllus > Teleogryllus oceanicus. The sequence continues at coordinate 255,201,839 of CAXIVR010000001.1, read as the reverse complement.
CCTCCACAATACCACTGACGAGGCGGGAAATTATTTCCGTGATTTGGGTTACATTACATGCTGCTGCCTTAAGGCCAACTAACCAAAACGAACTTAATTTTAAGTTAATCTAATTGTACAGTTAATTCGTTAGCACTTTGGCCTAAGGAACTTGAATAAAAAATTTATTTTTTTCTTAATACTAGGTAATGTCCTTGATATTAAAAAAATCATTCACGCATCATTTATACTTGCTGCTGGGAACTTTGTATATCGAACCTGTGCTCTTAAATGTTATCACAATTTAACATTTCTCTGAAAAGATATCAAAACTCATGGGTTTGAAAATGGTTTATTTTGACTGTTACAAAATGGTAGGAAAGTAAACGAACATAAGAAATTAATGATATTTTATATAATAATTATTATTATATTAATTATTATTATCATAAAAGGTGGCACGTGAAACACGTTACCTTCAGCTATTCTTCGCGGTTCTCGGAAAACGTTTGGTGGAATATACACACTACACACACAGAAAGAGAGAGAGGGAGGGGGAAAAACCTTCAAATCACTCATGCACCCTGCTATCGACAATATTTTTGGCACCAACTGAATCATCCAAAGAACTGCTTTCATCGAGTGTCTTCCTTGGCTTTCTTTTATGCATTAGACTCCGGTGAACCTCTAGGGACTGAAGTGTTGATTCACGATATCCGAAAATGCGAAAACTAACTAGTTTCTCCTCGATAATGGTTTTAGTTATTTGAGGTGTTCGGTAAAATTTCCAAACAACGTAAATTTAAAATTTCACTATATTCATTTAGCCTTAAAATAATAGTTTTTATTCCAGTTTGCTGTGTTTTTTTATTAATAAGGTTTGCAGACCCGCCTCCAACGTTCGTAGTTCCTCCACACTTGATTCTAGAGTGTTCACACACTCCAAACATTTTAGCACAATCTTGATATCTCTGAAGGACTCTTGTACGCAAACCCTTAGTGTTGGAATTCGCGAACCTGAGCGAAGTATTTTTTCCTCAGGGATAGCTTCTGAGTAAACATCAGATCATCAACTTCTGATGTTGAGTTGGTAGTATCTGTTAATCTTAATTACAATTTTTGAACTTGCGTTAGCTATAAGTTGACGCCAATATTTTTTTTACAAAAGAAGTAATAATTAATCAATAACCATTAAAACTACACAAGCTTTCATTATTATTTGTTTAGTCTTTTGAAATTGAACTTAGTTCATTTGCACGTATTCTGTCCTATTTCACGTGAACTTCACTTCTGATTTATTACTTCCTTTTCTCACTCCCAAATTGTTGCTCTCTTTCTTCCACCATAATTCGTCTTGTGCCAGCCGTGTCCAGTCTGTCTTTGTTATAAACGCTGTACTTCTCTGCACCGTAGTGCCTTCGGTCTTCCCACACTCCTTCCGATTCATGGATCCCATGTGGTGGCTGGTATGGGCCCATCTATCTGTCTTCATCCTGGCAACGTGTTCTCCCAATTTTCATTTTCATTTCTTCGCCATTGATTGAGCATCAGTTATTTCGGTCATTTTCACTTTCTCATATATATACACACACACACACACACACACACACACACACACGTATTACAGGAGTAATATACGTAGTATAGAGAAAATTATGTAATGCGGAAAATCGATTTCGAGGTTTCAACGGAAATACACGTTTTGGGATCTCCTGATACCGAAAAAGTGGTTCTTTTCAAAACGTCTGTCTGTCCGTCCGTTCGTGCGTCTGTGAACACTACTAGCGCCTAAACCACACGTTCGATCTTTTCCAAATTGAAGAATCCCCTTTCGATCTGGCTCTAGTTGAAGCTTTGAAATTTTGAAGCCCCCCAGTCATTTTCAAAATTTTCTTAAAAACGACTCAAAACTTTTTTCTTTAAATTTCTTATAAGAATAGATAAAATACACTTATAAAGCTGGCGTAGGTCCGATTTTTACGGTTAACTTTGAATTTTTGAAAATTGCAAATGTTTGAATTTTTTGGCGTCTTCCTACAACTATGAAATTGAAAACACAGAGTTTTCCTTCAAATAAATTTTTTTGCTGCTTATTGTTATGGAACAAGACCGTAAATCCAGTCCACAAAAGGAAATTAGAAAAATTTCCTACGAGAAAGTCTGTGCCATTCTGTAGCACCACTAGTTCTTATTATTTCATTTCTTATTTTTTGTTGGATCTGTGTGCGTAGCATTTTTCTTTTCATCCATCTTTGACAAATAGCATCTATCTTTGTTTCTCTGTCAGGGCCCAGGTTGAGCTCCATACAGCAATATTGGTAGAACACATCTATCCAATATTATTTTGTGTGTCTCAAGTTTTTGAGTTTTATCTAGAAGTATACAGGGTAATGCCAAAATTTATTCCATGCTGAAGCAATTCGTCGTTCAATTTCTTCATCACATCATCAGACCTGACGAAGAAATTGAAATAAGATCGTCTGTCCTAGATAAATAAATTTTACATACGTCATTTTCATCATTCGCATTTATTTCTATCTCTTCGTGATTCGTCATCAACATAGTTTTACTAGGTTTAAGGTGAGACCCACTGTTTTGCTGTGATTGCATAAGTCTCTCAACATTGTCTCAAGTTTCTTGGCTGATTTTGCGAATAAAAATATGTCATCCGCAAAACGCTGGTGAGACAGTTTCCGTCCATTGATTTTGATCCCAAACAGCATTATCTAGCGTTTATTCCTAAAGTACGTGGATCTGGAGCAGTCACTGTAGTTCCCTACAGTCAAAAGTTCACTATAACGAGTGCCGACTGTATTTCTTTTTCTTTGCTTGTTTGTCTTTCTGGACCATCTCTTTCTTTTTTCCCCTCAACATTTAATTTCGTTTCCGCAACTTTTCTTGGTGGGTTGTCGGCAGATCCTTTTAATGAATTTAGTGGGGTTTCTTTGCCGGGAGAGCCAGGTATTGTACAGGCCCCTACAGCATTGCGGGCTCTGTTGCTACTGCTATTTTAATTTTTTTTAATTTCTGGTTCAGGGGCGATTTCATAAGTACTCACAGGTTTAGAACTCAACGAATGATCTGCAATCAATCACTCAATTTACTTATCTGAAGTAGGAAGTGCGTTTTCAGGAGGTTCCGCTTGGTTTTCACTGTTTCGCATACTACTTACGTAGTACGCAGAAAGTATTGTAATGTTGCGGCAAGAACCAACGACTTTTCAACAGAAAAACTCGCATTGGACCCTGATACCAAAGAAGTGCAACAATCTCTGTGGCGGCTGGTGCCCCTACAAACTTGGAGGTTGCTCTATCGAATGACGGAAATGTAATTTCCGAAATTCAGAATACTGATATACGAGGGCAAGTCAATAAATAAGTCGCAAACGTCAGTTTACCCCATAACATGTTTCAATTATACGTCATACTTTTCATAGCAGCTCATGTATGCTTGTCATAGAGGTCGCGGGTCATCGTGGTTGCGGCCAGGATCAGTTCGTGGCAGTCAAGACTGCGTACGTACTGCAGTGTGTGTGCTGCGGTGTGTATTGCAAGCGGGTGGACTGCGGGTTGCAAGAGTGTACACCAGTAAAATAGCGTGCGGTCGTGCGTTTCATGAGCCAAAGACTTTCCCAGAAGTAGTGCATCGCAAAATGCTCCCCGTGTATGATGACAAGTGTTTTATGATGGAGAGGAAACGACCTGGCCTCCTGACAAAGGGAATGCTTCTGGATGACAATGGTCGCCCTTACACAGCAAGACAAACTCAAGTGCTGTTACTCACAATTCATTGGGAACGCTTGGAACATCTACCCTACAGTCCTGTCTGAGCCTTCAGTGACATTAATCTCATCTGGGAGGGGCCAGATGAGACAGGACTATAGGGTCGCCCACCTAAATGACATTTTAGGGAAAATCTCATTTAGGTGGGCGAAAGTTTGAAAATGGTTATGTTGTACCTGCAAAGGGTACACGTTTGTTGCATCTGCAACCAAACGACTTCTTTGCTGTCGGCTTTGAAGGACTTGTAAAGAAATGGAAATGGAAATACTTTTCGAGAAATGGATAAGAGTCTGAATGTTCAGGGTGAATAGAAAAGTGAAATACATTTTAAGAAGTTACGTTCATTCATATTGCCTCTATACCGTTTTGCGACTTATTTATTGACTTACCTACGTATAATAAAACGTATGCAATTCATGTAAATAAATTGAAACAAAGTTTAACTAAAATCCATTCTGAAACATTATTACGTAATTTTTTGCGCAGTGAGCGTGTCAGATATATTCACTTCCCACGCACACGGGGTTTCGATTTCGAGTGAGCACTCGAGTTTTTGTATTTGGTATGTATTTTTGTCGGTACAAGTTTTTGTATTTGTATTGAGAAATGTGATTTGTGGGTAGCATCATCAACGACAACAACAACAATAACCACCCCAAACAACACATACAACAACTATATATCTAGATCTTCCGCTCACTTATTTACGACCGTTCACGACGCTCTCGAGGGCTGCTGGCCCCGTGTGAAGGAATGGCGACAGTATGAGAGAGATTCATCCTGTGCGGTCAACTTGACACAAAGGACTCATCAAATGCACAGTCATACTTTACACGACGCCTTTATAAACGTATCTCAAAAATGGCTACAAATTTTTTGAATAAACATTTTCTCGGATAGCGCAAAGGACGCTAAAAGAAATGGTGACCTTTTCTTCTATAATAATATAGGTAAAATTTTCGTGGAAATCTACGAATTTTCGAAAAAAATAAAAATTCGAAAATGTTTTCGGTGTGTTCGGTTAAGCGAGATTTTTCCGTAATTAAGACTGTTGTTCAAAGACATCTCTTTAAATAAGGTCATTGACAATTTTTCGAAAATGTGAATAGTTTTCGCGTAATTTTGCGTGAAATATAGGCAGTTCTTTAGCAATTAGTTTCTCAAAAAGAGCTCCAAATTTTATCTTTAAATTTTCTCGCCGAATGCATCGAAGTACGGCACTAAAGTGGTGCTAGTCTCACTTCCTGGGAAATTTGTATTTTTGATAATTTCAAAACGTTTCGTAACATTTCAAAACTACAAAATTGAAAATAGAGATTTTTGCTTGAAACAAAATCTGTTCTAAAAATCATCTCTTTAAAAATGGTAACGTACAATTTTTTGAAAAAAAACAACAAACAAACAGTTGTTTGTTTGCTGCATAATTTCTGTTTGAAATTGATGCTATTTATATAAAAAACCGCTCCAATTTTTTCTTTAATTTTTTTTTCACGAGTAAAAGAAGGGACGCTTAAAAGAATAGTGTAGGGCTCATTTTCGTTGAACTCTTTGAATGTTCGAAAATTGCAGTTTGGAAATAATGAGATGGGCAATTAGATCATTAAGCGTCGGAGCAAGAGAGTACGTCAGAGCGACTGCGTGCACGGCGAGGGATTCTCGATGGGCCTGAGTTCGAGTCTCGGCGCGGAAAAAATGTTGCTGGTTGAAAGATATTTTGCGAATTCATGTAGTTGTATAATGTTGTGGAGCTGTTACAAAAATTGCGAGAAAGAATGTGCTGTTGTAGCACCACTAGTTAAAATTAGCCTCACTAGCGCGCTGATAATAGTGCTGCCGAAAGAAAAAATGCAGAAAACTCAGTAATAGAGCCAAGAGTGTGACATGGTGGTGCAATACCTGCGAGAGCACCAGACACCGGAGAGAGCGCTAGTTGGGCGCTCTTTGGTTTCAAAATGATTTCATATACATCGATATTGCTGCAATACCTTGAACACTGAATGTCATTAAAAGGAAAATGTATATTCCTAGGATAATATAAGATATTTTTCGAATATCTGGGTGTTATGCTACCGTACAACTTAAGCACGAGCCGTCACTAGTCTGGAAACGCGTAAGGAAGTAAAACGCCGTTTTCCAATACAAATTACTTCTTTGTAACTGCAATTACATATTTTTAAAATTGATAATAGTGACATCGACACTCCACAGGAGTTGCTACGGTGCGAATGCGTTGTGTATTATACTATTTATAATCCAGCAGTAACCTTCTTGTCTCTCGTGCGACTGCCTCTAGTGCATGTGCTGGATGGCGAGATCCGGCGCCGCCCTACCCGTCGGCTTGCGGCGATTTCCCCATCCTGGTATCTCCCACCAGCGGGGCACATGGCAAGCTCTAAGCTCCCGACCAGGGAGCTCCCGGAAAACTACTGATCAGATCATCCGACCGCCAGAATACTCCTCTAGGTAGCGGCTGAATTTGAGCAAGTAGTTAGTGTCGAAAATCCTGTCACCGTCGGAACTCGAACCCTAGGACCTCCCTGTCAGAGGCACTGCCATGCCATTAATTGACGCTCTGAGCCACATATGACGGTGGATAGAGACAACGTAGATAATGAGCAGTTATATGAATTTTAGGCAATGACCCATTTAATTTTTTGCCGTACTCACTCGAACTTACTTACAAATATGTACACATTCCAACATTTAAGATATTACACCACATTTACGGGGTCTAAAATGCTAATTTCAGCGTAAGCTACTAAACATGCCTATTGGTCCATTAATTACATTGTGGATTTTCTAAAATTAGTATGGCTATTTAAGTTTAGTTTTGTGGTCGAAACATCTTAAAGAGATTTAATTGTCTTTTCGGAGGATCATCGTAAGCACTTTTAGCGTGTCTTATCGCTAGCGATTGTCTCGATGTACTATCAAACGTACGTACTCGATTAGATTACTTCGTTGAAATGCTCTCGAATTGGGCATTTATGATAATCTCGTTCTGAGGTGTCACAAAATTCGATGAAACATTCGACCAATTCACATCTTCCACCATTATCGTAGCTTTGCTGTGTATACAAAATCTAACATATAAAATTTCAGAGAACTACTCATGTACTGGACGATATCCGAACTACGAATATAGGGTGGATACACATGGCTCGCCTCACAACAAACCTTGTGTAGCATTTCCGCTGAGAGCCGTTTGATCACCCATCCGAGAGTGCGGATCTGGCCTCCAGCAATTTCCTTCTTTTGAAATAACTCAAGAAATTCTTGTCCATCGGCATTAGAACTGCTTTTTATTTGTTACAGATAAATTGAAAGGATTTTGTAGAGTTCGATGTGAAGAAGAAGAAAAACAAATATTATTTCAAAAGATGGCGAAACGTTTAATCATATTTGAAAGAACGGAAGGAACAACGTAATTAAAGACCACCAATACCTTTTGCTATATAAATTAATTTAGATTTGTGTAAAGTTTTAAACTATTACTGAAAATATAGTGGCTATTGTGAAAACCAAACAAATTCAGACAGTTTTCTTTTATAACGGCATTACAGAACAGTGTGGACTTTATGCTAGAAATCCTCCTGTATTGTTGTAGTACAAAATTGGTGAATTTTGTGGTGTTTTTTAATTTTTTACTTTTACGCCAAAAACAGTTAAAACTCCGTGTGACGTGCTACGGGGGGAGAAGTGAATTCTGTGCACGTTTCACAATTTTGTGGTCTTACAATAAGTAAACTATACTCTTCTTATATTTATTAGTTAGTAACATAAATATATTACATGCAACCATTTAAAATTTTTGGCACTGTATCAATCACATTTAGACACTAATTAGAATCTCGTAGCTTCTAAGACTTTCTAAAAAACAAAAACGTAACTTAAATAAACTGAATACACTTAATTGAAAATACATTATTTTAGTTACAAAGACCAAGCATAACAGACATTTAAAAAATCTTTTATTATATTTACATAAATATTGATGTTACGTATTATTTACGGTTACATACTTATAAAAAGTATATTACACATTGTTAAGGAGAAAGTTCGGTAATCGTGCCCCGAAAAACGAAATTTTTGTCAGAAATTTTCTTATTGCCGCGCTCAATGTAACAAAAAAGTGAATAAATCGTGTGTGTGTGTGTCTCTCTCTCTCTCTCTCTCTCTCTCTCTCTCTATATATATATATATATATATATATATATATATATATATATATATATATATATATATATATAGTATCTGTAGTCAGAATACACGTTTTGTGGGTCCTTGATACCAAACTATTGGTGCTACAGACTTTCTCGTGGCACAGACTTTCTCGTACTAGTTTGTTTTCTAATTACTTTGGTAAGGGTACATTTTCGATTTTGCCTTACCCTCTTCCCAGCACCCATCTATCGCCGCCCCAAGTGCACATTTACTTTCTCCCTCTTACTTAGTAAGACAAAAAAGTATTGTAATCGTGCGTTAGAAAACGGTGAATTTTCGACAGAAAAACTCATATTGTCTGACCCTCATAACGAAAACGTGGGTTCCTGTATATAGTAAATTACCATCTAACACGTGGTGTAGCCAGAATCCATGTTTTGTGGGTCACTGATACCGAAAAAAAGATCGATGACAAAACGTCTGTCTGTCTATCCGTCTGTGGCCAACGCTAGCGCCTAAATCGATTAGCCGTTTTCCCTAAATTGATATTCCCCTATCTATTTGAACGAACTCCAGGCTTTGGGAGTTTAAAATAGATGTTTTGATTTTTGAAAGTATTTTACATGAAGCCTCAAAAGCATTTTCAAAATATTCTTATAAATGGCGCAACATTTTTTGATTTAACTTTGTCTTTGGATAGCGTAAAAGAAGAGCATGGTGAAGGTCTCATGTCCATTGAAATCCCCGATTTTTCGAACAGTGCAAAAGGGCAAATTTTTTGAGGCATCACCGTACAACCTCAATATACATGACAGTTTTTCCCATAATAAAATCTAATTTTAAACTCTGATCTTTAAATAAGGTCATGTTCAATTTTCCAAAAATTGCACGAAATATTCGTTATTTGTAGCCATGGTATGCGTGTTTTGGATGAGTAAAGGGGGAGGTAATTGAAGATAGAGATTTTGCCCGAAACAGAATCAATTCTAAACAATCATCTCTTTAAAAGGAAGTCATGTACAATATTTTTGAGAATAACGAGTAGTTTGGGGGAAATTTGTGCTTGAAATTTATGCAATTATAAAAAAAACATTTTCTCAAATACGGTTTGAAATTTTTTCTTCGCATTTTTATCTGCGAAGAGAACAAGGATCTCTTAAAGTAGGCGCAGTTCTTTTTTCGTATAACTCTCTGAATTTTCGAAAATTTCAAATTTAGAAATAATGCGACAAAGTATGCGCTGTTGTAGCACTACTAGTTTGTTTTTAAACTTGGTCATGGATTTTCTTGAACTTATCAAACTTATTATCTTCGATTGCCTTGCATCATATCTGCAGACTGATTGTGGTGCTTCATTGAGAACTTTCTCATGACGCCGTACAACCTGAGTGTGGGAAGGGAATTTTACTTTCACGCTTTACTACGTACTTACGTAGTAACGTACGCTTTACTACGTATTTACGTAGTAAAAAGAAGGCATTTTAATGTTCTAGCAGAAATTGGCGATTTTTCGTCAGAAAAATTCGTTTTGTGGGAACTTAAACTTGGTTTTTTTCTAACGAGGCATCTGAGGGTAGTATCTCCAAGATGGAATATGGAACGGCTTTTCGCGTCTTTCTCGGTCGTGCCGCTAGAGTCGCTTGATCTGCAGCACTGCCTGATACGGTTGCGATCAAGCGACATCTTGCGGCAGGACCGAGAAAGACACAAAAAGTGGTGCCATATTCCATCTTGGGGATACTACCCTCAGATTCCACGTTAAAAAACCCAAGCAAAATATCAAACTACAGATGCTAAAACAGCACGTACTTTCTCGCTCGTAATTTCACGCAAAATTATGCGAAAGCAACTCAAATTTTCTAAAAAAATTTTACATGACCTTATTTCAAAATCTATCTTAAAAAAAGCAGATTTCAGTAAAGGAAAAATCTCTAATTTCATAATTGTGGTTGTAGAAAAAGGCGGACAAAATTTTGAAGTTTTCAATTTTCGAAAAATCAGGGTTTTCAACGAAAATGGGACCTGCGCCACTCACTTAAAGATCCTTCACACTATCCAACGCAAAATTTAATAAAAAACAATGGAGCCAGGGGCTTCATGTAAAGTACCCCCAAAATTAAAACATCGGTTTCAAATTCAAAGCGCCGCGACATCAGCCAGATCGATTGGGGAACATCAATTTTGGAGAAAATCAGCTGAATGGTATAGCAGCTAGCCTTGTTCAAAGATGGAAGAACGGATGGACAGACGTTTTACCATCTTTCGATTTTTAAGTATCAAGAATCTTCAAAGCATGGATTCTGGCTACACACGCGTTAGAGGATTTTTTCTAAATTTATCAACTGAATTTATCCACTTTCTCGTTACCAGAGCCTGTAATAAGAGTTTTTCTGCCGAAAATTCCACGTTCTGTCGCGCAGTATTACGCTAGCTCCTAAACTGTTTCAGACGATTTTATCCAAAAATTGATATTTTCCTATCGATCTGAACTAACTAGATCACTGCGCGTTTTAAACAGGTATTTTGATGCTGGGGTTATTTACAAGAATTCTTAACAACATTTTAATTATTAAAAATTGCCATTTTTTTTGAAATCTTTGATTTTTCGAAAATTATAAAAGTTCAAAATTGTTTCGGCGACTTACTACAATGACAATATTGAAGACAGATATTTATTTCTCAATGAAATCTATTGTTCAAAGACACATCTTTAAATAAGGTCATGTACAATTTTTCAAAAAAAAAAAAAAAACGTTAACACTTATTTTTCATGAAGTAGTGTCTTTTTTAAACAATCATTTTCTCAAAAACATCTCTAATTTTTTTCAATAAATTTTCTCCTCGTATGTACCAAAGGGTGGTAAAAAATTGGGACCAGTTTTATTTTCGGCGAAAATACTGTATTTACGAAAATTTCAAAAAATTAACGTTGTAAAATTGCAATTTTGATGACAGATCTTCTCTCAAATAAAATCTGTTCTGAAGTCTGATCTTTACAAAATGTCTTGTGTAATTGTTTTGAAACAACGTGGCTTTTGGTGGTTTTCGCGTAATTTCTGCTTGGAGTTAATGCAGTGTATAAAACATTCTCAAAAACAGCTCCAAATGTTGTTTTTAACTTTTTCCTCTGATAGAGCAAAGATCGGTTACAGCGTCTGTAAAACGTATATGCTGTTGTAACACCTCTAATTTACGTGACCAGTAATTTCCATGCATTTTCCCTTATAATTTCTGCATTTCGATTTCCTTGTGTTTTGATGTTTTCCTTGTTTCTTAGCAATTATTCAGTCTGCAAATAAATCAAATGAAAGCTAATCATTTTTTTCGTTTTCCGTGATAAATGTTGCAGGTTCCCATCGCCCCCCTATAGCGCACAGGTACCCGTTAGTTAAGCTTTTATTCCTTTGCTGCGGATGGGGTTCGACTTGTTAACGAACGTCATCTAAATGCAGAGTTTATTCCCAAAGTGAGGTATATCAATTTCCGTTTGTTTTATAGCTATTCGAGATATTCTTTAGAAGTTTAGCCATCAAGCTGACCAATATATTGTTAAATATATAGTTTCTACTATGTTAAATGGGGTCCGAAAACCGTTGAATTATGTCTTTAACTTAAAGGCAGGATATGAATACGTTCCCTTCCTGAAAAAATGTGTGTCGTAAAGATACTTCACTGCTGATATAACCTCTTCATTTTAGCGAGTAATAAAGTTGGAGAAAGAAGGAACATGATCTAACATCAGATTCAACCCGATAGTATCACCAATCTTATCTTTAATAATTGATAAGATTGCGCTCTCGCCCCCCCCCCGTAGTTTATATTGATCTTTCCAATATCCGAACCATTGTATCCCAGCTGAGAATATGTATGGATGTACTTATCAAACCGAGAGGGCGTTGCCTGTGATTTTGATACAGAACTAAAATTATTCAGTGTTCGTTATATAAAGTTAATTTTATTTTTAATTTTTTAGATATATTATGCATCGTAGTTATATTTAGATAATTATGTGTTGTTTCGAAACATAACAATGTGTACCATTGCTGTTGATTATAAATATTATATCAAGAATGCGCGTGTATTATTAGCTAATAAGTCCGTATGGTTTAGAGTTCCACTTTGATGAAATCAAGAGGTGGGCCACATTGAACTTGGGATATCGCTTTAAAAAATATATGTATACATGTTTTCTTCAATTACTTGGAAAATACCAGTACAAAGTTCAAACCACATTTCTCTTAAAAATTCTACGTTAGTAATATTAGATACATGTAATATTTTGTAAAAACTAGGATTTTCAACAATTTTGACACAAGATAATTATTTTAAAAAGATCAAGGAAACTTTACTTCCCTTAATTCATAAAAAGAATATATTAATCGTGCCTCGGAAAACGGGGGATTTTCGACAGACGCTCTTATTGCCAGTCCCTGGTAAAGAAAAAGTGAATAAATTTTGTTCCAATATATGGCAAATTACTTCCTCCAGCATGTTGAATAGTCAAAATCCATATTTTGTGGGTCCTTAATACCGAAAAATTGATTGACGGCAAAAGTCTGAGTCAGGTCAACGCTAGTGCCTAAGCCGTTCAGCCGATTTGTTCAAAATTGATATTCCTCGATTGATTTAAATGAACTCGAGGCCCTCTGAGTTTGAAACTATTATTTCGATTTTGGGGGTACATAAAGCCTCATGATAACGTGAAGAGACAAAACATTTTCAAAATTTTCTCAGAAATGGCTCCAAAGCATTCAATACAACTTTGTCTGCAGAGAGCATAAAGGACTAAGTCGCAGGTCTAATTTTCGTCGAAGCCCCTGATTTTTCGAAAACTGAAAAAAGTTCAAAACTTGTTCGGTGTCTTTGTATAACTACAATATGGAAGGTAGACTTTTTTGTACTAAGATCTGCTATCAAAGATCTAGAAACAACATGAAGTAGAATTTTTTGAAAATATGAGTAGTTTTCGTGTAGTTTTGCATAAAATATGGGGAGTTATTAAATAACTATTATCTCAATATCAGCTCCAAATTTTCTCTTTTAAATTTTGTCCTCGTATGTATCAAAGAATGGCAAGAAAGGAGGTGATGATCCCATTTTCAGCAAACTCTCTGTATTCGAAAATTCGAAAAAAGTTAACATAGCAAAACTATAGTATAAGAAGTATAATATAAGAAGTTGTAATATATATTATATACTTCAATATAAGAAGAAGAGAAAGTATATGATGTAGCACCACTACTTTCTTTACAGAAAAGCAAGGGGCCTTTTGCAAGACTAGTTTTACAAATTTTCTCTCAGTGAAAGGGTCTCAGGACAGCGTTTATCACAATCCTAAGCATTATTAGATATTGTAGGGTCTAATTTTGGGAGATGAATAGTGTCTGAGAGCATGCTGTTTCCGTTTCATTGCAAACTATTGGTTTAAACTGTTGATGACAATCCTAGTATCGGAATTTTAAATTTATCTCTATTGAGATAACACTAAATGTTTGTTATTATTCGATCTATTTATTCAGATTTAAGAAGACACGAACATGTAATGTAAATGCAGTATAACCTTCTGATGATACAAGCAAGAAAGTAGGAACAATAAGGAGTCCAGCCATTGTCATGTAAGGACGCGGGACATTTGTAATGAAGGAGGGACGATCCCTACAATATTGGGACAGGTGGCAATCGCAGCATATTCGAAGATTGGACGAAACGCAATAAGAATCTACTGAGAACAATGAAATTTGGAGGAACTTGAACGTGCTAACTTAATGTATTTAAATGAGCTGAAACTAATAATAAGGAATGATATTCTAGTGAATATCATTCCTTTTGTCATTTCGCATCTCGTTTTCCCTAAAAGGCAAATTTAAAAATTCCCTTTAATAAATGTGAATGTGAAATTTATTGAATGCCACAACACTGTGGGTTCTTGAAGATAGCCTAGATGCTCTTTTCAGCTGGGCAGCCAAAACAACAATAAAACAATGAACAGTGATGAAATATGATTATTTAGTTTACTACTCTATACGAATCCACTTAGAATGTTGCGGAGGGTGTATTGAATGCCATTCTACCCACCAGTTCCCTTTTGCTTGCTCACAGTGAAGAGTGCGTACTACTAGTAGAGAGAAGAGGAAGCAGTGCAGTGTGAAACTTGGCGGATATTTTGTTTTAAATTGTAGAAAGTATATTTGCACCGATGCCTCGAAACTGCGATAATTCGCCAAATGTATTTGGAGATTTCATGAGGAAAAAACTGTATAATCAATATTCTAGTTTTGGAATGTTTTTTTTTTCAAAAGTACATAGAGTTAACCAAGTCCTTCTATTTTTATAAAAGTACTTAGTTTTAATAGAGAAAAAAATTAAGAAAAAATTAAAGCCTTATTTGAGATAAAATCTAAATTGCCTTTTCTTGAAGTAACAATTAACCCGAAAACTACACGTATTTTCAAAACATGTACATGGGGTTATCTGAACATCAAATTTTTAGAACAGGTTTCAATGAAGAAAAATCTCTATCAGCAAAATAGTAGATTTGCTTTGTTAATGTTTTACATGATATTCCCCATCGATCTGGCCGAACTTGAGGCCCTGCGAGTTTGAAACGGATGTTTTGAGTTTGGGAGTACTTTACAGGAACCCTCGACATTTTAAAAAATTATCTCAAAAATGACTTAATTTTTTATTAAACTGCTTATCAAATGGAGAAGGACGCTTAAAAACGGCGCTGACTTTATCTTTGTTGAATTTTGAACTTTCAAATATTGCAAAAGTTCGAATATCTTTCGGCGTCCTCATACAACTTCAATATTGAAGATAGAGAGAGATGGTTCTTTCTAATTAAATTTGTCCTTCAAAAACAGTCCCTTAAAAAATCAAGAATAATTATTTCAAATTATGAGTAGTTTTCATATAATTAGACGTGAAATATAAGCAGTTTTAAACAACGATATATAACAAAATAGCTCAAAAATGATTCTTTATATTTTTTCTGAGATAGAGAAAAGGACGTTTAAAATGGCGCTGGTCCCATTTTCGGCAAGGTTTCTGTATTTTCGAAAATTACAAAAAATTAGCATTACAAAATTACTACACCGTTGATAGAGATGTTTGTGAAATCTGTTCTAAATATTAGATCATTAAATACGGTCCGGTACAATTTTTTGAAAATAAGAGAGGTTTTCGCGTAATTTTGCTTGGCGTAAATGCAGCATAAAAAACAGTTTTCTGTAAAACGAAGCCACATTTTTTCTATATTTCCCCCCTCTGATAGAGCAAAGAACCCTTAAAGGAATGGCCCATGTTTCATATTCGTTAAACTCACTGAATTGTCGAAAATTGCAAAAGTTAAAAATAATGCGAGAAAATATGTAGTGTTGTAGTACCACTAGTTACCTTCTCACAAAGTATTTACGTAGTATAGCTGAAGTTATGATATGTTGCAGCGAAAAACGGCGACCTTTCGGCAGAAAAAGTAGTATTGTAGGTACCTGACACCGAGAAAGTGGATAATTCTTGCTTCTGGGTGTAGTAAATTACTTCCCTTACCATGTTGTGTAGTCAGAAACCAAGTTTTGTGGGTCTTGGATCCCGAAAAATGGGCTACAGCAAAACGTTCGCTTGCCCGCCCGTCCGTCCGTCCGACTGTGAACAACTGAAGTGGCTCAACCAAAATTGATAAGCCGTTATCGAACTGGCGGATGTCGCGGCACATCGAATTTGACATTGAATTGTTATTTGTGGGAAGACTGCCGCAGTCCCGTACCCGTATTTCATTTCCTTTGAAGCCTACCCCCGGCCCGGCTGTTGGCGATCCTTTTCGAGCGGGCACACCCAGGGAACGTTCCGTAATGGATCTGGGTGTGATTATCACTTTCTCTGCCAGATGTCGGTCTCAGTTAACTATATCCGAACTGTCCGGTTGGGAGAACACGAGATCTCGTTAGGACAGGACATTGCCCGAAGTATTAAATTTGCCGTACACCTGCTATGGTTCTCTTACAGGCCACAAGCATGACACTGTGGGATTTGACGTCCTTCAAAAAACCAGGCACTCCAGCTGTGGACGAACCCGCCCACTGGTGGTTCAGAATCCAGTAAACTAACCTCTCGCCCACTGAGGCCGGAAGAGGTGACGCGCTGCGAATGAGAATTCAGTCGGAACACGTAGTATGGGAGTATGCGGAACTAGACATTCAAATATATGCTTTCTTCAGTCAAAATTGAAACTGTTTCATTATTTTGGATTTTTCCCTATCCCTAAATATAAAACGAAACCTTAGTTACCTTTTACATGGTCTGATCCTTTTAATTTCTGTTCGCATTGGAAATTAGTAATATAGATATGTATAAATGTCTATTTTTCCGCGGTTAATTTCACGTCTGGGTAGAAGTGAATCGCATTAAATAAGAGGAATAGGCACCAAACATTTTCTATTACGACTGGTCCGACTTTGTCGGAAATTACGTAATCGGGTCATATGCCCTGCCAGAAATTGTTGATGACATTGAACGTATGACATTGTTAGAGGACGTTCTACCAAAAATATATTAGATATCCCTCTTCACATACACACGTTAAACTTCTCGCTTGATGGGGCACACCAGCTGTAAGTCGTATTGTAACGAACTACTTAAAAGGAAATTTCGTGACAAGTGGATAGGGCATGGAAGCCCATGATTGTATCGACTGAGTTAGCTCAGATCCATTATTACCGCTCCCTCTGCAGCATTCCTCTCAGCGAAAGACGCGACTCCCGATGGGGGCAGATTTTCGACCTTATACACAGCCAGGTCGAATTCTGCCGCGCGCTGTCTGGAGAAAAATTCTGGCGGCTTGCTGCTCTGATCGGTAGTTTTGTGCGGTTTCTCCGATTACACCAGGTGAATTCTGTACCATAACAAATGCGCCGTGTACAGCGCACGATCTTTCCTTCCTCTGCTTTGCCCTATCCTCGCCCCTTACTTTACACACACATGTCGGGAGACCAGTCGGGAACTTAACTCGGCTGGGGCGGTGCCCGTCAAGTGGGAGATACATGTCTGAATAAAAAAAACGCTAGCTGACGTGTAGGACGGCATCGGATCTCGTCATCCAGCCGTGGAAGATCACCTCCACCTCCCGCAATTAAAAAAACAACATGCATTACACTTATGGGATTAATGACCTGGGCCCGGAAGCACTAATCAATTAATAAATCAATTAATGGAATAGAGCTCTGCATTCTGCCAGAAACGAGCGACCGCCACTCGCGATCGCAACACTCGGAGGGCGATCGGGAAGGCGCTTGCCGCGCACGCCGCTCCTGTGAATTTCGCAAATTACTCGATTCCTTCAGTAAGACACCCAAATCCATGGTTGATTTGCCCTTGCAACGAGTTTTCATTATATCGGAGCTAATATTTTCATCCAATGCTTGCCAAAATCGCCTCTTCTTACCTGTATTCATTATCGAACTCAATATGTTTATGAGTTACGGGAGATTCCGTACAGATTTGCACTTCTCCCCAAATTAAGTCTCACAATTTTGAACTGTTTTTCACGGTTAAATAAATGAAGTAAATATTGGTTTGATTTCCAGAAAATGTCAATCTTCCATAAAGAAAATTAATATATTGCCATAGATACGAGTTTAATTGGCTTATGTATATAATTGTTCTATAATTGTTACACGTCAGAAATGACAGTAAGGTATTAAACTCTCGCATTAACAATTAATAAAACTAGAGGTGCTATAATAGTACATACGTTCTCGCTGTGTTATAATGTTATCGTTATGTAATATTACGGCAGAATTTCTGCCTTTCTTACACATCAAATGTCATAAAATACAGAATTTTGAATACAATTTGAATAAAAATGAATTTTTTTATGTAAAAGTTTGAATAGAAAGGTATTTCTGGTATTGACTTTATTGAATTAATGTACTCAGTGTATTCATGAACATATGGGATGAGTATTTTAGCCTTAAAATATACTGCGTAAGAAGTACGCGAGAAATTAAAAAAAAGTTAATAAATACTAATACGATCCATCGCCGGCGGCGGTGGCGGTAGTAGCGGGCTGTTGCCAGCGCGGCATTGATAAATCAAAAATGGCGAATTTCACACATAAACTGCATATCCTCAACTAAAGGCCATCCAATATATCGCATTATGAATGCAATCGAAATTAATAAATCATTACCTGTACATCTGTATTTACATTCTTTCCGACTTTAATAAACTTTTTTATTGAACGTAGAGAACATGGTAACATTAACGTTAAGTAAATAAGGCCACCTTATTTTATCTATCCCACCATGTCGCCGTTCCACAAAGAACATCTCAAATATCCATCGCTGCAACAATGCTGCGTACGGTGGTAATATGATTTCACATGATATTTAAATCGTATTCTTAAGATATAAAGCCTAATTGGGCTAATTTCAACTAAGGTTATTATATATTGACGCTATATGACGCGATGGCCTTATTATATATTGACGCTGTCTCAAACGAAGCGCGTGAAATTCGAATTTACCATTTCGATTTTCTTTCTTCACTATTTCAATGTACAGAGAGTGTGCCGAATATGGAACCAGTACCACTTTCTTTACCGTTCTTTGCTCCATACGTGAAAAATTTAACGAAAAAATTTGGCGCCGTTTCTGAGACAATATTTGTTTACAATTTAAAAATTGCGTTTGACGCCAAATTACAGCAAAAAATACTCACATTTTCGAACAATTGAACATGACCTGATTTTGACCAACACTTTCATTAAGACAAAAAATTATCTTGCATAATTGTAGTTGTAGGAAGATGCCGAAAAAATTATGATTTTTTGCATTTTTCAAAATATCAGGGATTTCAACGAACATGAGACCTGCGCCAGTCTCTTAAATGTCCTTCACACTCCAAATGTTATTGTCCAACGATCCCTAGTCACATCCAAGCAGCTTTCCACATTGTCAGATCTCTCAATGCTGTGAGGCAACTGGCAAGAAACCCTACGCGATTCTGTTTGACATTACTTAATGGCAATATTGCCAAGCCCGTTTCATTTCCTAAATGTGATTTTTCTGAATTTTGCGTCATGTATAAGAATTCCGTGTACACATTTCGATTGTTCCTGAACAATTACATCTGCAGAATTATTAAATAAAGCTACAGCAAAATCACCCATATGCAGCGTTTTCAAGCATTTCCGTTTACACAGAGTAGCATATAACAAGAAAACTGAGCCCGATAGGCAAAATCTGATTTCATTTTCGAATTCAGTGTTCAAGTCTTAGGTAAGAACACCATTCACATTCTTTATTATAAAAATGCTATTGACCAGTGTAATTAGCAGATATTTTCTGAATTTCTGATTCTAAAGAAGAACTACATCACTACTTTTCGTTTTTTTTTTTAAACAATGGTACTAATTTGAAGTTCTCTAGCGATAGTTGCAGGTTCTAGTGTAGCAAAGTTCCTTGGTCAACCATTATAATGGTGTTCAACGCGTATCTGAAATTTATATTTACAGCTATTCCTGTGTTCAAATTCTTCATCTCAGCGCAAACTATATCGGCGCGCTGCACGAACATGATTTGTATTGCCAAATGTTTCAATAGCATCAAATACAGAATTGATTTCAGAGCGACCTAATAAATTCTTTATTGTTTATTTCTTGTTATATATATATATATATATATATATATATATAATA
The DNA here is from genome assembly GCA_964035755.1 of Teleogryllus oceanicus. Classification (NCBI taxonomy): domain Eukaryota; kingdom Metazoa; phylum Arthropoda; class Insecta; order Orthoptera; family Gryllidae; genus Teleogryllus; species Teleogryllus oceanicus. The sequence continues at coordinate 255,182,219 of CAXIVR010000001.1, read as the reverse complement.
TATATATATATATATATATATATAAAGTTTCTATCTTGTTGCAGTTGCCCAAACTCAATAATACATTCGCGGGGACGCAGAAAATTGTTATAGATTTCAATGTATCATGCTAGAGACACCGGCGCAAAATTTAACCGTAATAATGAGCCCACGTGCACGGAACACGGAAGCTTTACCCGCCGTTTGCGAACCTGATGTTTAACCATACCGCAGACTTCCATAGATACCCAATTTTTTTGCTCCGGTTTCACTGCGTTTCATTCTGAGAACAGCGGCTGTTTTACTGTGACTGCCTTGCTCGCCCTCCCTTTTTACTTTCTCGCCATACGAAGTTCTTCGTAAGAAGAGAAAGTTGTGTAATCGTGCGCTGGAAAACGGCGAATTTGATCTAGTATCAAGATTGATTACAAAAAATATTAATGAACTTGTTTTTGGATGTAAAGAAACCAAACATAATAAAGTACGAATTCACTCCTCTTCTTTCGTTTCCGTTGTTCATCCTTAGCATCAGGGACGCTGGTATAACCGGTTACCACACCGGTCCCCGAAAACAAGCTACCTTTTATAAGGACTCCCGCGGATGGATATCGGTAAAGTATAAAATAAATCGCCCTACATGCTTATATTCTCCATTGCATCTACCATACTTTTATACCGTTCAGATTTAAAACTTAATTTCACATTTTTTGCAATTAAGGCACTTTCGACTTTCTGCACGGACATCCGTTCTACCCATCTGGTTAAAATGTTTAGAAAACTCTGCAAATTATAACAAGGTTTTTACAACAATACTCTATCGCGGAAGAAAATATTTCCTGCAACCTGCACTGGAGAAATGTTATGGCGAGTTAAAAACGCTCAACATTTTGTAACCATTGCACAACAACTAAGATTAGAAATTCAACTTTACAGAGGCGGATTACGATTATTAAAAATTTAGATATTTACCAAATATTGATGAACGAAATTGTTATCTTTAAGACATTTATGTGCCATTCTTTGTACTATACATGATTATGTATGCTGTGTATATTATAGAGAATAATGTAAGGGGATCAATGGAGCAAAAAATTGACGAGTTTGAGGAAACAAAGTGCTAACCCACATGTCTATAATTTTTGTCATCCAGAGGAAAAACAGAGTGTTAATACAATGAGAAGTGTCTTATTTTCTGTATATTTTGAAAATTTCTGGAGCAAAGTTTGTGAGCGAGACTTTAAACAAACCACTGCTTAAAATAAAAATGCTATTGGAGAAATAATAATTCAAGATCTATTCATTCAAAATAACCCGTGAATCAATTTTGAATTTTGTGATATCAATTTTGAATCATTGAAAAAAATATAAACAAAAGTTGGACAAACCAGAAGAAAGCCAGAACCCCTTTTAATGTTGAAATTCACATTATATTTTCAGTCTTTATTGCGACTGATGTACGAAGTAATTCAACATCAATACTGCCGCCTCGTTGGGGAGGCGCGGAAAGCCGAAGAAGTAAGATTTACAGCATTTGAAAATAAAGTACTTCTCGGAACCTCTGTACATCCGGGAAATTTGCGTGAGTAAGACTATCTGGGTGACGTTCATTCGTTACTTGCGCAACAACGTTTGGTGGCGCGTGTCGCAGTTCGCAAGCTGCAGCGGGAGTGAAAATTATCAGTGCACGGTCGTGAGGAGGATCAGGTGCACGGATGTCACAAACGACTTCCACGTCTTCAAAACTCAGGGCATTACTTGCGAATTAAAGTCGTGTCGAAGGCAAAATATGAACTCATGCTGGTTTTATTTGAAGGACTAATGAAGAAACTTCTCGAGCGATAAATTCAAGTATAAATCATTTGCGAATAAGAAGACATCAAAATTCGACAGTGTCAGTTGTCATGTCTTCTCAAAAAATTACAAGAACATTCTAGCTGCAAAAACATCAGTTCAAGAACTGCCGTTTTTACCTCTCTTGCCGGTAAGTGTTACCGCACACTTGCAGTTGCCACGTCATCAAAATGTACACCACTTTATCTGATCGGAAACAAGTCCTCGTATGCCAAATTAAATACATACTTTGAAAAACCTATATCACTTACTGGATAATTGTTACGGCTTTTTTACTTTCTCGTCTACTAGGTATAAAAAAGCAAGTATTCTTAGTGAAAAGTTATTTTTGAACAGAACAATCCACAATTGCGGGTCCCTGACACCAAAAAAATTGATAATTCTTGCTCCTAGATGTAGTAAATTTCTTCATCTAATAGGTTTGTGTAGCCAGAATCCTCAATTTGTTGGTTCTTGATAGCTAAAAAATTAATTTTGGGAAAATGTCTGTCTGTATATCCGTCCGTCCGTCTGTAGACAACACTAACCGTTTATAAGATTTTCTCCAAAATTAGTATTCCCCGATCAATCTGACCGAACTCGAGGTCCTGCGAATTTGAAATGGATATTTTGGATTCGGGGATACTTAACAAGAAGTCTCAATGGCATTTTCAAAGTTTTGTCAAAAATTATTCAAAATATTTCTTTAATTTTTTCTTGGATAGAGCAAAGTACTCTGATAAAAATGGCGTAGGGCCGGCTTTCGTTGAAATAAAATAATTTTAGAAAACCGCATAAGTTTTTTTCGGTGTCTTCCATCAACTTCAATATTGAAGCGATATATTTTTTTCTTAATGAAATCTATTCTTCAAAATAATTTTTAAATAATATAATGTAATATGGGTAAGAGCAACAAACTGGTAGTAAGCAAGTGCGTCGGTAATTTAATACCATTTAATAATTTTATGTTTAATCCATGTTATCTGGGCTGTATTTAAAGCTGTTCGTGCAGAGGCGGTATTGACAGAGGTCTTCAGGTTCACATAGCTGGGCACGATCGTGTAGAATAGGCAAGTGTTGTTGCACCATATGCTACGATTTGCTGTATCGAATTTTCTTCTTGAATTGGTGTAGATTTTTGCTGCATTCGCTCGATCTGCGATATGAATAAATTCCGAGGTGCCAGCAGAGATATTGTGGTAATCCATGATCATTAATTACTTATTGAGGAGGAATACACCACAAAGTATGTTACAATATAAATTTTAATATAAAGAAAACACAGCTTTACACTTGATTTGGAACTACTTTTATCCCGTTTTCAGTGGCTCTACAAAGATGTAAGAGAACGAAAAAATACAATTAGCATATGAATAAACACAAATAAAAATGAACACTGCAAAAATTATGCAAATAGAATACATACCCAAGAATTATGGATTAAGGTAGTATGTTCGTTAGTTCGACCACGATAAAGGTCCCCCTAAAATAATTTCAATGAAAGTAATATCTCTGTTCTCCAGGATGGTAAGAAAAAAATATTCCCTTACTGGGCTAATTTTTTAATAAAAGAAGTTTAAATTATTTCAGACTCTTATGGAAAAACTTTCTCGGATATAGGTTTGTTTAAGTTATTAAGGAATTTATAAGGTGAAAGTACCTTTTTTTTATTCATTACATAGTAAATTTTTTGAGAAATCAGATGATGTTAAATGCATATTTCACCGGGCATTTTGAGGAGTAATTTATAAAAGTAGGTGGTGCGAAATTCATCATACAGGAAGTACTAGCTCTCGACCTAGGGGTTATGCTGATCAAATGCTATTGTCGGCACTGATTCGCTTGGGGCACGAGAGAAAATCGATTTAACTTAACCCGACCCTCCCGACCTGACCCATCTGACTATAATTCACTTTCAATGTAAAATATGTGGACTAATATTCAACGCAGAAAGAAAAGTACGGGCGCCGAAGTCAACCTAACCTGTAGGTATTGCCAACTTATGAAAATGAAAAGTCATGCGAGATACTAAGCTTGTTAGTAAACAATGTTTTTCTAGAGCAACCTTTTAATAATTCAACCATTTACAAATAGTTGTTTAAATGCTCCGCTCACCTTTACAAGTAGCAACTGTTAATCTAGAGATGTAATAAATGGTTGGGTGTTTCACAAGCGACTGACACGAACATACCACGTTAAACACGTACTATAGGGAAGGTTGAGGGTGGAAATGGAAGTGTTGGAAATGCTAGTCAATAAATAGTTTTGTTATGGAGCTGCATTTTACTTGAGACTATTGAACCTATTCAATTAGGAATTTTGAATAATTTTAATATTCCCAAATTTTCTAAAATGTTCATTTTTTTACCTTTATTTGCTAATTGAAGAATTTTGAAATGGATATTAGAATCGAAAGAGCAGTTGTATTGAATTAGATGGTTGGCAAATGTGGAACTTTCCACCATGCAATTTTCTAATTTCAGTCTCCAATATCTGAAAATTAATCTCAAGGTCAAGGACATGGACATTAATTTTTTTTATATTCTTGGTAGTATGTAAATAACCGTGGCACTGTATAAATATTGTACTATGTTGTTGCAGTTTAGTGAAGATGGTTTTGTTAAAATATTTAACTTATTGCAGCGATATACGAGAGTTTTTCCTTTGTTATCGAGTCGTGCTACCATTTGGAAAAAACAATCAGTGTATGTTTTCCAGCTGCTTTTTGCAAGGTGGTCTTTGCAAGGTTTGTGGTCTTTTGCAAGGTTTAACTGCACGCCCCGGCAACGTGAATAAGAATTGAGAAACAAACTGATGAACTGAGTTCGAATATAGTTAACTGGCTCTGACATCTAGCAGGGAAAGTGATAATAATAACCTCGCGCATCAGAGAAATCCGCGAGGCACGCCTCTCCAAAGAGACCTCCTCGGCCCGCGCTGGGAGTAGACTTCATTGGAAACCTGGGTGGAAAATAGGGATGCAAACCAGGATCAATGGTCGACTCCCAGAAATAACACTATAAGATAAATATTTCTTGCGATACAACTGACGCCATGCGATAGTAAGATTCCAAGTAAGAGGCCGCCTATCATTTAAATATTTGATTTCATACGTTGTGTTAAGAAACAACAACTTTTTTATATTTTTTGTAAGTAAATTTCTGTGCTTTAGATATATTATATTACTTGAGAATTTGAGAAGATTTATTTTGTTAAAATATTTAATTTATTTCAGTGTTATACGAGAGTAATTTGTTTGTTCTTGAGGAGTGTGCTGTCTACTTTTTACAATCCTACTACTTTTTACAATCCCGTATGATATTGTTCAGCAGCATTGATGCTTGAGGCCCCAATATTACTCTATATTACCAATTTCCAATGCCAAATTACTGATTTCCAAGGCCACTGTATATTACAAATTTCCAATGCGCGCAGAAATTAATCAAAAACTGCAGCCTTCCGCCACATGATAGGTGTCTATGGTTTCGTTTGATGCAAGAACCTCTCTAAAAACACAAAAACTATGAAACAATATCAATTTTGATGCAAATGTTTGATTTATTTGATTGTTATTACGCCTATTCTCATAATGCGCGAGTCAAGTGAATTCTCACTTACAGTGTACCATTGCTTACGGGCTTCGTTGAGCGAGATGTTAGCTTCCTGGTCCCTGGACAACTAGTGCGCGGGTTCGATTGTGACTGGTGGATTATCGAAGGGCGGCAAATCTCACAATAGTCGTGTCAGGGTTGTGGCCTTTGTCACAAAGAATCGTGGCAGGTGCCCGTCAAAATTATATCCCTCCGGCGATGTTCCATTCTAACGAGATAGTGTATTCTCCCAACTGGACAATCGAATGTGGATAGGAGTCTCTTTATTCCTTTAGTATTCAAGAGCAGTAGTGGTCGCATCCTCTGGTGGCACCTAGGGGAGCCTGCCTCTCATCTACTCAGCTTCGGCTTACATAAACCTTAAGATACGTACATTAAATTTTGTAGACATAGGTCTACTTAAGAGATCTTCATGTATTTCCATTCTTAAAACTATGTAACAAGCCATTATTTACAAGTAGCGTATAACGTTGTTTGTCATGTTCGCGAACAAGAGACCAGAGCCAGAACTATGCCGGATTATGGCAAAAGGTTTCACATCTGACCACCCGGCCGGCCAAAACAGCCGGGTCTATAGGCTCTTGTACACGTCAAGATCGTTCCTCATTTTAAGCCGGATCAGGGGAGTGTGCTCCCCGAGCCGGCGCCCGTCTTTAAGCGCGTGCAGCCGGGTTGCCACTGCCTAGCGAAACCACTTTTTATAAACCCAGTTCGGATATAGTTAAATGAGACCAACATCTGATGCAAAAGGTGATAATCACGCCCGGCTGCATAAGGGGACGCCCGCGGGGCACACCTGCTCCAAAAAGATCCCCTAGAGCCGTGCTGGGGGTAGGCTTTAAAGAAAACACGGCCATCTTCCGAGAAATAACACTGAGTTTAAAATAAACACATAGGACTTCCGACACTATTGTCACGCAGCAGCAGGTCTCCAAGCAACAGGTCGCCCGCTATTAAATATTTTCTATTTTTTAGAATTTGTTGCGTCTACAACTTGACGCAACGTGTCTCCAAGCCCCTTAAGGGGCGTTGACCGCTATCCGCTGGGGAGTAATCTCCATTACTAATGTGCCATGTCATGTCATGTGGCAGTCAGTTTTCAAGAGGAACTCCAGGTAGCATCTCCTCGTACGCGCCTCCTGCTACGCGCTCCTGCGTCACTACCCAGCGGCCAGAATTGGGAAGGAATAAGGATAGAGGTGGGGTTTAGGACACTTCGCAGGGGTTAGACTAGCCCTTGTGAAGCAACCAAACTCGTTTTATTAGAACAAATTTCAAATGAGATTCGACGGGAATCGAACTCGGGCCTCAATGGTGAAAGGTTAGAGACTTCGTTATGTGCCACGAGCGAGCTTATATATATATATATATATATACATATACACATATATATATATATATATATATATATATATATTGCGTTATCGAACAACAACATATTTGATATTGCTGGTATTAAAAGGACTGTAGTTCTCTGTATCTTACTTTTATTTTGTCAGCAATGCTATAAAATTGCATTGCAGCAATATTGCAGCAATGCTATAGTTTGTTTACCAATGAAACTATTCCTATTTATAACGCGGAAGCGAACATTTCTAGTTCTGAAATGTTGCAATCCATGCGTTGTTGGCATCAGTATTCATCATTCAAGTTAGTAGAATAACTAATGATGCTACAACACATAATTATAATAGAGTAAATTAAAAGTTATTAGCTGACCGTTCCTTGTTTTATCCGTGGAAAAATTGAAGAAAAAAATTGGAAGTTGGTATTGAGATTTTTTAAAATAAATTTTATTACTTTCAAGCACAAAATACGCAAACTACTGTTTATTCATTTTGCGCGTTCGTTTTCTTTTCAAAAAATTGTACATTTTCAAAGAGCTGATTTTTAGAGCAGATTTGTTTAAAGCGAAAATCTCTATCTTCAATTTTGTAGTTTTCGATTTTTCTGATTTTCGAGAATACAATGAATTCGACGAAAATGAGATTAGCTCAACACTTTTATCGTCTTTTGAAAATACCATGAAAAAATTCAAAGAAAAATTGGTGCTGGTTTTGAGAAAAATATTATTTGAAAATTTAAAAATTGCTTACATTTGACGCAAACAATTCATATGTTCGGAAAATTATAACGATCTTATTTCAAGATGTCTTTGTAGAACAGATTTTCCAATGCACTTGTAGTATTACTTATTAAAACTATGACATTTTTGTTCGAATCACAAAATCAGAGAATTAAGTGTTTGATATCCGTGAGATTTTTGTACACCTTCGATGCGTCTCTAAAATTTTTTGCGTCAAACAATCCCAAGAACTAAGGTCACGGCGAATGTCGTTTCATTCGTTAATTTTACGCGACTACTAAACAGCAGCGTAGGAACATTTCTTCAAGCCAGTATCTGTGCTGTATTTTTCTTGTACCTTGGCTGCCACATCCACGCGTCAAGCGCTGCGCGTCGTCTCGATAAAGAATGTTCTTCACGACCTTGCCTCAGGCAAATTGCTTCAAAAGCTACGTCTCGCGCAGAGCACTTTGGAAGGCGAAAGGACGCATTGTAAAAAGGAAAAAAAATCCGCACGATTGGCAAATCTTTAATATTTACACAGTTATATGTATAAGATACTTGCCTCCTCCTTAAAGCGAGGATGTATAGATTTACAATGGGAATTTCCCTCTTATTTGTGTTTGGAACTTTTAATCTTTTTTATAACGTTCTATACTTTTAAAAAAATTTAAGGTTTGGACATAAATATATCATTTATTATCGGTACAAAACCCGAAGGTGCGTGTAAATATCACGCTAAACGTTGTTAACAATGAATGGAAAATAATAACTTCTTTGAAAAAATGTTAATTGATTGTCAGAAAGGAAAAAGAATACTTGTGTTAAATTATTAACTTAATTTTTTTTATAAGTCATGTAGCCCCTCGGGTGGCTCATGGACAGCGTGCTATCTTTCCTGGGTGCGGTTCCGTGTATGATTCCGGCTCGAGGTCAAAATAGAGCTGAAGCTTTCTATTATAATCGTCTTATGGTCTAAAGCTGAGTGACGAAAGAAATATCAGGCAGGCCAAGTATGCATGAGAGGGTGAAGCAAATACGTCGTGGTCGCAACATATTTCCCTTGCCCCCAGGCATGGATAATAAATAAGAACAGGGTCCAGGCCTGCGAAGGGTAAAAGTCGGCTTAGTCCAACCTCAAAATGCCAAATACATACATACGCACTCCTACATACAAACATAATATGATACAACTTGTTTTTTTACACCAAAATTTTAATACGTGTTTTGTAAGGGAAAAAACATACCAAACAAATTCTGTAACTAAAGAAATTAACTAACACGTAATTCGAATGAAGTGCTGTAATTTTTTTTGTTCTGGAGTGCCAATGCGCGATTTTGCCCCAAAAGTATCATATTGAAATTAAATTTTAAGCTTCAATTCAATTGCGACCACTTTCGAGAGTGAAAATGCCGAATCCGAGAAAGGATTTTTAAACATGTTTAAAGTATTAGAAAACCACCTCTCGAGTGGCTCGTAGACAACGTACTAGCTTTCTGTCAGGCGGTCTCGAGTTTGATTCCTGGCCGGAACAAAAACGAAGATCTAGCTTTCTAATACCTAATACAAATCGTCTCAATTCCCATAGCTGTGTGTCGAAATAAAAATCTCAGGCAAGCCAAGTAAACTAGGTACGGCGATGGGAGTCCGTTATGCTCCCTACATGTCTCCTTTACCCCCAAACGTGGATTAAAAATAAAATTAGGATCCAAGTCTGGGAACAGCGCTAGCTGGCAAAAGTAGGATTAGTCCCTAAAATGCCAGATACATACATATTTGAAGCATACATTCACAAATACTGAAAAATTAAATTCAGTAGATTTGCACGACGTTTCGTGAATGTATTATTTACATCGTCAGTTATAACGGCTGTAACGTTTTGTAAATTAATAAAAAAAATAAAATAAATGAAAAGTTTTAAAAAAATAAAATTTTTTAAATAAAATGTGAAAAAAAAAAATTAAAATTTCTACGATTTTAATACAAAACACAAGGAGACTTACCACTTTTAACTCAATAATTCACAAATAACCGAATTTAAAAAACCAATGTAAAAGCAATGCGCTATATGGAATCGATGTTTTAAGAGACTCTCCGAAGAATGAACTGCCATATTTTTCAAAGTTACTAATGAATAAAAGTGCCAGAGACGCATGAGGTCCGGCATAGAACGTTAGGCGGAGATAAAATACGTTGTGAGAAAGGAGGAGGGGAAGGAACTCTGGAAGGGGAAGAAAGCATTTCATCAAGTATTTTAATAAAAAAAACTAGCATCCCCACGGAAACAAAAAATTACATCATCTAAAAATGCTAAACAGATGATTGACGGCAAGTTGCTTGCCCAAGTGACTATTTTCAGAATTGCCGTGATGTTCCATTATTCAGAGAGACTGACAGACGTTATCTCATGTTTGTTTGACGTCATCTACATTTAAGTTGGTTTAACATTTAACAAAAGTCAATATTATTTATTATCTAGTAATTTCATGGAGTAGAGTTCCGCCTGTCTTATTTTTACGCAAGTACACTAAACTTGTTCAATGATGTTTATGAAAATAGAGTCATATTCAGAAATGTTAATTTCCCAAAAGAAATGCAGTTCGGGCTGTAACACCGTTGTAAGCGACATTTTTGTTCTCTCGCCCTTGCTTCATAAGAAGAGAAAGTATTGTAATCGTTCTCCAGAAAGCGGCGAATTTTCGGCAGAAAAACCTTTATTGTCGGTGCCTGGAAATGAAAAATTGTACAAATCTTCTCCAATATGTGATGAATTACATCCGAAAACACTTTCAGAATCCATGTTTTATAGGTCCTTGATACCGAATAATCGAGTGACGGCAAAAGGTCTGTTTCTCTGTCCGTGATCAACTCTCGCATTAAAACTGTTCAGGTAATTTTCTCCAAAAGTATTATTCCCTGGTCGATTTAAATGAACTCGAGAACCTCAGAGTTTGGAACGAATATTTTGATTTTTGAATTTACAAGAAGCATCAACAACATTTTCAAAATTTTATCAAAAATAACTCCAAATATTTTCATTAACCTTTTTCTCGGGTAGAATAAAGGACGATGAGTAAAGGATCATGATTTTTCGAAAATTGCAAAAGTAATCATTTTTTTCGGGTGTCTTCCTATAAACACAGGAATGAAGGTAACGATTCATGAAATCTGCTTTTCAAAAACATCTCCAAATAAAGCCATGTACCATTTTTCAAAAAAGAGTAGCTTTCGCACAATTGTGCGTGAAGTATTGGCAATTTTTATTTTTTTTAAACATTTTTTTCTCAAATCGGCTTCAATTTTGTTTTTAAAATTTCTCCGCGTATGTATCAAAGGACGGTAAAAGAATTGGTGCTAGTCTCATTTCCAGTGAACTCAGTATTTTCGAAAATTGCAACATTTTAACATTTAAAAATTACAAAATTAAAGCTAGGAATTTTTGCATTAAAATCTTTTCTAAAAAACAGCTTTTTAGAAAAAGCTCATGTACTTTATTTGAAAATAGTAGTTTTATCTTAATTTGTGCTTCAACTTTACGCAATTTATTAAAAAATAAACAAAATCGCTCCAAATATTTTCTTTAAACATTTTTCACAGATAGAACAAAGAACGCTGAAAGAACGGCGCAAGTCTCATATTCGACAATTGCGAATTTAGAGGAAAATACGTGCTGTTGAAGCACCACTAGTTTTGAAAAATGAGAATTTTGTGTAACAGATTTTAATGTACTTCTCTTCGTCATTTCAAAGCATTATAACAATCATATGGGAAGTGATTATATGACAAAATTGTTCTGACAAAATAGGCTTCACTCTAACGTTGAAAGTACGAAAAATTGTGGTCGCTAGGGTAGTTGTGTAATCAACTTCTGGCTTAAACCAGTATATCGCATACAAAAAAGGAGAAATAATGCTGAATGAGAAAAAATACCCACAAAATTTAGAGAATAGGTAAAGAGTATTTATCTTCAGAAACATTCTAACACGAACGTCGTGGGAACCAAATGAAGAATGTAAAACAAAAAAGTAAAACAATGTCGCAGAGAGCAGAAAACGTGGGGTATAGCAGGGATGGTTAGCACTCCTGTTCTTTCACTGGCAACGTAGTTTCCATGTGACATAGCTTTGTGTCATGTAACCTTCATAACCTAATGAACTTCCCACTGAAGTCTCCGTATGGCCAAACCGGGAGATGTGGCTCCGGGTATCAACTGATGTCAACCACCGTCGGGACTCGAACCCCATGACAGAAGTGTAAGGGGCATGGACCTCGCGCGATGTTTCCTTCTTCTTACTTGTCCTATCCTACTCCTTACAGACACATTTACATGCACTACACTACCACACATGCTGGGAGACCGGTCGGGAGCTTAGAGCTTGTCCCGGCTGGAGTGGTGTCACGCGGGTGGAATATACCTGGTTGGAGAAAACCCCGCTAGCCAACGGTAGGTCGGCGCCGGATCTCGCCATCCAGCGGGGTAAGAACACAGCCACCTCCAGAGGGAAAATATGCCTACACTTACGAGACTAATAACTTCAGTAGTTGATGCGCCCAGAATCAATAACAACCAACTATCGTAATCAAGGAAGTAATCGGTTCTATTGCAAGATGTGTCTTATTGCTGACAAACAACGGGGCATTAACCTTTATTCATAAAATTTTGTTTTGAAAGATTGGTATTTTATTTAATGTGGTTGGTGCAGATGGAATCCGTACAGGACATGCTTAGTTAATGTCGGACGGATTTGTAAATGGTTAAAGCGGAATGAATATTTGAAGAAGAGTTGCGGTTGAAAATCGGACGTAAAATAGCCAACCTTCTATAGGCTTCAATTACTTTGGACGAAATGTGACTGTGCCAATTTAATCTTGTGTTCATGACAACACTGAGAATGGTGTAGCCACAATCAATGTTTTGCTGATCCCTTGATACCGAATTTTTTGATGTCCCTTGATACCGAAAAATCGATTGACAGCAAAACATGTCTGTCTGTCTGTCTGTCCGTCTGTCTGTCCGTCTGTCTGTCCGTCTGTCTGTCCGTCTGTCTGTCCGTCTGTCTGTCCGTCTGTCTGTCCGTCTGTCTGTCCGTCTGTCTGTCCGTCTGTCTGTCCGTCTGTCCGTCTGTCTGTCCGTCTGTCTGTCCGTCTGTCTGTCTGTCTGTCTGTCTGTCCGTCTGTCTGTCTGTCCTCTGTTTGTCCGTCCGTCCGTCCGTCTGTCCGTCTGTCTGTCCATCTGTGCTTAACGCTAGCGTCTAAACCGTTCAGCCCATTTTCTCCAAAATCGACATTCCTCAAAATTGACATTCGATCTGAACGAACATCAAGCTTTGGGAGTTTCAAGCGGATATTTTTATATTTGAAGGCATTTTATATGAAGTCTCAAAACATTTTCACAATTTTCTCATAAACGCTACTAAATATTTTATTAAACTTTGTCTTCGAATAGCATAAAAGACGCTTAAGAGAATGATGCAGGTCTCATGTTCGTTGAAATTCCTGATATTTCGAAAATTGTAAAAATGCAATTATTTTGGCCGTCTTCTTAATACTACAATATTAAAGATATACCTGTATATTATTTTCGTTAATTGAATCTGTTCTTTAAAGACAGATCTTGAAACAAGTTCATGTTCAATGTTTCAAAAAATATGAGTAGTTTTTTATGTTATTTTGCGTGAAGTTTTTAATAATTTTTTCTCAAAAACAGTTGCGAATTCTTTCTTTAATTTTTGCCCTCGTATGTATCAAGGGACTGTAAGAAATATGGAGTTGCATTTTCGGCAAACTATGGTATTTTCGAAAATTGCCAAAAGTTAACATTTCAAAACTGCAAAATTGAAGTTACAGATTTTTGTCTTAGACAAAGTCTGTTGTAAAAAATCAGCCCTTTAAAAAACAAGTTCATGCACAATTTTTTCAAGAAACGAGTCGTTTTCGCGTAATTTGTGCTTGCAATGTCTGCAGTTTCCAAAATATATGTTGTTGTAGCACAACTACTATTCTCAATATTCTTACAGTATTACATTTGCTATGTGGAACACTGTGGGCATTCAGAATATCTTTTTAATAGATACTTGCTTAAAAATGGCCAATCTTTAATTTATTTTTGATTAATTTACTTCCAACGTCAGAATCGCAATTTTTTTGTAGTGGCCAGATACTCAACTCAGTAATGAGTACGAAAGATCCACTTTTTTCGCCGTCCTTTAATACATACGAGGAGATAATTTAAAGAAAAAATGGATCCGATTTTTTGGAAATATCTGTTTAAAAATTGCCTATATTTCACGCAAGATTAATATATGTATAACAATGTAATAGCTCAATTTTCCGCAAGTTTGAAACCTGTGGGTAGCCTTGAATTCATATTTGTCTAATTTTGTGATTGAAGTGGCTACTGCTGAAGCAATGTCCACTATATGTCGTTACTCGACCACCTACCATTTTGACAAAACATTTCGAGTCATTTATGGCATAAATTTCAAAAACAGCAACACGTCTTTTCGAAAAGAACCAACAATTCCATTGTATTTCTACTTAGGTGTTGTGCTATGGTTTCGGCCCACTGCCTGTCAGCGCACTGGGCTCACTGTGTAGACTCTCCCGCCACTTGTGCACTGACTCTAATGATAACAATGTTGTGAAAGTGCATATACATAGCTTTCAGAAAAGAAAGTTTGTTTAGCTGATAAAATAGACTTAATTTTCACATTATAGTTTCTGAGAAAAACGAACTAAGCAAAACTGATATGAATATTCTCAAAACCTGATACGAATATTCTTTGCAATAAAGAAACCATAAATAGTACAATAACAGATGTTTCAAATTGGTTCCGTAAAAACAAATTAATTGTAAATGAAAACAACACGGTTTCAATGCAGTTTTCCATTTCCAATACACAGTTCTGTACTCCATATAAAATGAATGGTGTGCCACTGAATAATGTTAAGGTAACAAAATTTTTAGGTCTCTCAATTCAGTCAAACCTTAAATGGAGCTTCCATTTAAATGTATTGAACACAAAATTAAGTTCATTTTGCAACGCTTTCAGATTCTTTTTCAAATTCAGCTTTCATACAGCTCGTTGTGTATATTTTGCGAATGTTGAAAATGACTTATTTAAGGGCGGGAATATATTTTCAACAAATGTAAATGTCTATAACTATATCACTTGACGTAGTAATCATATTTGTCAGGTGACAGTATCAACTGCTCGCTACAGAAAACTCACATACTATACATGTAGTACATTATTTTACAAAATTTTGGCAGATGACATTAAACGATTAAATTCGATAGAAAAGTTTAAGTCCTAAGTAAAATCTTTTCTGCTGCATAACTGTTTCCATACAGTTAGATATTCTACCGAACACCCAAAAGGAAAGTAATAACAATTCTAACAATAAAACTTTAATGTATTATTTACCATTTGGACTGTATAATTCTAAAGTACCATCTCCATCAGGTTTTCGTCCACTTTCCCTGATCCTTGAGCAAATGCTGAGATGGTCACTTCTTTTGCTTCTGGACATAAATGTAAGTTCATTATCTGTGCACGTCTAGAATTCAGTGGGTAATATAGTTATTCAAATAACGTTCTCCATGTCGTGGCAGGATGTATTATTCCTGCACAAAGGACATGATGAGGGATAAAAACATAATTCTATAGCTTTTTACCATTGAAAATAGATTTTATTATATTGGAACGTACATTTTGTAAAACAATCCTCGTAAAACACGCTCATTTCGTGTATGTTAAATTGTATGTTAAAAAATTCAACTAGTATTAGGTTTAGGGTAGGGATCATGGAATTATGAAAACGTACACAAAATTAACATCTCCCCCTAGTGCGTCACACAGTTTTTAACTGTTTTTGACGTAAATAAATAAAACTTCCAACAAAGTACCAGTGAGATTTCTATATAAACGTGGAAAGAAACTACTGAGAGCGGTGGCTCAGAGCATCAACTGATGTTATTGCAGTGTCTCTGAGCAGGAGGTCCTAGGTTTGAGTCCCGACGGCGGCAGGATTTTTGTCGCTAGCTTTTCAGCTAGATCGAAATCAGGGAGAAATCTAGCGGCCGGCTACTCTGATCGGTAGTTTTCCGTGGTTTCTCCAATCAACACCAAGCGACTGCCGGAACAGTACCCTACAAAACGGGCCACAGGCTGCGCGCGATCTTTCCTTCCTCTTCCTGGTCCTATCCTCGCCCCTTACACACACACACACGAACATGCACTTCACTACCACAGATGCCGGGAGACCGGTCGGCAGCTTAGAGCTTGTCCCGGCTGGGGCGGTGCCCCGCTGGTGGGAGAGTCCTGGTTAGGGGGAAACCCCACGAGCCGACGGTAGGTCAGCGCCGGATCTCGCCATCTAGCTGGGGAACATCACCGCCATCTCCCGAGAAAAAGCATGCACTATACCTACGGGACTAATGACTAAAGCAGTTGACGCGCCCGAAAACACGAACAAATTAATCAATCAATCAATGAAATATTAGGGAACCCAAAATTGAATTTATCTGGCACAGAATTAATATACGCACATAATTCGATTTTGAACATTTTATCTTTGGAGGAATTCAGGAAATATCCACCTCTTATAGCTGGAACACTTCAAATTTAGTACCACCAAACTGTAAATACTAATGTTGAATCTGATAACGAATATGATATTGCCAACGTATGTGATAATCTTCTTTTGAAGATTGAATTGTTTGCCAGTGACTCATGATCACTCTAAGGCAGGCCTGCATAACGCCTGCTCCTGCGTGCATTCTGCACTTACGAGCCGACCGTCTGCCCGGAAGTGTGCCGAAACTGCAAGAAGTGGGGGTTGGAATCTTCGCGGGGAGGGGCGCGTAGATTGAATAATTCACTGTTTAGATTCTTCTGTGCACTGTTGTGTATCATATATATATATATATATATATATATATATATATATATATATATATATTCAAAATTTGTATGGCGTATGTGTGTATACTATGAATATATATATATATATATATATATATATATATATATATATATATATATATATATATCACACACGCACATACAAATTTTGCTTTGAAATTTCGGAGCGACGTTTCTGGAACTCATTTTATCCCATCCTCAGGCTAGACTGTGTAACGGAGAAAAAGTATGATGTATTTCTGAACAATATTATAAGAAAGTAATACATAGAAGAACATAAAAATGAAAAACATATAGCACTCGATATAGTATAACATAGAGACTCGATAATTTAAAACAAACAAAACATCAAAATGAATCCAAAGTAATACAAATATTTACAACAGCGTGCAAACGCATGTCTGGCATGGCAGTTACAACATGCTTAGAACCCAATGTAAACAATACGCTGACCGTTAGGAGGATTTGCAAAAAAAAAAAAGGGGGACTTCAAATACATTACAAGAAATACAATATACAAATTTTACTCAATTATTTACAAACACAGGAAATTATAACTCTGGCAAGTAACTATACATAAATATTATTTGCTTGAAAAATAATTATATTAATCTTATAATACGTCATATTTTTTTCAGTAATACGTCATACTTTTTTCTCCGTTACACAGTCTAGTCTGAGAATGGGGAAAAATGAGTTCCCCGAAACGTGGCTTCGGAATTTCAAAGCAAAATCTGTATATATTTATATAAAATAATAGTAGGATTTTTGTATATAAGCTGTGTTTAAAAATCTTGTGGCCAAATACATAGAAAAAATATTGAATTTAACGATAGACAATTTTCTGTACGTGATATATTCATCTTTGTATCCACCACTGTATGTATTTTCCTTTTTTATGTTTTAGTTGATGCTCATTATAACTCTTAAGCAATATTTTAAAGCAGTGGCCTTTTTAAAATTTTATTATTTAATTCTAACTAACAACAATTTACAATTTAAAATAATTGATTGTTCGCCACGAATGTTATAATCTCTAAATGATATTAAAATGAAGAAAATTAAGAGAGCAATCTCTCACATCAAGACACACAAAAATGAAATATAGGCAATTCTAAGAAAGATAATGTTTGGGAGCACATATTTGTGACCGTTTTCCTTATTTAGCCATTCCACGTCAAATTGCGCAAAAAATACCAAAATTTGACCTTCATATATGTAATTATTTTCTACTTTTTTCTATTTATTATATGGATAAAATTGTGTACGTTTACGAAAAAAACGTGTATTTTTTTCTAACTTTATTATTTTCGGAAATATTGCGTATTGAATTTTGCTAAAAATGACACGCATCACTAACTTAAAAAATCACATATCGGAATACACTAATTATAGAAATTCCGTTCAAGTCCATTCGAAACTTAAAAACATGTTTAATTTTTGGAATTTTGCAAAATTTAATTTTCTGAATTTTCAATTTTTGGAAAAATTTAAATTTTTTGAAAATTGACAATTCTAGAAAAATCAAGGTAGGATCTCAGTAATTTTACTAATTTTTTTACGAACCAGTGTGTACCGGATTGCTGCAACAATAGGATATCTTGCGTCACGGGCCGTCCGTTTCTTTGGATGAAGCAGTAATTTAAGAATTTCTTGAGGTAGTGCAACTTCACGATTGTATTTGGTTATTAAATGACTTGACTCACGTTTTGACTGATATCTTGAAATTTTCTGGTCCCTCACAACGCACTGCAAATATATGCAATCGCTTGCCTTAGAATTCCTGTACTTTCGTCACAATGCACACAGTTCGAATGCCTAATGCGTAAGTTAGAGTTTTTTTGTTCTTATTGTATTTTATAGAAAATTAAACAAGAAAAACGCCAATATTTTTTCAAATGTTTATCTCAAAGAGTTTATGTAGAAATTTTCATTTTTTGAAAAACATTCATTTTTTAATGAAAAATTTAATTTTCGCAAAATTGATCCACAGAGGAATTAAATTCATATCGCAAAGTATTAAATGAAAAATAAGGATTTTTGTACTGAATACATTCGGAGCTACAATTCATCAATTTTGAGAATTATGAAAATTCCAAAATATAATATATTCATAACTAAAAATTAATTTTGAGGCAAATAAGAAAACAAATGTCTCTTTTTTTTATGTCCAGATTTAAGAAAAATATCGTACATTAAAAAAAAGTCGTATCAACTCTTCTGCGAATTGATGTGAAATGGCTCATTTATGATATAATCAACTTTAAATATAAAATTCTTATTATGTGCCAGTGAACACTCTATGAGACAAATAATAGAATTTTATTACATGTAATAATTATTATATTTATTATACGTTAATTATAATATTATAGCCGTATTTGAACACATTTTGGAGAAATAAAAATAGCATGATTTTGGAAACCTGTTGAGCCTATGTTAATTGATTTAGAAAGAAATGTTATATACAAAGCTGTACGAAATGTCCTCTTTAATTTTGATTTGAATTACTTTTCTACAGGACCTAAGATTAAAGAGTATTAAAGAATTCCCAATAACCCGTAGACTGTTTGGAGTCTTTTTTGACCCAGGGGCAAATAATGTTTTGCAACACGCTGTAAATTGTTCCCATAAACTTCTCTTTTTAGATATGCTATTTATGTCCAATTTTACATGTGTTGTAAATTTTTCAGTTTTTAAGTTTTTTTATTTGGAAATAATTTGATGTTTATACGGTTTGAATCAGAAATGCCTCATTTGACATCAAAATTACAAAAATAAAAATTCTTAATACTTGTCCATTTCTGTTCATCATGTAATATTATGTTGCAGTTTCTAACTGATAATTTTGGGTATTTGTCTATTACTATTTGGTGGCTCTGTTTAAAACATTTTCATACTGGTAGAAGATAAACACGTAGTATAGTTACGAGGATATGCTAGATTGTTTTTATGGAAACAATATTATTCTGTATTTATTACAATGTAGTAAATAAGCAAGTTTTAAATGGGTAAGTATCTATGTTATTCTACAACGAGTGCTATGTTTTCTTTGTATTATTTTTTTATTAGTATCATCTCAGTAATTATGTCATAATTTTTCTCCGTTACACAGTCCACATAGGCTGAGGGTGGGGAAAAATTAGTTCCCCGAAACGTGGCTCCGAAGTTTCCTAAGAAACTTTTTATGTAGATTGTATTTATGTATATAAATTAAAAATTGCTTGTTTTGTATAAAGCTATCCGTCAACCCTTGTGGCCAAATACATTGAATTATTTATATATATTGTGACGTCATGGGATTAGACAACCCCATAACGCCACCATCAGCTACGAAAAGAAGCCCACGAATAGAGAGGAGTAGGGTACGTGGTGGAGCGATGGCTTGTAAACGCGCCATCTACCCACAGCTTTCCGAACTCTGACGCCCGAACTAGTGAATAATGTTTTTCCGGGAGGCCACGAAAAGAGGAGAATATTCACCCCTCCAAAAATGTCCCCAGGCGCGAGTACCATAAGTATTGCGGCGCGCCTCGGAGGAACCCTCTTTGATTGCAGCAGCGACGGCGACTAGACTGAGCTCTCTTTGATTGCAGCAGCGACGGTGACTATACTGAGTTCTGAAGACGATTGCTACTTGATAGCCTTGGAGTTTATTTTAATTTGGTAGTTAAAAGTTAGCTTGAGACGCGTGTCTTCGAAAGTGAGGTAATTAAGAAGCAGAGTGCACAAACATTCTTTGCATTCACAATATTTGAGAGAGCAAGTGAAGTGACTGTTTGACTTCGAAGTAATTTCAAATTTGTAAAATTAGTGCAGAAGGACATTAACTAAATCCAGCATCTCATATTGCACGCTGAGACCACACACGCACAAAGTGTGTTAGGTAGGCCGAGCATTTAAAGCATAACTTCTGCAACATTAATTATTCGAGGCTGGAAGCGCGAACAAACTTGTACGAGGCGCGGCAGAAGAAGGACGACCCCAGGAAGAGCGAAGCGTAGGTGAGAAAGATTTGGACTGGAACGAGAATCGTACGAGTCCGGAGAACGGGAGAAGGGTGTGGAAATTGGAGGCGTGGCGGAGTCCAGAGTTCGAGGGAGGGAAACTGGTAACGTCGTGGGACAGCAAGCGAAGACGGTGGCAACGCGGGGCGAGCGGCAGAAAATCCCCAAGGTTACCTACAGGCGAACGATGCGGAGCTTTTGAGGTAAAAGAACTGGTAACTTTTTTGCGGCGATCAGTTGGGGGAAGAGAATAGCCGTAAAATACACGACAATTCGTGTTAAAAGTGGGTGAAAATTCCAGAATAGGTGGAAGAAGTATCCCGAACGATGTGAGTGGCAGTTAAGAGTTCATTTACAGCACGTGTCATTAAATTCATTCAAAGAGGCCATACCTTGTACAATTTTACTTAAATAATTCATGATTTTCACATGTTGTACAGTTGATATTATCTGGAAAGGTCAGTTTATTGTATTGTGTTAAAAGTAATTGCTTTCTGTGATATGTAAAGGGATCAGATTCAAGTAACGTGTATATTACGCTTTATTGTTTTTTTCTCTTTAAAGTTCAGTGTTATAGTGAGTGCGAAGCCTAAGGCTAGCAACTGTGAACGGGATTCCTTAAAACAAGTGTAAAATTCATTTTAAAATCCGTGCACGGAAAAACTAGAGAGTAAAAAGAGTAAAACAATTTGGAAGATGAAAATTCAGAAAGAGGAATGAGCAAATTGTAAATTGTAGTTGGTGAAAGTGTGTTCAGGCAGTCGAGGTGACACCATTTTTTTTTTTTTTTTTGCCTTGCTTTTTTCTTTTTCAGTGACCAACTACTTAAAGTGCATTATCCTGTTATAAAATTGCGTCACTGTAATTTTCTTTTCATTGAATATATGTTCATTTTATTCGTATTTTATCTGATTCATTGTGTCAAGGGTTCAGACCTTTCTCATACCCAAAAGATCCTGCTTCCTGAGAATTTTAAGCTCGCTTTACGAGCATTCATTCTATCACGCCCACACCACGTGTGGAAGGTAGAAGGTGGGTGTGTTAGAATATATATTTAACTTGGGAGTTTTAACCAGTGCTTGCGTTCATAATATATGCACAAAGGCAACGTTTTTATTACCTTTTTCAAGTAAACTATACTTGCCGACTGGACTATTGCAGGGTTAGAAAGTGTGCTCACGTTCAACACCAATGCAGTAACGCACAGTTCAGGGGCATTACTTCGCACTTAGAATCCTATTTACCTGTATTCTCATTTTTAGCTATTTCCTCTTTTAAAGCAGGATTCCAAAGTGCGAAATATTCACACGAGTCCAGCTTGATCAAGTTAAAACTGATTCCGAACAACACCAAAGACGCAACTATGATTTTTCTGTGAGAGACTATAGATGTATGGTCCAGCCGACTTGGAATTTTCAAATAAATAATTTTTCATTTATGTCGAATTTAAAATTTATTTTTGTGTTGATTTACATTTATTAAAAACGTATTCATCAAGATACTGAATTACTTTCGTTACTAACGAAAATGTGTAGATAGTACATGTTTAAAATGTGTCATCGGCTTCTGAGAAGGGGGAGGGTTGAGGTGCCGCTGGGGTGCACCGCTGAGCAAAACAACACAATTACATAACTGAGAAACGCATGCTTAATTTCAGAGTGGAATTAGGAAAATAGTACACAATGTCTCAGAAAAAATGATACAAACCTCTAGAGCGTATAGAGGAATCGAAGCAGATCAGCTTTTCCCAATAAACTTGGGGTGGGAAATTTCATATAACCAAGTTGCACCTGTCATATTTGCCCCTGCTGGATGGACAACTCTTAACGCGTTTCGCTATTCCCATTCTGATGCACTTAGAAATATTTCGCGTACCTGTCGAACACCAATGAATGTTACCTAGCAATGATGAGCAAAGCTCTTATGTGTAACTTCGTTATATGAAATTTCCCACATTGTGTTAAAAGGATGAAAAAAGTTTTTATTTTCGTCCCCTTAATATGCCCTAGATATTAGTAACATTTATTCTTATTCATCTGTATAAACGGTACAAAGTCGATATTTTACAAATATTTGAAAGATTAGGAAGTTAAATTTATTTATTGGTCACTTGCGACTTTAACCCCTGTTAACATGGAACTCTGCAAGTTTATTATGTGCACTTGTACCTACCTGTATGTTAAGAAATTTAACATCCTTAGCAACAGGTTTTAACATCCTTAGCAACGTAAACTACCATCGATTCATGACAAGTCAAATGTTTGTTAAGTAAAAAACATGGCGATGTACAAAACAAATCAAATTCAATCAATTCAGAAGTAATTTACGTTGGTTTTGGGAATAATTATTAATTGTGATATTATTAAAAGTACAATTATAAAAATTTATATTAGGTAAATTAACTTCTTTTTCCTCACATTCCACCAATTGAAATTACTCCAGTAATCGCATTTTCTGATGATGTGAAGGTATCGCCATTAGATGTCAACACGCCAATTTCCTAACCGAACGTCGTTTCTTTAGGTATCTTAGGTTCAGGAGAATTATTTGCATCCATCTTTCTCGAACCACGATATATAAATATTGTTTATATAGATATATTGCAAGCAACGCCCCATAATATCGTACAAACGTGCCACAACAACAGAATTCATGAGTTTACTATCGCAGTAATGTAAAGTTTCGCATAATTCGTGAGATTTTATGGTGACTGATAAAATGCTGAACATACTACGAAATGTTAGTGTTATTACTGCCTCGTCCAAATTAAAAGTCTCGGCTCCGCTACGCTCCGCCTCGATTTTTAACGTTTGGCCTCGTCAGTAATAACACTCATAACATTTCTAGGTATGTTAATGGCTAGAAATCCTCGTAGGGCCGCCCTACTATGCTTAACTGACTACTCCTTTCAACTTTCTCTATTGGCGTTGAAGTTTCGTAAAGTATCAGTCGACAATAATGTAGCAACATACCTTTTTTAATAATCCCGCAATGTATGAACCTTATCTAAATACTAATCTTTTTCGTCGACTACGTAATTGAATGGTTGCCTGGAATGAGGATCCAACCAACAAAACTAACAAAATCGGCGAAAATGGGCTGCAAGTCGAATAAGGGGCCCTCAATAAATCACGAAAAGCAAGTTCGGAATATTTTGTATACTCCCTCACCCCCGTAACACGCGTTTGTCCGCCCTAAATAATTACGTGACACTTGTGACAACTCTCCCATTTACAATAAGTAAACATAAATTAAACACAGTTTGTATCAATTTTATTAATGTGGTAAATATAATGACATAACTGAAGTCAAAATTAGTTGTCAATGCTCACTACCCAACAATAAGATTGAGTTAATTTTTCAGTAAAGGAAGAACGCATAGGCGAGAAAATTTCTGAAAACAACCCGTTGACAATCCGTAATTTATAATGAAATTGTAAATTAAATTATACAGTAAATAAATACAAATGATTTTAGGATGAACGAGGTTGCCAGATAGTTTGGAGGGCCTCTTCCACAAATGTCATATAACAATTTCCCAATTGTCGGGTGAAAAAGTAAAAAAAGAAGACATTGATATTTACGGAAATGTTTTATTTCTAAGTCTACAGGGTACCTTTCAAAATGTACAGGGGGACATTAACAGGGGCCCCATGGATCCCCTTCCCCCGTGCACACGCCTATCATTCTCACTTTTAACCATGATTCACTTATGAAGTTTATGAAATATGTCCAACATTTTGTATTTTGTACGGCAAAAGTGTGGTTTTATTAGTTAGATCCTTATTTCGGACAGCCCATCAAATTAACTCGGTTTACAAACATTCCCATTAAATCCCTCTAAAGTTATTTCGTTACACAGTCTCGTTATAGCGGAGAGGTCGGGCATAGTTAAACACAGTTTCCTTTGACGGGACGTTTCTTTAGAAAACCGATATCCTTCATGGCGCCCATACATATGCCTCAATAAGTGTCATCCTACTCCCTTGACACGCATCATCAATACTTTTGAGGTAACATTGTTCTACGCATCTCAGTAACTGTGAACAGAGTACCTATTTCAAAGCGTTCTGTCTGGAAGCTCCTGTCAGTTTCACAAGAGACAGGCCCGAGGGCAGGTGGCAGGCGAGGTGCTTCAGGAAGTTTGGGGCTGCTAAACGACCTTGCAGTTGGCCTCGCATCATCGCTCGGGAGAGACACCGGAACGACCTTGAAGGTTTTTTCTGTCAACGTCATTCGTGATTATGTTGGTTCCTTATGTCATTTACTTTCTGGTATCTAAATATTGTATTTTTGTTACGTTGCTTGAAAATCCTTGAAAAATTTCGAGCGCATATTTTAATACAGACGAGTATTTTTTATTCTGTGATAATAAACGCATCATCCTTTTCTCTTACTCGAAAATTAATAATAATTGAGTATCTATATCACATGTTTCCGTATGTAATCTACTAAAATATTTGCCCGGTGAAAACCAAGGAAGTTGGAATTGTGTAAACAGTGATTATTGATATTTTTTAATGTTGGGACTCTCGTTTTAAATGTCTTCAGTACCAACTTCCACCCCACAACGAAACGCAGTGAACGTGCACAGGTTAACATTTGAGGGTACACACGTAAATACTCGAAGAGCCCATCTAACTAATGTTTCAAAATAAAATCTAGCAAAATTTATGACATCACTTATAATGGTTGCGAGATTTCTTTACTGCGAGATACGTACTCTGTTGATTTCTCATTAACAATATTCAAGTACGAAACGTACGAGTGAGATAATCAAACGTATTCCGAGTCTGTTCTTGAAGGCCATCGTGGCTCACAGCTGATCTCACCTCTGCGTGAGTGGATGTCCTACTTAGCATTCAGCTTGTGAGCTTTGGAGAATGCTGCTGCATTAGTTTTGCTGGAAGGTGCATGAAGTAAACACAGCTGTGTTAAAGTTGAAAAGGAGGTCTACATAGTTATCGTTTTTATAAGGTAAGGAAACTAGCGCAGAGCGTTATGGGACAGTCAAGAGCGATTTAATTAACTCATGATAAGGTGGAGATAAGAAACGAGTTGATAAATGAGCAACGCCGAGTGCGCGTGTAACGAAACGAGTCTATGGCGATTTCAAATACCGTAATTATATTATTTGTCAAATTTTGCTACTAGAGGCAAATATTCGTTGACTAAGGGGATGACAGGTTATTTGAATTCAGGCGATGACAAATTACAGTATTTGTGACGTGCGAAAACTTCATGTAATATTAAAATTGATTTCGCGCGAAATGTCAAGTGGGCTGCTAATCACAACCTGTTTATTAAGAGTCTGAGAATACAATGATTAATTATGATAGTACTCGGAGTACACAATATAATTCATAAAATTAACTTTCTTCCGCCGGGCTCGCGAAATGTCTGAATTCACGGTTAAGTTTTCGACAATCTTCTACAAACAATATTAAATTAAGGGCTCGTGCAATAAACATGCCCTTTGGCATGTTGTTATCGCGATAGAAAGTGAGGTACTGCAGTTTACGTATTTTTCCTAATTGTAAGTATATTTTTTACCTACGTCTCGCATATCATTCATGTTTTCAGTGAAATGTTCTATTCTCATGTCACATCTAAAACATATAATTTTCGAACCAATTTATTCTTGTTAAAACATCTTGGTTATCCTTAATTTTCACAATACGGCCCTTAAATGAGATAGCAATTAATGACATGGTTATGTGTATTCTGGTACTTGTCTTTTGTCACATCTTGAAAGTGCTTATCATCAGTTCTCTTTAGAATGCTTATTTCAATTTCCAGCTCCTGTGAATGTAGTCACGGCGATGGTGCCATCTGTGATTGCTTCTAAATTGTAAGCAGTAGCATGTCTCACAGTTGATTGCATGACAATTGAACAGATGTGCACTGTTTAGCTGCCATTCTGAGATATGTTTGTCATTTGTACTTTTATAGAAATTCATTCTGAATAATTGCTTTCTGTAACTTAATTCACATTTGTCATTTACTTGCGCAAACCCAGTTGCTTCTGATATCATTTTTGTGTTTTTCTTTTCCTGAATTTTCCACTGTCTTGGCATGGAATGTGTATATCAGAGCTTGTGATAGGATTTTTTGCACAGTGTTTGTGTGTGATGAAGTATGCATAAAATGTAAGTTAAAAACAAACTAACTTGCTTGAAAAGTTGATATTGTGTCAGATAATTACACATTCTTATAAATTATTTCTAACATGTGTGTTGTGTTTTGAACAGGACCAAAAAAAATTCATTGTCATTGTTACAAGTGGTTTCTGCAGTTATGCTATTTTGAGATAGTTTGTCTCCACAGCTGATCATTTCCTGTAATTTGCCATTCAGTCAATGTTAATAAATTATATTATTTATTTCATCCAAACAATTATTACTTAAGATAAAGATATAAGCTCTGAAATACTCCTTATTATTTTGTGAAATTTAAGTTTTTCTTGCATTTTAATTTTTTAGCTAGAAACTTTTACTCCATGGCATTTTTCCTGTTTTCTGATCAGGAATATCTTATACATTATCTGTCATGTTAGCTTTGGTGTGGCCTTTGTTAAAGTGTAATTCACTTCTGAATAGTTTCTATATTAGTGTTCCTTTTCTCTGGAAAGGATGTTTTAGACTTTGTCTTTCATTTTGATTATTTTAGGAATAATCGTCATGAATTTATAAACCATTCAGAGGTAAATTCATAATTTTAAAAAATTTGAAGAGAAAATTAGATGTTATATTAACCTTTTGGTATTGAAAGCATAAACACAAATTACTGATTGTTTGTACTTGTAAAATAATGCAATTTTCCTGACACGTGTTTGCATTTTTAACAGTGAAGAATATCTTTGATCATATAAGTTCAGGGTTCCTTTTCACAGTTTTTGTTCAAGCAGACTGTGTTTTTAGTGGCGTATGCAAAAAATTGTTATTTGTTGTAAAAGTCTGTTTTACTTTGCATTTTCAATGTAATGAGAAGAGATTGACATACCACGTTAAAAGTTAGGCTTACCATTCATGTGATTGAAAAATAGGTTTTCTTCCTCTTTTTAAAATTAAAATTAATTTACCTTGAAAATTGATTCTTGAATCTTATTTCATCTGAAGCATTTTTATCAAATGAAGGCGTTGTGAAATCTTTACCATCTTTTGAGTTGTTAGATTTTTGTATATTTATTTATTTGCCAAAGGAAAACTGCAGATGACAAGTCAGAGATGACAAATCAGTTTTGGAATATACATTTTATAAATTTTCACCAAAGAAGGGTTGTCATTAGCAATATTTTAATGATTATTTGAGTTTTAGGTATACAATCTTAATCACTTATATTTTAGATGAAGTAGATATGACTTATAGAACATACTAATCATAAAATAACCACAGCAATAATTTTGGAATTATAATTACTCAGACACAGAATGGTTCAGTTTTTTTGCTTCAGTCTCAGATCAAATGCACAGTCAGTGTGAAACAGTCTTTGTGGAATTCGAACATGCGGCTCATTTTTGGAAGAGAAATAGTGTTGTGGTTGATGTATTCCGTCAAACTGTAGGACATTTCATTGAGAAGGAAACCGTTCAATTTATTTTTAAGCATAAGAAATGTATTTACATCTTTGACATCATGGCTTAGCTCTGTTACTGTAGTGTTTTATACAATCATTCATAGAATTTTTTTGTGTTGAATAAAACCTTATAATTTATTACTTAGTCATTTATCATGAACTAGGGTGTTATAAATTTTTGTTGTGAAAACTGTTCACCAGTCATTTGACTGCACTCTTGGATTGTTGGACGTGCAAGGAAAGCTTATACGACCCTAGAGAGTATGAAAAAGATTAATAAAATTTAAAATTTATAAAATTTTGTGTTATGCGACTAATGTCAAGGTGGAACCTTAAATTTTAATCTTCCAATATTTATTTTTTCCTTATAAAATAATTATAATTTGCATTAAAAGTAATCATAACCATAAAAAGGAAGTTTTGATGACAATGGTTTTAAACACTAAGGGACCTCTGAACAAATTCACAGGATTATGTTGTAAGAGATACACTAATTTTGCAATACAAAATGTCATAACTTTTGTAATTTAACTCGGTAGTAATTATTTTTCTTTCAAATTAGTTGCTTTATTAATAAATTGTACATGTTTTGAATGAGTTCATTTTATATCCTCTACTTATGATATCTGAAAAGATCTGCTTATTACATGTGAATATTGGTAAAATGTTCAATAAATAGTTTGTATAAAATTAAGAGTTCGGAAAAATGGAAATGAATTATTGGAATTTTCACGTATGCAAAATTAATGTAAGTTTGTGAAGCATGCAATTAATATATTATGTATAAAATGTACAATATTAAATACAGCTTAGTATTCAGATAGCTTTTAATATCATAATACCCAAACTGGAATTAAACCCCTTGTGGCATTTTTTATAATAAAAGTATTCCTTTCAGGTGGTCATCATTTTTACATCAGATCTATTATCCCTTATATGCACCACTGTTTATTTCTATGAGAATGCCCCACATGGGCCTCTTGGACCACCATTTAACAAACAATCTAGTTTCTTCTTCTTTGCGAATGGGTCACTTACAACCACGCAGAATCCACACGTTTTGGCCTTGTTAGTCTAGTAATCTTTCATACACAATGAATGGGTCTGCTTTCGTTGCTCAGATCGTATGTTTCATTTCCTTTCTTTTCCATCTTGAAATACTACGATTTTGTAATTTTTCTAATTATATCACGATCTTCTAAATTTGTAAATCCTAATTTTCTAAGGTCCTTTTCTGTTTGTCTGTACCACTTCGGTCTGGTGAGTTTACTTCTCAAGAAGACATGGATCTGGTTTGTTAACCTGCTAGCATTCGTTCTTTCTAATTGTCTCATAAATTGGATTCTTCACATTCGCATTGAATCTGTGATTTTAGGAATTTGTTTGTAGATTTTCTCATCTGGTTCCAGGTAGTTTATATCATTCTTGATTTTGGGGCCTAGGATTTTTCTAATAATTTTGCATTCTTTAACTTCTAACGGATGTTTTAGAGTTATATGTTGAAGGTTAAGAGTTTCTGATGCAGAGTGCTTCCGGTTTGATTACTGTCTGGTAATGGCAAATTTTGCATTTCCATGACAAGCACTTTTTGTGATATATATTTTTTGTTAATTGAAGTGCTGTTTCCATTTTTTGAATTCTTGTTTTTATGGATTCCATTTCATTACAATTTTTAGTAATCCAATCTCCTAGGTATTTGAATTCTTTAACATGGAGCACATTGTTATTTCCAACTTTAAGTTCTTGTGGGGTTGTTTTAATATCTGTCATAAATTTTTTCAAATGAAATTTGCAGTACAATTTTTGCTGCTTGTTCATGCAATATTTCAAGTTGTTTCTGTGCATCTGGACTATCTTTTGCAATTAGTGCCTTGTCATCTGCAAATGCTAAGCAATCCAAATTTACCCCTTTGAATTTTGGTCCTAGTCGATGGTTTGGAGCCTCTGCTTTTCTTCACTCGAACAACTTGTTCCAAACGTTGAAAAGTAAAGGTGAAAGGCTGTGCCCTTGCCGCACGCCCGTGTGTATTTTAAATCCTTTGCTTTGTTCTCCGATAAATTTGACAGTAGATATGGTATCTGCAAGTGTTTCCCTTATGATGTTCGTTGTTTTTTTATCCAGTCCAAACTCTGCCAATGTACAAGAAGGAAAAGAGATTTTTGGTCTATGCTTCATATGCCTTTTTAAAGTCTACAAAAGTGATGACAAACTTTTTGGTTGATGTATTGTGGAAGTATTGCATTGAGATTTTCAGATTAATAATCTGTTCTGCACATGGTCTTCTTTTCCAGAATCTGCCTTGATATTCATCAAGTTGGGGATCTAGTTGCGGTTCTGTGTGATAGGACTTTAGATAGAATTTTGTAACTGAAAGGAGACGGAGAGAGACCGTGTTAGTTGTTAGGGGTCGTCTTGCTGCTTTTTTTTTTTTTATGCGAAGGGTGTATAATAGTCGTTTCATTCTGCAAGAATTTTCTCAGTTTGCTAAATTTCTTCTAGAATATCTTTCAGTTTTATGATCAAATTTTCTCCCGCCTTTTTCCATAACTCTGCCATGATTTGGTCTTCCCCTGATGCTTTATTATTTTTCAACGATTGTATTATCTCTCTGATTTCTTATACACTTGGTGGTTTTGAATCTATTTCACTGGTTGGGATTGAAGGAGATTGTTTCTTTCAGTTTTTTGCAATTAAATAACTTGGAAAAGTAAGAGGCTAAGATTCCACAATTTTTACTGTTTGAGTGAGCACACTCTTGGTCTTAATCCTTAAATTGGAGTGATCTAGTTTCATTGGAAGATAATACTATTTAATTATATTTACTTGATTTTGTCTTTAATATGGAGTTTTCTGATTTACATTGCCTTTCTTTAAAATATATCCACATTAAAATTACTGTTTTAGGTACTGGTATTTTACTTTTTACTAAAGACTACTAAAGTAAGATCAAAGATTTTTATAGATATCTTTTATGAGGGTTGAGAAAATTTAGTATAATATCATATTGTAATTATCATGAAAATACTTCGCTAGAAATTACATAAAATTAAACGATTTGAAATTTAAGTATACGAAATCCATCACATTACAATGCTGCTTTTGTTCTTTTGCCAAATATTGCAGAGTTGAATATGGGTGATAACATGAAAATGACGTTATATATGGCATATTTTTTATTTTTATTATTATTATTATTGTTGTTGTTGTTGTTGTTGTTTCATTTTTTCCAATTAGACTGTCAGTTATGTCATTTGCTTCATTATTGTTTTGGTTGAGCTCTATACAAGACCATTGACGTGCATAACATTTGTAGATGTTCTAACTGATGTATCAGTTCATGAACATATAATTCCTTGCAGTGTATTTTGTTTTGCCAAGATCTCTAGATCTGTATTCATAAATGATTGCATGCATTTACCCGTGCAACATCCAGAATATTGTATAAAGGGTAATTTTCATTAGCCTCTTGTATAGTGATTAAGCACTTGATGTACATGTAATGTCTACTCAAAATTGTGTTAAGTTGTTGAATTACATGCAAGCTTTTCTTTCCATTTTGCAATATTATTGTACTTATGTGTCTTAGTGTACTGATGAGAACAACACTTTTGAAACAAACTTCATTCAACCTGAGAATTCTTCATGAAACCTGAATTCAAAACATTGTCTTTTTCCACTGACAATTGCACTTTATTGCTGCTGGAATATCACCCTGGGCTGGGGTATATGTCCTAAAATTGTAATAATTTTTGTGAGTGAAATGCTTTGTTAATGACACATTAGAAAGAAGAAACATTTGTAAAACATTTTACCCTATTTAAAGTGAAAAAAGTTTTAGCAGAGTCTAACAGACCCATTTGGTGCAGAAGTACCTTGAAATATTTGAAGGTAAAAACTAGCGTTTGATGGTGAATCTATTATTAAAAACACGAAACCAATGAAATTTGTGCATATTTGTCATTTGTACATATTTGAAGCATAAGTTTTTTTATGTTTCTCCACTTCTTTTTGTAATATTTATTGAGGGTACTAATGATTCCATAGTATTTGATTTGCCAGTTCCATCTGTGCAATACAAAAATCAAAATGAATTCAGAACACAACTCCAAGAATCTGATGACGTTCAGTCACAATTTTACTTTTTTGAATGGAAAATTAATATATTTTAAATATTTTTATTATTATTATAATTTTATTTCAGTAGAATTTTACAAAGTAATTACTTCACATTATTATGATTTGTTTACATGATAACTTGTATAAAAAAAAATTAGAAAATAAATTCAATAATGTTACTTTCATTTCTATTGGTTCACATGTGTATGATTATTATCAAAAGTAAATTAAAATGAACATATCGATTCATATTAGTTTAAAGTTAATTACTTTGCTTTCTAATTTTTTTATCTTGAACATCATTAACTTCTTCATTTAGACAATAACTTTTATCTTTGGATGTAGACACTATGTTTTCAATAGAAATGAAACCCTTTCAATATCTCACATGCATACTTTATAAAATAACTATAAATTAAAATAAATAAATAAATTTAGTATAAATGCAAAATTCTTTGAAAGAAATTATCTAATTGGCTGGGCACTGCATCTGTAGCTCTCTCCTATTGGATAACTTTGGTTGTGCCTTTGAGTATTGTTGACGTTATTTTAATAAAAATTAATAGTGGCCATTTTATGAAGACTCCATGAAAGCTTATTACATTGGTGACAAAGGTCAGGTGTGTGAAGAGTTACAATATATCAGACATTAACGTTTGGAAATAATTATGAAGGAAAGAATGGGACTGAACAAATAATATAATGAATGAGGGGAAGGAAGAATTGATTTATGGGTTATTACTAGATATTGGGAAAATTTTTTTTTTGAAAGGATTACAAATTTTACATTTCAATTTGCAAATGGAAACCAGTTCAGTTGTTTTTTAAAACCAAAACTACTAAAAAATGAGTAATAATATATGTGACATGAATTAATTGCATGGTTTTAATGTTCCACTGTTATCTCTGATCATACTTATGTATTATTGTTGTAGTTCATGCACGACGATTGAGAAACAAACTGTATACTAGTTTGATTTACAATGTTTTATGTGTCAGATCCTGAATAATGAAAGATCTTAGGTTTCATTGAGTTAGTTTCATAGACATTTGAGAAAATGTTATCTTTACACTAGTTACCCTGAATGCAAAATTTCATTAAATAGAGGGCTAATTGGGTTCAGGAGAAGAAAAAGGCTTACCAATCAGTAGAGAGCACTGTGCTTCGCCTCTGGCAGTAAACTGCTCTTAAAGAAAATAAATACTTTTCGCTCTTGTACATAAATTATTATTTTCTCAATCACAAAATTCAACATTTATTATTAAATTAAATTAAATTTCATTTCCAAAAAATACGTTTAAAATAGATATTACTTTATATTTGCAAAACAACCAGTGCTATTGAATACCCCTCATAGTGAACGTTTTTGTATTTTTTTTCACTGACATTTACTTGATTTTTTATTCGTTAAAAGCGTTAATGAAATTTTCGCGCACATTTCCTACCGAATATTGCAATACTTTGGACTCGTAGTGTGATATTTTACCCCGTAGAGGTAAAATATAATTTTTGAAATTTGCACTTAATAGTACTGTATTATCTCGAATAGGTTCGAGTTCGAGAGATTCCAATGGGTGAGATTCGACTTAGAGAGGTTCGAGTTAGGATTTCGAAGGCATAATGTATTAAAAAGTCCGGTGCGGACGTAATCCGAAAGGTCCGCAAAGAGATTTATATCCATGAACATAAACGGGAAGCGGTGGCTCAGGCCATCGACTGATGTCTCTTGCAGTGCCTCTGACCAGGAGGTCCGAGGTTCGAGTCCCCACAGTAGGATTTTGACACTAGCTAGGTCGAATTCAACCGGTGCCTGGAGGAGACTTCTAACGGCCGACTGCTCTGAGATGTAGTTTTCCGTGGTTTCTCCGATCAACTTCAGGCGTATGCCGAAGCAGTATCCTAGTAAACGGGCCACGGACCGCGCGCGATCTTTCCTTCCCATTCCCTGCCCTATCCTACCTCTTACTTGCATACACTTACACTTACATGCAGTACACTACCACACTTACCGGAGACCGGTCGGGAGCTAAGAGCTTGCTCCGGCTGGGGCGGTGCCTCGCTGCTGGGAGATACCTGCTTAGGGGACGCTCGCCGACGGTAGGTCGGCGCTGGAACTCATCATCCAATGGGGTCAGATCATAGCCACTTTCCGAGCAAAACATGTACTACACTTACGGGACCAATGGTCTTAGCCGTTGACGCGCCTGGAATCACTAATCAATGAATCAAATCCATAAACGCAAAGTAATGGACCAGTACGAATGTACGAATGTAACAATTTCCTGCATCTCCTCGATTGTATCTTAAACTTGAGCAACTGGAGCAAGGCAGAACGTCCACCCCCCTCTCTCTCTCTCTCTGTCTGTCTGTCTGTCTGTTTGTCTCTCTCTCTCTCTGTCTCTCTCTCTCTCTCGCCATCTCCCCTCTCTCTTTCACTCTTTATTTACTTATTCTTTTGACAAGTGGGTGTATTTTAAAAGAACCCTAGTTTGTCCATGGTCAACTTCATGTAGGCCTCCGCAGATTAAAAAAGTTCAGTCGTCGGGAAGCCAAAAGGGGGTCCACATTGCAAAAGGTGAGGTAGGATTTATTTTTTATTTTGTTTATATTGTTATTAGTAAGAGAACCGTAAGTTTTCCACCTCGAAATATTTCGGTGAAAGTTTTGGTAGCAAAAAAAATGAGAATGTTTTTTATCTATGCCTATTACCTTTTTAATGGTCGATCTTAGCCCAAAAGAGAATTATGTTCGATTTTAAAGGTCATAAAATTCTTTAAAAATTGCTTTATAAATTATTTTCCTCATGCAAATAGTAACAGCCACGAGATTTTAAAATTTCACCCAATTTTCCTTTGTATTCTGAGGGTTTGCAAAATTACTAATGCTCTATCTAATGTATTTTTGAATTCCTAAGATCAGTTTAAATAAAAAGCGATTAAATACTAATGTTTTTAATACTTGACGACGTTAAACTCACATTTTTAACTTCTAGTAAAAGTGACTATAGGCCTATACGTTTGCCAACTAACACGATTTACTTACATCAAAAGTATTTCAAAAAAATAAAATTACGTTCGTTATTTTCTTAATCTTCTTCTTCTTCTCCTTCTTCTCCTTCTCCTTCTTCTCCTTTTTCTTCTTCTCCTTTTTCTTCTTCTCCTTTTTCTTCTTCTTCTCCTTCTTCTTCTTCTTCTCCTCCTTCTCCTTCTTCTTCGTCTTCTTCGTCTTCTTCTTCGTCTTCTTCTTATTATTATTATTATTATTATTATTATTATTAATTAATAATTTTATTACTTAAGAAATTCTAACGGGCAACATGGCTGTCTCTGCTTTAAGAAGAACAAACCTTATTTAGTGGTTAACATACTCTGACACATTTCATAATTATCGAAATATATTATTTTTTGTGAAAGGACTTTATGGTGATTATTTTTTACAACAGATTTTGAAATCTTAAATCTCGGCCATGCCGTATCCCCAATATCGCTCCTAACAGCGCTTCTACACCGCTTCTAAATCGCTTCTAAATAGTTCGTTTCCTTCCCGACCCTTTTTGAACGGGAAATTCGCAATAAATAACGTTAGGGTTGTTTGTCGGGAGTGTGTTTTATATGTGAGGGGCGTTTGGTCGACGGTGGAGTGGTTGTGAGGAAGAAGAAAGGCGTTGCATGAATTTAAAAAATGTTCTTGTGGGATGTGACTGTACCTAAACCTTGTCATTCTAACTATATTAATCCAAAAATTGATTCTGCATCAACTCGAAAGGAAAGTGAGCAGTCTCAGCCAGGTACATCAATAGCACTTAGGTCACATAATATAGTGGACTGCGGTTATAGTGAACTTCTGGGGACTATATTTGTGGATAGATCAGAGGTTAACTATATCCGATGATGTCAAAATTAAATACAATTTCTCCAAAATGATTAATCTTATTAATATTGATACACCAAACTATATTAACAGCACCATGTGAATATTTCAATATCTTTATTTGACCCTAAAAATCAATTATTTTCAATTGCTGTGTACTTTTTATTAGTAATTTCTCTAGATCCTTCCCCAGAGTACGTGCTCTCTCCATGCTCGATTTTTCATTGTTCACTGTCTCTTAAGTGTCGTGATGCAGTCTTGATACTCTCCAATACCTCTTGCACTGTTGGAACATCGTCCCACTCTTTGAAAGCCCCTTTATTCGCCTAATAACATACGAGATACTTTCGTTAACGCCATGGCGCAAGCGGCTAATGAAACTGATCGCTGAATGAAACATTCCGGGTCCGCTACCTCCACCTCCGGGTCCGCTACCTTCACTATAGGGGACACTTCTTGTATTATGACCTTTCGTCGTCGATATTTTTTCCAAGTTGTCTAGTGTTGGAATTTGTGACACTGAGGCGATATATATATTTTTTTTCAGGAGGGAATTAATATCTAGGACTTATTTCCTAGGTCCACAATAGCCGAGGTTCAGACTTCACTATAACCGAATCTTCTTGTGCTTATTTGTAATGTACGTGAAACGGGACTAATGATTCACTATAACCGAGAGTTCACTATAACCGGAGTTAACTGTAAATATTGTTTTTTTTTTAAATTTATTTTACGTCAAAAAAAACAGTTAAAAACTGCGTATGACTTGCTATGGGGAAAAGTGAATTGTGTGCACATTTTCAAAATTCTGTGATCCCTACACTAAGTCATATACTACTTAAATTTTTAATTTTGAAAGGGAGAAAAAAAACAAAAACTCCCATGTAGTAAAATCTATTTTCAAGGATAAATAAGCAATAAATTTTGGCTCTTATTACTTCCTGCCGCGACAACATGGAAACGATAATTTGAATAATTGTATTTCCCACTGAATTCTAGAAGACGTGCACAGAAAATGAAGTTACATTTATGTCCAGAAGCAAAACAAGGGGCCATCTCAGCATTTGCTCAATGGATCAGGGAAACTGGACGAAAAGACCTGATCGAGATGGGGGTCATTGACCCGGAAGCTATAGTACAATAGTTGTTACAGGTTGTTTATACTCATTTATACAGTCCAAATGGTAAATAATGCATTATGTATCATTGTTAAAATTAATGTTCCTTTTCTTGTGATGCTCAGTATAGTCTCTAATTGTATAGAAACAGTTATGCAGCAGAAACTATTTCACTTGGGAGTTTCAAAACCTATTGTTTCCTGTGTGAGAAACAGAATACGACTGATTTTAAGGAATCACAAAAAGGACTGTCCTATACGGAAAGAAATTGTGTGCCCAAGATTCTGAAGTTTTCTTTGATATTATCAACTATCATTAATCAATGCAGCTGATGACCATCAGTATGAATGGGATCACTAAATAACACGCATTGCTGTGGAGGATTTGGTCGTAGAAGAAGCTCGATTGCAGATTGGAGAATTATTGTCATTATTCTTCCCATGTGATGGAAAATATTAGACCATTCACTGTATTCACATTAAGATCTACGTTGTCAAACACGAGCTGATAGAATGCTTCATTATTTAATTTTGATTGTTTATTTAACAGAACATAAGACGATGGAATGACGTTTAGAAGTACGATGGAGCGAATGCAATAGCAAATAAGATATCAATAAGGAGCCTCGATCCAAACTTCTTGTATACAGATGCACTAACCTGTCAAAACGGAAGAGAAAATATACATCTTACTGATCTTACTGCCGATAAGACGGCATGTGCCAACGATATATATAATGGTAATCAATTGGACCGTTCTTGATTTTTAAAATCCCTGACTTGAACAATAAAGGCAACCCATCTGACATGACCGATTCAACGTTATGTAAGAAATTATGTAGGTATTCCTCTATTTGATACCCCCAGTGAATGGGCCAGCTGCCGTTTTAAAGACTCTCACACATACATCTGCGATATTATATTTCTTGTTTCGATGCCAGAAGTCATTTAATATTTTGTACTCAACATTTCGAAAATATACATCAGATGTTCTGTTTTTTGTCTGTTATATCAATATGTCTTCTCCATACTTTTGAAGGAGGCACGATAATTCTGTGCGGCTATCCGAGCGGCAATCTCCCTGTATTCGCCCATCTAATTATCAATAACAAAGTGGCATTCATTCGAGTTGCCTTCAAGGTAAGAAAATATTAATTGCATAGTCTCATCAACATTAGTGGCTAGGCGAAATCCCTTTGCTTTCTTCTTCTTCTTCTTCTTCTTCTTCTTCTTCTTCTTCTTCTTCTTCTTCGTGGCCTGCACAATTTCTTTTGTCAGGCCCTTCTTGTGTAACCAAATCCTCGTTAGCAGTGCGTGTTATTTTCCGAACCCATTCATATTGACGGTTTTCATCCGCATTGATTACACTGGTCAACAATGATTTTGTTACATAAACAATTTCTGGTGTTTCTTATGTATTTTCATCTGCTGATTTCAAAATTAAGTCAGAAATTGTCCATCACCCACCATTTTTTGTAATTTTGAACTTTTTCCTGTTTATTAACATTCGTGGTATATACGACGCTGATTAGAAGGAGTGTTTTACATTAAAATTTTAATTCGTTGTTTTAACAATGGACTTATAACGTTTGGTGATTGTTAGCTTGAATTCACGAGTTACTACAATGACAATGACATTCCCCCGCAAAACTAAGATTTAAGGTGAAGTTTGCAGATGAATACGAAAGAAACTAATTCTGTGCACTTTTCCGTTGCCAATTGGATTGTGATAGAAGTGTGTAATACCGTCCACTGCATAATAAGGTGCAGTGTAGAAGTGTTTAGTGTTTAAGAACCATATCTCGAAAGTGCGTTAATGATAATAACAACCACTTTTGTTAAACGTGTGGTGAGCTGACTTTCAAAGCGCACAGGTAAAAGCTTACTCCTCTAATAAGTGAATTTCTCTGTTTTTATTTCAACCACAAAATGGACCAGAACAAGATATGGGCTCCGGAAATCTGTTGTGCTAAATGTATAACACTATCAACTGGCTGGTTGAAAGGACCCCGTCATATCCCTTTTGCAGTCCCTATGATGTAGCGCGAACCTAAGGATCATTTGACAGACTACTACTTCGCTTGACAAATATATCTAGAATAAGTTCGAAGTCCAGACACACTTTTTTAAAAAACCGTTTTTAGATTCAGCAATTCGACTGGTGCTTCATGGGCCAGGACTTCCATCCTAACTCCATCAGATGACGTAACAATGACTGAAGAACTTTCCGATATTCAGGATGAATTACAGAATGATCCAGATTTTGCGGAAGATGATACTATAAATGAACCTTACTTTGTAACACGGAAGGATTTACATGATTTGGTTCGGGATCTTGGTTTAAGAAAAACCAAAGCAGAATATCTCGCCTCAACATTGAAAGGATGGAAGCTACTGTACAATGAGGTCAACGTTAGTTTTTCCGTCAACGCCTCATGGAATTTGAGTATTTGTTTTCAAAAGATGAGGACCTAGTTTTCTGCAATGATGTTGAAAATTTGTTCCAGTTACTGGGTGTTGAAAATAAATCTGAGGATTTGCGTTTGTTCCTAGACTTCTCGAAAACAAGTTTGAATGTAGTGTACTACATCATGGAAACATATATCCATCCGTTCCTTTAGCTCATGCAGTTAGGTTAAAGGAAAATTATGAGAATATGAAACTCTTACTACCCGCTATCAAGTACGACAATTTTTCTTGGCAGATATGTAGGGATTTTAAAGTTATAGCCATCTTACTAGGGTTACAACTTAGATATACAAAATTTTGTTGCTTCTTGTGTAAGTGGAATAGCAGAGATAAATGTAATCATTATATTAAAAGAACTGTCCGAAAAGAGGGTCACGTAATCCAGGACGTGAAAATGTCCTTCTCCAACCACTTGTACGTTCTGAAAACATCGTGAATTTCGTGAAAGCTATGGATCGTGATGGCAATGCATTTCTTTTTTCTGAAAAGTAAGTTCCCAAGGATCAGTTATGCTAAACTAAAGAAAGGAATATTTGTTGGCCCTAAAATAAGGGAACTGGTGAACGATACGCAATTTGAAAGCGATTTAAATATGCAAGAAGCAGCTGCATGGCAATCTTTCGAAAAAGTAACAAACGTTCGAGGAAACTTCAGGTCTGATTACTACAGAGAACTTGTCAGTGAGATGATTGAGGACTACAAGATAATGGATGTAAAACGTCATTGAAGATACACATTCTGTACTTTCATCTAGATTTCTTCCCTCAAAATGTAGGGGATGGATTGATTTTGATTTACTTAACCTCGGCTATTTGTTATACAAAATACATTTTTACTATAGGTATACTCCATTAACTATTTACAAAATTAATTTTCTACTTGTATATATTTTATAATTTTTCTTTTAAATTCTTTAATTTGTTCTCAATTTTTTATTTTTAACGGTAGTTTATTATTTAGTTCAAATATTTTGTCAAATATATTTTTTGCCTGTGCAGTTTTACTAAAGTTAATTACTAAATGTTGTGCTTCTCTTGTTTCCCTTGTTGTTTTGTCTCTCACTCATTGAATTTTGTTTACTAAATCTCTTGTTATATGATTTTTAAATATTTTAAAAATAAAAATTTGCATCTTGTAATGAATTCTGTCTTTTATTGACATAAATAGCTGTGTCAAGCATGTCTAGAACTGGTGTGTATCTATTGCATTGAATTATTGGCTATATGCTGTTGTATCTGAAGTTTTTTAATTTCAGTTTCATGGGCTCCAACTAGTATTGTTGCACAGTAATCAAAATGTGGTGCAATTATGGATTTATACATCAAACATCTTGTGTAGCCATTTATATATTGCCCAACTCTGTTTAAAATGTTAATCTTTTCCAAGTTTTCTTTACTATGTACTCTGTGTAATCTTTAAGATTTAATTTACTATCGCTAATTACTCCCAAATATTTAATGTTGTATACCCGTTGCATTTCCTTTAAGTCAGTAGTGAATAATTAAGTTTCTCTTACTTCTATATTTCTTCCAATATGCAAAATCATAAATTTAGTTTTTTCAACATTCATTATTATATTGCAGTAAATACACTCTGCAGTTTAAATTCATTTTCCGCTTCTGTTTCTCCAATTACATACAATAACGTGTCATCAACAAATAATTTAATTTTACGATAATTGCCAAAAAGGTTTGTCATATACTTAATTAAGTTATTAATGTAAATTATAAACAATATTGGACCCAAAACTGACCCTTGCAGAACACCTAAATCTACGCGAATTTCATCCGAGATATAATATTTTACTCTTTGCTTTCTCTTGGTAAGATATAAAACACCACTTTTTAACGTCACCTTTGATTCCGTATCTGTACATTTTCTCAATAAGCATTGGCCTTTCAGTAGTTTCGAATGCCCTCTTGAGATCCAAGAATATAACTCCTGCTTGCTTTCCTGCATCAACATTGATCTTCCATTTGTCTAAAACTGCTTGTACCGCAGTTTCACATGATTGTTTTCTGTAGCTTGATTGTGCATTTCCTATAATTTTATTTGTTTCAATATACTCATTTAACTGCTTCTCTACTATTTCTTCTAATAATTTTTCATATATGGATAGCTTATTTTATGGCCTAAATTCAGGTGCTCTCATTGTATTTGTCACTTTTGGAATTGGTATTACTGTTGATGTTTTCCGTGATATCAGAAAAATCTAGGGAATTTTGTAGGGACTTATTATTTTCAATAAACCGATTCTAATATTTCATAATATTCTTTTAAAATTTTTTGTAATACCCACTGTTCCTTATTTGTTTGGAGATAATTGTACGCAATTCTTCCTTTTTTTATCAATTTAAATTTATAAAATTTACCGCATTTTGTACTAATCTTTTAATGCTACTTACAAAATCTCTATTGAATTTGTTAGCTATATTTTCTCCACCTATTTCTTCAAATATAATATCTTTAGTCATTATATCACAGTTTTTACCTCCTGTTAATTTCCTAATTACCTTATAATTCTTAATTTTTAGTATTGTTATAATATTCTACTTTCTTTTTCCTAACTAGTTTAACTACGTTATTTCTTATCGTCTTGTACTCTTCCCAATTGTCTGGTACTATCGTTATTTTAGATCTTTTGTATACTATATCTCTCTTTTTGGACAGCATTTTTTATTTCTTCGCAATACCATTTTCTTTCATTCCATTCTGTGTGCACCTTCAACGTTTTAAATAGTGCCACATCAGCCAGGGCTTTTACGGCGGCTTTTACAAATTCTTTGCTTAACTCGTCATTGTTTCCAGTTTATAATTGTCTTAAATTAAATCCTAATATTTCTCTAAACTGGTCGTCTTTAAAATTACTATAGTCCCTTTAATGTATTTTAATCCTTTCTCTTCAATTTATACCTTTTTTCTTTTAAATCTGACTTGACCACTTCTCAGGCATGATCGGTTACTGTTGGTGTGTCTTGTACTACTGCATTTATGTTTACATTTGAGATCATTAGATCAATGATTGTCTGACTATTACAATCCACTCTAGTTGGCTCTTTTACCAATCGGTTTAGTCCCAATGCTTAAAGATGTGAGCGACGAACACGTGAGGCGTTTCCACCAGGATATCGCGGAAATGGAAAGGCGCTACCTGGGTAAATGGTGCCCAAACTTGTTGGCAGACTACTGTTGAACACTAAATAGAGATATTCCTCAAGCGACGTAGAGTCGAAAATCCAATTCACATACATTTTAAGTGAATAAATGTAATTTCAGCTAAGAGATCTTAATACTATAGTGCAAAGACACGAGAAATGTTTTTGATGTGATTACTCGAAAACCCTGGGCGATGGAAAAGTTCTGTAAAAAGATTTGAAATACGCAGAAAAAAGTAGATAAGAAAACTATTGTTTCCGTTATAACAAAAAGGTTTAAATTTTGTTGGCCAATGTTATTGATGGTTTCAAGGAAAACTTCATAACCTTGTGCATACAATTTTTTGTGGATAGGCAGTCTTTCTTGTGATTATAAATAATAAAAACTATAATAATTATTATTATTGTTATTATTATAACACGA
Source organism: Teleogryllus oceanicus (assembly GCA_964035755.1). Classification (NCBI taxonomy): domain Eukaryota; kingdom Metazoa; phylum Arthropoda; class Insecta; order Orthoptera; family Gryllidae; genus Teleogryllus; species Teleogryllus oceanicus. The sequence goes on along the minus strand of CAXIVR010000001.1, from coordinate 255,139,070 downwards.
ATAAGAAACGGACGCCATTTTATTCTATTGAAATACTTTTGAAGTAAATCGTGTTAGTTAAAAGAACGTGTAGGCATACTGCTACTCTTACCAGAACGCGAATTTAACCTCAGTAAGTATTGAACACATTATTTAATCGCTTTTTATTTATAATGACCTTAGGAATTCAAAAATACATTAGAGAGACCATTAGTAATTTTGCGCAACTTCTGAATAAAAAGGAAAATTTGGTGAACATTTTAAAATCTCGTTATTTTTTTCTAGGGCTTTTATTTAGCCAACAGCCGGTTACCCTTTACGTTCCGATGGGTCGCATATTCGACCATACATTAGACCAACACACTTGCGTGTTCCTCCGATCTGGGGTCAGCAGAACGCGAGGCCCTCCACGACAACACATACAAAGTCAAGGGACAAACAATCATGCCCAAGGCGGGACTCGAACCCGCGACCCTTTAGACCAAAGCGCTGAGTCGGTACTCGTTCTTAGCCACCTCGGCCATCCAGGTCGGCTGTTACTATTTACTTGAGGAAAATAATTTAGTCGATCCGGTGTCCAAGATCGCCAAGGCAGTAGTGGCGTGTCGATCTCGGACCGAAGGGTCGCGGGTTCGAGTCCCACCTCGAGCATGGTTGTATTGTGTTTGTCCTTTATCCCTTATCACCATATCATTTCATCTTTACCTTAACTCCAATAGTGGTCGCTAATGACCTAGATGTTGGTGCAACCTTAAATAACCAAAAAAAAAAAAAAACAGCAAAAAATGTATTAAGCAAATTTGTAGAGAATTTTATGACCTTTAAAATTGTACATAACTATTTTTGCACTTAGATCAACCATTCAAACGTTATTAGTCAAAAACCAAAAAATGTTCGAATTTTTTTTTTTTTTTTTTTTTTGCTATCAAAACTTTTTCCGAAATATTGCGAGGTGGAAAACTTTGCATTTTCTTACTAATAACAATATAAACCAAATAAAAAATAAAATCTACTTTGCTTTTTGCAAGGCAAAATGATTTATCGACTGCAGTGTGTTGATGTGGAAATGTCGGGCGTTGCTATGGAACCTCAGGTATCTGACACATCTTCACGCACTCTTGTGAACGGATTCGCTGTGTGGGCAAGGGATATTATTCAAAACATGTTACAGTGAACACTACTGTGAAAACAAGGAAGCTGGATCACAAACACATGACACCCGGCGACTTTCTGTATTTCGACATGGTGGACATAGTGTTATAGAGGTACATTCCACAGATAATTCATGTTATCTAGGTTTCTCTAACATTTTACTTCGGCCAGATGTGGGAGCATTGGTATTACTATATTTAGCCAATTAAAAATCCAATTTTCTTTTTGTTATGAACCACTTTCCTTGGATTATATATTTAGATATTAATATGGGACGAAGTTTATTGTAATAAACCACAATATGTACAATTGTTTATATATATACACACACACATACACACACACCTATACATATACACACTCACACACAATACAGATTGTCCTGGGATTAAATGTCAAAAATTCGAAAATAAGCTCTTACGACAATTTTAAGCATATTTTTTTGTAATATAATACTTGGATATTCTGAATAGCTGAGACGCAATAAGCACTCAAGTTGGTTTGAAAAAAACTTTCTAGGCAAAAACTTGCATTGCAGAAACATAGAAACGCTTCAAAAACCTGTAAATTGTCTATTATTTACAAAAGAAATGAATATATTTGTTCAGAAGGAAAAATTAACCTAGAAATAAAAAAAGCACCCAATTTACACGATACGACTACTTTTTTATTTTTCGGTTAATTTTCTTTCCGAACAAATATATTCATTTCTTTTGTGAATAATACACAATTTACATGTTTCTGAAGTATTTCTATGCTTCTGCAATGCAAACTTTTCCCTAGAAAGCAATTTTTTTAAACCAATTTTTGGAGTGCTTATTGCGGTTCAGTTATTCAGAAAATCTAGGTATATAGTTTATTAGACAAAATATGCTTAAAATTGTCTTAAGAGTTTATTTTCGAATTTTTGACGTTTCCTCCCCGGACAGAAGAATAGAAGAAGAAAAAAGAAAATATGTAAAATATAATGCATGATACTGTTTAAAATTACCTCAGGAGAATTCTCAACTTTTCGAACACAAACTGTCGTTAAAATATTAAAATGTTTTCGGAGTTGTTGAAAAACGTTCTATCTCTACAGAAGTAATTGGATACTACTCTTCACCAAAGAACGTGCGTTTTAAAAGTATAAAATACTTATGTTGAATTTTACGACAAGAATGTAAACTAATTTGCCTAGTCATTGAAGGATCGGAGGGGACAAAAATGCGACCTCAAAATCCGACAGTGTTTATGTTGCCTCTGCAGCGTTGCTGACCGGGAGGTTCTAGCTTTCGAATCAGGACGCTGGAGATTTACGACATTAGTTTCATCGAATTCAACCCGTCTGGAGGAGAATTCTAACCGTAGGCAGCTCTGATCGGTAGTTTTCCGTGTTTTCTCCTATCAATACCGAGCGAATGCCGGGTCGGCACCCTAACAAATGGTCTACGGACCATGCGCTATGTTTCCTTCCTTCCTCCTGGAGGTTATACTTGGGGTTTTCTAAGTAGGCAGCTGAGGGTTTTATCTTCAAGTTGGAATATGGCACGACAGTCTTTCTCGCTCGTGCCGCTAGAGTCGCCTAATCTTCAGCACTGCTTGATACGGTGTCGATCATGCGATATCTTGCGGCAGGATCGAGAGAGTCGCAAAATGTCGTGCGATATTCCATCTAGGAGATAATACCCTCAGCTGCCACGTTAGAAAAAACCAAGTATAGAGCCTGTCCCGGTTAGGGCTGTTCCCGCTGGGGGACACATTCGGAGGAGAAATAAACAGGCGAGCCAACGCGATATCGCGTTCCACTAGAGAAGAACCACCGCCGCCACCCGCGACGTAACTTTCACTTATGGGACGAATGATCTGAATCGTAGATGACGTACCCGGAAACAGTAAATACCCATTCACGCCAACAATGTTATTGAGCTTACCTTTATTGAAGGTTTACCAGTATATTACCCTTAAAGAAGTATCACTTATTGATCTCTTCACATTCCAAAAGAGCGTTCCCATTAAGCATGAGATGGCGGGATTTCACGAGCAGGTTCCGAAATTTGCTGGCTTGGCAAGGGGGTGTATGTTTCTCGTCTCGATGCAGGAAGCACGATAAAGCAATGTCCTGTAAGGAATGTTTATCAGATTTGGATCGACGGACTCTGAAACACGAGAAACATTTTTATTATAAAAATGAGTAACCTGAATCACATGTTTATGTTTAATTTTAAAGATCCGAATTTTGAAAGAACAGATTTCATTTAAGACAAAAATCTCTCATCATTAGAATTTTGCAATGTTAATTTTTTTTTTTTTTTTTGCATTTTCGAAATTACAGAGTGTGCCAAACATTTTTGCCGTCCATTGATACATACGAGGAGAAAATTGCAGAAAAATTTTTGAGTCTTTTTGAGAAAATAGTTGTTGAAAAATTGCATATATTTCACGGGAAAAGTACGCGCATTTTAGAAAAAAAATTCTTGACCTTATTTCAAGATCTGTCTTTAAATATCAGATTTTATTAAGGAAAATAATCTCCATCTTCAATATTGTATCTCAAGAAAGACGAAAAATTTTTACCTTTTGCAAATTTAAAAGAAAATAAGGGATTTCAACGAAAATGACCGGCTTAGATTGCTGTGGACATCAGTTGGTCACGGCAGTGCCTCTGACCGGGAGGCCTTAGGGTTTGAGGTCCGACCGTGGCTGGATTTTCAACACTAGCATAATAGCTAGAATGAGTTCAGCCGCTGTCTGGAGGAGAATTCTAGCGGCTGACTCCTCTGATTGGTAGTTTCGCATGATTTCTTCGATCAACACCTGCCGAACGCCGGACTAGTACCATAACAAACGGATAGACCGCGCGCGAATTTTCCTTTTTGTTCCTTGCCCTATCTTCACCACTTACATACACTTACATTCACTGCCACACATGCCGGAGGACAGGTCGGGAGCTTAGAGCTTTACACGTTGGTGGAAGATGCCTGGTTGGGGAAAACACTGCAAGGCAACGCCGGATTCACTAATCATCGGGAGAAGATCACCACCATCTCCCGCAATAAAAACGCCCTAATCGGGTCTAATATACTCAGCGGTTGACGCGCCCGGAATTAGTCAACGAAAATGAGACTGCACAATTCCTTAGACCTTTCCGCTATTTGAGGACGAAGTTTAATAAAAAAAATTGGAGCCAATTTTGAGAAAGTTTAGAAAATGTTGCATCATGTAAGGTACTCCCAAAAATTAAAATATCCGTTTCTAACTCTCTGGGCCTTCATTGAGTTCCTTCAGATCGATTGGATAATGCCAATTTTGGAGAAAATCATCGAAACTGTTTAGCCGCTGGCGTTGACCACAAAGCGAAGGACGAAAGAACGGACGAATGGTCTAGCGGACAGAGTGGCTGGCGTAAATTTGTAGGGCCTCTGGTCGGGCCAGGTCGTTCGGAAAATATCAATTTTTTGAAAAATATTGTGTGGTTTAAGCGCTTGTAGAGTCTTCAAGCACGGCGAAGCGAACAGGACTATCTCGACAACTCGATACCGCTTTTTAGCATCTGCTCATGGACAACTTGAACTGCGCATGCATACAAGGTCGATTGCTGTACCCTACGTTGTGCAGTCCTTAGATTTGTTCAGGCAGGCGTTTCGATAAAATCAACATTTTATGAGTTTAAGGTATCAAGGGATCCAAATACGTGTATTTCCGTTAAAATCTTGTCATCGATTTCCCGCGTCATTACATAACTTTCTCTATACGATGTATACGAGAAGGTAAAAACCTAGCAGTATGCCCTTATCCGAACTCGACTTCATCTTGAACCTGTGAAGGTTTACATAATTTATTATTAACTTCAATAGTTCCAATTATTTCAAAGTGAAGAGTTTAAAAGTGAAGACATTAAATGGACAATTAAAGTGAAGAGTGTCTTTCTTGTCAATACTGTTTTTTTTTCTTTTTCATAAAATTTCGATGCTTATGATTTGGCCTCATCGTCAGACATACCAAATATAATTACAATTAATTTCTTTACATTGATGGAAGATACAAAATACACTAAAATTTGTTTGAATTATTACCAACTCGTACATAATTATTACCAACTCGTACACAATTTTTGATACGTCGAATTTCCGAAAAATAGTTCTTTATGTCAGTGAGAACATATCTTGTCGTTCGTAAATCTAGAACTTGGTAGTTACGAAACTTCCAAACCAGTGAAATATATTTCATCAAAACAGAATAGACAACTTGTTCTTGGTGTTAATTTCTGCAACAGTCTAAATTATAAATTTTCATGTATGCAAAGAAAATGTTTGCACGTTTTTTAAAATTATTCAAATTGAATGTGAATGGGAAGACATGAACTTTATTTTAATAAATCTCAAGTGGTATTATAATGTGAAGTGAACAATTTTCTATAAATATACTCGCAAAAACGTGTGCGCTGGTTCAGGTGCGTTCTTGAGCACAGTGCGTGTTATTTTTTGGAAAACCACATGACGTGGTTTTGTTCAGCAGCAATTTTACTGCTGCTGCTTCTGCAGGCCACTAGTAATACTACTTCTAATCAAACTTGAATGGCGAGTTTCACATTAATGAGTCCAGTAACGTCTAAGTACAGATATTCAATGGTATGGCTCCCTCTGACTGGGTATCATGACTCAATTCATTACAACGAAAAATTACAATATTATCAAGGTATTGCCAAGATGAAAATATTTTTGTTGCTGTTATTATATTCTGTTTATCTATAAGTTGAGACTTTGTGTTATTTGTTATTCCACTAATAATCCGATGAGAATCATCAGAGGAAAGAATTTCCGCCAAATCCATGTATGATACATTCGCAATTAGAGATTTTTTGCTGCTTTAATTATCTGTGTAAGTTCAGCTTCAAGTGGTTTTGAATAAATTAAAACGTTTAAATCGAGTGTACAGCACAGAATTTAAATAATTTCACATACCTCAACTTGTTTATTAACTTTAGTGGCGCACTGAAATTAGATAAGAAAATACACGTATTTTTTAATAGTGCCAATGCAGCCGCCTCGTTGGGGTGTTATACCTGACGTAAAACTGTGACTGCAAAAAAGTGTTGAATCCATATGTAATAGTCCCTTCACGGTTCTTCAGAGTCATTTTTATTTAAGATGAAACACAATAATCATACACGTAATAATAACTAATTAAAGACAAGATTATTTGAAATAGCGAAACACCGAAAAGAGAGGTTGGGCATTAACTCCCACAGACATCACATAGTTTTCTTACTGTTCTTTTTTTAAAACTTCAACTACATGTTCCAGTTGTCTGTTAAATACAAAATCTTACACAGATGGCAACAGGCTCTGAAAGGACAAATGTAATAACTGGGTGCCTCCACAATACTTTGCGCAAACTGTGGGCTGTATTGTGAAGTCTTGTACTTTCAGCCAATTGTATGACCTGAGAGTTTGGACACGTTCTAACACAGATTTTGCTGAACAAGTTCTAAAGCCCCGGGAACTTGGTATGGCCTGTATTTTTACGCTCCATATTCGGCTGATACCGATTTCCAAACTCTTGTATTTGAGACGATTCTCCACCTGCTTCATTGCAACGGACTTTCGACACCAGCTGGTCGAAGTCAATGTCTGGAGCAGAATTGTAGCAGCTGACTGCTCTGATCGGTAGTTTTCCATGGTTCCTCTAATTAATGCTAGGCGAATGCCGGAGCAGTATCCTAACAAACGAGCTACGGTACACACGCGATCTTTCCTTCCACTTCCTTTCCCATCCTCTTCCCCTTACATATACTTACGTAAGTACCACATATGTCGGGAGACTAGTCGAGGGCTTAGAGCTCGCCGCGGCTGGAGCGTTGCCCCACTGGGGGAAGTACCTGGAGGGGAAAATTCCTCGCATGGCGCCGTGTAAGCTAGCGCCAGATCTCACTATCCAGCGGGAGAACACCCACTATACTAACGGGACATGTCAATAGAGGTGCCCGAAACATCAATCAATTCTCTCCATTTTATCGTTTGAGATGTTCTCACTTTTTCAATTATTATTATTATTATTGTTATTATTATTTATTTCTCTAGTTCACGACCAAAGATGTTATGGGTCGGTTGATTATAAAGCCTACTCTAGTTTGCAACCAGCTTCCTAAAGATATAGGGACTATCGGTATCTCTACAATACTTAAGGCAAAATGTGGGCTGTTCCAAATAAAGCAATGTCTTGCACTTCCCTGTCATTTGAATGATCTGGGAGTATAGGCAAGTTCTTACACGAATTTTGTGGAACAAATCCCAAAGCTCCGATAAATATGGGGACGACCTGTGCTTTTACTTACCGCATTCGGCCGATCTCGATTTCCAAAGTCGTGTATTTAAGACGTTTCTTTGCTTCCTTGGTCACGTTTTGATCGCATGGCACAGCAGCGCCTACAAGTAGACACGATTTTTTCTCCAAATTCCTGATAACAATATCCGGTTTGTTTGCCGCTATCGTGCGATCAGTTGGAATTTGTTGGTCGCACAATATTGTACGTAGCCCTACAGATATCGCCAGTTTTGGTGAGTATTCATGCCACTTGGGGTATGTGTTTGGAACTTTGAGGGCGGCACATATCTGCCAGTGGAGATAACTACACACCATGTCGTGTCTTTTCAAGTATTCGGTCTTTGCTAGAATTTGGACAAGCTGAGACGATGGTTTGTATTTGTTTCGAGCAATTGCGGCATTTATCATCTAGTGGAAATTTTGATAACCGCTTTATCACAATGTGTTAACGCCTGATCTTGGGCAGCAATTAAAACTGTTTCCGATTCTGGCTTCATTCTTCCCTTTTTAAGCTACATAAATTATCTTTATTGATCTGCACTTTGTCCATTTTTTATAGACTGTCCAATATCGTCGTTGTGGAATGATTTGTCTCTTCACGATTTCTTTAACATTTTTTGTCTTATATTTCATGTTAAGTTGCATCAGAAGTTCAGTGTCTGTTCTGCTGCGTGTCTTGCATAGTCTTGTTCGCAATGCTTCTTCCTACACTTATAGAATTACAATACTTCTGGTTCCTATTCTTCGGCCAGTTTTCATGACCTGCCTCATTAGTGGGTCATTTTGATAGCTGACTACATACTTTGCCATCCCGACTATTGCATTGTGAAAAGAGACTTCAATTTTCCTGAGGCCACTTCCTCCTGCCTTACGTGACAGTAGTATATAGTAGATAGTATGTATATCAACTTGAGGGTGGGCGACATGATGTAAGTAGTAGTTTTCTGGTTTTTCGAACCATGATTCGAATTTCTTGCTGTGTCCCGTCCACAAGTCCAAAACTACCGGCACCGCCAAATTACCTATTACAGATATTTTATTCCTATAGTTCAGAGCGGGCTGCAGCACAAGTCTCAGTCTTCTATCTGCCATTTCTCTCTTTCATTGTGTCGTTCGTGATGGTCTCATTCTTCAGTGCCAAGATAAGTTTTACCTGGGTCAAGACCTCGAATCACAGGGTGCATATCAACTTCAGTGTTCTCTGACATCATTTTACCTCTTTTTACGTTGATTTTTGCACACTTGTCAATACCAAACTTGACGCAGATGCCATTGTTAAAATCAATGATGGCAGGAATTGGGAGAGAGTCGCTTCATTCTTAGCCAACGCTTTAAGATCATCCATGTAAAACAAATGTGATGCTGGTATTTCATCACCATGGAGCGTGTAACCGAAGGGTCGGGGGTTTGGAGGTGCAGTGGGGGCGCGAGCGCCACGAAGCGCTTGTTTGGCGGAATAACATCACATGTCCCACAAGCCTGGGGATAGTGTGTGGCGCGATATTCTGTGGTGTCCGTTCACTTACAGTGTTCCTCATGTGCACATGGTACCGTGACGTCCGCATTTTTTAAAAACATTTGTTGCGTCTTCCTCGCGACGCTACGCCTCCCCTAACCCCTTGTTGAGCTTTTGGAGTAGTCCTCTGGTACTTTATATATAAAGTCTGTAGACTTAGTAGTCCGTACGTCGTTGTCTACGACCGGTAGCGGTAGCTCAGTGCATCAACTGACGTCACTGCAGCGCCTCTAACCGGGAGGTCCTAGGTTCGAGTCCTGACGGCGGCAGGATTTTCGACACTAGCTTTTCAGCTAGGTCGAATTCAGCTGCTGTCTCGAGGAGAATTCTAGCGGCCGGCTGCTCTGATCGGTAGTTTTCCGTGGTTTCTCCGATCAACATCAGGCGAATGCCGGAGCAGTACCCTAACAAAAGGGCCACGGACCGCGCGCGATCTTTCCTTCCTCTTCTTTGTCCTATCCTCTTCCCTTACACAGACAATTACTCTCACATGCGTTTTGGAAAATATTTGTGCGGTTTCAACTAGTTTCTATCTTTAAACATCTTGTAACAATAGGGCATAATACTCTGAATTTAATGGCGGAAAAGTAGTATTGCGTTGCATGATGTATGGAGGGTAAAGTCGTGAATGACATGTTAAAACCGAGCGATTTTGAGGAATGTATTACAATGCAATAATAAGTGTATTATTCGACACTTTCATTTGTATTAGGTCCAGGCGAGTGGTATTTCGAAGCGTACCAAAGAAATCCGAGCATCGTCGGCAGCCGCCGTCTCTGCTGTTTCGTATTATAAACATAGCTAGACTTTATAACTATACTTGTTTTTGTTTTTTAATCTAGCATCTGAGGGTATTATCAAACTGGAATACGGAACGACATTTTGCGTCTTCCTTGGTCCTGCCGCAAGATGTTGCATGATCGCGACCGTATATAGTTATTCTGCAGATTAAGCGACTAGCGGCAGGACTGAGAATTACGCAAAAGATGTGCCGAATTCCATCTTGGAGATACTACCCACAGATGCCACGTTAGAAAAATCCAAGTATAGTGATGCTTCAGAAGCACATCACATACTTTCTAATATTATTTGTAACGGCTTCGTAATATTATAATACTAGTGCATCTGCTACAGGGTTTCCAACCAACAATTTTCATCCTCGCTGGGATTCGAACTCCACGCCATTTAACATACCCTACGTCACCAGCTTCCCAGCTAAACTCAAATCTCCAGACGCTTTGAAAAAGTTTGCATGTGTAAAATGCAAAATTTCAGGGATTTTCATTTACATTACTTCCAAATTTAGTTTTTGAGGACAGATTTCATTAAGGAAAATATCAGTAAGTCAATACCGATGTCAATTTAATGTTTGCAATTTTCGAAAACAGTGTTACCCGAAAATGGTATCTGCACAATTTTTATGCGTTTTGTTTACTTCATCGGAGGGAGGAATTAAAAGAGAAAAATTAGAGCCGATTTGGAGAAAATATTTTATAAATTGCCTTTGCTTCCAGCAAAAATAAACGAAAAATCCTTGTTTAATTTTATTTATTTATTTTGCAATTTCCAAAAGGAATTCCAAAAAGCGGAAATAATTTAAAGAAAATTGTTGGAGTAATTTTTGAGTAAATAATAGTTTAAAAATTCATTATATCACGCAAAATTATGGAAAGAATTGGTTTTTCATTCAGAAGAAATCCCAATCTTTAATATTGTAGTTGTAGGAAGGCGCAGATTTTTTTTCAGTTTTCGAGAAATACATATATTTCAAGAAAATGGAACTTCCACAATTTTTTCAAATGTCATTGTTTTCTATCTGAGGAAGAAGTTAAAGTTTCTGCCATTTTTGAGGTTTCATGTATAGTAACAATTAAAATCAAAATATCCGTCTTAAACTCGCGCGGCCTCGAGTTCCTCCAGAACTATCAGGAAATATGAATTTTAGAGAAAATTGTCTGAACGGATTAGGCACTAGATTTCGCAAACCGATGTTTTATCGACAACCATTTTTTTTTCGTATTAATACAATTTTGTGGGTCCCTAAGAACCCCTACAAAACGTGTATTTGGTCGGTATAACGTGTTAGAGGAAGTAATTTACTACGTCATTCCACGGCAAATCGCACACTCACCAAACATCACTATTTTTGTAGTGATTTGTAGTTTTTTGAGGTTGAAAATAGGTGACACGTATTTTTTTTCTTTTTCCACTCCTTTCAGAAATATCAATTATTTTTTCTGGAGAATCCTGCGCGCGCTAAAGTTTAAACATTTTTTATGCAAAAAGTTTCTTTCAGAAAAATACGATACATCTTAATTAAACTTAAAAAGATGTGCTTTCATGTGATGTAAATATAATTTTTGTGAAAATATTATTTAAATTTTTAAAATATATTTTAATGTTATAAAATGCAAATTTCCACATTAGGCCGACCCTTAAAATATTTTTTTAAATACTCATTTATACACTCATTTTATATAAATGTGCCAAATTTCAAAGGGTCACAATAAATATTTTTTGAAAGTTTGTTGACCGGGGCACGTAGGCAGCCCGCTGCCATCCGGACTCGCCATACTCGCACGACGGGGTCATCAAGGACAGGACGTCCAAATATAAAGCAACTGTGATTCTTCTGTCTTGTTATGAATCGCTGAAACACGTACACGGTCTGAAATGGAAGGGTTCTAACGAAATTCTATTATAAGGTTTATTTATAAACAACTTATACTACTAGGGTCTGCCTGAAACAAAGTAGCCTTTTTTCTCAGATATAGTGAGCAGTTGTGTAAACAGAGGTATAAGCACATGCATTGTTCTGTGAAGTCAGTGACCATGGATAGCCGTACAATAATATCAATACTATTGTTATTTCCACTATCTTAATATGAAAACCTATGATTGTAGAGATGTACGTTTACTTTGTTACGACCTGCATTCACGAAAACTTGAAATTTGACTGTTTACCATCATAAAGCAATAAGTATCGAAAAACAGGTTTTCAAAATTCTTTCTCGTGATGAGTTAAGGGCCCGTCGAGGTGGGTTGGTCCACGTCCTGACGGGGGGATACAGAGAGGGCTTTCAAGTATTCCTTTCCTTCACAAGTCATTTTTCTTCTCCCCATTGTACATTCTCATTCTTCTATACCATCCTATCTCTTTTCTTCTCCCTCTTCTATTTCACTGGCTCCCTCTGTATGCTGAACGCCCACCCATGTGTTTGGCGTGCAAGGCGACCCGTGTCGGAGGGAATATATGTCCAGGCGGTTGAGGGGCCTGTCTGTTTCCCAATTACTCTCCTCGTGCTACTTTTTTCTTGGCAACCAGGGATACGTGCTCTTACGTATTTTGGGGAACATTCCTTGTAGGTCTCAATACACTTGCTTTGGCTATGGACTCTTCTAGATGGGCGGTCATGAGCTAACTCCCGATCAACCGGCTTGGACTGGGTCTTGTACTGAACTCCACTTCTCTACCGAATCGGAAGAAAATTGAAAAGCCTTCTTCGAGCCATTTGGTGTCAGAGATTTACAGGATTCAGCGGAGAGTAAATGGGGTACTCACTCCTACTCCAATTCTGATTCTGACCTTCGACCGTCCATCTCTACCAGAGAAGATATCGTGTAGCTTCTACAATCTCCGTGTCAAGCAGTATGTTCCAAACCCTCTGCGCTGCTTTAAATGCCAGAGATTTGGCCACACGCAACCTCGCTGCATGAGCGCCGCAGTCTGCGTGCGCTGTGGAAGGGAGGCTTGTAGTGACACTAACTGCTCCGCAGAGGCAAAGTGCGTAAACTGTTGTGAAAAGCATCCCTCAAATTCCAACCAGTGCCCCATTTTTCTAAGAGATAGAGAGATCCAGAAGATCAGGGTCTCTGAGAAAGTTTCCTTTCCGGAGGCACGACGCCGTTACCAGACGCGAAACCCCGTAGACATGGCCCGAAGTTTCGCTGACACCGTGGGTCAACATAAGAAAGTCAACTCTGAAACCCAAACGCCTAAAGCCTCCACTTTGCGCGATGCTGCCTGCCTTTGATGACATCGGCGGAGATGCCTATCTCAAATCTGTTGTCCAGTCTGAAACGAAAACTGAAACAAAAAGCTTAAATATTTCAACAAACACTCAAACGCATCCAGAGAAGCCGAGACTTACAGGCCCTATTGCTAGATCTATGTCGCCTGTCTCAAGGGACCGTGGTGTCCCAATACATGCGACCCTCTCTAGCAGTAGTCAAGATGACTCTGCAGCGAATGAGGAACTCCGCTTGAACCAACCCATTGCTCTCCAACAGAGAAGGAAAAAGAAGAAAAAGAAACCCGATACATAAACCCATCCTAGATCCAAATCCTAAGAACTAGAAACTATGGCTCTCCTGTCATGGAACTTAAATGGCTTTCGTACCCGTTTCGACGAATTGAAGTTACTAATGTCTATGCATAGACCCGTGGTTATCTGCCTGCAGGAAACATCTCCGTTCTGAGCATTCCCTCTCTCTACGCAGCTTTTGTTGCTACAGGCAAGACGTTGACGATGGCCTCCGCGCCCATGGCGGAGTCGCCACTTTTATCACAGACTCTCTGGTATCTAAAGAAATAGACATATGAACCACTCTCCAGATATCTTGCGTTCGTGTCAATTTCACAACTATTTCTGTTATCATTTGCAACGTTTATGTCTCGCCTGGACAAGTGTCGCAGAAAGAACTGGAAGATGTGCTCTCTCAGGTGCCTGTACCTTTTCTTATTGTGGGGGACTTCAACGCCCACAACCCTGCCTGGGGTGGCACAAGGTCGTGCACGAGAGGCAGGCTACTTGAAAATATCATAGATAACCAAAACTCAGTTCTCCTTAATTCTGTCGAAAGCACACCCTTTTCCGTAGCTTCTAACACGTTCTCGTCCGTGGACCTAGCTCTCTGTAGTCCCTCTGTTTCTACCATCTTCGAGTGGACTGTCCTCGGCGACCTGCATGGCAGTGATCACTTTCCCATTCGGGTCAACCTCGATATTCCCGATCTGAATGTTGCACGCCCTTCTCGCTGGCAAATCCACCGAGGTGAGTGGGAAACATTCAAGAAAGAATTACGAATATCGGGAAGCAGGTCAAACGACATCGATGCAATCGTTGGCATTTTAATAACGCCGTCCTTCATGCGGCCTCATTTGCCATCTCGAAGTTGTCGGGCCATGCACGACACCTCCCTGTGCCATGCTGGAACGCTGATTGTGCCACCGCGGTCCGTGATCGGAAGAGGGCATTGGCAAAACTTAGTAGATTCCCAACCATGGAAAACCTATTAAATTATAAAAGATCCCGAGCCAGAGCTAGATTAACGATACGGGAAAGTAAGGCTGCGTCCTGGAGAGCCTACATCTCGTCACTCTCTTGCCGTTCATCCCCTAAACTTCTGTGGAGAAAGGTCCGACAGATCGGTGGAAGACCCCCTTCGCCGTCTATATCAGGGCTTCTGGTAAATGGCAATCTCCTAACCTCTCCACAAGAAATTGCTGAAGAAATTGCTTTTCATTACGAACACATCTCCAGCTCCGTACACTATCCTTCTGGCTTTCAAAAAACGAAAAGAAATATGGAAAACTGTAAATTAGACTTCTCGAGTCTCGTGGAGGAGGATTACAATGCCTTTTTCTCCATGGACGAACTCTCCTGTGTCCTCGCTTGTGCGAAAGATTCTGCTCCAGAACCAGACCAGATACATAACCAAATGTTGAAACACCTACCGGAAGATGCTCGTTCCTTTCTCCTCGGCATTTTCAACAAGATTTGGGCTGAACACGCAATACCAAGAATTTGGCGTGAGGCCATTGTTCTCCCAATCCCTAAAGAAGGAAAGGACAGAACAACCCCCTCTAGTTACCGCCCAAACTCGGTCACAAGCTGTGTGTGCAAGTTTTAGAGCGAATGGTAAATACACGTCTGGTCTGGCTCCTGGAACAAAAGAACCTATTTACACCTCTCCAATGTGGCTTCAGGAAGCACAGGTCAACCATGGACCACCTAGTCACCCTTGCTACGCAGATTTCCACTTCTTTCGTGCTACGTAGCAATATTCTTCGCACCTTGCATACTTGGGGCCTTAGGGGACGGCTCCCTTTGTTTCTAGTAGGTTTTCTTTCATCTAGATCTTTCCGCGTCCGCCTTGGCGACGTGTTATCCTCTAGTCACCAGTTAGAAAACGGTGTTCCCCAAGGATCGATTTTGAGCGCCACTCTGTTTGCCATTGCTATCAATAGTATTGCATCAGTATCCGGGAGCCTGTGAAGGCATCGCTGTTCGTTGACGACTTTGCAATTTTTTGCTCCTCCAAGAGCGTGCAAGTTATTGAGAGGCAGCTACAACTTGTGCTCAACAAACTGCAGGAATGGAGCGATGAAACAGGATTCAAGTTCTCTACCTCAAAAACCACTTGCATGCACTTTTACAGAATCCATCACCTCCATAATCACCCCGGTCTTTTTCTTGGAGGACAGCAGCTTCCATTCGTTGAATCCGCAACCTTCCTTGGGCTCACATTCGACAAGAGCCTAACCTGGCGAAAACATATCCGTAAACTACAGGGCCGATGTGTATCACCTATGAATCTCCTCCCCACTCTTACTGGTAGCTCTTGGGGCGCAGATCGTGTTTGTCTCTTGCATTTGTATAGAACTCTCATCCGCCCTATCTTGGATTACGGATCAGCGTCTCTATCAACCCTTCGGCCATTAAATACCATACACAATGCCGGCATAAGGATTAGTACAGGCGCCTACCGCACGAGTCACATTGAATGCCTTTTGGCCGAGGCTGGAGAACCATCTCTGAGTCGAAGGCAGGATATTCTGATTGCCTCCTATGGAGCGAAATTATCAAATGTTGATACTCCCTCTCGGCAAGCAGTCCTCCATCCAACCCACTTGACCTCATATGCACTTAGACCATCGTTGCCCCATCCCCTGGGAGTCCGTCTCCGTATGCTCTTACAGAAGCTTCATATAAAACTACCCAACCCTGTGAAACCCCGCCGAAACCTTGTTTCCCCTTGGAAACTACACCGGCTGATAATATATCTTAGACTGTCTAGCCGTCCTAAATCCTTAACGCCCCTCAGTACATTCTTATCGGAATTTGAGGCGATAAAATCTACGTATCCTGGCCACTCCTTCATTTACACCGATGGCTCCTCTCAAAACGGTAAAGTAGGATGTGCCTTCTACTGCAGTAGATCCACGCAAGGTTTTCGATTAGACTCTTCGTGCAGCGTCTATACCGCAGAGAAGTATGCGCTCTTGGAGGCACTTAAATTTGCTGAATCGATGGCATTAAAGAAAGTAGTGATCTGCAGTGATTCCAAAAGCTCTCTTGAATCCATTTCTTCCTTCTCGTCTTGTGACCCACTGACAATGACCATCCAGCACAAAATCCATCATCTATTGGTCCGCTACTATATTTTAGTATTTTGTTGGGTCCCTGGACACATGGGAATAAGAGGAATTGAAATTGCTGATCAGGCGGCAAAGTCTGCCTCGAAGAAAAGAGAATTGGACATCTTCACAGTCCCCACGGAAGACACTAAGCTCTTTATAAAGCGCTCTATCCGCAGTGAATGGCAAACAGAGTGGCATAACTCAGATTCTAAGCTCACGAGAATTAAAGATTCCATAAATCCTTGGTCTTCCTCATCTCATGATTCTCGGCGAGAGGAGATCATTTTAACGCGCCTCCGGATCAGTCACTGCCATTTCTCCCACGGTTATCTCCTCCACTGGGACCCACCCCCTATATGCGAATACTGTAAAAGAGATCTTACCGTGGAGCATGTTCTCTTACATTGTGTTAAGATAAGAGAGAGCCGTCGAAGGCATGGCCTTGCTAGCTCCCTAGCGGAGATTCTTAGGAATGACGAATCTTCTCTCTGCAAGCTTTTTGGCTTTTTGTGAGAGACTGGCTTGTACAGCCTTATCTGAGAGAAGATGTTAGTGCCAATTATTGGCTTTTAGCCCGAGATTTTAAAAAATGCGTTTTCTGACAAACCCTTTTATTAGGATACGTCCTGTTTCAGTTTTACTTTGCTTTCTATTTTAAGATTTTAATTTTTTGTTAGTTTGGCACTGCAATATAGTGCATTTTTTAAACATAATTTGACACGGGTGCGAATGACCTTAGCTGTTGAAGCGCCCTTAAACTCAATCAATCTCCACCTTTTAAATGCTTGTTGGCGGTTGCCCCATTTGGCGATCTGACCCGAAATGCTCCGCGACCGGCGCTGGTAAGTGGTAGTCTCCGGTGGCAGCGAGGCGCAGCTCCAGTCGACGCCGGTTCTCCCTCGTAACTCGCTGAGGTGGTGGCGTGGCGAGAGTGATGCCTCAGGGAAGGCGCCCTCCGTCTTCCTGGCGTCCGTACATGTGTGGCGTACACGCGGTAACGTTCACGCTTGTACCTGTCTTCGGCGGCTAACCTCCGCGCGAGACACTGATCGCGGCACTCGGCACCCATACGGCGACGCGACTATTAGAGAAGCCGAACCAGAAGCGAGAAAGTTCCGACTGGCTCAGAAATAGCCGAAGCTCGCTCACGGAAGACTTTTCATATAAGAAGCTCGCTCACCGAAGAATTTTCAAATAAGCTCGCTCACCGGATAATTTTCATATAAGAAGCTCGCTCACCGGAGAATTTTCATATAAGAAGCTCGCTCACCGAAGAATTTTCATATAAGAAGACTGGGGAAGCTCCTATCTCCCTATTTATGGCACGCGCCATTCCCCTCCCGTCATGATGATGCGGTGGCTCCTCGCCAATCACGCATAGGGTTGTGCTTCACGTGACCGGTCTTATCTTGGCGTACGAACCGTCACCTAGCGCCCCCTTGCAGCTAACCTATTGACCGCCCTGTGACGTAGGCCTTCCCATGCCGTCAGGGGTTTTCCTTGGCGTGGGTTTGACAAGCAGTTGGGCATTTCGGTCTCTTTGTTCGACTTCCTGTGGCCGAGAGGCTTATGACCGAAAATACCTCGTTGTGTTCTGTGCAGCTACAATATCTCTATTCGGGATATGAACTGGTAATATTGCAATTTCAAACTTATAATCGCCGTAAAAAATACTTGGAAGGCATTAATGTTGCGAATAGAGTGTAGTACAGCTAGATTTTTTTTACGATTTTTGCTAATATGCACAATAATACACAAAGATCACCAGTAAGCTGTTCTTCTAGGTTATTCTGTAATCTTAATACAAGATCATTCTCAATTAGTTCAAACGTTCTGTCGCAAGATCTTCTACAACTACATTTGATTCGTACCTGAATTTGCTTAACACTTCCATATTTTTCTCCCCAAATTTTTGAAGACAAACTTCACCAACTCACTCAAATTTGTGTTCACTTACACTTCTGCAATTGCTCTATTGTTTTGTGTGCGAATCTATATAAACATTAAAAGGCGAAAGGTTTTGTATATTTATGTGAATAAGGTATTAAGTTTAATAAAAATAGGTTCTGGGTCACAATCATTTGAAAATCAGTATTCGTACACTTAAGAACGCAAGAGTGAGAAGCCAAAAGTAAAAACGTTATTTGATCCTCTAACATTACTCACAATTTTGTTTCCTCCGTATTCACTTGAAATTCTTCAAATTTAATAATTTCCAATGCAATACTGTTTGTAGATTTTTGCAAATTTATTTTTAAAAATACGGTAATAGGCCTTATAGGTAAAAATTAAAATATATACCGCGCAATTCACTCTTTTGTTCAAATTATTTTCACTTGTTTACTTAAAGATGTCAACAACAGTGTTGCCAACGTCTTGGAAGAAAATTATGGCGTATTGAGCGAAAAATGCCTGGAGTTTAATCAACGCCACCTACATAACTCTATATAGGTGGCATTTGTTTAATTCCCGGTTTACTTACTAAAATCTCAGCTCCAAAACACGCAAGAGAAAAAACGTTTTTGGAAATTTCTTTGAATCTTCTGGCCGGATCCGAAAAAAAACATATCAGTTCCCCATCAGGAGGCCGAGATGCGTCGGATGATATGTCTTGATTGGTGCACTGGAAGTGTGCGACGGAACCACAAATCTGCTCACTCAAATACTATATAGGGATTAGTAATATGTTGAATAAATTTATTCTTTCATGGTGTCCAACATTCGGAGCCTCATATTTGGGACAATCAAAACTGAACACTGCATTTAAATATTTTCATATTTGTTAAATTTATTCATCAATGTTTCGTGTTCTTTTATGATCTCATCCTCAACTATGATTAAATTTAATAAGTTGTGTATAAAATTATAAACATTAATTTCATTTTAAATGTGTCAAATCAGCACTTTATTTAAATATAAATTACATTCTTGACCTATCTCTTTAACATTTATTGCAGAAGAACACCGTCATAATAGCCTTCCACAATCATTAGTAATCAATAGGGCCTGGATAATTATGTAATAAAATATTTTCCTAACATAACTCTATCAAGTCGAATCAACGATATGTGCACGTTTCATATCGCTTAGTGCCAAAAAACGTTGACTTTTTAGTACATATATTTACATATTTTACCTGATTACTGAATTTAATTACTAATGTTACCTATTACTGAATTTTTCCATTTTTCTGCAATTTTTTAAATTTCATTCTTCAATTTTTGTATGTTTTTGTTAAAGAATCTCCCAGACAAACAATTGTGCATTGTCAAACTTTTTTTAGCCTCATCTTTAAAATGCCGCTATTGCATCGCGTTGTAAAGGTTTTTTTCATTGTATCGACGGTATTGCAAATAAAACGGCAAGGCGACGACGCAATCCATAGCTTCTGGTGTGTTAGTTTGCAGCACGAGTATCGCAGAGAACAGCACGTGAGTTTGAGTGTGAAAATAACGTTTAGCAGGCGATATCGTGCACCCAGTACGCATCTTTGAGGGACCTCCCTGAATCTTGATATCCTTCACCAGAAACTACACGCACCAGCACAGGAGGCGCCGTTGACATTTTTATTTCTCCGTTTGTCACACGCGAGCCTCCGCCATTGTTATCTCTTTGGGCCCAAAATCTGAAGTAAAATCACGACGCGACCCTGAAGCTTTTGGATTAAAACTCATGGGGCAGTGGTAACGCTGAGTGAGAATTTCGCACAGGCAAGTACTAGTTTTGAAGAGCAGTCTAGCAACATCGCTATCGTAAAAGCATTTTAAGTGGAATTTTAACGATCTAAAAGTCAATTGGTTAAATTTTAATCAGCATTGTTTTTATTCCCTAATCCAGGCGCGGCTCATTAAAGGCTGTAAGGCGGAGCCTCTCCTGTAGAAATCTCTCCCTAAAAGAAATTTAAAAGTATATTTATAAATTATTTAGTTATGAATAATGGATTTTTGAGTTGTATTATATAATAATCATATCAAAAAAAATTGCCAGTTCGTTAACGGCCGTCCGTAACGCATTTGAAGCTGTTGACAAGGAAGAGAAACGCGTAAGGCTCCCACTTCATTCCGCCTGTGTAAAACGAGGAGGCGTGCATTCACTGCACAGGCTTAGCGGCGGACGAAGGCTGCGGCCAGGCTGCCTTCAAGGGTGAGGCCTAGGGTCTGAAGAAGGGTGTGCTCACAAGATGGCGTTACTATGCAGCTCAACGAGTAGCATTGCGACTAGTTTTCGTAATATTCGGTAAGAGCGCTACTCCCTTAAACCTTTATCAGAAGCGCGAAGCATACAGGACTGTGGTCTTCGTGATCGAAAGAGATTATGTATAGAAACGCAATGTAATGTAATGCATTTGCAGCCTTCTCCATTTAGAAAACCACGAACCGCGACTGCTCTAATCTCTGAGAAATATTGAACAGCGGCATTGTGGATTCAGTTTATATTTTTAGTACAACTTATTCTACATTTTACTTAAAAATGCCGAAGGACAAAATCTCTTTGACATGAGTGTATGACTGAAGTACTTCACAGAAGAATTTGAACACTTTTCTTCACAAGGAAAACACTTCTTTGCCAGTTACGTAAAACAAATGCGGAATGTGCACAGTGATTTCATATCTTTAAACATTCATTAACGTCGTGTCATCAAACACGAATTTCGAAGATACATATCCAAACCCCAAAACAGTTCTTATTGATTGATTCGCATGATCACCACAGTATTAAGTGTCAGAAATTAACTTTTGAATTAATTTGTGTTGTGGTTTGTGTCGACATCCTCATATGGAAATTATGCAATCCGATGCTACGTGAATTTCTGTACAAATATCCACATATAACAATTACGCACAGATCTACAATAAGAAAGAGTGTATGGAAACAATGAATTCCATTCATTGTTTGGAAACAGTGGATTCCATTTATGGGAAATTGGCGATGGTCCCATCTGGGTATCAATGAATATCTGACGAAACATTGTGCGAGGAAATCATATTCGGAATGTTGGAATAGGTTTAATTAATAGTGTAAGTCTGTCTGTTAACTGATTTAATGTAAGTGTAAATCTGTTTTGATAGCTTGTGAAGTGTTACCCATCATTGTGAAGTGCAACCATCAAATTACCGCAAAACTGTTACCCTTACAATGGGATTTTTGTTGTCTCATGGAGTTAAACACAGTTATGTCTTTCTTCTGATACTAATGCAGCGCCATATATGTGCAAGGCAGCGGAAGCCCTGCAGGTCTTGTAGCCAAAATTAATACTCCTAATTTGACTTGTACATGCATTGTGTTGCAGAACTGATTTGATCTCAGGTTGACTCATTGATTTCAAATAAAAAAAAGAATTAACGAGATGGGGTATCTGAATTGATTCTACGAGCTACAATGCTAAAAAATTATTTTATTCATACAAATTATATATCAATTTAATTCTTATACTGCATCATCCATAAGCATATCAAAGCAATTGCTTTACGCTGAAAATCCTAAAAATTATATTACCCTATTTTCAGTAGGCAATACAATTAAATCTTTGGAGACGTCTTCCCTGCAACCTTCTGCCTGCCTTGAAATTGCCCAATCAGCAGTCGCTTCTTTAAAAACTGTTCATTTATTATTCGTGGATCAAAAGGGGCCTAGTGAAGAAAACGAGGTCTTCAGTTCTGGAGAACACCCCGCATTCGAAACCATTTGCAATTTGCGCTGTTAGCTGTTAGTGCAGTGCTATGAGGGGACAATTCCGTCACATTGGATATTGGCTACACGTGAGAGGATATGTGGTACTCGGCAAGTTTAAAAACGCACTATTGGCTTCGTGCGATGTATAAAGTTCCTTTTAGTCAGTACATGATAATAGGAAAAGTTTCATTGCTGAAAATTTGAAACATACTTGTTTCTTGTTAGGGAGATGGTTTTAGATAATAGGATGAGTATGTTTAATTTTGGTCTTTATGTTGATGAAATAGAGCACTATACACTAAGATTATATAATTTTAATACATAAAATTGATATAATGATAATTAATGCTACATATTTTTAACTTTTTAGTTCACATTTCTGTATATTATAATACATATATATGTACATTATAATACATATATATGTACATATTTTCCCAATTTTTAGTACATAATTATCCGGGCCCTGGTAATCAACAAGGACGATTAGTATATGCTTATTTCAAAACCTCATCCGCTTCTTTGTTCCATGCTTGTTTTCTCCCTTTTTGATTCAGTGTGTGATTCAGTGATATTTTATTGCATAACTTCTTCGCGTAGGCGTTCACACAAGAGGGGCGTGGTCCCTCTAAACATTTTGAAAGTGGCCTCCGGACTTAATAAAACTTACTTAATAAAAAAAGTCCGTAAATATATCCAATCCGTGATTTTATCCTTTTTGAACCTGACAATTTGCAGAATTGTTATTTCTCTTTTAGGGAAAAGGCTGACCAAGCTACCTGGCAACTTGTAAATCACCATAAAATTAATTGTGTGTCCTTCAGTGTACAGAGGAGTAACCCTGAGAAGGGGTCATTTTGACAGGTCGGAAAACAAATTAATGTCACGCAGGGCGATGATATTACAAGAGATAGTGATGAAGCCATTTTATAAATGAGCCAACTGTAAAGAACGCACTGACAAAATGAGCGCATGGACAGGACCTGCAGATATGTTGCCAGCTGTGGCCAAGCAGTAGCTGTCACAGGGGTCCCTTCTTATAGTAATCTCTATATGCTGCGGCTTAGTACTGAATTCCGAATTTGCCGGTTAATGTTCACATTATCAAGATCGATGTATAAAGTCCGAAGTCGGAACAGCTTTAAAACTGAGGACTTAAACCGGATTAAGTTGACATTAGCCATCATGTGGTGTGACTATATGGTAGATTAAGTATAATACGGTGACGAGTAATATCGGATATATGATAAACAGGGATCAGATTGAAGGTGAAAAGTGTCATGGATCAGATGGCAGGTGAAATGTGACGAGGAATGTCGGGTGGAATAGAGGAATGTCGGGTGGATCTGATTGCAGGTGAAAAGTTTTCAAGGGTTAAGTGAGTCAAGGTGTATTGTTTCAAATTCCACTGTGTTAATAGTAAATTTATAATTGTCTGATGCCGTGTAACCCAACTTCAAAGTACCTCAGTTGATGCTTCGCTTCGCATTTCGCATTTGGTGACGAGCCTCCGGTCCCACGCCTTCGCGATTTATATAAAACGTTGATTATGTCCTAACCATTTTTGTGTCAAAATTCTTCTCGGGAAACACACAGCACACAGCACACAATCGCGCCCCCTTACTTTAGCTATTACTACTTGTCGCTACTACCACGTTAACCGAAATGATCCCTTCATTGTCATTAGTAGGGGGCGGATTTTGATGACCTAAAACATCGCCAAAAATGATCAATAAAATGCTCTTAAAACGCTTTAAAATTGCTCTAAAACCAAAGGAAAATGTACCTAAAAAATGTTATCAAAACCAGTTAGGATGAACTACTCAAACTGTTGGATACGTTACTGATGCAATTGAGGCTTCTTCCATTCGTTCGAGAGAACTCAGCTGGCAAACTTTTGGTTTGGACTGCTCTTACCAGGTAATCTCTGTCTTTAGTTATCCCGAAATCTGCCGAACCGGCATTGGCGCCGATATACGTCACAAGAATTACATACAACGGCTGTCAAAAGTATTTCTGAGCGAACAAATCGAATAGGCTGCCGAGTAAATTCTGTGAAGAGCATTTGTGGCATCTCGTAAATATTATTTGAGGAAAGTACCATTTAAAATGACATTAAAAATCGATGGATTTCGATGATTTCCTTTTGTCATAACATAAAATGAATTTCTGTTCTAAACGGCATTGTATAGATTTCATTAAAATCCTCCTCCCTAGTCATTAGCATAGCTGTATTCAAACTGCTAAAAGTTTTCTCATATTCATATTCGCTCAAGAGGATAATCCTGTTGCTATATACAGTAAATTACTTCCTCTAACATGTGTAGTTAGAATCCGTTTTGAGGGCCCTTGATGCCAGGAATAGATGGCAAAACGTCCGCCCTCCACTGAATTTAAAACTTTTTTTTTTATTTCGGGGCTTGCATGAAGTCTCAACATGTTCAAAATTTTCTCATAAATGACTCAACATCTTTTGATTATACTTTGTCCTCAGATAGCGTAAACAACGAGTAAAAGGATCTCATTTTTGTTAAAATCACGGATTTTTTCGAAAAGTTCAATAATTTCTCGGCATATCCCGGCAACTATAAATGGAGATTTTTCTTAATGAAATTTGTTGTTCAATCTTGAAACAACGTCGTATAAAATGTTTCGAAAATAGTGTTTTTTCCGAATTTTGCATGAAATATATACATTTTTTAAAACAATTATTTTCTCAGAAAATGCTTTAAATTCTGTCTAAAATTTCTCCTCGTAAGTATCAAAAGACGGTAAAAGAATGGTGCTAGTCTCATTTCTAGCAAACTCAATATTTGAAATTGCAAAAAATTACAAAAGGTTAACATTCTGAAGCTATGGTATTGAAGATAGAGATTTTTATTGTAAACAAAATCTGTTCTGAAAAATGAGATCTTTAGAAATAGAAATGTGCAAATTTTAAAAAAACAAGAAATTTTTGTGTAATTTCTGCTTGACGTTAATGTAGTTTATATAAGAACATTTTCTCAAAAAACACAAAACAAAAAATAGTTTACAGCAAAGAATACTATGAAATAGGATAAACTTTGAAGTTCTCTATTGCTTACGAGATTGCAAATTCTTGCTTAATTTTTCCATTTGTGCCGAGAATTATAGTTTTAAGTTTTAAAGCTGTTCCAAATGCGATAGCGTACAGAAGTAATCGTATGTATAATTGGACTGAACTTCTTACTAGACCAGAATGCTCTCTCACACCCTGATTTTGTTCTTCTTTATCTCGAGGAGGCAGGAGTATGCATGCCTGTATAAATTTTTGTTATCAAAAGATTGTTCTACTACCATAGTTCTTTGTTTTTTGTTGATTTTGACAGTCGGGTCTCATAGACCCAAACAGTACATATGTAACATTTACATTTTTTAGTGAATCTATAACAAATAAGCAAAAAAAATCTTCCATACATTTAAAGATATTTCAATAGAAGACAAAATCAAGAAATATCAGAATGCTCAGTAGACAAGCATGCCTGCGAGCATGAAACAAATTTCTTTTAGGGCCATATAGACTCAGAAAAGAAGGGTTAAAAACATGAACAATGAACATTTCTTTATGAAGTATTTTTTATTTTCATTCATTCTGTTTTACAGTTTATTGTCTGTTCTTTCATTAAAGTTTGTCATGTCAAATACAATTTTCAATTTTTAAGTGGAGCCTAATTCATACATCACTGGTGCTCAGGAAAGAAAACAAGTCATTACTTCAGTATTTTCTATTTAAGCCGAGGTTACATGAAATGTTTCTTCTTCCAGTTCCATATTTAACATGACAGAATCTTTTGGTCCATCTTGTACTGACCACTTTTCAATAGCTCGACCTTATTTTCCCCGCTGTAGACAATGTGTGATCATATTCTCATTCCTACTGTAAAAACTCCTTGACTCTATTTCTGAATACATTTTGCATGTTATTTCCTTGTACATTTTATAATTAGGCCTTGTTTTTTCACCTCCACAAAATGAATAAATTTTATTAAAATACTTATTGAAATCTCCATTCTCTACCGTGTTGCTATTAGTGTGTTACCTTTGGCTAAATTTTCCAAATATCTTGAACACATTTATACTCAGTCTTGATGTACTCTTCGGATAGTGCTTTGTTATTTTGAATCTTCTATTTATATGAAGTTAAGTTTATTTCTTTTTGAATTTTTCATGAAGAGTTGGTCAGTAACTATATAAGGTCAACCACACTCCTTGTAGGCCTTAATAGTCACGATGTGCAATTTTTAAGCCATGTTGCATTTTCATGCGTGGAATCTGAGTCTAAACCAAAATTAATGTTGTTGGTCTGCCAGTGGCACATTCAAGCACCAGGGAACCCAAGCCTTGCAAAGTAGAAACTATTGTACAAATTACAATGTTTCTAAACGATGTGTGTTCCAATCATAGGCACATTGCATGTCTGCTGGGAGGAAGATATATATAAAAAAAAATTGTGTAAGTGATGGCAGTCCAACTTCGAATTAAAGTTTGTGCTAAACAAACAAAGATAAATGAGGTGCCGATGTCCAATAGCAGTGGGGTCCACATCAAAATTTCAGAATAATGTGGTCGTCTGAGGACTCAAAGAAGACTTATCTGGGTCCTCTAGATAGTCTAGGGAAAGCTAGATATTTCTTTAGGTTTTTGTGGTCAATCAAGACTTAAGATTCAACAGATAATATCTGAAGTTTGTTTAAATTTCCTCCTAGGAACATGTTGTGTGTTCTATATATTTTCTTTCTTGATCTATAAGTAAAATCTACAAATTAACCATGCCCTTGACTAACCTCATGAAAACTCTAAATTGCGTACAAAATGTAATAGTACTACGCTGATTAATATAGAACATGAAATATTGGATGTGTGTGGAAAAGAAAATGAATTCTTTGCTATACTATTACGTTAATTTTATTATTCTCTGCTTTAAAAAATATATCTTGCTATTGCATTTTGTAATCAACTTTAGTCTTGTGATTTCAAAATTTAATAACAAGGTATGCTTTTTAATGTAATGAATAATAATTAATGTAATACTATTTCAAAGAATCATTTTTCTTGTACGCATAGGCTTCCGCGGCTCAAATCGATGACTTCTTCGCTGTCCGGGTGACGCCACGTAGTGGGCTGAGAGGCCGACGTTTCGCCTGACATGTCACAGGCTTCATCAGGGTATTGAATGCATTGTTGATTATTTGATGTAATAATATTATATTTTGTATGCAATCTACTGCTCTGAAGAGAGAACAATAAAAGTTCAGAAACATTTGCATCCTAATTTTATCTAATTATTAATCAACTCCTCAAGAGAAATTATAAAATAAATAATTACTTGAGGGGTCATGAATTTAAGAAGGCATTAATGTATAATTGAGGGAAACATTAGGAATAATAGTGAATTTAAGAAGAATTAAGTTGTATAAATATTCTTCCTTTGAATTACAGACAATCAAATATCATAAAATTAATCTGTTCATTCCAAAAATTACATTCACAATGTTTGAGTTAACAAGCTCTTTCACTTTCACCTTGATCTGCACGTTTTTACATAAATACTAGATTCATTAGAAATAATTGAAGAGTTCAAAATGCAAGATTAAGAAAACTCACCCAGGACCTGTTACATTGCGTGAATGGCCACAACTCTTGTGGTGTGTCTGAATGTTGGGACAGAATAAGGGGTGTGGTATGGGAGTACAAGGGATGTTCAGAATAGTGAACAATGCCATTGTTGTCTGTATGAATAATAATTGTTATTTCAATTTGGAAATTATATTGTACTTATTTGTGAAAACATTGGATTCAATTTTGATCTTAATTGTATTTAATATATAAAGTCTCTGAAAGCAAGTGTGGATATTTTCTAGGTTCGTAATTGAAGTTTTGGAAATACATATTTTGAAAAAGTTGTATTCCGTGAAGTGATACTGAATTTTCTATAGGGGGTGTCTTTTAAATATTCATATGTTCCTTTATTCGTAACTTTAATTTCCTTTTGGTTTCTCCCATATATGTTTTGTCATAATATCAGTTTGTCATCACTAATAATTTGATGAAGCCAACACTATACCCCCTTCATTACTGTCATACTGCCACAAACAGACAGATACATCACGTTTTGTGGCCCTCGTAGCTACTTAACTAGGCAAGTTTCTTTAAACTTGTGCATTGTACTCCTCGATTATTTCTAATATTGTGTCTAGTTTTGTGTTAAAAAAAAACTTTGGGTAAAAAATTTTTTAAAAGAAATTTATGGAATAAACAGAATTAATTTATGGAGTTTTATTATCCTTAGATTAGAAGGAAGAACATGTATTTATTATATAATACATATAGTCATTGGAATTTATTGTTACGAAAGAATTAAGTTTTTTCTAGAAGCTAGACATTTTGTTTGGGATTCCTTTCATCCCTTTGGGATGCAAAAAATTATTTTTGATCTTTTTAGACTGAAGATGCTCAAATATTCTCCTGGTTTAGCTGTATTGTTCATTATAAATAATATCTGTGTTTTGTGTTTTTCGTGATTTGCTTTTTTGGAATAAGCCACCTTTTCTTTTTGCTTACAGCTGATGGCATTTCGAGTCCGAAAATTTCATTCTCTCTTCCTTGGCTTCATTGGGTTGTGTTTAGTTGCATACTCTTCATACTACTCCAGTCCTGGATTATTATTCTTGGAAAATACAGGTATGTTTAAGAACTAGATTTGAATTTTAATTGAAAATCATTACACAACCTACTACTGTACCTGAACTGCCAAATATGTACCAAAAAACATTATATAATAAACAATAAGTTTTAATGTATATTCTATAAAATTGTTTGGGACACGTTTTTGTGGTGAACAATAGACTAAATTTATGGTGCATAGTGTAAGGAAATGAATACACTTTTTAATTGCTTTTTTAATTTTTTTATTTTTTCAGTTCTGGGAAATGACAGGTCCGATGCTTTGTCTACAAAAGTCAGCTCAGTTTCCATTACTACTCCCAAAGTAAAAAATATGACAGTTCAGTCAAACAATGAAGAAATTCATCATGTCATTACATCAACTGCTGTTGCTCAACCTATTGATTTGGTTATTGCACCAGAGAATATCACAACGAATATCAGTGCACATCACACTTCAGTCCAAAATGCTGTACAGGCTCCTGTGAAAGCTCAGTCACCTGTTGCATCTGCTTCTGCCTCAGCTACAGTTATAACAGTTGCAGCTGCAGCAGGTGTGCCAGCAGCTGCGCCAGCAGCTGCTTCACCTGCAGTAGCAAATCCTGCAACTGCAGCAGATGCTGTTGGCAAAGCAATACCAACTCGAAAGATATACGAACATGGTTTCCAGGTTCCAAGCCCAATGTTATGTCCTGATAATGGAGAAAGAATTCAACTTCTGATAATTGTGACATCTGCACCTTCTCACAGGGAAGCGCGTTTCGCAATTCGTTATACTTGGGGCAATTTTCGACAAAGAAAAGATGTGTCAATTGGATTTCTTGTGGGGTCTGTTAGTGATATTCACAAACAAGAACTCTTGAATGTGGAAATTGATACCTACAATGATGTTATTCAATCAAAGTTCCTGGACAGTTATAACAATTTGACTCTCAAGACTCTATCTTTATTGGAATGGGTAGATACTTATTGTAGCAAAGCAAAATTTGTTCTCAAAACAGATGATGATATGTTTATTAATGTACCTCGTCTTCTTGCGTTTATTGATAAACACAATAATGACAAGAGAACAATTTTTGGAAGACTTGCTAAAAAATGGAAGCCAATTCGCAACAAGGCATCTAAGTATTATGTATCATTGGATCAGTACAAACCACCAATTTTTCCTGATTTCACCACTGGGCCAGCTTACCTCATCACAAGTGACATAATTCATGACCTCTATGTAACAGCTTTAAATAAAACATACTTAAAATTGGAGGATGTTTTCCTTACAGGAATAGTTGCCCAAGAAATGAAAGTAAGAAGAATACATGTTAGTGAATTCCTCAACAAAAGGATTTCTTTGAATGCATGCAGTATTCAAAAAGGAATAAGTATACACATGATAAAATACCATGAACAGTTTGATTTGTGGAAGAAGCTTTTAGATGGTAAATCAAAGTGTAGTTAGGGAAAGTGATGTAAAAGCAAAATGTGGTGTTTTCAAGTGACATGTATACGAGAACTAATTCCAAATATGTATTTGATTCTGACATTGTTATAGGTTTCTGTGATGCACATTTGCTATTATACTCAATAGACTAATTTTAACATTGTATTTTTAAGGCTTTTGACAAGTAAGAAATGCTTCACATTTAGAATTACAGCAATAGAGCCAAGAATTTCAGCGATGCACAATACTAAAAATAATATTTTCATATAACTTGTAACTATTATATCTGTAACTTTTTTGTTAGTTACATTTTGCTGATAAGTATTGTAAATCAACTTGTGATTCCTTTAAAAATGATTGATAATGATAATTTTTTGCTTTTATATCTGTAGATTCAAGCATTTTCACAACATACCATTAGTATCACAACCATCATGCAAATTCAACAGCATAAAGTAATAATTGCATTACATTCATGTCCGTTAAATGTTTTCAACACATCTGAGCAACATCCCTAGAGTAATGTTGAGATACAGTTTTAGAGTAGACTAATGAACCAATGTAACAGTGACTCCTATTGATTCAGATGTGATAGTTGTAAAAGCAATATGTTTTGATAACCGAGATAGTGTCTTGACATGAAAGAAAATTAAATTTGTTCAGAGTACTTTAGCAAAATTTGTAGACCCATTTAAACGAAATGTTGTCATAAGTGAAAGGGTTGAGAAAGTTTTAATTTCACAATAAGGAAATTTATGGATGCCTAGAAATATTTTTTGTTAATATTATAGATATGTTCAACCAAGCCATTCCTTAAATCTGCACATATTGAGGAATTCTTTGTTTGAAAACTGTGATTTTCTAGATAACAATGTCATTTTCAGAACTATTTATAATGAACTTCTTATTTACAATTTTTAGAAAATTTCATTTGTTGTTTTCATTATGATGTGATAATGTTTAAGTGGTATTTTTGGACAACTAAGAAATAATTTTTGTCAATGACAATTGCAATGGATATTAGATGAGTGTGATGTAATTTTTAACCAATCAGGACATTGTTTAAGGAAATGGTAACAATCTTTTCTCCAAAATGGGAAATACTATTTATATGCTCAGCAAGTAAGAAGTTTAGCATATTTGTGTTGAAATTGGTTAGCAGACAACCACTGATTGTCTCTCAAAACAACCATGATGATAATTGTTAAATAATTTTTTTAGATCCACTAACACTTTTTTGTGATAAAATAACTTTTTGTGATGGAACTCTGGAAGATAGAACAGTGGATGTATGACAACATATTTTGTTCTGCTCACATTCCAGAAAATGGAATGAGTTCCTCAGATTTTGATGGGACAATATTTATTTCACACTATTTATTAAAGAATATTTCCGGTTTTTTTTTTGACTAAAAAATTATTTTTAATAAGACATATCTATGGTAATTGGATCATTATTGAAATGAATGCTGAATTCAAATGGCAAATAACAGAATTGAAATTACGTATATACCACTGAAGAAACAATTTTGATTATCATTCACATTACCCGTTGGTTTTTGTGAACATTTTTATCATAATGTTTTATTTATTATTCTCAAAACCCCAGTCTCTTCGTTGAAACGTGAAGCCACTACGAGGGATTCTGAGTAATATTTCCTAAGATTTAATAGTATATAATCCAACTTGCAAACATTTTTATCAGAAAATTACAGGATGCTTTTAATTCTTTCAGTGTTCACGGCTTCATATTCTTTAGGCTTTCATATTTTTAATATACGAATAATGATCATAGGTGAAGGCCCAAATTAATTAATGTACACATAATTCTTGATGACTTAATGTCAGATTGAGTGTACAAATGTATTTCGGGTAATTCTCTTAGCAAAATATAAGTGAAACCAGCAACATTATTGTATAATGTGTATTCATATGACTCATAAAACAATGGAGCAATGCCCAAGATGAGTGCTATTGCTAATATTTTACATACATTTCACTGTGTCATATAAGATTATCCCTTCGTATGTTGTGTTCATTACAACGAAAGGAAAAAAATGTTACTGTAAATTTTGATTTAAAAAAATGTTTGATGTTGACTTGCTTAGTTTGAGACTTGCACGTTGATCAAATATTCCATCACAAAATCACTGTTGCTAGACTTATTAGATTATTTACAGATTGTTGCAATACCCTTACATAGATCCTGCATTTTGTATCCCCTATATATGTATGCAAAATATTTCATATATTTGGGTTGACTTTTTTAAGTTTCAGTAGCTGACAGGATGTTCTGATGGTACTTGTTACATTTGTTAATATTTTAATTTTTAAAATGTATTGTTTAAATTTTGTGTTTTCCAGTCTTACCATGTATTTTTGGTGTCGTGTTTACTTTCTTGTGGTTCTTTGTTGTGGTTCTCAGTTGTCCATGTTAGTCACAATTGTGGTTTGTCTGATTTTTTTTAAGTATGTCCTGTTATAATTTTAAATTAACTAGGTCACTAAACAAAGAATTTTATGTATTTGGTTTCAGAGGACCTAAAAATGATTAGGAGAATTCTGTACATTTCAGTTGTAATTCTTAATATGTTTGAATAATATCTGTAGCTTGTAACAAGCAATATATTTGTATTTTTAGTGGTGTGATTTAATGTTGCACTTGCAGCAAGAAAATACTTTCCTGGAATTAATTATTGGGTTTCCCATTCTAGTGATATAGTGATAATTGGGCTGTGATGTTATCTACTACCCCAAGTGCCATTGCTATGAGACTGGCAACTACATAGTTTTCGTTTGTCTTAAAGAGATAAGAGAAAATTAGGTATTAGAAAATATCACCATATTGTCCATATATCTGTTTGTAGCCAAGTTGAAACCTTTATTTCAAATACAATACAGTAGAACTTGCTTAATGCGAAATGTGTATAGTATTTGTCCAATGTGAACGTAAACCATGGTCATGTAAATGTAAATTCTAAGGCATTGTATTGTGTGATACGGAATCTTGACTAATACCAGAAGAAAATTCTGATCCCTTGAGATTCTGCATTGAGCAAGTTTTACTGTATAATGGAGAGGATATTTTTGAAATATAATGTATTCACACTTTATTTCAGAAAGCTTATTTAATATTAACATTCATAGTACAACATAAAATTTAGTTTACAAATCATTTTTTAAACATGTTAAATAATAACTTGTCTCTTTAAAACTATTGTTAGATATTTAGAGATATGGTATATGCTGTTGAACTTGCATAGTTTTAGATAGGATGGTCTTGACTGAATCCATTATAACACAGACTCAAATAAACAATTTGTTTCATGATAGATTTTGCTGAATGACGTGTGTTTGAGACTGAGCAATCATTTTGTCTTTCGAATCTTGCGAAGATTAGCATGTAAATTTATGAATCAGTGTTTGCACAGTGTTACTCTGCTGGTTGCTCATTAGAAAGATTAAGTATTTTTAGCCTTTTAAGAAATAAGCATCTGTTTTGTAGTTGCTTGTTGAATGTACTTAATTTTGTCAGTGTTTGTGAATTATTTAATATTTTGTTCCTGTTATTAGTTGGTGCATGAGTATATAATGCTACATTCTAAAAGCATATGTTTTATAGTTTGTGGTAGAAACAGTTTTAGTTGCAGTATTTAAAATATTTCTTCTCCTTTACAGGAAAACAAAATGTTGTAGCATGTAATTCAAAAGACACTATTTTTTGTGATTTCTATGGTACATTCCGATGTATATCCTAATCATCTTTTACGAAATGTATGTGTAGGTATTGACATTTTGTGTAATTTATTCAAATTAAAATGTATGATATGTTTAATGATTCATCTCTGCATCATCATTTTCAGATATATTTATGAATAATATGGTGCTATTTTTACATGTAACGATTGTTCATTGTTGTATCAGTGTAATTTTTTATGTTAATCCTTACACTAGTGAGTAATTATTAATATAAGCATTGCAGAGTAGTAACGAGTAGTGGTGGTGCCAAGGAAATGCAGGAAATTTTGTGCTAGGTGTCCATTGCATTACAAGCATTAATGAAAATAATTGTATTGCTACAAGTATGGAGATTCTTGAAGTGCAGTTTGATATCTAGATTGATTCTGCCTTACCCTGGTGCCAACTTTACTCACTGCACTATGTAGATTTTTTAGAGGTCGATTTGCAGGATAGATGAAAAGGGGTTGAGGATGTATTCTTCTACAAATGAGTTTGCTGCAGGACTATAGCTGTTAAATACAATGTACCTGTTGTTGTATGACTATGCAGTGGTTGTTGCTTCACAGAAACCCGGTATATTAGCATTTTGGTATCTTTGTATTGGTCTTCCTGGAGATAAGGTTAAAACTGCTTTGGACACTTGTGAAGAAATAATTGCAATGGGAAGAGCTCAAAGGGCTTGTTTATATTTTTGTTTACCTTCAAGTATATTGACTTCTATATGGAAGTT
Organism: Teleogryllus oceanicus; assembly: GCA_964035755.1. Classification (NCBI taxonomy): domain Eukaryota; kingdom Metazoa; phylum Arthropoda; class Insecta; order Orthoptera; family Gryllidae; genus Teleogryllus; species Teleogryllus oceanicus. The sequence goes on along the minus strand of CAXIVR010000001.1, from coordinate 255,104,431 downwards.
AATGCGAAACCTTGATTATTAGTCATTTATCATAAAATACTCATTTATGGTAGTTGGTTTTCTTTGCCTTTTATATTTGGTATATTTATTTTGACATAAATCCATCTTATCAATGTTATTTCTGTGATTTGTTTTGATATTATTTCAGTAACAGAAAACAGTATATTCTAGCTGGCTAGACTCGGTATGATTGCAGCTATAAAACAAATGTTAAAGACTTTAGCTGTGTTTACTTCTCTTGCTCTAGCACAAATTCCTATTCTAGTATTAATATTATTATTCCATGTAAAAAAAATGTAATTATTCACATTTAAAGGCTGAAAATTTGTTTATATTAAGTGATGAATAAGTACATTTTGTCTCATTCGAATATTTACTGCACTAAAGAAAGTATACTACTGTTTCCTCTCTTCATAATTGTCATTTATGTGTATTAGGCTTTTCAACTCTCATATTTTTATTATTTATCTTCAGTTTTAAATACTTGTTCCTTCTTTTCTTTCTTGTCCTGATGTATTTTGTATGTTTTGAAAGCTTGTTTGTATTAATTATAAAATATTCACTTTGTTCCTCTTGCCTACAAATATTTATATTTCTATGTGTTTTCTTAGCACTGCCAGTTGTCATTGGATGTCGCAGAACATTTCATTTTATGTACCAGACATACATTGTACATCCTTGACATGCTAACTGCGTACAATCCTGTAGTATTTTCTTTTTGTGATAGGAGTGTGATAAATTGAAATACTTTAGTTCCTTTCATTGTAAGAAAAGGCATTTTTTTAATAGAACTTACTACTTGCTTCTGAATGCATTAAGTTTTGAATTTAAATGTCATTTTCTCAACGCTTTTTAGAGAGGTATTAGAAATGCCATAGCAAGATTATTTGGGAGAGAGCTGTTGAAATATATGTGCAGGAGAATGTATGATTGTAATTTATTTAAGATTTGTTGTGTGTTGGTCATTTAATATTTCAGTGTTTATAATATCCAATGTGAACTTATTTCACTTATTTTCACATTATATGGTTCAATAAGGTGATGTTATCAAGTTTCTAATTTTTCAACTTTCCTCATTTTCATTTTGGATTCTCTATATACAAATGACACATACACTTACAAATTCTTGCCATATGTGCGTTGTGCAATATCTTTGAATTGTTTTCCTGATTCTTTTTCCTCAACTTTTCAGAATGGCTTACCAGATGGTATTCGCCAAGTCTTAAGCATCAACGCAATTTCCTCAAAGGGATTCGAAGCATCTCACAGATAGTGTATTCTGCACGTATTGTTCGTAATTTAGGTTCTGAGTTTCTTGGGAAATAAGCGATTGCCTAGTATTTACATAAGAAATGTTTATCAGAGATGGGTAATCTCTTTTCAAATTCAGAAGACAGGCTGGTGGTTTACTAGATACTACCCAAATATATTGTATGATAATTGTATTTTGTTTTGATGACAACATTAAAATACAAGCATCTGCCACTGAATGAAAGAGCTGCTGTGCCTATTTATTCATATTTCTCCCCAATTTACTGGTTCCCTCAGATGAAAAATACAAGTGAACTTTGAATATTCTCATTTGTCTGCTCTATTGTCAATTATGAATGTTTCACAAGGTTATTCTTTCTCATATGTGGAGGAACACAAAAAATTGCAATTTGTTACTGGATATCATGTGAAAAATTCTAGCTTTTTTCAACTGCATTCCATTATTAACAACTCAGATGTGTAATAGTTAAATAACAAGGCCCTTTATTCAAAAGGGAAAAAGATACAGTCCCCACCATGAGTGAATAAACCTCGGTTAACCCTATATTATTTTATCATGAATGAAACTATTTTTGAATAATTTTCCTTTAGTTTTTGGGGGTTAGTTTCAAATACAAGTACACCTTTTCTCACTGTCCAGTTGCTATGATTATCTTTTGTTGCACAGCATCCTGCAATTAAGAGGCATATAGAAGGCACTGATAAGGACAGTCAATAATTTCATTGTTACATACTGCCTTCGGCATGTCCTGGTTTCTTGCTATCATTGCTTATCCCGTATTTATAACCAGCTATACTAACTTCAATGAGATTATGAGTGCAAGAATGGACACTATTGACTCTGGTGTTACTGAACACCCTCAGCAATTTAAGTGCCATTTCAAACCTGGCAGCAATAAGACCTACTTTGGCAAAAGAAGTGAGTGAAGTTCAAAATCATGTTAAAATGTGTGCTATAATGAAATGGATATTTCCACACAAAAGAGGTCATGCTAGCCAAAAAATTGATTTTGTGTAAAATAAGTTCAACAAAAATGCAACTGAACTGGGTATAACATTCCTTAAAAGATGGAAAAAAGCTGTATCAATATCTGGAATAAATACAAAACAATTTCTGACAATACAATTGAAATGAAATTGACAGAAATAAGTGAATAGCTAAATTGATGAAATTTCTAGAATTATGGGGTCATTAAATATATAAGAACAAATTTATTTTATTTTCATAGAAGTTGTTAAAGATAACAAGTACTTCCAAAACTTAAATCCTTCAAAAAAGAATTTTGCTTTAATTTTTATATAAAATTTGTTGACAGAATTATAAAAATATAATTTGTGTGTATTCTAAATTGTAACCATAATATTGTGTGAAGAAGATAACATTTTGGTTTCTTTATCTTAAGATGAAAATGAAAGATTATTTGGTGTCACAACCACAATGTAAGGTCTTTAATGATAATTAATGTTTTGCTTTCACAATTTAATATAATAGAAAGCCTAAAACTATTATACTGAAAAATTATTTTTTTTGTATTTTACCAAATATTTTATATTTTAGACACTTGTAAGTAACATCTATAATGATGGAATCACCCATATATACAACTATTTCATTATAGCATGCCTGCATACATTGTATATACAATACAAGATACAGGCATGTTGAGAAGCAACCCTGACACGTCACATTGATGTTTAGGATCTGCAGGAGGCTTGGTATGATAAACAAACACACATAAATAATGTATTTTATTACAATAAGCATAGTTTTTTTTAATACAATAATATAAAGTATCCTACCAAATAGCTCACATCCTTCAAATGTATTTTTTTATTAAAAAAATAAATTGTGCATGTACTTCACAGCACTTTTAAAATTGATGTAACTAAGAATTTTGTAAACAAAAATACTGATTTTTTTTGGTAATTTTCCAAAGTATAAATTTTCAAAATCTTATTTCTTTGGAAACATCAATAGAGTGAAAATTCTTGCACTGAATTAGTTTTTTTGTCTTTCATGAAATTGATATTTGATTATCAAACGAGCAATTAAATTCTTTAGTGCAGGTTACCTGGCCAGTACTGTTAAATTGAATTCAGACATCCATTTTACTCATGTAATTAAATGAAATAATACATATGGTAACTGATTAAATATGGAAGAATTGTATAGTAGGGAGCTGACTTGATTGCGAGAGTGAGGAATGCTCTCCGTGTTCTTGGAAGCTGCCCCTGCTTAGTCCGCAACTACTAGCTATCTCAAGTATATTGCTCCAAGTGTCCACAGGCAAAAATTAAAACAGCAAACAAGAATAAATTAAAGAATTATTCAAAGACACCCCACTCCCTGCACACAAACAAGTCAGCTCCTGGCTATACCATATTCAGCCTTCCTGAATTACAGTTAAATATCTTCCTAGAAAATATTTTAACCCTATCTGGAACCAGTGGCAGCTGGTGACCGTATGTCAAATATAACTATTAATAAGGCTATGCAGACACTTGAAAGCAGCCAAGAACTCATGCACAACTTAGCAGGACTAGTGGTGCCAACCCCTCACAGAGGATGTAAAGAGTTAGTTTTACTTGAAGTTTTGTAAGATGAACATTGTTGAATAACTACTAAAGTTTGTATGTTTTCTCTTTACACACAAACTGATACTAAAACATTAATACACTTTTTTGTCTCTATAAATTACCTACCAATGCATTTGCAGTGCCCAACTTGCAACCTTCTCATAAAATTTGCTCACCCCTACTCTCTCTGGATCTTATTTTGGGTCCATGGGGCATGCAATGTGTATGAAAGCGATCTAAAGAGCATTCACATGCTCCTTCATCGGACAACCTTAATTCCCCGTCTGCAGGTCTTTGAGGTGGTTGATTAACATCATGGAACTATAAACTCTCCGCCCTCCATTGACAGCCTACGGTTTTCCCATCATTATACTTTACTATTGCTGCAAGTTGGTAGCAACCCCAGAGTCAAGTCACCAGTGTCCAAGACTCTCAGGGATACACAATACCACTCTAAATTATTTCTGGTCTAATGCTCTAGTCTTTTGAATCACCTATTTTGGAAAGTGAGCAGTAATCAAGGGCTAAGAGTTTTGTTACATAAGAGAAAGGGAAAACAATTTTCTCTCACTGAATTCGGAATGATTAGTGAAAGTTTTCACAAACTCATAAGAGTAACAAGCAGTTAGAGAAACACATAAATGAGGCAATAAAATTCATTCATGAATGGCCAATCTATATCTTGATATTCTGAAATAAGTATGAAGTCAATGCCATATTTTAATATTTGAATGTCACTATCACTTTACACAATTACAAATTCTCAAAATTCAAACCCATTAACAGACAAATCTTTATTTCTTCTTTTTCTCCCAAGGACAAAGAAGATAAAATTGAATGCATATTGATTCTGTGTGTCAACTGTTGAAGGTCAATAGGACTGTAAGTGGAATGCATGTTATATCATGAGAGATGGTTGTGGCGTTCCTCCCCATTAGAAGGGAGATCCAGCAGTGACTTGCAAGGTTTCTCCATCCTCTGGAAATTTCCCTCCATGGGGCACTGCCCCATCCTCAGCATGTTCTATGCTCCCAAGGTAGTGAAGTGCCTGTAAGTGTCAGTGTAAGGGGAGAGAAGAGGACAAGGTTGAGGAAGGAAAGATCTCACGCTGTCCTTGGCATGTTTGTTATGATACTGCTGCAGTATTTGCTTAATATTGATTCAAGAAATCACAGAAAACTACTGATCAGAGCAACTGACTACTAGAATTCTCTTCCAAACAGTGTTTCAACTTGACCCAGCTAAGTGGCTACTTTCGAAAATCTGCCACTATCGGGACTACAGCCCTAGGACCTCTGTCAACAATGCTTCAGAGACAAGGTTGCCACACAGTTATCACAGCCAATTTCAAAGGATTGAATACATATTAAATCTTAGATCAAGTAGATATGTTTCATTTAATTTTATTTGAATTCTAGACAGGTGAACATGAATTAGGACATTTGTTCAACATGGTGTGTAAAGCATAGAAAATTGAATTGCTTCTTGAAAATTTTGATTAAAACAATTAAATCTGGATTTAATACAATGAAGCATTTAATTTTGGAGCATTTTTAGTCCAAATGGAAAAGGCAAAAGCAATCTACACAGAATGATTTTTAGGATTTTGTCGAGAATATGTGTGATTTGTTTTCCTCAGCAATTTTTTTAACTAGTGTCATCTTTGCTTTTCACACTTTCTCATTGCATAACTTTTTGTATTGTGTGGAATATCAACAATGTTTAGGGCAATTTTTGTGAGCTTTTTACCCAAGACTGTAAATAAAGTAAAAGGACAATGATGAACCTTGAAACACATTTCTTACGATTCAAATTTTGAATAAGACGAGAAATAAGTTGCTTAAATACAGAGTATCACAAAATATGGGAAACTACCTAATTCTGGAACCAGCAGAACATACATTGTACTTTGTAAACACTTATCTTACATGTCACACAAAAAAGGTAATCTGCCCAATTCTATAATCTGAACATTATATTCGTAAATCAATAGTCCAAAATGGTATCGGATACAAACATTCCACTGTTAATGTTTCTGTAGACAAGAAAATATGAACTGAATGTTTTCTGTTAAAAATAATTTTTATATATATATATATATATATATATATATATATATATATATATATATATATATATATATATATATATATATATAACACAAGTTAAAATATATAGATTTAATTTTAAAAGACAACTGCAATGCACTGTAGGCTCCAATTTATTACTGATTATAATCAATAGCTTTTTAAACTATGAAATATAAAAAATATATACATAAACACTTCAAATATTCTCCTCCAGTCAACAAGATCAAAATTCTAAATATATTATTTTATATTATAACAATTAATACAAGACTTTATGGCCTGTAAAATCTTTTCAACTCATAATACAATTTTCATAAAATTTTCTTTACTGATACTTCTTAACTTGGAATAGTTAAACAGACTACTTTCATCTATAAATAACATCAATGAGGTTTCCAAAATTCTGGTGTAGTGTGTTCCAGAATTCATCTCGGTAATGTGGAGCAGCAGTACTTGGTGAACAAGCGAGGCACTGTCGGGCAAGGTGGTGTGAAGCGAGATGACACAGGAAGGGGCAGGGGAGGGTTAATTTATGGCAGCATGGTGGGGAGGGTGAAGTGGAATAGAGCAGATTTCATTTGAAACTATAGACAAGTATGAATTCCTGTCTAATAATACACGATTGTAATAAATATCCTGGCAACAACAGGTGACCTCAGCTAGTTCCTTACAAAATGTATACCCTTGCTGTCCTCAATGAGAACATTGCTCATTAATGGGTTAAGCAGACCTTCATTTGTTACACCTATTTTTTTATTTGTCTAAAATATTAAGAGTTCATATTTATGTAAATATGCTCTCAAAAAACTTTTGAAAGCATAAGGTTCTTAGAAGTCTTAATTTATGGGCCCCTTCATACAAGTATAATACTTTTTGGATAATAATTCATTTATGGTACATACTAAGAGGCACTGTTGAAGGAACACAGCTCACAATGGTGAAAGAAGAATAGGACTTTTGATCACGCTTTCTTTAGATTACATAAATCACTTGATGATTGAATATTCTGTAATAATGTAATTACAAAACTATGGCGATGACTCTTTAAAACAATAGTGCAGAATTCTCACTATTTTTCTTGTCTACCATTATGACTAAAAAGCACACGATAGTAGGTGGGATAGTAGAAAATTGTGAATTTTAATGACTCATTAAAGCATTACACGCTTCCTGAAGCACGGCACATGCTTGTTTAATTTCTTCACTTGAAAGTTTATTATTTACAGTTAGACGAATACTTGGTGTTGGTGTGAATTTCTCCACTTTCTCCAAGTATGTTGGCACAATCACAGCAACGCCATGTTGAATGCACTATGAAAGAAAAGTGACACACAATTTAACAAATTAAAATTCATAAATATTAACATACACTGATATAATAAAACAAATATCAATATAATGAAAATTTCAGCTTTACAAAATAATTTTCAGACCCCCCACCAATTTATCTTGAGGTTATACGTAAAATACTTTCAGTTTAACAAAATTTGAATTTCTCTACAAGAAATTAAAATGTCACCTTTTTTCCTAAGCTTCAGCATTATTTTCTCAAAATATAATTTAATACATCCAGTTTTAAAATAAATATTTTTAATTTTATAATGTAATTTATTATTAAGATGATTCAACCATAGTAACCATTTCCCCTACATTAATGTAATTGGCTGATCTGTGCTTGTTTCCCAATACAGAATTCAAGTTACTGGTTGAGTGTGAGCAATAATCTTAAAAAATATCAATGAATGCTAAGACTGCAAATCTTGATCATATTGTTCAATTTTGAATTGTGTTTATCGAAAACACAGCATAAATAGTCCATTAATCCATTGGGAACATTGTATACTGGTACAACAGACGATTTGAAAAGTTGGAATTAAAAATTGCAGAAAATTTGCAAAAAACCTCCAGGAATTACTGTACCTAATTATTTCATGTTCCTCTGATATAATAAATATTCATTTTTTAGCTTTTTTATTTGTAAATTTGTGTTAAGATAATATAGATCCTGCATCAGACACACTGAAAGATATCTTAAGAAATGACTTCATTATAATGAAGTTTCACTATAACAAACTATTAATTACGAAGTTCGCCCAAATTTCATTATACTACTATTTTACTGTAGATATTAGATGAATTCTTACGTAATTTGAAATTTCATAAAGCACTTCTTCTTGAGGAATGTTAAATACACATTCTTCTGATAGAACCAAATGTTTTACAGGTGAATGTTTGTGGCTTTTTGTCTTGAGGCCATTAATTGTTTCTAGAGCAGAATGCATCCGTTCACAGCAATCTTTCAAATCACTAAATATTGTTATATCCATTGTCATGATATCCAATGCTTTGCTGGCAGCCACTGTCAGCAGGGGAGGTAGTGATGCAGAAAAGCAATAACCTGGAAAAAAAATCACTTGGAAAATTAATTTGTGAATGGCAACACACACACACTTGCAGCACACACACTTGCAACACACAGTTGCAGATGAGGTACAAGAGACTTAAGATAACTTCGTAACATGGGTAGAAGGATTTGGATTCTAACGTGATCAATTCAAATCAAACTAGTGATGCTACAAATGCAGATACTTTCTTGAACTATTTGTAACAATTAGAACACAATATAATAATAATAATAATAATAATAATAATAATAATAATAATAATAATAACAACAACAACGCTGCACTTTCTGTGTGAAGGTGTCACATATATGAAGCCAAAACCGGTGATACTTCAGATTCTATGAAATATAGACCAATCACTTGTCTCAATACTTTTTACAAAGTCATCACAAGTTGTTTATCAATGGTTATCAAGAAACACTGTGTAGCAAACTCTATCTTAGCCGAAGCTCAGAAGGGATGCAGCAAGGGCTCCCTTGGATGTAAGGAGCAACTTATCATCAATAGTGTGGTCATATCGCAAGCATGTAAGAAGAAACGCAATTTATTCACCTGTTTCATTGATTATAGAAAGGCCTATGACATGGTACCGCACGATTGGTTCCTCTATATGCTGTCACTATATCGTGTGAACTCGACAATCGTGAATTTCCTGAAATCCATCATGGGCAAATGGAAGTCAACTATTCATGTCACTTTGAGAAATGAAACAATGATTACCAAGAAAATAAATATAAAGCGCAGAATCTTCTAAGGGGATAGCCTGAGCCCTTACTGGTTCTGCTTGGCAATGAACCCATTGTCAACACTCCTAGAAGACTAGAACTTAGGTTTCGAACTGAGAGGCACTGAAAGATTGCAAATAGCCCACTTAGTGTATATGGACGACATCAAGCTCTACTCTGGTACGATGCGTGGTTTAAACATTCAGATGAAAGTTACTGAAGACTTCTCCAGGGACATAAATATGCAACTGGGCATTGATAAATGCAAAATACAACAAATACAGAAGGGTAAACTCACTAGTGAGCTCACATACGAGACTGGAGAAACAATCACTGCTCTGGAAGCTGATAAGCTCTACAAATACCTTGGGATAAGCAAGGAAATATGATTGCATATCATCAACTGAAGGGTATGCTGAAAACCAAGTTTGCCAACCGACACAAGTCAGTGTTGAAAACTTCTCTCAACTCTTGAAACCTCACGACTGCCATTAACTTGTATGCTATACCCATTATCACCTTCTCGATGGGTATTCTTAAATGGTCCACAACCGACCTAGAGGAATTGGAGATACTTGCAAGTTCATCAGCTCTCTTTGCAGCAAAAGATCGATTCCTGGAAACAGAAAGCACTCCACGGTGCATATCCTGCTGCAGTAGCCAATCCAAATGTCGTACAAATGGCTCAGTATAGGATATTTGTACCCTGAGAGCGAAGGTTTCATAATAGCAATACAAGATCAGGTGATTCCCACAAAGAATTACCTAAAATATATCATCAAAGACCCAGGAGTACTAACTGATGAATGTCGTATGTGTGGCCGCGATCATGAAACCATTCAGCATATTATCTCAGGCTGTAGTTGTCTAGCTCCCACTGACTATAAAGTGAGACACGATCAAGTGGGCCACATCATGCATTCCAACCTAGCCAAGAAATACAGGCTACCTCAGAAAGTGGATGCACCATATTACCAGTATCATTCAGATGCTGTACTAGAAAATGAGACACATAAGTTATACTGGGACCGCAGTATTCTGACAGACAGGACAATTCAGCACAACAGACCTGATATTACTCTCTGGGACAAATCTGCAAAAAAAGTTTGGGTTATTGATTTTGCAGTCACCAATGCCAGCAACATGATGACAACATACCAGACTAAAATCGACAAATACAGAGAACTAGTATTTGCCGTAAAAGAACAATGGCGAGTGTCAGAAGTTAAAACCTACCCAATTGTACTGTCAGCAACTGGGGTTATACCAAAAACTCTCTGCAGATTGGTGGAAGAACTCGGCTTGGAGAAGAGCATTATCATCGGTCTCCAGAATTCGGTTATAATCAGTACCTGCTCACTAGTCAGGAGATTCATGGGAGGACATGTTGGGTTTTGAAAGTTCATTTTTGAAATTGTATTTGTCATTACATCTGAAAACTGTTATTTTATGTTTGTGTTAGAATGCCATAATTTGTTTTGTGGATTTTAAATATGTCAGTGCTACCATGCTTCGATATTGTATCTGTGTGGTATCCATGTGAAACCAAAAACTTTGAAAGTAAACACAATAATAATAATAATAATAATAATAATAATAATAATAATAATAATAATAATAATAGGATTGTTATTCCTACAAATATTTTGGCCAAATCTCAAAAAACTCTCCAACAAATCAAGCATGGAAGATTAGAAGAAAGAAAAAAATTCTTTCTTGCATTATTTATTTTTAACTTATGCAATTTCGAAAGTTCAATGAAAATGGAGCCTAAGCCATTCTTATAACTGTACTTTGATCTATTTGAGAAAAACTTTTGAGCTGTTTTTGACAAAATATTTTTAATTGCCTTTATTTCAAACAAAAACTGCTCACACTTTGAAAAAATTGAACACAACCATAATTAAAGATCTAATTTTCCATTACAGATTTCATTAAGGCAAAAATCTGTTATCTATATTGTACTTTTGCAATGTTAATTTTTTGCAATTTTTCAAAATACACCAAGTTTACTGAAAATGGGACCTGATCCACTTTTATAAGCATACTTTGATCCATTCAAAAAATGGAAAGAAAAAATTGGGAGCCATTTTTAAGAACGTATATAAATATTTTTTGGTTGCATGTCACACAAAATTATGAAAAAACTAGTCATATTTTCAAAACATTGTACCTGATCTTATTTACAGATCTGTACTTGAACAAATTACACTTCAAAAATCTCTCAACAATATTATGGAAGGATAATGCCCAAAAATTGTTTAAACGTTTGCAATTTTTCGAAAATTCTATGTTCAATGAAAACAAGACTAGTACCATATTTTTAAGAGTACTTTGTCTATCCGAGAAAAAATTTAGAGCCATTTTTAGAAAACTTTGAAAATGTTAATGCTTATACCCCCAAAACCAAAACATCCATTTCAAAATTCTCAGAGTCTCCAGTGCGACCATGTCAATTTGGGAATGAAAATTTTGGAGAAAATAAGTCTGAATGGTTTAGGTGCTGACGTTGAAGGATAGACATTTTGCCATACATCAATTTTTCACTACCAAGGACCCACAAAATGTGGATTCGGACTACACACTATGGAAGGATTCACAGGAAGTAATTTATTACATATAGCAACAAGACTTATACACTTTTTCTAAATCAAGACCCTACAATGCAAGTTTTTCTGATGAAAAATCGCCAATTTCCACTGCAGTGTTACAATACAATGTACTTTACTTTGTATGTAGTACAGTACATAATAGGTGAAAAAGTAAAATTGGAATTAGAGGCATCCAAAAGTTTAATTTCCATCAAAATTTCAATGTCAATTTTTGCAGCATAACAAAGTACTTTCTTTTGACAATTTGTGAGGAAATAACATGAAAAATTATATTTTTTAATAACAGAGCTCATATTTCCATGAAGAAGTTATATTTTTGTTTATTCTGCCCTTCCCTCTTTGGTGAAGTACAATATCCTTTCTTGCTAGTAGTTAAGTCTGATGGGGTGGATTGGAATTACAATCTTGTCCTTAGCTTGATGGGATTGTTTTCTCTTTGGTTATCTCAGTTCTCTCTTTGGCTATCAGCACCATGCTTTTCAGACCTGTACTAAGTGCTCAGTGACAGAATGATACACTTGCCTGCAAACAAACTTTACACTGCACAAAACAAAAATCCAAACAAGCGAGAAATTAACTCTGTTCAGGTAAGTATCCCATACTACTCTCGATATTTTAAAACAATTGTGAAATTAATTTCGGTATAAAGAAACCAAATTTTCAAAATCTACCTTTCAACATTTCTATAAACAATAAAAACTGTAAGTAGTAAAATGAAATGATTAAACGATCTCTTTCCAGATTCAACTGACATCTCTGACAAAAAATGGTACTTGTCAATAAAGAAAACGCAAAATACAAATGCAGATTTCATATTGAACAAATGAAAAACTCAAGGGTCCTAGATATTTAATTCAACACAAAACCACACAGCTAAACCCACTCATTTCCACTTACCAATTTAAAAATATTGAACATCATAAGTTCTATTGCAAAGAATTTTGTAAAACATTGCTCTAAGATAATTTGTAATATTGCATTGAAGTAACTTTGCCATATATCAGAAAATAAAATAATATACATAATTTTTCACAATGTTTCATACATCATGGTCCAATGAATTAAGAAGTGAAAGGGAATGAAAATGAAATAAAACTAGCATTATAATGAGAACTATTAAGCATTACATATAAGAATTTGTTAAGAAATTTTGCTGGATTTTAGGAGTAAAATCTTACCTAACCCTGATAAACGCTGATGTTCTACAATAAAAGATGAACCAACACAAAACCCTCCTATTGTTCCCAATGCCCACTCCATACTGCACATGATCATGTCCACATCTTGTTTCTGGAAAGTAAAAGAAATTTTAGATTGCTGTACGACAATTGTTAATTCTTGATTAAATAGACAGATACACTGATTATCTGATTTTGAAAAGATATAACAATACTTACAGGAACATCAAAGTACTCTGTGACACCTCTACCCGTTACTCCCAAGGTTCCAAAGGACACGCTCTCATCCACAAAAATTCTCAATTTGTACTTTTTCCTAAGATCAATAAGAGCAGGCAAAGGGCAAATCTCCCCAGTATTCATATAAATGCCTTCTACAATAAGAAATCTTCGTGTCACATTTGCTTTCTTGGGGTTCTGAAAAAGAAATTAAAAAATGCAACATACATTTGTGCCTAGGAGGAAAATAAGTTCAATATACAGCATTGCATCATACCTTTTTATCTAATTCTGCTTGTTCAAGAAGCAAACTTTCCAAATCATTTGTATCATTATGCTTAAAAAATTTAAGGCGACTTCGAGAAGCATCAAGGCCTTTCTGGATTGCGAAGTTAACCTTCTCATCACTGCAAACAACGCACACAATGATCTCATTGCAAGTAAAGTCGTATGCTTATATGGTTGAACTAGATGGAAAGCTTTATCACTTTGAGAAGCTAAGGAGTAAAATAACAATCATTAAACCTCTTCAGAAACATGAAAACTCAAAAAAGAATGCCGAAATATAATAAATTATATACATTTATGAGTAAACTAGCTGAAGAATCCAACTTTCGCCAAAATTATTTTTCTTCCACACTAATATGTTGTGCAATCAGATTTCACTTTTTGCAAGTCCTTGATACTGAAAAATTGGTTTATGGTAAAGTCTGTCAGTCTGTGTGTGGACAACACTAGCACCAAACCATTCAGATGATTTACTCCAAAATTTACATTCCTCTATTGATCTGACTGAACTTGAGACCCTGCAAATTTGAACCATACTTTTATTTTGGGGCCTACATTATAGTCTCAAAATTTTCTCAAAAATTATTCCAAATTTTTGCCTCAAAGAAAGGTACACTTAAAAAATAGTGCATCATTGAACACTATTTTTGAAAATTGCAAAAGTTAATTTTGTTTCCCTTGATGAAATTTGTACTTGAAAATTAGATCTTAAAATAAGGTCAATAAAACACTGAATTTTTGAAAATTGCAAATACAAATGTTCAACTTTGCTTTTAAAGCATTGGGAAGTTTGTTACCTGTGAGGCTGGTAATGTACGGTACATGAATAACTTAAAGAGCCAGAGTTCAAATTACAGCTTGGAAATGCTTTTGCAGGTTCATGTAGTATTATATTGCGTAGCCATGACAAAACAATGTGAGCAAGTATATGCTGCTGTAGCACTACTGGTGTTGTATATAGGTATGATGCACATATTAATTTCCTAAGGCCAGGTGCTTTTACAGTATCTCTTGTGTACTTTCCAGTTTTATATCCCACAACTTGAGAAAACTCTTGGCTTCTAAGTTTATTATTAAAATGAGTTATCAGCAGTAGGGGGTGTAAAAATGCCTTGCATGGTCATTTTTACCTAAATGACTGGTAAAAATGCCTCACCCATTTTAGTTTTCATTTGCTTTCATGAGAAACACAGTTCAGCAGTGTAAGAATTTAGATATATACAGCACTGCTGTTTTGCATCTCGAGTCTCTCATTGAAATCAGTCTAAGTAGTATACCTCATGATCTGATTTTTTGCAGTGAAGGGAATGAATGAGAAATTCCAAAACCTTGCAAGAACCGCGGATATGGAAGAGCTATTGCTGTACAGATATGGGACATAAATGTGAAGATTATTTGGTTCAAATTTTAGAAATTTGTGTGTAAAGATCACAGTGAATAAATAGTAGTTTCCAATATTTGCAATGAGCATTTTACAAATACATATGAAATTAATACCATACAAAATATTTTTATTAAATACAATCCAATTTGACAGGGACATTAGTGATTTTTATTTATTGATTTACAAGATACTTTCAATAGATTTTAAAATCAACACAGTATGTAACAAATCATTCAGTTGGGTGTAGTATTTATTTTGTAAGACCATTGTAATCTTCAGTCTTTAGCTGATCCCAAATTCGGGCATTTTCCTTCATGTTGTCCTTTCAATTGTTTCCAGAACCTTGTAAAGAAGGGACCCTTCTCCACTTTAGTGTAGCCTCAGTATAGCCTTTTAGCTTTCTTGAATAGTAAACCTTTTTACTATGGATGCCAAGGTATCCCAAGAGACTGCCATGCATAGCCTGATTAAGTGAAGGGGTAAATACTCTGGGAATTGAAAATAGAGAATTGAGAGGTGATAACATTGGGAAAGCTCCTCCATGTCGCACCACCCAAGCAAACATCCATGACCGCACTGGAATTCAAATCCACAACCATTTGAACCCCAAAACTAACAATGCTATTTCCTTAACACCCTTGATTATGCAAGCATACGTTGAATTAAACATATTTAATTTAATAAAATGTTCCTTTCAGAAAATCATTAAATTTTCAAAATAAAAAAATGCGGTGTCAAGTCACATTAGTGTTTGATTTTCTATTTTATTTTATTTACCCTATCCTCAGAAGGTATTGATGTTAAAGTAATTTTATTATAGAATGAATCAAAATGAAAAGAGATAATATTATAATTCATATTTAACACAAACTACAAACAACTTAAAATTTCAGTTTACTAGTACCTACGATTATCATACAAGCACTCCTACATGTACATCACAGAAACATTTCCATTTAATTGCCTCAGCATGTAAGATTAAAAAAAAAAAATTGTCATCAGTAAAACCTTACACAAATATCACATCACTTCTTTTTGCATAAGCAGGAATAGCTGATGCTATAGTAGAAAATCCATACGAGTAAACAACCGCTTCCTCCATTTCCATGAATTCAGCCAATTTCTTTTCAAGATCTAAGTGAACATCTACAACAATAAACAGAATTCATAAAAATTATATCCAATTGGATCCTTCATGAAAAATAATTGCATTTTCAAGTTTCAAAAGAACAAACCAACGGTTCCATAAAATCCTCTAGGTCCACATGAACCAACACCATATTTGTGAATAGTATCAATGGCACTTTTTTCGATAATCTCATTACCTACGAAATTCAGGTAATTGTGAGTAGCCAAATTTAAACATTTATTATTATTTATATTAATATATTTTTGGGCCTACAAATGAAAAGAGAAGATAAATGAACATGAAATGAACATTAATTATACTCTCAGAATATAGTAAAATATAATACATTATAATATAATAATAAAAGAGTACTCTGTATGTAAGAGTACTAATACAATATAACTTAATAATAAAAGAGACATAAATGACCTAACCTTGCTTGTAATGACACGAGGATGCAGTGCTCTATGATTTTGATCTACGTCTGAAACAAGTTCTTCCGGAGTCCAGTCATCTATTAAAGCCTGTAATTCCTGTAGGAATAAGACAAAAAATAAGAACACTCAAGTAGTTCATTGAGAAGTTATTAATATATTGCATACAAAGCACCTAATTAGATTAATAACATTTTGTTAAAAGTAAATACCTCTTTTGACAAATCTCCTGTTTCATTAGGATTATAACTTTGATGAAAAATTAGCCACAGAACCATCAGCAATAGAAAAACTTCTAAACAAACATGATACAGTGGTACCTGAAAAAAGAATGTATTAATAAAATTTTCTTTAGGACAGTTTTAGTTACCAAGCTATTCAACTAGTATCACCTCACAACCTTAATTTTCTACAATGGAAAAATTGATTTTAAAAGTTACAGGAATATTCAAAAGCAAATAACATATGTATTTTTTTATGGAGCAAGTTAAGAAGCAAATCGTAAATATTTGGATAATTTGTTCACATATTCTGAATTCTACAAAAACAATTATCAGATCTTTGTTCACAAACTTCAGACTTTCTCACTCTTGAAAGCAATATTAAATGTTTACCACATACATGTCAGAATATATACAACTGTCACTTCATAGCCCACATTTAAAAGAAAATTTTATTACATTCCACGTACTTTCTTGCTTGGCTGTATCTAATGTTATCTAAAATATATCTATGAAACTTCACAAAAAATGAAGACAAAATATTCCTCAAAATGTATAGACAGTGACTCTCTCAGGTGAACATATCAATGCATTGTATAAAATATTGTTAATGTATTGTTTTGCAAAAATAGTGTTAGCCATTAATAATTATTTCTTTGAAAAAATGTTGAATAATACATTATGATTTTCCATCACACGGTATTTCTGCAATGTACAAACCTAATCACAGTAGCAGCAGCATTAATCCGTTGTAAATAAATGAATAACTTTCAGCAAATTACCACTTTAAATATAATTTTACGGCCGGGTTAACTTCATCTAACAAGGTTGAAAAATGGAAAAAACGAAGAGGCAAAAAATTGGCTTTCTAGACAGAATGAACAGATTTTCGTACAACAAGAACATGCACAACAGATACAAATCCAATTTTTAAAATGTAAGAATACAGTTCAGATAACACAATGCATAAATTGGGGCCGGCAACTCCTATTTAAATGCACAATGCAGTTTCAATGTCTACTCACTTCATTAAATGCTTGGAACACATCCATCAGTACAAACTGGGACATAATAAGTAATAATATTCAGCCACTGTCACGTAAAATAGTATACGTGTGAGGTAACGACACTGACAAGGACGATCTTCACGCCCTTCGGTACACTTCGAACAAATTCAGCTTATCTCGAGAATTCCCGTCTTTTAACAATTAAGAGGGAGACAATCTTGCTAAAAAAATATGGCACGCTATTGTGCCGCTCTACTTCCCTTCGATATTCTTGATGAACTAATTAAGCTAATTTAAAATGATGCAAAGGCGAAACAGGTGGGTAACCCAAACAAGCACTTCCCGCACTTAGCGTTTATGTCGTCGGGATCGTTGGAATGTGGCCTGTTTGTGGTTGTGCCAATCGTGGTGTCTAGCCAGCTATACCAAACTACACTACGTTGGCCGTTGCTGTATAGGCCCAAGATGATTGTGAGATTATTTTTATTATTGTTGTAGAGGACTCTTGGTCAGACCCAGGCCTCGAAGTACGGACCGGATTTGCCAATGTGAGACGGAAGGTGTACAGTGGTTGTTTGGCGATTGGCGGAACATCACACGTGACATCGTACTACTCAATCCGCGCGCATTTGCAAATATTTTTCAGTAATTAGCATAGTTTCTATTATAGGTTGTCCTTATCATCGTCGATATTAAGACAGTTTGCAGCGAACAGCGTGCTGTATATTATGAATAAGAGCTAACGTATTTGGCGATAAAAAATTAAAAACCACTACAAATAAGTGTAATTTGCACGAGACGTGAAGAGTAGATATTGTTATGGGTTTTGAAATGGTCGATTCTATGTATTTTCATTGTGTTTGAACGAACGTAACAAAATCGCGTGAAGCAACAGAAAATTTCATTGAATTTCTGTGATGTTATGAAATAGTGTCATGACCTTATAAGCTGCTGATAACTTATCATACTCTATGCCAATTTCAAGGACACGTTTTGACGTCTGTTTCGGTATCAAAAACCCTAGTTGTACGTATCATCAAGTAAGAAAAGAAACCGAACTCCATCAACTAATGAACTATAAAGAGCACTGCAGATTTATACCTTATGTAATGAAATTCATATGATTCTAGAAGAATCGTGACTTTGTTAAAACAGTGCCAACCTGTGTTCCCGGTTCTCCACTTTTAATCCGTGAAGTCTTCTCGCACATTTAATGGACGAATAATCGGTGAAACTTGTATTATGGCTCGTTTGATCAAGAGATTGACGTCAGCAGCGATGGGGTGTTCAGCTCTTGACACAATTATGGTAAAGGTAAGTTAAAGTAGTAAACAAAACTTTCAAATCTAATTTTTCAAATTTCATTTCTTCCGCTTCTCAACGGACTAATGCTGACTAGGTATTACTGACGCTCTAGCTATCCAAGGGAGACTAATAGAACTATTTCTGGCTTGTGAATCTATTTATTTAATTATTATTGCTTATTGCCCCCTGCTCCAAGATTACTACTTTTTTCTTTTACAGCCGTGTATGAACATAAAGAAGACTTCACTAGCATTTCCTATTTATCGAGGTAGCCGCATCTGTTCTCGCCATATATGCACATTGGACAAGTTGCTTTCAATTTCCTCTCACAGGAAATACACTTCTGCTCCCAGAATAGTACCTTTTAAATTGTCAGATATTGGTGAAGGGATACGAGAAGTAACTGTAAAAGAGTGGTATGGTACACTCCAAAAAATTTACTGATCTGTTATTTGACAATTCTCATTTATCTCATTTCGCTAGTTTGTAAATTCCTTTGTAATTCACATTTCCTTTTATAGGTTTGTAAAAGTTGGGGATAAAGTTTCACAATTTGACAACATTTGTGAAGTTCAAAGCGACAAGGCATCTGTTACAATTACCAGCCGTTATGATGGGACCATCACAAAATTACATTATAACATTGATGACACTGCCCTTGTGGGAGACCCACTTGTGGACTTGGAAGTTTTTGACAACAGTATGTTATGTTCTTGGGTGAAGCAAATATGATATGCTTATCACTCTTATGGGAAAGGTATTGGGATTGCATGATTTCTTTCTCCTTAATATTGCCTTTGTGAGAGACTGCCACTAACAATAGTTGTAATAACACATTCTACTGTCTAGAATCAAAAATACATTTTTTTTTTGTAAATTATTTCCCATAGTATTATAAGTTGTGTTTTCTTACACCAAAATCTCTAGTACGTTTTCTGCAATTTTCTTTTATTGCCATGTGCTTTCATTGTTGAAAAGGATTAGAATAGAGTGAGAATTTTATGTAGACATGGTGATAATGCATGTTAGTAATAGGTATCTAGCAATAGTATAGATAATTTCTATTAAATTTCGTTTTGAAACACTCAATGTTGATTTATGTTTGATAAATTTGGGGAAAGTGATGATACAATCACTGTCCAATATGGTGCATTAGGAATAAATTCACTATTTTGTTTTGCAGGAAAAAATTATCCTACTGTAAATTTTGTCAAATATCAAAATTTTAAATGTTTTCTTGCTTTTCAAAGATTTATCAATCTATTAATCATCTTCAGTTTGTCTTCTCAATATTGAAGTTCTAGATTCACCCGTATTCATATGATCAAGGACAAGCCATCTGGAATTCATTTTTTTTTTTTTTTAATAGTACCCCTTTTAAGATTTCTTATATTCATTCTGAATCTTCCTCTCAGCTGGTTCAAGTGGGTGAAGAAATGAATCTAATAATGGCAAAGGGTATTGCACCTTGTGACCACAAGATTTGGTTCTTAGTACATCATTGGCAATTCCTTCATCAATACATAAATCATTGATATGTTAGACTTATAAATAACATATTGTTTGGAATTACAGCAAATGTAAATGATGGATTATTTTTAAAACGATAACAAGAGTATTCGGTCTCACAATTTTCTTTATGTATCTCATAAAAATGCAGTAATTAATTAAACTCTACATGAAGTGTTTTGAACAACTATGATTTAACTAATACCATAGATGAAAGCAATGCCATACAACTCACAAAGACTGATCATATATACCTACCTTTATAATACCTAACTCTACTAGTGTCTCGGGGAGTTTGCATCTGCATACAATCACTTTGAATATTTTGTTACTGCAAATCTAAGACCAAATGTGGTGACTCAAAAGATGTGCATAATTTAATTCAGAAAGCAGCATGCTTCAAACTTGAAATACTGCAATGAACTTATTTACAGATTGAGAAGATAGATGTAAATTTACCATCTGTGCTGCCTGGATTGCCAGCAGTGAAAAAAAATTAACGTCCTTACAATTGACTACTGTGGTACTTTATTATCGGTGCTTTGCCATTACCTTTTCAGTGTTTTCAGTGGAAACACGTCATATGAATACAAGTTACTTACATCCATGAAGATCGTATCCACCCATTGATTGTTCAATTGAATGTTGGCTTGCACAGAGTAAGCAGAATTGTCATTGAGCAATTAAAGTTACTGTGACCTATTGTATTCAAAATCAAGCAGGTTTTCTTCTTTTATTTGAAAATATTCAAAAAATTATGACAGATGTGTTCATTTTTTATGCATAAATAACGCAATGTTGTCATGACTGCATGCTTAATTGCACAGATTGGGTGAAATCTAACAATTCAGCATTAAAGGTATTACATGTGTGGTTTGAGGTGTGCAAATATTTGAATATGTTTTAGATTTATTTCTAACCTTAGGCCTATTACTAAATGTTGGTATTCTGAGTTACAAACTGAATAGACTTTGTGCAGTGTTATAAACATTACTTCACCATTTGCATATTTTAGTTAGTATTTAAAGCATTCTTGGGTTATTCACGTAAACAATTTGTTTGAGCGTTCATTGAAATAAAACATCAATAGAAATGACTTCATGATTCAATAATACTCGACGCAGTTAAAGAATATGTTATGTATTATAAGTAAATATCTTTTGATTTTAGTGCTTTCCATACTGGTTAATGTACAACAAAATTAATGCAATAAGCGTTTTAAATTTTACTAGTGAACAAGAAATTTCAACTCTTCCAACAAATATTTTTTTATTGCATTGTTCTTGTCTGAGTTGCTTTTAAAGTATAAAATGTAGTTAGCATTTTGAACATTTTTATTAATTTCTTGTTTACTCAAATATAAAATAAAAATAACATGAATTTTCGAGCTTAACATGAATTTTGAATATTTGAATAGAATTAAATCAATGCTCAGGTTCTTAATTAATTAATTTTGAATGGTAAATAGTGCATTCTATTTTGTAGTTAATATGGAATAATTCTTATTACACAAGAACTCTGTATTAGTCCCTCTGAGAATGGAGTTGTGTATTAATATGTGAGAAAACACAATTAAATTTTTTTCAATTTAAATTCTTAAAATTCTTCTTGTAAATTCTTCTTTTCTTAAAATTCAATTAACTTAATTTTCTTTAAATGTATTGATTTATGGGACTTTTTTCTACAAAAGCTTTAAATAATTTCAGAAAGAGTAACAGTTTTGGGTCACAGCATCATAATGGTTAGGACTTGTGCTTGCTAACCTGAGGGGTACCAGTTTTAAATCCCAGTATAGTTTGAAAGTACAAAGAGAGAGAAAAAAGTTTTATGATTTTTATAATATATCACTTTCATTCTCATGACAATAATTCAACAGGTTCAATGGCAAGTGGAGGATCGTCGTTGGAGAATGCTGACATTCAGGCAACTGAAACTCTGCCAGAGATAGTAGATTTTGGCAGTAAAGTTCTAGCAACACCTGCTGTTCGAAGATTGGCATCGGAAGAGAAAGTAAGTATGAAGTAATGATTAATGGGCATGCCCGTGTGTGCTTGTGCATGCGTGTGTCTAGAGGGGGGATGCTTGCATGTTCACTCATGCAAGCACAAGCACGTTCTTTCTCTCTAAATCAGTTTTTACCATTCCCTTTGATCAGCACATTGTGATTTGACTGTTCTCTTCTAAATTTCTGTTGTTCAATGCTTTCATGATTTCAGTGAGATGCGTCAATTAAAATATCTGCTTACTTCACTGCCAATTTTTTTGTATAATTCCATCTTTATAATGAATTTCTTTGTTTGAAAATTGAAAATCTGTATTTCTGTTTTCAACAATTGAATTATGTTTTTACTAAGTTCCTCATCTTTACTAACATCTTCCTTTGGAGAGAACAATCTTCATTTTGTAGGTTCTGTCCTTCCTCAAAAAATGTCCTCCTATCTATTCTCCCTCTTGAAATTTTAAAACTAATGTGTTAATCTACTTAATCAAGTGAGAAATCACGATTGAATTTCTTTGTTTGAAAAATGAAAATCTGTATTTCTGTTTTTAACAATTGAATTATGTTTTTACTGACCAATCATCCTCCTTTGGAGAGAACAATCTTCATTTTGTAGGTTCTGTCCTTCCTCAAAAAATGTCCTATCTATTCTCCCTTTTGAAATTTTAAAACTAATGTGTTAATCTACTTAATCAAGTGAGAAATCACGATTGAATGTTGATATTCTAGCTGCAGTACTTGCCATAAAATCCAATATGAAGGAAATTTCTTGCCGGGAAATTTCCTATATATTGTTAGAAAATGATGAATTGACAAAAACATTCATTCAATGGAAAAATACTCATTTAATTAAATAATTAAAAGGGATGCAAGTATAATTAGTGCATTTTTGTTTCAATTAATAAAATGTTTAATTTTTTTTACATTGTACGTTATTCTTAAATTTTTTTGTCCTCTTTTTATTTAAAAAATAATTGGTCACCTTAGCTTTACGCAAGTTCATGTTATAATTTTTAACATTTTCAAAAAGAAAAACAAATCCACCAATAACTTCTTTCAAGTTTTGTGGAGTTGTGATGATTTTTTAATGATTTGTGTGTGCATGCAAGCATGTGTGTCTGTGTTTCTATTTATGTATGCATATATGTGCACATGTATTGTTTCTTTAGAATTTTTCAGAATGACACAGCATTTTTATGAGTGTACAAAGTGAATAGAAAGGCTCTGGGGTGAAAATTTGCAGAGCCTTGTTTGTTTCCTCGCACATAAGTTATAAAACCATCGACATTTTGCCAGAGCTGTCTGACTTTCCCTTATTTCACAAAATAGCGTGATAATCACAGTGTTGCAATTGGCCTGCAATGAAGTAATCTGGGAGTGTGGGGTGTGCAGAGACTGTTAAAAAGACTATTGTAGCTTCCACAAGTCTTTTTAACTCAATATAAGTAATTTCTGTATGGAGGATGGCAAACAGTCTCCAAAGCTCTTTAAACAGTTGCTAGTAAATGGTAAAGGTGAGGGATTATTAGGAATAAAATCGCAAAAAGGAAAAACTGGAAAATGTCAGAAAAGTGTCATTGGAAGTCGTGCAAATGAGAGAATGAGCTAATGGATTGTTGTCTGCCTACATATAGTTTTTTAACTCTTGAACATTGTTTTGGAGAATAAGAGTGAGTATGTGATTGAACATTTTCCTGCTATTTTGAATATTGATTTGAAAAATGTGTCTGGGACTGGCCGGCATGGACGAATATTAAAGGAAGATATTTTAACATACTTGGAAGATAGGAAGAAAACTCATATGCACTCTGAGGAAACTCGAAAATTAAAGGAATCTTTTAATGTAAAGGCCGGTGATACTCTTGTGTCTTCAGAAAGTGATGTACAAAAGAAGCCCATTCAAGGATTTTCTAAAGCCATGGTGAAAACCATGACTGCAGCAAATGTAAGTTTACACAATTTTGTATATGGTCAAATTATAATAATTTTATTAAATAATATTGAAACATCATGAAACATTTTTTATAAAAGAAAGTGAAAGAAAGGAGGATTGAACAGAAATTTATTCTAATTATTCTTTTTGACAAATGTTATTGGGTAAAGTTAAAAACATATTGTAAGGGAACACATTTAATGTTGCCATCATGTAATGAGACTTTTTTATCTTGTAATTTGAGAACAAAAAAGGCTCTCCAGTAAGAATATTGTAATGGTATTAGTGCGTTCACTTTAAAGTTAGATTTCAATATTCCAATGATGTTAAAATGATACAGATGATCAATGTAATGTGAAAAAGTGTTTATGTTTAACTTTTATTTTATTTGTGCAGATGATTCCACATTTTATGTACAGTGATGAAATTAATGTGACTAAAATATCAAATATTATAGAAGAGTTGAAACAAATCCAAACACCTGTTAAATTTACATTCATGCCTTTCTTCATTAAAGCAGCGTCAAACAGTCTTTTAAAATATCCGCTTCTTAACTCATCTGTAGATGAGAAATGTGAAAATATTTTATATAAATCTAGTCACAATATTGGAGTTGCAATGGATACACCTGCTGGCCTTGTAGTTCCCAACATTAAACATGTTGAAAAGCTAAGTATTTTAGAAGTGGCCCAGGAACTGAAGAGGTTACACCAAAGTGGTTTGGCAAACTCCTTACGTCCATCAGACTTGACTGGAGGAACTTTCACATTGTCAAATATTGGGTCGGTAAGTGTCTAGGCAGGATATGACTTATTTATTCTGTTTGTTTTTTGAAAACTTATGTCATTATTACGCAGCTTTTCTTTTATGGAAAACGATAGAACTTCTTGTGTGTTTGTTATTATTGTTTCTAATCCATAATTAATTCTTTGTTATATTCTAATTATTTGGTTATATAGACATGCTTCCCATACATACATTTTGTTGGTTCTGAAATCAATTGCCTATGTGGCCTTGCATTTTGTGAAATTCCCTGTTACTGGTTAATTCACACATTAGCAAGAGAGTTTGGATAAGAGGGTATGAATGATGATGAACAGATCTTTTTCGGGATTATTTGGCTTATGTTGACAATAGCTACAGGGCTACTTACAAAAGTATGATGATTGATTGAGTGTGAGGAATCTTGTGAATTCAGAAGAAGCAGTTTGACATAAAAATGTTGGAAATTATGCACTATAGAGAATCAGGGTTGTTTTATATAAATTGCGAAAGCTGGAGTCTCATTGCCCCAACTCTGAAATGTTTAATGAAGCGTCAACTGAAGTATACAGTGAGATTAGGTTAGGTGGTATTGTGTAAATGGAAATGTACAATTGATTAGTAGAGCTTGGACCTATACATGTAGTCTCTCACTAGTCATAGAAACTTCCACCAGCGGTTTGATTCCTGTTTATCTTATAATATCTGTTATACCTTGTCATTGTAACGTACTTCACCTACTTTAGCCACATCTTGTGAGCTAATGTTCTTTTCCTCTGACTAAGATCTGAAGTATGCTTCACTTTATCCACTCATTTTGGATAACATGAACATAAACTGTCTAATTTGTGAATTAACCTGATTTGAACATCAGCTGTAACAGCTAAGGTATATTGATACAATAAACAGCTGCCAACATAACATTTAATGTAATATATTGGCAGAGTCCTATAGTTGTCTATTGAGAGAACTTTATAAGAGACTTGAGATTAATTACACACCTAAGAATATTTCACAACATTTGTACAATAATGATTTGCATTACTAAAAAAAACAAAAAACAAATAAAGAGGTGTTCATGCCAAATATTGTGCAGATGAATTTTATGTATGGTAGCATATCAAAAGTTTTCATTGTAATAGGTTGTCTGGCTGCAGATCTGTAAACTGTATTGGTTAGATAGCTTTCTAGAGTTTTCATTGTGTATGATCTTATTTTAATATTTACTTTCATCTAAGAAATTTGAGAAATTCATTAACTTTGAACACAACTTCATAAATATTTCATGGTATAAATGTACAAAAGGTTGAAACAGGTTTCACTTTGATTTGTTTATTTTTCAAGAACTAATGTGCAAATGGTTTTCACTACAGTGATCATAATAAGTTGAAGCAAGTTTTCCAAAAAAGAAAAGCATTTGAAATTTATGAATGTTTTGTTTACATGGATAACAAGTTGTATACTTTTTGCCTTCAACAGATTGGAGGAAAATACACTTTACCAGTTGTTTTACCACCTGAAGTGGCAATAGGAGGAATAGGAGCAGTACAGATTGTTCCTAGGTTTGACGAGTTGGGAAATGTTGTGAAAGCGAAGGTGATATGCATAAGTTGGGCAGCTGATCATCGAATTATTGATGGGGCAACTATAGCTAGATTTTCAAATTTGTGGAAGAGTTACATTGAAAATCCTTACAAACTGCTTTTGAATGTGTCATAATAACATTGTTTGTTGGTCATATGCTGTTCATTTTGTGTTAATCAGACAATAAATGTCATTGTTTTCTAGAATTTATTGAACATTTTCTTTTTTTCTTGGACGTTATCACTTGCTGCTCTTGAATAAAATAATTATAGTTTGTGCTGTGACAGTGATGATTGCAAATCAAGAGATTTCATTAATGTTGTATGAAGGGGCATTCCATGAGAAATCAAACACCAATTTCAATCATGTCTTCTCAAATGTTGTTATTATTTTTAATGGCATCTGTGGTTAAATTCATGAGACCTGCATTCTTTTTTATTTTTGGAGTCGTTCTGTATCAAATCATCAAAGATCCCAACTGTTTATGATTTTTTCAACCTGGGAGTACCTAAAGTTCCTGTTAATGTAAATAAAATTATTGCTTTTGGGGGCAGTAGCAAAAATAATTCTGAAGTGCCAACGATCCAAAATTGTGAAATTGCTGTGGACTATACAAACCAAAAATTGTATTATCTCAGACATTTTCAAAATTTAAATTTTGTTTACATGTATCATTTTTAATTATATTATTTACTTGAATTGTTTACATTAAATAATTATTAACACAAGTTACAAATTTATGAAACACAACATATCTCCTCTACATTCAAGAGTTGTGAAATGATGAGTTTTGATTATTTGCAACTCCTTATCTCATTCTCATCCAAGATTAAAACTGTTTGTACAGTTGTCATATAAATACCATGTGGAATGATCATGTCTACCAGACTTCTACAGCAAATGAAACCTTACAGATCGCAAAGCCGTTTGGCAATTTCAGTTCAGTTTAGCGATTTTTTTAAGAAACACCCTGTGTGACCCATTTTATGGTCTAGTAAGCGAGTGAGCAATTCATGTTTCTGAGGCATTAACTACTTTGGTAATTAATAGGGAACGGATTTTCATGTAAATACATATTTTTACAGGGACAAGATACCCGCATTCACTAATATTTTTTAGACTAAACACGATATTTTGAACTAATTGTAACTATTTTTATTTTACATATTTTTACATATTGTGATGTAATTACATATTTTCACATATTGTATCTATTGCTACATATTTCGCTACATTTTAATATATTTATAAGTCGAAAATGAACATTTCATTGGGATATTCGAAATATACGTATGTGACTTGAAAACTACCTTGGTTACTGAAATACCTAAAAAAGCACGCAATGCGATTGTATTAACGCCGGACAATAGCTATTAATGGTCAAACTTACCTTCCCCTGCCCCCAACTGCTTCTTGGAAACAGCGTAGTCGGGATCAAGGATGAGCGGATGTAGTATGTGAAGCAGAAGGAACTTCCACCACGTGCTTACTCGTGTTTCATTGACCCCATGCGTAACTCGATAAAAAATTCCAAATCATTGTCTTATCCCTTTTTCTGGACTTGTGAGGGGGGGCGTATACGAAAGTATTATATGTTTCGGATGAAACTAGCGATTAATTGCTTCTGTAGGTGTAAAACTTTCAGTCAGTCTCTCTGAATCCCTGTTAAGATCTCATTGGCAAAGTACTCTGCTCGGAAAACGCTTGAAGAATGGAATTGTAAACGTTATAACGAATTTTTATTTCACATATTTCCTATTTTTTCTTACATATTTTTGAAAAAATAAGTACATATATATGTACATGTTTTGCTTTTTTTATTACAATGAAGTCCGTTCCCTAGTAATTAATATCTTGAGTGTAGTGCATGTAATAGTCAGGTGGTGGTGGTTGTGTTTCTCTCCATCTGGAACATGAGATCTGGCACCAACCTACATGTTGGCTTGTGCAGTATATATTCTCTTAAAGAATCTCCATGAGCAGAGCATTGCCCCAGTCAGCGTAAGCTCTAAACTCTTGACTGATCTACCGATTTGTGTGGTAGTGTAGTGCTTATAAGAGTGTGTATGTGTGTGTACTAGGGAGAATAGGGGACAAAGATTAAAAAAGGAAAATTGCATGCCTTCAGTGGCCCCTGTTTGTTTGTGTACCACTCCTGCCACTTGCCTGATAGTGATAAGAAACACCTCGGAAAACTACTGATCACAGAAGCTGGCCGCAAGAATTCCCCGACCAAACAGTGGCTGAATTTGACCTAGCTAAATAGCTAGTTTCAAAAATGTGCCACTATTGGGACTCAAACCCTATGACTGCTCTGAGCCATCTCAACAGTCCTATGATTTAATTCATTCATAAATTATTACAACAGCAAGTGGAATAATATTTTAGAGATATTTGTGAAGAGTG
Organism: Teleogryllus oceanicus; assembly: GCA_964035755.1. NCBI lineage: Eukaryota > Metazoa > Arthropoda > Insecta > Orthoptera > Gryllidae > Teleogryllus > Teleogryllus oceanicus. The sequence goes on along the minus strand of CAXIVR010000001.1, from coordinate 255,075,392 downwards.
AATCATGCAAAATATTCGTTGAGCCCTGATAATGAAAAAGTAGATAAATCCAGTTGCTAAATTTAGAAAAAAAAAATCCTTTAGCACATGGTCATCCAGAATCCATGTTTTGTGGGTCCTTGATACCGAAAATTCGTTTGACGGGAAAACTTTCTTCCGTCTTGTGTATGTGAACAACACTAGTGCCTAAACCATGTGAAGGTTTTTCCCAAATTGAAGAAACTCCTGCTGATCTGGCCTGAGTTGAAGCTCTGCGATTTTGAAAAATATTCATTAATTTTGGGGTTCTTTACATGAAGTGCCAGGGACATTTTCAAATATTTCTCAAAAATGGCTTCAAATTTTTTCTTTAAATTTCTTGTAAGAATAGAGTGAAATACGATCATAAAGGTGGCATAGGTCTGATTTTCACTGTTAACACTGAATTTTTGATAATTGCAAAAGTTTGAGTTTTTCAGCGGCTTTCTACAATTACAAAATAAAAAATTGAGGTTTCCCTTCAAATGAAAATGGTTTTCCTGAATTAGTTCTTTCATTGCGATCATGTATTTTTTTTTAAAACACTAATACTTCTCGCGCAGTATTGCACACAATATGTGAAATTTAAGAAAAAATAACAAAGACAAGCTTTTCTTAAAAAGGTTCCCAATATTTTCTTTAAACTTTTATTAGGGATAGTGTTACATGTACTCTATGAGATGAAATAAATGTCATATTGCTCTATTCTTTATAACATTGGCGAAACCGGCCCTTAGTCACGTGAACAAATTCTTCCTGTAAGGCTTTAATTGCATATTGACAAGGTTTCGCCATAAACAATTCCAACATTACAATTTCAACAAAATAAACTTGTAACTCGATATCGCAAATATCTAACGTAACGTAAATATCTAACGCAAAAATTTGAAGAGCAAGAAAATTAATTAGCAATTAAATAGTTCTAAATGGTGGCATAGATGATTTTGTGGTAACAGATTTTGGTAGTGCCAGTATAAGAGAGGTCACGAAACATGGATTTTGGCTACACGTGTTAGAGGAAGTAATTTACTTTATATAACAACAGGCTTTATCCATTTTCGTTAACAGGGCCGGCAATAAGCTTTTCTGCCGAAAATTCAGTTTTCCGTCGCACGATTACATAAGTTTCTCTTCTTAATATGCGAGTGCTAGAAAGTACAAATATGGAAAATAAAATAATTTTTACTATAAAAACATTTTCATTGTTTTCTCCGCCCCAATTTCAAACGCCAAAAAAAAATCACTATCTTAGAACAGTTTAACAGACATGGGCAATTCTTTAAACCTCTTCTCGAAGTTCCAATTGTAGTAAAAAATAGTGGTATTTTATTTTATAGGTGGTGGAAAATAGTAGACCATTGTGTGCAGTTAATTATTCACTAGCGTGTTAGCACGGGTGTATAATTACGAGCACATAATGGTCTTTCAGCCACGTGCGATATACAATACTTTACCTAACCCAATCGCCTTTGCAATATTTTGAGCTCATTGGACACGTAATTATGAATGGTATTATATTGACTTCGGCTTATACCAATACTTACTGCGGGTTCATAGGAATGTGTTGGAAAGTGTGTATATTACTTTATTTGAAGAGTATTTTGATTAAATGTTTTATTTAAATTAATAAATTATTGAGTATAAGTGTGTTTCTATATATGTACATTCATTTTTCAATAATATGTTGTTTCTTGCATTATATTGATTATTTCGCCGGTAGTAGTTTTGCTGTGGTTTATCGTGACAATTGATAGCTACAGGGTTCTAAGCTACTTTTTACAGGGTTCTACGAAAGAGCCATTTCGCAGACTCCGGACACGTGAACTTCGATTTGTTTATAATGGCACTTGATGTTTAATCAATTGTTACGATGTCATCTAAACTTATCGACGCAACGCGTCTCTTCGCCCTTGGTCGAGCGTTGAGCGCGGAGTAATCCTCCATTATCTATCCCTCTATTCCAGAGGACACTGTATTTTTATATCTCGTCTCGTCATTTGTCAAAGAGGATCACCAGGTAGCATCTCCGCATACGCGCCTCTTACTTCAGGCGCCCAGAATTGGGAAAGGGGTAGGGTTTAGGACACTTCACAGGGATTGGAGTAGCCCTTCTGAAGTGGCCAAATTCGTTTTGTTGGAACAAATTTCACATGAGATTTGATAGGAATCGAACACGGACCTCAGTGGTGAAGGCTAGCGACTTCGCTATGTGCCACGAGCGAGCCGTAATTTATATGAATTGCTTATGTTTTATTACAAGTATTCTGGAATTTGGAAATTACATTCCCCTTATTCGACGATGCCTCAATCCCCAGTTTGTTATGTCTCATTCACAATGCAAACTTAAACGTAACGTAAGCCGAAACGTCAGTAAACTTTTCACGTAAAAATGAGCATTCACAATGGCAAACGTAAGCTGGAACGTAGGTTTTGCCTGAACCAATCAGAATTCAACATATTGATCGATGCGTTTCTAGCTTTTTTTTTTTTCGACTCATCGATTTCACCTTTTGCATTTGCGAACAGCTGTTGCGCCCCCTACCTATTGAGGTTATATGCGAGCAGTGAGCTTTAAATTGTGTACCGCAAATATATTTAATGCCACGTTCAGATTTTGTCATGGAGAGATTTGGGCGTGCAGCTTGTGCTGTTGCAAGCTTCTGCAGCATTAATTTTAGGGGCGCTTTATTTGCCATTTCGAATCAACACTTTGCAACTCGTACCAAAACTCCACAAACTTCTCTGCTCTACCTTTCAACTATACACACCAATGCACACCAATACACACGCATAAACAAGAATCGATCTGGAGTCGACCTTCCCAGAGAGTGTAATAATTTCCTTCTTCCTTCTCGCGGATTTTGTTGTGCTTTTTTTTTCATGCTGCTGCTCTCATTGGTCTTCGGTAGAATTTCGACGTAAACTTAAACGTAGAAGCTTGGAGCTTGCGAGCTCTTTAAGTTTACGTCTCACGTCTACATTTACGTCAAGGCATTGTGAATGATCTCGCTTTATAACCCATTTCTAGGTTTTGCGGCTACGTTACGGTTACGTTTAAGTTTGCATTGTGAATGAGGCCTTAGGGTATCAGTCCCCACTGCTTGACAGTTAAAAATCGGAAGACTGCAAATCGCCTGTCTGTGTTGAAAGAACCCAAATGTTAGATTTTTAAATTTTTTTTTTAAAATGGAATTAAATTTAATTTTTCGAAAATGGCTAATGTTCAAAATTTTTTTCGGCGTCTTCCTGCAACTATAAAATGGAAGAGCTATTTTTTCCTTGATAATATGTATTGTTCAAAGATCTTGAAATAATATTATGAACTTTTCTAAAATGAGTAGTTTTCATGTAATTTTCCGTGAAATTTAGGCAATATTTACTTTTTTCTAAACGGCTCCCAATTTTTTTCTTTAAATTTTCTCTTCGTACCTATTGCTGTTCCTCCACTTTTGTATGGAAGTGAACCGAAAGTAATCTTGGAAAGAGGAAAAAGTAGAATTCAGGCGGTGGAAGTAAAATTTGTAAGAAGTACTCTAGGATACACCCTCCTAGATAAAGAGGAATGTGGATATAAGAGAAGAGTTAAATGTCGCACCTGTGTTAGATAAAATACGTACTAAGAAGAAGAAATAGTGCGAACATTTGGAAAGCATGCCGAATGAGAGATTGCCGGCATTAGCTCTTCAATACATTCCACAAGGAAGAAGAGATGTAGGCAGGCCAAAGAAAAAGTGGGCACCGCAACAGGTCGAAGCCTAATCCTTGTTAGAAGAAGAAGAAATAAATTTTAAAGCAGTAACGAGTTGTATTAATTTTATTAATATATTAAACTGGATTATATTTAAACTCAGAATTATTTGGCGATGCGGATTGCACCTAACAATAAGATTAGGAACAATTTTAGAATGAAGGAAGGATGCGTAGGCGAAAAAATTTCTGACGAGCCGTTCACACGCCGTCGTGGATGACGTATGGGTCCCATGTCTACTGCGCCAATTAATTGGATGTTAGAATATTGTATATTATAGATCAGTTTTGAATATTTTCATCGTAATTAGCAGATTCAATCAATATACCATTGGTAAAAAATGTGGATGACGTATGGGTCCCATGTCTACTGCGCCAATTAATTGGATGTTAGAATATTGTATATTATAGATCAGTTTTGAATATTTTCTTCGTTATTAGCGGATTCAATCAATATACCATTGGTAAAAACAATATTTCCTTTGGAAAACGTATACATCATAATTTTAATTTAGTTATATTTTTAATTTATTTTGTTAATATTTCAATGTTAATATTTTTATTGTTAATATTTCAATGTCTAATACCACAGAATAAAAGAAATTAGTTCAGCAAATGTTTAAAAAAATATAACAATTTTTTTGGTTTAACTGAACTACCCCCCCCAAGCGTCAAATCCCCCCCCTTTAGCATTACGTAATTTTTGGACAACCCCGTAGGAAAATATTTGAAGAATGTCTTAGTATTCAGATTTTATGAAACCTTACTACTAGTTGCCTTTATTGCAGTAGCTTTGAATACAGTTATTTTATTTTTTGCTTGCACAACAAGTTTTATTGGTTCACTTTTTATTTCCATAGCTGATGTCTTTACTTCTGAATCTTCTTGCATTAACATTTCACTGTAAGAAAAAAAACTTAATTAAGAAAAAGAGGAACTTATTTCTCTTATGCTAAGTAGGGGATACTTACTGCGACAGTGCTAATACGGCTTCCAGTATATTGTCGCCTGATTTTGAACTAGTCTCCATAAAAATGGCTTTGTTTTCTTGGGCTAGCTTCCGCCCTTGCGAAGTTTCTACACAAGACATGCCTTGTGCTCTGCTTTCATTTCGGAGATCTATTTTGTTGCCACACAATGTAATGGGCACTGCCCGCTCCGTCACCTCCTAAGAAACTTTTTGGATATTATTCTAGTCAACCATATGTTTTCACAGTGTAGTCAACGTATATACTTACTTCAATTCCTTGTATCCATTGACGCACATTTAGAAATGACCTTTCATTTGTAACATCATACAGAAGCATAACACCATCTGCCCTCCGAAAATAAGCCTTTGTCATCGAGCGGAATCTCTCTTGTCCTGCAAAACTCTCTTTGTCAATTTTGTTAGGGCAGTGTAGTTTATGCTAAAAATGGTATTTATTTCAATATTCACACTTGCCTGCAGTGTCCCAGAGTTGCAGGGTTACATTTCTGTTATCAACCCTTATAGTTTTCACTTGAAAATCAACACCTAATAAAATGAGAATTATACACATATAGTAGTTAGAACGGAACTTTACGGGGAGCGAGGTGAAACGAAGGAGGGGGTGGCGAGTAGGTACATACAATTACTTTTATTTTACACTACGCATGGAATTCATTCGCATTCTTGTCTAATAGCTGATACTTTAGTATGTAATATGTAACTAGTGGTGATACAATAACACATAATTCTCATGTAACGATCACAAAAACGGAGGATTTATGCATAAATGTGTGCATTACTTTTACTTTCTCGTGTAGTGGAGAGGAAACAAATATGGAATATTTGCAATACAAAAGAATCACATCTGTAGTTCGTTTATAGTTACGAATATGTTTTCTATTATTTGGGAGCGAAAATTTGTACTTTTAAAATGTTGTTAATCTTGTTTTGTTGATAGTTTAATTCATCATTAAACTGTACGTAGTAAATGGATGGGGAAGGGATTTTGGAGCTCAAGAAAACGTGCGCAGATTTATACTTCTTCCCACGCGCCATGTATAGGTTTCACTGTTTTTATGGAAATAAATCAAATATAATACGATAGCGTACGAAGTCCAGAAATCACCGTAACAGGAGCGGTGAGGGGAAATGGACAGCTCGCCGGTTGCAAATGCAGAGTAGAGACACTTTGCGCTGTCGTGAAGCACCTTAGCGTAAAACACTGAGCCTCTGCGCAATCTGAACTCGAACTGCACATGCGCAGGGGAACTGCTTCTGCGCACGTACAGTTCGAGTTCAGATTGCGCAGGAGCTCATACGTGGTATGCGGTGCTTCACGCTTTGCAAAAAGTCTCTTTGTCGTACTCTGTCGGCGGACGCTAAACCATTTCAGCATCCAACCGATGAGAGGCCAGCTTCGAACAAAGCGCCGAATTTTATCACACGAAATTACTTACAAGTAAAAGAATACGTGTGTCACTTAATATACTTCATTGTTGTAAAATTATATATATATATATATATATATATATATATAATATTTAGGGCTCGTTAAATATTCTACGTGGGGATGCGTCCTCCGTGGGGTAGCGTCCTCCGGACGCTACGCTTGTGCTTTCAACGTCACGTTAAGCAGAGCCAGATCTTTGCACATTTGTTAGAAATTCGTTAACATTTGTACCGCGGCCAAGATTATTAGACAGAAGTATTTAATTTAATGATTCATCTAATCGTTTAAAACTCGTTCAGTGACAATTGTACACGTAATTACATTCATTGAAAATTAAGAGGAAATTCCAAATCTTTCTCTTTCGAACGAGGGATTTCGTACATGGATATCGTTTGCCTACCTAATGTTGTCTATAACAGAAAAATATTACTTTCCAAGCACTGTAACATTACTTAACTGTGGGTTTTCACCGTTTATGTCTCCCGGTTACAATTAACCGAGTTAAGAGATGCAGCGATGATAACTGACTAGAGAAAACTGAATTATATTGCATTGGGTCAAGGATTATTTACGCACTGAATTCAGATGAAAAGAAAGAGTGTCGTCAGGCGTCAGTGATTCGAATTACGTGCTGAAGAGCTTAATGATTGCATTGTTTGCATGTAATATTTTGATATTAGAATATTAGATTATATTTTAGTATTAAAATCGTCAAGAAATTGCTGGATATTGAAATGTGGGGACTCAATACATGATTTTGAACCACTGTTCGCGCGATCAGCTTGATCACTGGGAGATCGAGAGCTCGCAGCGCGCTTTCATGGATCGACCTGCAATAGAGCTTGAAGCACGACGGTAGAGTGTTTGTGCACAGCGTTGCGAAAACGTGACCAATAGCTTCTAAAATGTAGAAGGAGTTTCTTCCCAACGTTTTGATCAAAGGGAAATTGATTCGAACAATGGCGGTAGGGTGTGCGCTACATTCCTATTATAATAGGAATTGATTGCACAGCCTCTTGATTCGCATTTGTTCGACAGGAGGCACACACCATTCAATGATATGCATTATATACGCAAGTTTTCTTGAGCTTCGAAAACTCTACCCCCTCTCCTCTACCAACAGAAGTTTAATCTAGACTAAAAAAATAGCAACAAATCCGATAACCAGAAATTTCTGATCCCATGTACGGCCTAATAGAAACTACTTTGCATCGAAAAACGAACTACCGATTTTATATTACAGTTCTACCATCATAATAACCAATTAATAATAACCCCCATTCCTTTCGCATAAGAAAACGTGCACGTATAGTATTTATAATTATATTTTATTATTAAATATAATTACTATTATCATACGGATTACCATTACATTACATTACTATTATCGTACAGATTAATGTCACCGATATAATGTATCAGGGCAATACAGAGTTATCAGCACACACTGTCGCCACAGTTCCGAATAAATTTCATTTAGCGTGATCATGTGATTGGTTAGCGTTCGATATAACTCTCTTGCTAATTCAAGTGAAGTAGCATTTTCCGCTATCACTTCGAGTTCGTGCATTTGTAGTAGTTCAATGTGAGTCAGTAGCGTTCATGTTAAGGGGTTTCACGCAGTACAAAAACTCTCTAGTAAATTCTGGGTGATAAGGAAAAGTGGGCAGTCGTGAACCGTTGGTATGTCGAGCTGATCGTTTGCCGACATTTTGTAAAACATGGGTGGTCGGTGCCAAGACACAACTTCAAAATAAATAAGTATTGTCACTTTATACTAAAATGAAACATGCTTTTACTGTGTGCAGAAGATAACTATAACATCAAGTTTTTGTATGAAGTACATTTCAAATCAATATTTTAAGTTCAAAACTCTCTACTTACTTTTTTAATGGAGTCGCGACCTTTCCGAATTCAATCACAAAACCCACTTTCCACCATTACACAACGGCCACTAAAGATCTACTGGCCAAACGTGGCTGGCTGAAAGAGGACTGTGAGGCAAACCTCTAAGAAATTATTTTGACAAATTACGTATGTTACAGGTGGAATAACCACACTGGTCCACACTACCCCCTCTCCCCTGCCTCTGAGTTTAAACATATGGCCCAAGTGCTATGGACTCACTCCAAAATCTGTAACTTCTGTTGGACTATGTATACAACTGTACATCCAATGAATCCGTACTGATCGTAAAATAGAAGTAAACAATCGGATATTGTTATTCAGAATGTGGAGAAAAAATATGTATTCTTGTAGAAGTTGTGTTATGTGATCAGAAGTCAACCAAGGAGGCAAATAGACGTCTTAAACACTAAATTTTTTTTGGAAATCGACATCAGACGGGTGACGCATGTAATGACACAGGTTGTTCCTGCACTGGTTTATTTTTTCAGAGTTAATGTAAGGAGTCGTTCAATGTCCTAGGTGTTCCAAAGGATCAACAAATGCAAGACATCGTGACATTGGGAAGCGATATTTTACGCAAAGTATTGTAGTGTTATCCACAGCCACTGGCTCTGCTCCTTAGGACGCTGGAAACTATCTGGAGTAGAAATTATATTTAACCGACACTTAACACCTTTAGCAGTGAATTTATGGACAATACTAATAACAACAAAAATTAAAAACAAATACCTATAACAACTGATAATCAATAATTAATCATCTTATTGGATTCAATAACTCTTAAGTGATTCATATTGTGAAATTTTTCTCAAACTCTTATTACCTAGAGTGGAGCCCAAGTTTTTATGAAAAACACCTTTACAAAATCTGAATATAAAACAACTTTTCCCCACGGCCGCATCTCCTGCGAGCACAATTTTAAACGTTCGATCTGGAGGTCCAGTTGGCTCCAATTCTGCGGCCGTGACTGAGATTTTTGGTATATAATGTGTCATGAGGTCTGGTGAGGAAATCTGAAATAATACAAAATGTGTTAGTTTCATCAATATTAAACAGATATCAATTAATTGTTGTGAAGATCTAATCTATTTTCATACAGGTTTATCAGATGCTTGGATGTTGACTCGTGCATCAGGAAGTTTGCCTGTAGCTAGTAAAAGTTCGTCGTGGAGAGATTTGTCACTATCAGCATCATGTGTTTCCCGCATTGTAGATCTTCCAGAATCTGATTGTGATAAAAATATAATAGAAGAATATTAGCTTTGAAATGCAAGATAATCGAAATACTTTTATAACCAAATAAAACAGGTTGTCTTACTGCAATGTTAAAGTACAATAAAATGAGACTGAAGTATGCGATTGATTAGTTTTACCAAGATCTTCAATAAACTCCTTGATGCTAATTTGTGAATCTTCTTTTGAGAGAGTTGTGCATTGGTCCAGACTGTTTGGAGGTGAGTCAAATGTGTTGCTTAAATCTGAAGGAGGCTCATTTTCTGTATGCCACAATCTGATGATAGATCATTTGAATTATGTGGAAATATTTCATCAGTATTTTTCAAAATACATAGTGACAAAATATATTGTACCGTATGGAGGGGCTGATAGATGTTCGTGGACCTGAGCCTGTGGAGCTGGCTTGGCTGCAGCAGCAGGGGGAAGCGGGTCGTGGCGAACGTGTTTCCGGAAGTTCAAGAACACTTAACAAACTGTCATTTGTGTCTTGCATTCTGCTGTTTGCTTCACTGTGGACAAATGTGATTTTTAGGTACATCAGTACCAACAATTAATGGTCAATACAAACGCTTTTCATTTCAGAAACTAAAAGTATCTGTATGTGCATATGAATTGTTTAATGAAACCAGTACAGATTCCTCGAATTTGAAATTAGAACGCTTGGAAAGCACAGAATTTGTCTTTTTTTTCAGCTAATTAACGAGAACGCCTTATCATACTACGTCGCGAAAAACATCAGCTTCCTTCCTTTGCTGGTGCCGCATAAAAGCTCCGGTAGTGGCGGAGTCGCACGTTCTTTCTGTACCCCAGTTCTATTCTTGTAAACTGACTTTTCTAAATTGCCCAAAGTATTAAAAATACCAATCTCACTCATTTTTACACAATTAAAAAAGCTAACATTTCGAGAAATGAACCTTGGAACAGTTCAGTACAGCTGACTGTTATCTCAGGAATCATGTTGTCAAGGTGCGCAAGAATACTTTCTCTAGGCAAGTCCTCTTCACTGATTGAATATCAAAATGCTGTTTAGTTATCGGACTGTTTGTCACCTTGGAAAGGGATGAGACAGACATATCGGTTCGATTTGCCCTTTCACCCGGGTTTCCGCCAGCCCACGGTACTGCCACGAGTGTGAGATTTCTTCCTTCGTCCTGGTCCATGATTCATGGGCGTGTGGGCACTCAGCGGGCGCCGAATATTCATTTAGTTCCAATAGATGGCATTCTACAGGAGGAACACCTCCCCTCAAGCTCAAGCTGCAGTAAAAAAATCTTTCATCTTCTTGTCACCACAGAGCTGTGCCGTATGGAACATTACTACACAAGAAGAGGAAACGTTAAAAATTCCTTCTCAAAGGATTTCTAGTTATAACGTCAAAAATGCGCGCGCAGTTTAAAAACGATGACTATAAATAAAAAATATACATTTCATCCTTATATCAAAGAATATACTGCATTTGGTAATTTGGCAGATTCAAAAGAAAACATGTGTGAGGAGAACATTACTCCCCTCCTCTCAGAAACCACCACTGCTTAATGAAGTCTGATCTTAAAAACATAGATTTTTAAATAATGCCATTTAAATAATGTATTTTTTCAAAATCTGAGTAGTTTTCGGAATTTTTAGTATAATTGAGACAATTAAAAATATAAAAACAAGATTTTCTCAAAATTGCTCAATTTCTTGGATTTCCGGTAGGGATCCGAATTATGAAATATCGAAAAAAATTAAAATTTTGCAAACCTTCGAAAATTGCAAATTCGAATCTCTCAAGTATTAGTAAGATACAAGTAAATATAATAATATTTTTTACATTGTCATTACATATTATAAAAGCAGTGCCGAAGTAGCACAACACTTTTTGATATGAAGAAAACTTGATGTACGTATGTTTGTTCCAGTACTGTATGTTTGTTCCAGCATGGATTTGGAACACTTACAGGAATTTCAACTGATATCTGCACGAATATTTTTGAGGGTCGAGAAAAATTAAAGGGAGTTCACGAATCAAAATGTTATCCGCAAATTTGTTTTTAGCAAAAATTTGGTTTAATGCAGTCCCGCAATGAATTTATATATTTAGATATTGCGTTGCAGTTGTGTAGATAGAGGCACGTTCGAGTCGGGGCCTGGCCAGGCAGAGTGAGAGAGGGGAAGGGAAGGGACGCAAACGTGGGGGGCAGGCTGCGGGGAGTGAGGGCAGGGCGGAGTGACCTTGGATTTTTTGATCGAATAGTGATTCCGGGCGCGTGTATTAGTAAGGTCATTTGTCCCGTAGGTGTAGTGCATGGTATGTCACGGCAGCGCCTCTGACCGGGAGGTCCTAGGTTCGAGCCCTGACGGCAGCAGGATTTTCGACACTAGCTCTTCAGCTAGGTCGAATTCAGTCGCTGTCTCGAGGAGAATTCTAGCGGCCGGCTGCTATGATCGATAGTTTTCCGTGGTTTCTCCGATCAACACCAGGCGAATGCCGGAGTAGTACCCTACCAAACGGACCTCGGACCGCGCGCGATCTTTCCTTCCTCTTCCTTGTCATATCCTCTCCCCTTTCACTCACACACTTACACTAACATGCACTACACTACCACATATTCCGGGAGACCGGTCGGGAGGTTAGAGCTTGTCCCGGCTGGGGTGGTGCCCCGCTGGTGGGACAGTCCTGGTTAGGGGGAAACCCCACTAGCCGACGGTAGGTCGGCGCCGGATCTCGCCATCCTGCAGGGGAAGATCACCGCCATCTCCCGAGAAAAAACATGTACTACACTCACGGGACTAATGAGCAAAGCAGTTGACACGCCCGGAAACACGAAAAAATCAATCAATAGTGGATGGTTTTTGCTCGGAAGGTAGCGGTGATCTTCCCCTGGTGGATGGTGAGATTCGGCGCCGACCTACCGTCGGCAAGCGCGGTCTTCTTCAATCGGGTATATCTAACCAGCAGGATACCGCCCCATTCGGAACAAGCACTAAGCTCCCGACCGTTCTCCCAGTACGTGTGATAGTGTAGTGCATGTAAGTGTATGTGTGTAAGGATAGACCAAAAAATAGAAAGGAATGATCGCGCGCGATCCGTTGTCCATTTGTTAGGCTACTGCTCCGGCATTCTCCTGGTATTGATCGGAGAAACCGCAGAAAACTGCGGAATAGAGCAGTCGGCCGCTAGAATTCTCTTCCAGACAGCGATAGAACTCGACCTAGTTATCTAACTAAAGTCGAAAATCCTACCAACTGTCGGGATTCGAACCTAGGGTCTCCCGTCGGCACTGCAGTGATATCAGTTGATGCCCTGAGCCATCTCTCCCGGTAGAGTGGTGTTGGAGCGGCTGAGTGCTGCGGGGTGAAGCGGAAGAGGGTATGACAGGAATGTAAATAGCATTGCTCCTTTTTTACTCCATACATGGAATTCATTTCTTTCCCTATTTAACAGATAATTTTGTTAAATATCGTCGGACAACGACCGGTTATATCAACTTGTATGTGATAATAATAAAATGCCAATTAAACAATGCAAGTCACTATTGTGTTTTAATAATGGCTAATGTATAACATGTTTGGTCATTGTAAGGTAAGTTGTAGAGGTATAGTGAGCAAAGTCCCAAGTGCTCTGTAAGTTCTGACATGGGAGGTTTCGAAAATATGTTTCTGAGTAGTGAATATGTGGTTAAGTCAAATTTTCCCACTTTTCAAATCACGACTTTAATGGCATGTTTCCATGGTAGAGTATGTTTGCACATTCGGTTAATGTAGGGAATTTGTAAGAAATCAAATATCACGAAATATACTCCAATGTTAGTAAGTTCTCACCATTACAAAAGCGATATAGTTACTGTCATCGGTAATGAGATGACTTAAAAGACATTCCTTGGGAATTTTAACTTAACCACTTATTCACTGCGCATACAGATGTATTAAAAAGGAAACGTAGCTACTATAATGACACATGGTGCTTTTTCACCAAATTAGTTAACTAAATGAAAGGGTTTGTCAATTATAGTTTAATTAAGATAATTATTTATTCATAATTAATTCTGATGTCGATTTTTAATAAAGTCAGTGTTACGGACTTGGTGCATTTAAATTCTGAGACCTTCAATTGTTCATAGTACTTACCAACGTAACCGGATTATTAGAAGTGATACTCTTAAAATTGCATGCGCAGGTAATAAGAAAGGAAACTTACTGCAATAGGTCGAGTTGTCTATGAACTAAGTCATTTTGTTGGCGGTATTCAGAGACAGTCTCTTCTTGCCTGCACGAAAAGGAAGAAAAAATTAAAATTATACATGTTTTTACATTACCACATTTTTGCCTGTGAGATAAACGTTTGCAGTTCCATTTTAGAATAAATATTCTAACAGATATGGTTTTTACTGAGAATTCTAGATGTTATATAAATCATAATGGAGACATTTTAAATGGGGTTGTGACAATTATGAATACCTAACTCTAAATGGCTCTTTGCAATAACATTACAACAACATTGATGTATCTCATCTCAGCAAGTGATCTCATCACGGTTAAAATGCAGAAAGATTTTTTTCAGACCTGTGGAACTTACCGAGTTCTCAACATTGTAGTATACTAAAATAAAAATTAAACGAAAGATACGAGACAAATATGAAACATATTCTTTCTTTTCTTTTTTATCGGAAGTAATTGACGAATATTTTTGACACTAAAACAACTAAATATTATTTGTCACTTTGAGTTTCTGCATATCTTCGTCAAATCAAGGAGTATGTTATCCCTAAACAATTTTTATTACAATCATACAAAATATTTATGTCAGAAGGACGAAAAATGAATGATTTTGTACAAGGTGTTTACCGACAGGAAGGACGTAGGTTGGTAAATTACCAAGTTCAAAAGCATTTATTTTCAGTCCGAGGTGCACACAACTATTTTTTGTATCCTCACTTCCGTATTTCAAATTTCAATGTTTCGAGGAAACTCTTTCAAACCACCCGTTTTCGTCAAATAAATGCTGATGTTCTTATGTTTTATTATATCTGAAGTTGTCACTTCGTATCGTTACTTCTAGCACGAGTGGTGAATCAACGGAAAGACGTAAGAGTTTCAGAAATAATACTTAGAAATGTACCTAATTGTGTATTTAGTATAAATGTTAGTAAGTCATGAATTAAATACTTTCTTTGTTCTAAAAATAATAAATATTATTTGTAAATGTTTCGACATTGATTTTCGTACATTGACTTGAATTACGTTACCATAGCAATCGTCCGTCAAAATCGTTTTTGAGGGTTGACTACGAATACAGAATTTTTCAACCGATAAATTTTCCGCAAAATACTGCTTTAGAGGTGAGTATAAGAAAAATGTCATTTTTGCTTAAAATTTCTTTTAACAGTGACGTATAATTTTTTCTCTTACTCTATTCGATTTACCGAAAGTTATTAGATGAAACATCGAATTTCCAACTTACTGTGAATGAAAAACTCGATAAGAAAGAAGGGAAGTCGCGACACATTTTAACATTTTTTCTTCACGACTTTCATTACTTATATTTGAAGTACTAGAAAATCGAATTCCATAATACTATTTCAAAGAACGTTCTTTCCTGTACACATACTAATATTTTAACTTTAATTTCTATCTTTAATTTTTGTAGGGGGAAGTTAAAACTAAAGTACGGTAATCTATTGAAAAATTCCCCATCAGAAGCATAGATCTGACCACTCACTAGTTTGAACGAAAACTTGCATTTGTAAGAAGCAGATAGAGATTGAGAGCTTGTTTTTCGTATTCAATAACTGCATTACTTCGCCGTGGAATTTTATGAAGTTGAAATTATGATACAGGTTAAAGAATGATTGATCGTATATACCTTGAAGTTTTATACTACATAAAGGTATATAAGGTCATTGCCATGAACTGCGATCTATTCGACCTAACTTTGAGTATGGAGATCACAGGACGCATAGAAACCTCTGATCAGCAACGCACGGGGCGGCCTGCGATTGTGCGGACTGATATGGTACTTGCGGTTATTGAGCACCTGCTGGAAGGAGACAGACTATAGCTACTGGAGTCAAAGAACGAAAGAGGTGTCAAGAACGCACACTTGCAGGTCGTCCGGGCGTTGCTGATCACAGGGTGTTACGCGTTATCGCTGATTCTCTTCTGGCTGTTTCGCGACTGTGTGAAGGGCATTATTCGCAATAGATTCCATCAATTTCCTCTCATATCCTAGGGTATTTCTTTCCGAAAAATGGCTGTCTTGATATAGGAGCGTTGCTCGAAAGGGTTATATTCATCTCGCACGGCGGTAGTCAGACTACTGATTTCACATTGCTCTTCTGTAATAATAGGAACACTCAAAGAACTACCTGTTGTGGTGAACACACACACACAAATACTAGTATTGCATTTCTTCCACGTGACAAATCAAAATATGTAATCCGATATTTCTTTCTAGAAAAAAATATTTGCCATGACTTCTGCCTCAACCCTCGTACATAGTCATGTGTAAACATCAAATGCAATACTTTCTAGAATACATCGAATATAATTGATACTTACTCATTCAGGAGACGGCATTTGAAGTCGTATTCTGTTTTCAGGTGAGCCATTTCCGATCTAAGCAAGGCCAAATTTGTTTTTGTATCGGCTAGCATCTGTCGCAAATGACGGTTCTCCATTGCTGCTTCATGTTTTTCATCTGGTTGATTTTCTCCACTATTCCGGCTGAGTGCTTTGTTGACCTGATTATTGTACATAAAACAACCAATTATATTATATCTCGTTTCAGAAAAAAAGGTAAATACAATTATACTTTTTATATATATATATATATATATATATATATATATATATATATATATATATACACACACACACACACACACACACACACACACACACACACACACACACACACACCACGCACGCACGCGCACGCACACACACACACACAAACACAAACACACACTCTTTCGGGGATAATGATCTTACCAGTTGACGGGTCCAGAATAACTATGAAGAAAGATTTTAAAATGCAAAGAGTGATTATTCAGCATGGATTAATCAAGATGCCTTGGATTGTTTTTCACCGGTGCGGTAACCGATCTGCGGCGGGGCAAGCCGGTGGCGAGATCAGACAGGTTCTGTTAAAGTGGAACCTAGTGATGCTAACAGAATATTCTTTCTCGCATTACTTTCAACTTTTGCAATTTTGTGAAAATTCAGAGAGTTCAACGGAAATGAGACCTACGCCAATTTTATAAGTGCATTATACGTATACTATCAGTTTTGGGGAAAATGTTATTTTTATAAATTGCATTAACTTCAAGCAGAAATTACGAAAACTACTCGTTTTTTCAATTAATTGTACAAGACCTTTTCTTGAGATAAATTTCTAGAACAGAATTTCTTTCAGACAAAAATCTCTATCTTCAATAGTGTACTTTTGCAATGTTAACTTTTTGAAGTTTTCCAAAACACAGAGTCCGCTGAAAATGGGACCAGAACCACTTTTTTTTATCGTTATGTAATAAATACGAGGAGAAAATATAAAGAAAAAATTCAGAGAAGTTTTTTAGAAAATAATTATGAAACTAGAGGTGCTACAGAGTGGCACAGAATTTCTCGAAGCAAATTTTTCTAATTTCCTTGGTGTGGACTGGCTTTAAAGTCTTGTTCCGTTCTCTGGTCAGCTGCAATCTAGCGTCACTGAAAGTAAATTTTCTTTACATTTTCTCAACTTTTCGGTTTCTTACTAGTAGAACCGAAATATGGCTTCAAGAATATTAAAGAAGAGTAAACCCTCGTCCAAAACAGAGATTTTCATTGAAAATTATGTAGCTGTTTTTGGCGATTAAGCACTACTGTAAATGCGAAATTTGAAGCTCTTTTTTACAGGGATCTATTGAGTTTTCAAAAAACTTCATGTTAATTCATTTGAAGTACTTCCACCCACAAATGTAACAATGTATACAAATATAATAATGTATAAAAATCGATGGAAATGTACAAATTAGAGATATTTCAAAAATATTATATTTGTGTGATTTTTGAAAAAACATAAGAGTGCACGAAAATGAACTTTACGTCATATTAAACATTGCAATTAGCACTATCCATTGGAAAAATTTGAAGAAATAGTTTGGAGCCATTTTTTAGAAAATGGCGTTTGAGCTTTTCTGAAAATTCGGACTTTTGAGCTCATTTTTACAGAAAGCTGTTGAGTTTTCGAGAAACTCTATTTGACATTATTTAAAGTATATATGTACTCGTAAATATAATAATGCAAAGAAATCGCCTGTAATATAAATATTACCGACGTGAGAGGAGAGTAAAAAATTAAATTTTTGTAATTTTTGAAAAAAAAAAGAATAGAGTAATACGGTGTCTGTCATCGGATAGAGCACATTCGGTACTATCCCTATTAAAAATATAAAGAAAAAATTCGGAGCTGTTCTTGAGAAAATCTTGTTTTTGTAATTTTTTGAAATTGCAACTATTTTACGCTCTATTGCACAAAAATTCCTAAAATTTTCAAAAAAGTCTATATGACCTTAATGAAAAAACCATTTATGAGCAACAAATTTCATTTGAAGGAAAAATCTCTGTCTTCAATTGTATAGTTGTAGGGAGACGCCGAAAAATTTCAAACATTTTCAATTTTTGAAAAATCAGAGTTAACCGTGAAAATTGGACCTATGCCTCCTTTATAACTGTAATTTATTCTGTTCTTGCAATTATTTTAAAGAAAAAATTGGAGTGGTTTTTGAGAAAATTTTGAGAATGTCCGGGGGTCTTCATGTAAATACCCCCACATGTTAAAGAATGTTTTTCAAAATTTCAAAGCTTCAACTAGAGCAAGATGGACAGTGGTTTCTTCACTTTGGGAAAGATCGTACTTGTGGTTTAGGTGCTAGTAGTGTTCACAGACGGACGAACGTTTTGCTTTCAATTGCTTTTTCGGCATTAAGGACCTTCGAAACAGGGATTCTGCGTATACCATGTGTTAGAGGATTTTTTTCTAAATTTAACAACTGGATTTATCCACTTTTTTGTTGTCAGGGCCCGGCAATAAATTTTTATGCTGAAAATTTGCCGTTTTTCGCGCAGCATTACATTACTTTGTCTATACTACGTATATTACTCCGTACTTATGCGAGAAAGTAAAAATGGCTATATTTCCCCCAAAGAACTCAGTTTTTGAAAAATTGAGCATTATATAATTACAAGATATCTCTTTGAAAACTAGTAATAATGAAAAAATGTTATCTTCAATATTGTAGTTGTAGGAATTGTAGTTCGCAAAACATGTTTGAACTTGCCGTTTTCGAAAAATGAGGGATTTAAACGAACATGAGACACGCGCCATTTTAAAGCGCTTTTTACCTTGTCCGAAGACAAAGTTAAATAACAAATTTGGAGCCGTTTTTTAGTAAAATTTCACAATGTTCTTGAGGCTGTTTGTAAAGTGCCCCCACAAATCGAAAGTCGAGTCTCGAGTTCGTTCAAATCGATTTGGAATATCAGCTCTGGAGAAAATCATCTAAACTTTAGATGCTAACGTTGATCACAGAAAGACGGACAAAGTAAAACCTAAGCCTTGAGCTTCCAAACACCAATTAGTGTTTTCTAAAATCTAGTAATTTTCGTGCTCGTCTGATATGTCATCAAATATGTTCAATGCCGTCTGACAGTGAATAAAGAAGTCAGACAGTGTGGCTCAAGTGTGAATTGTTAACAATAGTGGCAGCAACTGCGCGCGACCCACTTTTTAGCCGATTGCAGTGCAATAGTTAAATTGTTCGTCCCACGCTTGGATATTCGTGCCCGCGCCACACTGGCCGATTCTACGAATTTTACGAATCGGCTGCGAAAAGCCCTGCGAGGCGTGGCAAAGAGGGAGACTGGAAGGAAACTTACGCTGAGTAGATCGAAATTACTTTATTTTGACTTCTTCATCACGCTGGCGCTTCTCTTTTCTTTCTTTTCTCACGTGCCGGCCACGCTGTTCGGGCGCCTCGCGTCGCGAGAACTTTGAATAACGCCGACTAGTGAACCGCCATGTCCGTGAATACTAACACACCGACCGTAGGCAAACATTTCTCATGACAGGCAGTCATTCGTCAGTACGCCCCGGCCATGTTTAGGCGGCTAGAGTGCAATGTAAATGAAAGCAACGAGGGGTGAAGGGAGTCTGCCACCAGGCTGCTTCACGGGCAAGACGTGATTTGTGGCGACTGCAAAATAAACTGGATTTCGTCTGCTGACGACAGCAATTCCTGGCACGTCACAAGTGAAATCCATTGAACTCCTACGAACGAGAGTCTTCGCGGCTGCCCGGACAAGAAGTTGCAACACGGAACCGCCATCTTATGCCATTCACAGAGCCAGCCGCTGACGTGAGAGCGAAGAGGAGCTTGGAGGGAAACTACAAAATGGGAAGGCATCAGCTGTAAGCTTCACGGGTTCATCGTACACGAGAATTATCAATTAATTGATGTTTATTTATTTATTTTACGTCAAAAAACAGTTAAAAACTGCGTATGACGTGCTATGGGGAAAAGTGAATTGTGTGCATATTTTTTAAAATTGTGTGATCCCTACACTAAGTCATATACTACTTAAATTTTGAATTTTGAAAGGGAGAAAAAAAACAAAAAAACTCCCATGTAATAAAATCCATTTTCAAGGATAAATAGCAATAAATTTTTGAAAGGAAGAAAAAAACAAAATCTCCCATGTAATAAAATCTATTTTCAAAGATAAATAAGCAATCAATTTTAGCTCTTATTACTTCCTGCCGCGACAACATGGAAACGATAATTTGAATAATTGTATTTCCCACTGAACTCTAGAAGACGTGCACAGAAAATGAAGTTACATTTATGTCCAGAAGCAAAACAAGGGTAAATCTCAGCATTGGCTCAATGGATCAGGGAAACTGGACGAAAAACCTGATCGAGATGGGAGTCATTGACCCGGAAGCTGTAGTACAATAGTTGTTACAGGTTTTTTATACTCATTTATACAGTCCAAATGGTAAATAATGCATTATGTATCATTGTTAAAATTAATGTTACTTTTCTTGTGATGCTCAGTATAGTCTCCAATTGTATAGAAACAGTTATGCAGCAGAAACGATTTCACTTGGGATTTAAACTTTTCTATTGAATTTAATCGTTTAATGTCATCTGGCAAAGTGTTGTAAAATAACGTACATGTATTGTATGTGATTGTTTTGTAATGAGCTGTTGATACTGTCACCTGATGAATATGATTTCTACGTCGAGTGTTATAGTAATAGACTTCGGCATTTTCTGAAAAAATATTCCCGCCCTTGAGCAAGTCATTTTTTACAAAAACCACGGATTCGTAAATAAAAAGACATGATAATGGTAGAATTCCTAGATTAATGAAGAGAGGCTTACATGAATCACGTGGGTGGGATTTGGTTATTATTCGTACAATTCGTTTTTGTAATATAAAAGTCTGGGAGCTATAAGATGTATTTCCCCAGAATATTATGCCATATCTCAGGCGGGAATGAACATTCGCGAAGTATACACAACGAGCAGTATGAAGGCTGACTGAATTTGCAAGAATTCTGAACGCGTAGCATAATGAACTTAATTTTGTGTTCAATTCATTTAAATGGACGTTCCATTTAAGGTTTGACTGAATTGAGAGACCTAAAAATTTTGTTGCCTTAACATCAGTCAATGGTACACTGTTCATTTTCAATGGAGCACAGAATTGTTTATTTGAAATGGAAAACTGCATTAAAACCGTTTTCTTTTCGTTTACTATTTGTTATTTCGGAACCAATTTGAAAATCTGATATTGTACTATTTACGGTTTCTTTATTGCAAAGGATATTCGTATCATCCGCAAAGAGAACCGTTCTTCCGTTTCGAATCGTCGAGGGCATATCGTTTACGTAAAGTAGGAACAGAATAGGGTCTAAAATCGATCCTTGAGGAACTCCACATGCAACGGGCAAAGAGTCGGAAAGGTGCGTACGTAATGTTCCATCATTCCAGTAAGGTTTTCAACTCTCTGAGATCGTTGTTTAAGGTACGAACATAACCAATCTAGAGCAATACCACGAATTCCATATGAAGGTAATTTTGAAAGTAAAATGTCATGATCAATGACGTCAAAAGCTTTTGAGAGATCTAAAAATAATCCAATAGGTGCCTCGTTTTGATCCAATGATGAGGCGACATCTTTAAGAAAAGAAAATATAGCTGTTTCCGTTGTTTTTGATTTTCTAAATCCATGTGGGCAATCTGAAAGCGCATCGTGTTTAGTGAGAAAGGTTTCCATTCGTACGTAAAAAAGTCTCTCTAATATTTTTGAAAAAACTGATAGAAGAGAAATGGGCCGATAATTTTGAATTTCATTTTTGTTGCCTTTTTTGAAAAGCGGCTTAATTTTAGCTGTTTTGAAAATATCTGGAAACGTTCCAGTGCATAAAGATGCATTAAATATGTGAGTTAACGGGTGTATAATGGCATACGCACAAGTCTTTAACAAAGAATCCGGGAATTCATCTAAACTGGACGAATATTTATTTTTTAGTTTACCGATTATTTTGAGAATTTCATAGGAAGAAGTTTCGGAAACGAACATTGTGTCTAAAATTTTGGGTGAACTGTCTGTTTTTGAATTTTGTGCCTGAAGACACTTAGTGAGATCGGCAGCAATTCTCGAAAAGTATTAATTAAAGAGATTAGCCACTGTTGCCGGATCGTTCACATTTATATCGTTATATTTTAAAACAACATTCTCTACGGGTTTTCTAGTTGATTTGGTAGTATTTTTTATTATATTCCACATTGCTTTTGTTTTATTATTTGAGTTCAAAATATCCTGATCGTTTTTCATGATTTTAGCATGCCTTAAGACTTTTTGTAACAATGTTTTGTATTTTTTAAAGTAGATAATAAAATTTTTAGAAATAAAGTAGAGATAACGTTTATTTTCACACGATGTTCTAATTCCTTTTGTGATCCAAGTATTACTTTTTCCTGAAATGTTTAATTTTCTCTTTTTAATAGGAAAGCATGCGTTAAAGAGAAATGAAAGCTTTGAGAAAAATAAATTATATTTTCATTTGTGTCAATAGCGTTATAAACTGCCTTCCATGATTCTTTCAGCAAGTAGTCCGTAAATAACTTTATGTTAACTGTAGTAAATGCTCTGCACATGCGTGTTTTATTTATTGTGTCAGTATTCATGTTATTAGTAATTGTAAGAATTTGTGCATCGTGGTCACTGTAACCTAGATTATTCGTTATTATTTCATATCTAGTTGTGGTTTTGTTAATTATAATTTGATCTATTGCTGTTTGTGATTTAAGAGTATTCCGTGTAGGTACGTTCACTGTAATATCTAAATTAAAAGAATGAATTAAATTGAGAAACTGCTCTTTTTCGTGGGATTCGCTCAGAAAATCAATATTGAAATCTCCACATACAACAATGGATTTAAAAGAGAGATTACTATTTTTGTTCAGAGTTATCTCTAGATTTTCTACGAAATTGAGATAATCTAAAGCTTGCTTTGTTGGAGGTCTGTAGATGCAAAGTAAGATAATTTTGAGCGTAGTAAGATGTACAACTGTAAGTAAGATGTAAACTGATGTAAGATGGACTAAGAGTAGGAATGTCTGTGGGTTATGAATCCCATGCACTTTCCTTTTCATGTAAGTTAATTTTACCAGAAATTCAGTGAATTCTTTAAAAATGTATCCTCTTCCAATATCGCCGATTAAATTCTTTATTAAAACAAACTTCTGTATTTTTCTCATTATTTAATGAACCACTTTATGTTCTCCTTTATCCTCTGGCAACTCCGTAGCTTAAGGTGAGGGCAAAGCCAGGAGAGCGAGTGCTTTGGTTATGTCCTGGGTCTGTTTGGTGCTGGGCAACGTTATCAACGGACATCTGGATTTTCTGATTCGGGTGATAACGCAAAAACTTAACAATTATGCAAATGTGAGTAACAAGTACAAAAGTGGTGATTAGGATTTTTTTCCTGAACCACATCTGTTCTAAACTAGTAGTACAAGAAAATTCAGAGAGCCGATTCGGTGGCCGAGATCGTTAAGGCAATAGTGTCGTAGCAATCTCGGACCGAAGGGTCGCGGATTCGAGGCCTGCCTAGGGCATGGTTGTATTTGTGTTCTTCCTTTCACCCCTTGTCATCCCCATTTGGTTTCATCTTCACAGTTACCATAACGTTAACTCCAATAGTGTTCGTTAATGACCTAGATGTTGATGCGGCCTTAAATAACAACAAAAAATTCAGAGAGTTCAACAAAACAAGAAATACGCCATTCTTAAACATTAGTCTCTCTATTTGATAAAAACAACAAAATTTGAGCCGTATTTCAGATTTTTTTATTCTTTCTCGTCAAAAACGCAGTACCGCAGAAAAGAGAAAGGGAATATTTATTTATTTATTTTACGTCAAAAAAAATAGTAAAAACTTCGTATGACGTGCTATGGGGAAAAGTGAATTGTGTGCACATTTTCAAAATTCTGTGATCCCTACATTAAGTCATATACTACTTGAATTTTGAAAAAAAAGAAAAGCTCCCTTGTAATAAAATCTATTTTCAAGGATAAATAAGCAATAAATTTTGGGCTCTTATTCATGTCCTTCGGAATAAGTAATAAAGTATTGTAATTGTGCGACCAAAATCGTAAATCTTTAGATAAAAAACTGATATTGTGATATCCCAATAAATGGATAAAATTGTTCCTGCATGTACTAAATTACTTCCTCTAAAACGTGCAGAGACCATTTGTCTTTGATACATGAAATCGTCTTGACCGCGTAAGAACGTGACCTGTAGAACACATGTGCGCAGGGGTTGCCTAAAATCAGGGTAAATGACTTGTCTAAATGCTTGTAACTCCGTTGTTTAAAATTTCCCCATTACGTGTTCATTGGCAAAAAGATATCATTTTCGAACTCTATGCATTCCCTGGATGTTTGTGACTTTTATTTTGAGACATCCTGTATTATATTGCGTAGCAGTTACAAATAATGGGAGAAACTATGTACTGTTGTAGTAACACTAATTCAAATATCCGTTTTATAATCAATTTAGGTTGTAATTATTGTTTTCTTACATCTACACTCTAGTTCATGGCTATTCTTTTTAGAGTATCATACATGATATCATGAACGTGCATCAGGAAAAGTGTCGGGGTAAGTAAAATAAGAAGACAATGAATGCAGCTATATTAGAAGTAAGGGTAAAGTGTCAATGCTGTGGCAAAAAATCAACACTGAGGCACGTGCGGAAAAAGATGACAAAAATATCTTCGTATTGAATATGTCATCCATCAATACCGAAATATCGCCTTTTTGTAATTAAGGAAGGTTTTGGAAGACGTCCTTGTGTAAATTACGTATTTGTTAAGCTCTTATTAAATCGAGAAAACATTTTTGAAGCTTAAATTTGCCATCCTATCCTTCCTTCTCTTATAATACTTTTATGTCGTTTTTAACGCTCGATCTCTCAGTCGACCCACCCTTCACACATTTCTTTACGCTGTCGCGATAGAACCCTCCCCAACCTCGGGTGCTGTAGGTGGTCCTTTGGTCTATCTCAGCAAATTCAAGTAGGTTATTGTGAAGCATTCGTAGGCACTTCTCACATGCGTTCTGGGATGTGGTATCTGTTGGGCACAAGTTCCCCAAGCCAATTTGCCACCGGTAAGAAGTATGAAGGTGATTCATAGTTGTTGGGAGATCTCCGTCAAGCCACAACTGACAATCCATGTCCGAGGCTAGATTCGAATCCGTGACCCTTCGATTCGAGAAGGAAAAGACGCTGTACTTTGTTCACTGTTTGACATTAAACACGTCATAAAATCGCACAAGCAAATAAGGCAATGCAGTTAACGCGTTACCATGGTAGTTGCATGAGCATATATATTCGAAGAGACGTATGTGACTTTGTGAAATCAATGAATATTCAATAATTGTAGTGTATGACTAGTAGATAAGAAGAATTATAACGAAATAAAAATGCAGACCGGCACATCATCCCGGACGAAAAGATAGATAGGGAAACAAAAGGACCTACGTTGCTACATATTAATAATATAAACATTATTATACTGTACACTAAAAAAACATTGCATTAGAAAGAAGTGCTCGCACACAGGAAACGATACATTCGTAGTGGAACTAAACAATTGATCCGACGTATACAATTTCCAAGTACGTTTAAGACTTAGGTTTTTAGGATATAATTTCTTAAACTTACTTTTTGAAATAGTCGAAGATGTGTTTGAAGTTCGGCGATCTCAGTCTCCATTCGCTCCTGAAGAGCTCGTTTCTCCGCTTCGTATTTTGTTCGAGCTTCTTCTCGAACTTGCTGCTCTACCCGGGCAACTTGCATATCCAGTTCTTCTTCAAGAGAGCGTAAGTGTATCAAATGAACTTCCTTTTCTCTGAAACATTTATCTCTCTGATATAGAAGGAAATCATATTACGTAGGCATTATGGATTAGACACCCATTTCCATGGAGTTTGGTAAAATTTGAATGTTATTTAACATTTTAAATTATATAATAATTATTGAATTAATTTGAAATTCATTAATTTTTTTTAATTGCAAATGTTAAAAAGGAATTAACCAATGTATATAAGAGTTTATTAGAATTATAGATATTTTTCTAAATTAGCAAAGAATCTTGATTTGTTTAATAAGTATAAAGGTAAATTGAAGAAAATATTACAAAATAACAGATCTTACAATTAAAAAAATGCTTCCCTGTTAGCGTGGGGAATGGAAATATTTTCAGTAGAATGAGATGTATATATGTGTTCCTAGGTGGTTTCATTAGTTTCTTGGTGGCATTGCAATTGAAAGTCGAGGAACGACGAGAAAGTTTCCAGAGCCATTATACAACATTATATATTCAAGTAGCAACATATCTGTATGCATTGGAATTATGCATTGGAAAGTTATACCACTCATTAATTGTTATATAATACATATTAATATAATATAGATAATTCTAATATTTTAATATTAATTTCGAATAAAAAGTGTTATAAAAATTAACAAAATCATAGTTCACATTGAACTTTCACATTTTAATAGTTGGTTCTATGGTGTAGCAGTGATATTTGTTTGTTAATTTTATTAAAAAAAATTGAAATTTGTTGAATTTCATTGAAAATAAAATAATATCACTCATTAATTAATATATTATAATAAATATTAATAAAATATAGATAATTATAATATGTTAATATTAATTTCGTGTTAAAAATATTCACTTCCGTGTAGGTCATAATTAAACAATTTTGAATAAATAAACAAGTTATTATAAATATTGTAACATTTATTTTAAGCTGGTACAAAAATGTCTTTTACTGGGACTAAAACTGTTCCGTACATACGAGTACTACCTAAAATAAAAGGGTGTACCAGGACGAAAGAGATTGGAAAAATTCCCCCATTCAGGTACAGCAAATTGCGAGACCATCACTCACGTAGCAGAGAAAAGCGAAAAACAGCATTTTCACATACAGATGAAAACAGACTGTTTGTTGGTCTATTTTACTGTTTTGATGCTAAACGAAAGTCAAAGACAAAAGTATAGCAATCACTACAAAATAAACTGGTTCAGATTTCAAACCCTGCAAAGATGCGCCAAACGATTGGTGATGGAAATGCCAGAAGACACGAGAGAAATGGGTTTCGGAAAAAGAAGTATGAACGAGTAGAGGACTAGTACTATCCTTTTGAGTTTCATAATGTGCCTGTCATTAATTAGTGTTTCTTAATTTATTATATTGTAATATAAACGAAATATATTGTTATTAATAACAATCTACATTTATAAAATAAATAAGGTTAAACATACTTCATGAACATTTCTTCCATTTTTTTATTATCTTCATGCAACTTTTTGACATCGTGTAGCAAACTGCTGAATGCATGCTCAAAATGTTTCACTAGCTGTGGGCAAGTATCTAGTGTCTGCAGCTCTTCATACAATTCTGCCAACTTAGGACCACTGAAAAATTAATTAAAATCATGACATATAAACAAAGTGATTGGAGGATGAAGGTATTATGTCAAAAATACAAAGTTTAAAGTAAACGAGATTTTTAACTATTTAGAAACATTTTATGAAATGGAATTTCAATAGTATTAATCATTTTTAAATGAAGACATTTGATTTTCAAAATGTATGTAACAAATTATCGCTTTGAAATAAAAAAAAACAAAACATAATTCAACTTTAAACCTTTTTCACCCAAAACCGCGTATTTGAAACATAACATCTTCGCCTACGAATGCTTTAAAATGGAATTAGATTAATATTATAAAAAATAAAAAAGTGATCTCGAGGCAGACACGAATTACTCTAATTGTGCATTAAGAATATTTGATTTAAGTACATGAAATGACAGCCTGAGGGTGAGTTGCCGTAGTGGCTGTAAGATGAGTATAAAGTTTACAGTTTTCTGAAGTTGCCGAATACCTTAACGTTGATTGAGGCACCACCACCAAAAAAGTTGTCTGACCCAAAGCCTTGACACATATTTATCTATGTATTTCAACGCGCTGAATCTGACGCCAGAATTGCGCCATCACCTTTCATTTCTTTTCAATCGTGAAAAAACAACCGTGAAATTGCAGATTGTCTGGTGAGAGTGGTTTATGCGATTTAAAAGAACTGGAGGGTGGCGGCGCAATTCTGGCTTCAGTTTCGGATTCAGCGCGTCGACACGGAGAAACATGTGTCAAGTCTTCAGGTGTGACAACAACACCTGAAAACAAAAAGTACAATTCTGTGGTGGCTTTCGAGATTAAAAAATTCAATTAACGATGGTTTTTCGCGATGTTTTTAAAAAACTGGAGGGTG
Organism: Teleogryllus oceanicus; assembly: GCA_964035755.1. Classification (NCBI taxonomy): domain Eukaryota; kingdom Metazoa; phylum Arthropoda; class Insecta; order Orthoptera; family Gryllidae; genus Teleogryllus; species Teleogryllus oceanicus. The sequence continues at coordinate 255,047,175 of CAXIVR010000001.1, read as the reverse complement.
GTGGCGTAATGCTGTCTTCAGACTCTGAATCAGCGCGTCGACATTCATAGATAAATATGTGTAATTGGGCCCCCAAAAAACATGTGTCATGTCTTCGGGTCTGACAACAACCCCCGAAAACAAAAACAAAAAACAACAACAACATAATCAGGCAAGGAAGATGAATCGCGCGCAGTCCGTGGCCCGTCAAGCTAAGTAGTTTGTGGGTTATTCCATACAAACCAGTAGCTCTCACAGCCTTGACAGCTTTAAAATAGATGTTGCAGTATGTTATTCGCAATAAAAGATAATCAAAATTTTAAAGTTACTAAAGTATGACTATTTCAATACTCGGTATGAAGAATGCACCCCGATTTTTATCAAGATCTTATCATGCACACTTATCAAGATCTTATCTAAATCAAGAACATTAGTGTAATTACCTACAAAATATATTTTTTTATTTTTTCAGTGCAAAAATAAATCAATAAAATTAAAAATATTTGTAGTAAACAACACTTAATTTCAATAATGTTTTTCTTCAATTGCTTCACATACGTCTTTTCGCGTGTGAAAATAAAACTCTATAAAACACAGATTTTGCAAATAAAAAAAAATTCACCGGAGTGAGTACTTTACGAGTCATGTCAAACCGCCCCCGCAGGAACTCCTTGCCCGCCTACGAAGCGCGGCACTCCAACGAGCACAGGCACTCCCCTGACTTCGCTCGCATTTCCCCTCCAAATCCGGAAATGGGGATACACGCGCAAACTGAAATGGCGCAAGGCTTTTCGTGTGAAAAGTGGCTTTTTTCGCAAATATTTTCTTTTTAAATTCAGCCTTGTGTAAGCATTTTTCTCAAGCGGCCGAAATGTATGAATGAATTCATTCATACATCTTTCCTTGTTTTCGTTTTATGTTATGTTTTAATTAATCATTTGTTGTATGTAGAAATAATTTGAATTAATAATAATTAGTCATGTAAATTAACAAGTTTATATAAATGAAAAATGCTCCCTTTTAACAGATAAGATCGAAAACAAACATTCTTGCTTGAAGCGGATAGCTCTTTTAATGGACACTAGCTTTTGTTAACCCTCCTAACCTGAACGGACGAAGGTAATGCAATTATTGCACTCTTAAGTAAACTGATAAAGAAATCAAGGCACTTTTTATTTTAAATGTTTTTCTCTCAACTGGCTATGTGAAATCTCTCTGATGTATTATTTAATTTTAATTGATCATTCTTTGCTGAAGTGGAAGAAATAGATATTAATATAGCAAAATTTGGGGGGCAATAACTGTCAACGGACTTTTCCAAAAGACTGTCTTCGGCCAAGTATCCAGTGACGAAGCGTTATTCCGAAGAAATTTGTATAACCCTCGCGTTTATATTTCGCCAGGTGTTCTGGATGCAGTGGCCGCGAATTCTAGTAAGCTAGCTACTTTGCTCGCGACCTTGGCATACTGGGCGTAGACAAAGCAGATATTACAGATGAGTAGTGAATCCAAAGGAGCACGGGAATCATGCCCCCTGGTTCCAATATTTTTTAAAAAATGTTACTTAATTCATTCAAAACTTATTCATTGCGTCACATTCTAATGGTGTTTCCCATAAGTCCGAACAAGCGTTATTTCAAGAACAAATTTACATTCTAAAAAAGTAAAAATATGGTTTTTCTTGTATCAAATCGAAATGAACAATCGACGAATGGATATGTACAATCACACTAAGTGTAGGAATAAAGGTCGCAATCGTACTCAGTGTAGGACACTTGTCCACAAGTTATCGTCTATCTACATCTATTAGTCGAGAAACCTTTTACATAGTAGTTACACAGTATTACCACTTTATCAGTCATAATACTATCGTAAAAATGAATTTAAATGTAAAAATATCAAGTAACATGCACATATTTATTTTAAATAAGCAATACTTTGTATTATTTACAATATTTTGTAAATAATCACTTTCTCTACTCTCTTACGTGACCATGAAATAAGAGCCACGCGGCTTATTTGACTGGAAATCGATATCTTCCGCGTGGGCAGGCAATATATTAAATCGCCTGCCCAAGAATGCGAATGCGAAGAGTGTGGTCTAAGTGTGGCGCTGTAATAGGCTCATTCCGAGGTCTTTCCTCGGTATAAGGCACAAAATGAGGCAACCTCCAAACTTGCCCACCCAGAGGCCACGAGGCGATGCAGGGAGAAAGAAAACCCGCATGATCATGCGGGCTTCGTTGAAAGTGTTAATTTGCAGGTATCACCATAATAAAATATTCTTTTTATATTTCCAGATAAAAAATACACAAACGGTAAAAGTCATTTAAAATTTATTCCAAGTGAATTGTATTAAATTAGTACACATTCATCAGAGCCTTACTTACTTCAAGAGGCAGACAGTCTTTTAATATTTTGATGTCCGTTCAATTGTGCATGTCTTAAAAATACGAGAAACGATGTTTTGATCTTCAATAAAGAAACAGTAACCTTGTCTGGGCCTTGAGTTCGATCAGACCTTTAGGGAAATACCAATTTAGGAGAAACATATAAACAGTTAAGACGCTACTGTTTCCACACACGCAAAAACACAAACGCATACAGGCAGAGAGACAGACAGACGTTCTGTCGTAAAAAGATATTTAGAAAATCGCCCACGGGTAATACATATATAAGTGCATTTTTGAGATTTTTTTCTTTTGCGAAATTCTAAAATGTCCAATGGACTTCATGTTAAGTACATCTAAATTTAAAGGACAGGTTTCGTTTTCGCAGATCCTCGAAACAGTCAGATCGATCTGGGAATATGCATTTTTAAGGAAATTCTAGGTTAAGGTGCCAGTGTTGTTCATAGATGCACAGACGGACCTAGAAGCCTAAAAAGCCCTTTCTTGGCACCAGGAACCCCCGGACAAACGTGTATTCCAACCAAAATCTGGACTTTGCAGGATTACGTAACTTACTCCACATTACGTGTACACTACTATACAACAAATTAAATCTATGTGAGAGTACTCGAAGACACCCTACGTGTTATTTTTTGTTCATTATGTATATGTGCGATACATTGTTGCTTTTCCATCTTTACCTTTGAAGAAAAATTCTAAAGCTTCTTCTTCCTTTCAGGGTTTAGGGCTGAATGCCTGTTCTGTCTTCACTTGCACTTCAGCTCCATCTCTTCCTGGGACTCCCGACATCTCTCATACCCTTCGGTCGGTATTGCATCACTAAGCGTGGAATTCTTTCTTCACCCATTCCTCCAATGTGATCCATGATCTTCTGTATTCCTCTTTCTTTTCATTTATATTATATATCCAGTTCTTTACGGATATCTTCGTTTCTTATGTGATCTTGTTTTATGCAGCCTTTAACTTTCCTGAGAAATCTCATTTCCGCTGCTTGGATTTTACTTTTATCTCTCTCTTTTGCTATCCACGATTCACTTCCATACATGAACACTGGAACAGCCATTGTTTTATAAAATTTTATTTCGGTGTCTTTCCTTGTTTTGTTCTGAAGTGTTCGGTTTATTATGCCACATAGTGATTGAAATTTATTGGTCTTATTCTCTATGTCTTAATCTCTGTCATAACTGATCTCGCATCCAAGATAATTGAAATTAGAAATCTGTTCGATTACTGTATCGTCAATTACAACTTTGGAGCGAACGGGGTGTTTACCATAATGGGCCATAACCTTTGTTTTCTTTTTTGATATCCGGAGATTATATTGAAGCCCCCCCAGTAGATGTAGTTTGTATACGGCTTTTTGTAATTCGTCTTCACTTTCTTGCAGTATTGTTATGTCATCTGCATAAAGAATAATATTTAGATGTTTGTTCTTCTTTAACTGGATTCCAGGGCACACTATACATTTCCATTTTTTAATAAGATCATCTACATATATATTAAATAGCGTTGGAGATAAACGACATCCTTGTTTGAGTCCTCCATTTGTCAAAATTTCTTCAGTTTTCTTCGTACCAGTGTTTATTATAATTTTTGTGCCCGTATATAAACTTTTTATGGTATTTATTAGGTGCTCAGGATAGCCACTTTCACTCATTACATTCCACAATTTGACTCGATCCACACTGTCGAAGGCTTTCTCGAAGTCAATAAAGGCTAAATGGGTCTCCATATTGACTTCTCGTCGTTTTTCTAAAATCCTTTTGATACTAAAAATGTTGCCTTCCATGTATATCGTTTTCTATATTACTTATAAATCTATCCCATGAATCGTTATGTGCAGATCTAATTAAATGTTTAGCATTATTCCTTTTTTGTATGAATTCCTCCCTTGCTTCGGGTATTTTGTTTTGTAGGAAATTTCGGTATTCTATTTCTTTATCGTTTACCGCTTTTGCTATACAGTCATTCCATATTCTCAGTCCCTTTCTTTTTCTATTATTCTTTTTCTTTCCTATTGTTTCACTTGCAGCCCTCTCTATACAATTCTTTATATTTTGCCATTCTTCATCGACATCGTTAACAGTAGGTACACTTAATAGATACTGTTGTAATCGATTTTGATAAAGTCGCTTGATACTTTCGTGTTCTAACAACTACACTTTGAAGATTTCTTGACATGTCTCTCTTCTTGTCCTCATTTTCTTTCATTTTGCTGTCATCGTGATAGATGCAATCACTAGGTAGTGATCTGAGTATATGTCACTTCCTCGGTGTACTTGGACATTTTCTATTTGCTTACAGATTTTATCATTAGCAATTATATAATCTATAAGTGATCTGTAGCCTCTGGCACTCCAGGTGAATTTATGAATATCCTTTTTTCTGAAAAAGGTGTTAGTAATTTTCAGCTGATTAAAAGTCGCAAATTGACGAAGTTCTTCTCCGTTTCTATTCAAATGTTGTTCTCCAAAAGCTCCCACAACTCCCGGGATTGGAATGTTACCAAATCTTGCGTTAAGATCGCCGCAGATGAGAACATGATTGTTCTTTTTGATTTTACTTAACTGTTTTTTAAGTTCGTCATAAAATGTCTTTGTGTCCTCTTTCTTTCCTTCTTCAGAAGTGTAGAAACCCATCAGTATTAAATATCCTCCATTTATTTTAAATTTGCACGTAACGATTCTTTCATTTATAAATGAATATTCCACTATCCTGTTTCCCCCTCCTATTAACCATAATTGCTATCCCACAGCTTGCCCGTCTGTTTTGGGTTCCTCCATTCTAAAGCTTTTGAAATAATTAGAATTATTTTGAGATTACATCATGGGAAGAAAGAGGTTAAAGAAGATTCTTATAATTAACTTTGTAATATATTTTAAGAAGAGAAATTGGCGTCCAATGCTATATTGCATTATAAACCACTTTAACTATTTCACAACCGTTCAAGGAAAGTGGAGTTCTGTTACAAATGGAAATTCAAAACTAACTTGAGACATCAGTATTCCCCTTCCTAGCTTTCATAGATAAAATACGGTCGTCTTAGAATTTTACGGTTAGATAATTCTGCTTCGGGCAACGGGGAAGGGGAGTCACTGACCCATATTGATATGTTTCCGTTAGTGTCGCAAGGGTTCAAACTGATAGCACATGGAAATAACATCACGCGGTGTAAACTCCAAGTGACACAAGTCAGGTGCGTCACCACAAGTAGGTCAAGGCTGAAACCTTGCTCTAGTAATTTGCATAACAAAGCTTCGCGAAGCGCCCGTGGGGACACAGAAGGAAACTTTAAAATTACAATTTCACGAAACATCTGCACGATGAGTTTATTCTTCAAGAATAAAAATGTTTCGCGAAAATTAGGTACGAGTATTGTAATTGTGCATTTAACTTGTATATTAGCTTGTAACTCGTAAAATACTTTACATTTTACAAAATAAAATTTCCATCTCATGAGTCAGCAAGTGTAAAAATTATCCATCTACAGTTTATTTGTAAGTAAAGTGTTTTATGGAACGATTTAGGCAAATTATTGCAATTTTAAACATACAATTAATCATTTATACGAGCTAAAGTGATATTTGTCTAATTTCTGTCTGCACGTGCCTTGAAAATGAAAATAATTGATTATAATTCGTGCATGTTTCAATTTGAGAACAATGTCTGGTCTAAGGTATAGTCTAAGTAACATCTCATAGACCAAACTGTTGTGGAATACACAATATTGACCACCATTTATCTACTTCCAGCCATGGATCTGTCACATACCAAAAGTATGTAAAGAATACATTCAGTAAGTAATAGTTTCACTGAATGGGCAATACTTAAGTTCACATTAATAAAATCCAATGTCACTGCTTTTCTCCTTTACTACCGGCAAGTGGCTCAGGGCATCAACTGTCACTGCAGTGCTTCTGACCGGGAGGTCCTACGGTGGGCAGAACTTTCGACACTGGCTAGATCGAATTCAGCCGCTGTCTGGAGGACAATTCTAGTGGCCAGCTGCTCTGATCAATAGTTTTTCGTGGTTTCACCGATCAACACCAGGCGAATGCCGGAGAGGACCTCAAAAAGCGGGCCACAGACAGCGCGCGGTCTTTCCTTCCTCTTCCATATAATTTCCTCACCTATTACTTACATCCCCTTAAAATTACATACACTATTCTACCACTCATGTCGGAAGACCAGTCGGGAGTTTAGAGCTTGTTCCGGATGGGGCGGTGTCTCGCTGATGGAAGACACCTGGTTGGGAATAATCTCCGCAAGCCGACGTAGGTCGGGGCCGGATCTCACCAGCCAGTGGGGAAAGATCACCGCCACCTCCCACTATCAAAAAACATACACTACACCTACTGGACTACTGAACTTAGCATTGACGCGCCTGCAATCACTAATTAATCAATCCACTTTTGGACCTATTTTTTATTTAGATAACTTAAACCACATGCCAGCAGTTGTCCCCTCGGAATTCTCTCTAGCCTCTCCTTGTAGTTATCATCGCAAACTGCATGACACATTCCTTTTCTGAAGATTGCGTCTTATTCTTCCAAACAACTTTTTTATTATCTCGCCTTACTATGTACTACCTATGTAATAAAGAGAAAGAATTGTAATGTTGCAGCAAAAACCGACGATTCTTAGACAGAAAAACCGATGTTGTGAGTCCCTGCTATCGTAAAACTCGATAAAACTTATTCCTGTATATAGATCTTACTTCTAGTTAATTGTTCTTACTTGTATGTAGTTAATTACTTCCTCTAATACCTTGTGAATTCAGAATCCACGTTGCTACTTGATACTGAATAATTGGTTGAGGGCAAAATGGCTGTACATTTATCCGTCTGTTTGCGCTCAACATTAGCGCCTAAACCGCTCAGACGATTTTCTTCTACATTGATATTGCTCGATCTATCTGGACAAGATTGAAACTATGAAATAATGATTTTTCGGGGTATTTTAGCTAATTTTTTCGGAGTACTTAATAACATTTTTGCATGTCACTATTTTCGTTTACCTCTGTAAATTGTCAAAAATCGCAAAAGTTAAAAAAATGATAGTCTTCTTCTTACAAGTACCACATGAAAAAAAAGATTTTTTTATGAATAAAATCTGTACTTCCAAGACAAATTTTTAAGTAAACCCATGTCAAATTTTTAAAAAATATTAGTAGTTTTCGCATAAATAGGTGTGGAAGATGAGCATTTTTTAAACAATTACTTTCCCAAAACGGCTCAGAAAAGCGCAGTGCAAAAATGGCACAGATCCCACTTTCGGGAAACTCGAAATTGCTCGAAAAAACTCGAAAAATTTTCGAAAATTGCCAAAATTAACATTCTAAAAGGACAATATTGTTGATAGAGATTTTTGCCTGAAACAAAATCTGTATTGAAAAATCAGGTATTTAAAGAAGCTCCTGTAGAATTTTTTTTGAAAAATAAATTAGGACAACAAATTGTAACTTTTTTCGATAACATGAATAAAAGCAACGTTTTTTACTAATTCGTGATCGGTGATTTCAGATATGAGCTCAAAAAACAGCCATCGCGTAAGGATGATCTTGGCTGTCCGGGTGACGTCGCGTCGAAGACTGTCCTGCCGACGTTTCGACCATCTTTCTCGTGGTCTCCCTCAGGGCCTTCGACGTGGCGTGTCATCCGGACAGCCAAGATCATCCACATGACTCCGGCCGCGGAAGCCTACGACTTATGCCACCGCGTAAGGTTTGCTTGTTGATTCATTGATTGATTGATTGATTGATTTTTCGTGTTTCCGGGCGCGTCAACTGCTTTGGTCATTATTCCCGTTAGTGTGGCGCATGTTTTTCTCGGGAGATGGCAGTGGTTTTTCCCCTCGCTGGTTGGCGAGATCCGGCACCGACCTACCGTCGGCTAATGGGGTTTCCCCCCAACCAGGACTCTCCCACCAGCGGGGCACCGCCCCAGCCGGGACAAGCTCTAAACTCCCGACAGGTCTCCCGGAATATGTGGTAGTGTAGTGCATGTTAGTGTAAGTGAGTGTGTAAGGGGAGAGGATAGAACAAGGAAGGGGAAGGACAGATCGCGCGCGGTCCGTGGCCCGTTTGTTAGGGTACTGCTCCGGCATTGGCCTGGTGTTGATCAGAGAAACCACGGAAAACTACCGATCAGAGCAGCCGGCCGCTAGAATTCATCTCCAGAGAGCGACTGAATTCGACGTAGCTGAAAAGCTAGTGTCGTAAATCCTGCCACCGTCAGGACTCGAACCTAGGACCTCCCGGTCAGAGGCGCTGCTGTGACATCAGTTGATGCACTGAGCTACCGCTCCAGGTAAGGTTTTCTTGTTATCATAACCATTTTTATCGTATAATATGTGAATGCCATAATTTATTTTTAAATAATTGTCGGATACGAGTGATTTTTGTGTAATTTGTTTAATTTTATGTATCCAAATTTAGTATGAAGGTGAAAAAATATATTTGGAATTATAATCAAAATTAAATTAGTAATTTGCAATTTAAAATACAATTCTGCGTAAGGTAAGTAAAATTTAAATGAAGAGGTACACGTGAATCGTGACAATATTTCAAAAGGTACTTGTGAATTCTCTTCTGTGTGGTGTTGCATCTTCCTTCTGTAAGAACCAACAATATCTGAGGCCCTTCTCAATGAACAAACTAATTTCCCTCTGTCCCCTCTGCTAATAATTTTACACACCCCGACGTCCCTAACTGACTCCCCCGCCTCCTAAGACATTTCCAAGAGAACACTAAACAGTGTTATGATCTGGGCTGTCCGGGTGACGCCGCGTCGAAGGCTGGGGTGCCGACGTTTCGACCGACATATCGCGGTCCTCTTCAGGGCTGTACTGCCCGGACAGCCCAGATCATAACTCTGGCCGCGGAAGCCTACGATATCAACACTAAACAGACCTCCTCCGACCCACCCACGCCCGCCGGATCTCCGGAAAGCAATAAAAACCCCGTGTCACGTTTTCTCTGGGCACAGTCGCTCGACTTTTGCCGACAGCAGCGAGGTAAGCAAAAAACGACTCAACTTGCTATTCAATCATTTCCCCATCTTTGTAATAACATTGATATGAACTATTATTACTATTCCCCATTTCTTATATATGTGTGTGTGTATATATATATATATATATATATATATATATATATATATATATATATATATATATATATAAAATTTTGTTTTTCTTTTGAATATGAGAATGTATATTTCTTCACAAATATTTATAATCTGAAATTTGAACTGCTTGTATAGGTATTAATTCCTCTCCGCCCCCCCAAGTAACTTTATAATTTTATCTGCTATATGTTCCTTAATTTTGCAATCATACAATGTGTCTTTCTGTATTGATTTTTGTTTAATTTGAACTGCTACTAATCCTCCCGTTGCATCCCCCCTTACGTTTTTGAAATTTTATCTATCTGTAACTAAATATTTTAGAGTTATCCATCAATTGTAATTTAATTAATTTTTTTCTATCTTATTGTGTATTTATTTATAAAATGTTTTTGTATCTTTCTGTATTCTGTAGACTGACGATGACGGCAAAGCCGTCGAAAGCCGACTATCTTAATAAAGCTGATATGTTGACGAAGATGACTTCTTTTATTTCTTCTTATAAGAACGTCAACAACATCCAATCAGAATTCCCACAATAACATGAGTGCTTTTGCCAGCAGACACAGACCTACTCACTTTGAGGGAACGTTTTCATTCACGTAACTTTATTATTTAAAACTGTGTAGAATGTAAATTTAATAACATTCTTGCATTAAATAGTTACATTAAAAAATCCAGCCTTTTAGTAGGAAGAATGAGCATGATGATAACAGATTTTTAATATTTGACTTTAAAGTAGATATGTTTAACCTTAAATCTCCTTCGCCAGGATTCTCAATCTGTTTATTTTTGTAAAATATGGAGCTAAATTCTCTTTCTTCTAGGTAAGAAGATGGAAAAAACTATTAAAAACATTCTTTCGAGAGTCCATAATGCAAGATAAGTAAAGGTATATCTCTCTGAAGTCAGAATTGCTAATATCCCTTTCTAAACTGCACCTTAAGTTCGTGGTTAAAGTTATTCCAATATGTTCTTCTTGTAATATGACATTTGATTCTTCAGTCACCGTATAGATTGATAACCCAAAGCGGTTTTCCAACTTTAATTTTAAGCCTGTGTCAAGAGCATTTAAATTGTGAATGTAGGACGAAAGGTCAGCATTCTGTCAGATTGTGACAAATTGGGAAACTTGAAAACTTCCGGCCGATCAATGCTTTGCTTCGTTAGGTTAATACTGGCAAGAAAGGTGCAGTGATGCGCTGTTTATTCTTTAACTTATTTTATCACTTTGTAACTGCAAGTCATTAAATTTAATAAAAAAAATTATTAATAAGCAGCTTGTGGTTTATATTTCATTAAACTTTCCCTTAAAATGTAATCTTAAGCATCCACATCTTTAAAATAGTCTAAAAAAAACTTTTAAAAATCTTATCAAACATTAGGCATGTGACAGCAAGCATACTGTAGGAGTACTGAAGGAGTACGGAATAAAAGTTCTTGCCATTTTCTTCACACAACAGCGAAAGTAACCTAGAATTAGACAAAGTAATTCTTTGGAATATATTACTTGTAGATTTGTGAAGACAATTGGCAGTTCTCCAATAGGATAGGCTTTCCTGATTTTGTTGTAGTAGTGTACTCTAAGTTGTCTGCAAACGATCTTCGTCTTTCTGGGACGTCGTAGCGTCCACCATATGAATCATAAGACCTTCTGGACATTTTTTTTTTTAGTGCTTGAAAGTATTTCAAATCTTTACCTATATTATCAGAATGTCACCCTACCAGATATCCTCCAACTTGGATAGTTTCATAGATTCATTGCTTAAAAAACCTCGTTGCATGAAAGACATACGAGGGAGCGTTTCCCCGACAGTAATGGAGTGAAGCCGAATTTCAAATAATCAATGCTATTTTGTCTATATTTCTCTTTAAATTCGTACACGTTTATTTGCAGTTACATATGGGAAAAAATTGAAATATTCAAATATGATAAACCATACCAATATAAAATTCATTTCACGTGTTAGAAATGACGCGGAATTGTAAATCATCGGTACCTCTTGGATATCTACAATTGACTAAGAAAAGAGCATTTTATTAAAAAAATAAATTCACTTACTTTCTCGAATTTCAAAGAAAATAACAGTGGTTTAGTTTAAATTGTATGTACCGGAGCTTATCTGATTTCTTCACAAAATTCAGAAAACGAATGCAGTGTTTGATGCTCATTGTAATCGAAGAATTCCGCAAGTCTGTGCAAGCGCAAGTGGTTGAAGTCTACATCATCATCCAAAGCTCTATTTGATTTGACCGTATAGTTGGCATACCCACTTATCAGAAATCAAAAAAAGAATATTCCGGAATTTTGTACTAATTATGAACTAATTTATACCCAAAATAAAAAAAAATTGAACCGATGCAAAACATCAAAATAAACAACGTATAAGAGTGGGTGCGCTAACTTAACGTTAAATTACATACCCCCAGAAAAACATGAAAAAAAACAAAAATACAAATTTTGTACTAATTTTGAACTAATTTATATCCAAAATTAAATATTTTCAACCGATGCACAACATCAAAATAAAAAAATGTATAAGAGTGGATGCGCTAACTTAACGTTAAGTCACCGATACCGCCCATGAAAAATCTATGCAAGAAAATAACTAAAAATAGCAAAATTTTGTACTAATATTGAACTAATTTATTTCTAAATTAAAATATTTTGAACGGACGCAGAACGTCAAAATATGGAATATTTAAGAGTGTGGACGCTATCTGAACATAAAGTCAACAATCGCACCCAGGAAAAGCCCATGAAACAAAAAAAATTATGAATACCAGAATTTTGTACTACTTAAGAAACAATTAAATTATTTCGTGAATTGAAACATATTTTAAGGTATAATGATAAATAGAACCGAGAATATTCATGGAGATCTTATTAACTGGCTACTCACCAATAGCTCGTTAACAGTCAATCAATAAATTTCAAGTACTTTCAAGCAAATCTGTGCATAATATTCAACTGATATAACCACACAGAGGAGTATAGATCATTTCTGTTCCTTGTAAAGGGCACCGTGGCATGGTAAGCGATAATTTGTCCAAAATGTATGGCAATCATCATTCGTTAAACAAGGGTGACCTGCTTAAGTTATGTCGTACAGGTTTTGTTCCAGAGGTTTTTCGAAGTTGGTATAGAAACCTGCCAACGTCAGATGAAATAAAGGACATTATTCCAGAACTTGCTGCAGATGACACTGATAATGAAGTTTCAGAGTGTTCGTGCAGTGAATTTTTTAAAGACTTATTTATTTATTTATTTATTTATTTATTTATTTATTTTACGTCAAAAAACAGTTAAAAACTGCGTATGACGTGCTATGGGGAAAAGTGAATTGTGTGCACATTTTCAAAATTCTGTGATCCCTACACTGTCATATACTACTTAAATTTTGAATTTTTGAATGGGAGAAAAATTTGTTGACTTTTGTTTTGACTTTTGTTGAGACTTTTGTTTATTTTCAAGGAACGGAGATAAACTATCTCTTAGAACCATAACGTGACTACTACTAAACTTTGTCTGCGAGAAACACCTAACTTCAGTTGCCACCCACCATGATAAAATTGAAATATTATTGTAACCAAATTATTTAAGAGTGTGGACGCTATCTGAACATAAAGTCAATTATAATAATTATGTTGATGTAATTATGTTGATGTAATAAAAATAATTGTTTTGAATGATTTTGATTTTTCAGAGACCTTCAAACTTTCAAACTGAAATATCTCAAAAGTTTTGAGATGTTAGCGAGTTATCTTTGTAAGCATTTTTATCATCATCATCATTCATTTGAATAATTTCTCTACGCCACTTAGGGTTAAAGAGCTCGAGAAAAAAGTCAGAAAAATACCGATTGTTTGGGGTCTCGAATTTAGCACAGGGTCTGCGAGGTTGAAAACGTGTGGATTTAACTAGTGCCAGGGTACATGCAACAAACTGGAAGCAATTTTTTTAAATATATTTTTCCAGGTAAAATGTACATACCGGCTGAACTATTGCGAATATTCATAATTTTGATAAACAATTTTTTTAACATTATTTACTTTGAGTATAAATTAGTCCTTAATTAGTACTTTATTTTTGACCGGTTAAGTTACAAATCCTTTTTTAATAATAATGTTGGTCTTAATTGGACGTAGTCAATTGATAATTTTCTTAATTATGACTTAACATTTTGATTTTCACGAAAAACTCATTCCCGCCCCTCAAAATTCATAGAATCAATACAAAACCATTTGTAGTCAACCTAAATCATAACCCACCCTAGAGAAAAAACATTTTCTTTGCCAGTTCTTCCAAAAATGCTGTATTTCAATTTTTAAAAAATATAACTATTAAAAACATGAGTATTTAAATTCCAATACATGCTTAATATATGTGCCAAATTGAAAAACTCAATGGTTCCCACGGTAACCAATCTTAATTTTGACTTTCTTGCTTCCCCTTACTTACTAGATTATATAACTCTGCAACGAATTTTCTGCGGAAAAACTCTTATTGTCGGGCTCTGATAACGAAAAAGAGGATAAATCCATTTGCAATATTTAGAAAATAAATCCTACCGAAAAATCGAAACGTCCGAACGTCTGTCTGTCCGTCTGTGAATACCGCTAGTGCCTAAACCATACAAAAGATTTTTTTCAAAATGGATATTCCCGGGTCGATCTGGCTCGACGAAAGCATAACACAAATGAAAATATAACAAGAATTGGGAATTGAAACGTATTATTCCTAAACGAATATATTATTTTGCCATGGTAAAAATTATTATTAGAATTACGTAATAAAAATAAAAACGATATAAAATTATAAGTAATATAAAAAAATTATACTATCCATTGTTTTATAGAAAGTATTATTCAGTTCCGTGAAATCGTCTTTTAATTTTCACTCTTTATTTCTTTAAAGATTCGACTGTAGTTGAAAAAAAAGTGTCATTCTACATATGTGTAAACTAGGATGAACCTGTAATTAATTTAAAAACGACTTCTGTCAAATAGCTGGCGAGATGATGTTGGACTTCACATAACTGACCTGTGTTTTATAATATTGACAATTTTGTATAAAATGCTACCTGATATTTTACTAAGAGTTTTACGACCAATCTGGACCCTAGGTAAGTCACAATTTTTTAAAAAAATTTCACGATGTGATAGATAGACAGATATAAGTAATTATTATTTCTGCAGGTTGGTTTATACCATCTGGTGGCAGAACACTACAATTTACATAATACAATTAGGAATATTTATACAATGAAACTCTTAATTATTTTAAGACAATAATAATAATAATAATAATAATAATAATAATAATAACAACAACAACAACAATAATAATGATAATAATAATAATAATAATAATTATTATTATTATTATGTTAACAATAAGAGCAATAATAACAACAAAAGTATTAACTCCACATTTAATAGATGACTTAACGTAAAGTTAGCGCACCCACTCTTATAATTTTTTTATGTTCATCGGTTCAAAATTTTTAAATTTGGGGATATATTAGTTCAAAATTAGTATACAATTGTGGAATTTTTGGTTTTTTTATTTCGTGGGTTTTTCTTCTGTGGGTATGCTGACTTAACGACAAGTTAGTGCACCCACACTTAATATTTTTTTATTTTGATGTTCTGCGGTTAATTTTTGTATAAATGAGTTAAAAATTAGTACAAAATTCTAGAATATTCTTTTTTGGATTTCTAATAAGTGGGTATGCCAACTATGCGGTCATCTATTTCATGCATGTGTGGACAAGCTACTGCGCGCATGTGCATAACACATTGCTTCTGATAACAAATATGCCAATTTCCACCTCTTGCAAATACTTGCAAATGCCAAAAATCGAATTCTTTCATACTATCACAGTTTTCTCAAAAATACATAATAAATAATCCATTAATTTATGCCTATTACGTAACTATTATGTAAATACATAGGTAAAACATGGAAGAGATGTACGGTATTTAGGAAACGCTTACATTTTTGTGAAAACTGGTTTAAATGGAATCCAGTTTCTCCTGTATACTCGGCCTTCTTAAGAACAGAAAGTATTGTAATCGTGCGCCGGAAAATGAATTTTTGGCTCAAAAACTTATCGCCCGGCCCTGGTAACGAAAAAGTGGATGAATCAAAATCCTATGTATAGTAAATTACTTGCTCTAACACGTTGTGTAGTCAGAATACGTTTTGTGGGTCCTTGAAACCGAAAAATCAGTTGACGGCACGTCTGTCCGTTGACCTGTCCATCTGTGGTCGCCTAAACCCTTCAGCCAATTTTCTTAAAAATTGATATTCCCCGATCGATCGAAACGGTCTCGAGTCTTTGCGAGTTTGAAATGGATATTTTGATTTTTGAGGCTACTTAGAAGATACCACAACATCTTCAAAATTTTCTCAAAATGGCTCCAAATACTTTTATTGAACTTTGTCCTCGGAGAGCGTATAGCACACGAGAATCGTGCATGTCTCATGTTCATTGAAATCCCATTTTTGTCCAAACTTGAAAATAAAATTTTATTCGGCGTCTTACTACAACTATTGAAGATATCGTTGTTTTTCCCTTAACGGAGCCTATTCTATAAATACAGATCGTCAAATAAGATCCTGTATACTTTTTCGAAACTAAGAATAATTTTCGCGTAATTTAGCATGAAATATAGGCAATTTTTATTTTTTTAAACAATTTCTTTCTCAAAAATGCTTCTATTTTTTAAACATTTTCTTCTCTTATGTACCAAAGAACAGCACAAAACTGTTCTTGTTTCATTCCCGGCGAAGTCTGCATTTTCTAAAATTGCATAAAGTTGGCATTTCGTAATTACAAAATTGAAGATGAAGATTTTCGCCTGGCACAGAATCTTTTTTTAAAGATCGTATGTTTAAAGAAAGTCATGAAGAATTTTTTGAAAAAATCAGTAGTTTTTGTGAAATTTGTGCTTGAAATTTACGCAAATTCTAAAAAAAATATTTTCTCAAAAACCGCTGATTATTTTTTCTTTAAATTTTCTCATTGTATGTATAAAAGGACTGTAAAATATAATGTTAATCCCATTTTCGGTTAACTCTATAGAAATACGAACTGCAAAAATATTACATTTCAAAATTACAAAATTGAAAATAGTCTAACATAATTTCCTTCGACAAAATTTGTTCTAAAAAATTATCTCTTTCAAAAAGGCCATGTCTAATATTTTGAAAAAAACGAGTAGTTTTCAGGTAATTTCTGGTTGAAATTAAAGCAAATTATTAAAAGAATGTTTTCTGAAAATCCGCCACAATTTTCTTCTTAATTTTTTCCATGAATAAAACAAAGGACGCTTGAAAAGATGGTGGAGGTGTTTCGCTGATCACTGTGAATTTTCGAAACTCGCGTGTTGGAAATATTGGATTGAGACAATTGTATGTTTAACGGTCGGCCCCAGTTGGAGCGTAAGGGCGACTGACGTGGTGTAGAGGTATCGTGCACGGTAGATTAAGAGAAAAAATCCTAGTTGAAAACACTTTTGCAGGTTCACGTAGTAAAATACTGAGCAGCAGTTACAAATAAATCGAGAAAGTACGTGCCGTTGGAGCAACACAAATTTACTTTCTCGCCTTACTTCGGAAGAAGAGAAAGTATTGTAATCTTGCGCTGGAAAAGGCGAATTTTCGACAGAAAAACTCTTATTGCTTGGTCCTGATAATGAAAAAGTGGTTAAATCATATTCCTATATAAAAAAATTACCTTTTCTGTCACGTTCTGTAGTCAAAATCCATGTTTTGTATGTTCTTGATACCAAGAAATCGATTGACACAAAGTGACCAGACGTCCCGTTTCAGCCGGGACAGTCCCATTTTTGAGTCCCTGTCCCGTACTTTTTTATGGAAAACGGGACGCCAAAATGTCCCGTTTTTGTGACAATGACTACTCGCCATTAAGTGCCGTCAACAGCTTTAAATTTATCATCATGTATTCCGTTGGATTTGCATTAGTTTATAAAAGCGCTAAGCGCGAGTAGATCATACGCTCATATACCACGGTGGAAGATTGTTTCACAGACTATTGAAATCAAGAAGGGAGAGATTCAATTAGGGTTGCCAACCGTCTTTCATTTAGGAGGACATTCCTTCATTGACGTCAATTGTCCTCTCATCCTCCTTTGTATTTTAAATGTCTTCCTTTTACTACATTTTCAACATTTGTTGTCATTTATTTTATCACGTGACTAACATCTGCTACAGTGTATCGTTTATTGTTAATTGTAGAATAGAAAACATGAATATCTTTCTTCTGAACTCTGACACTCGCACATGACACACGCATGACTTATAGTGTCTAACGACTAAAAAAAAAAGAATCGCTCAGGCCATCATCTGCAGTTTGTGAAAGAATTTTTTCACTTGAATCACAAATGAAGAGAAGGAAAAAAAAAGAGGTGATTTAGTCTAAATTAAATATTCATAGTAAATGTGTTGATGCGTTTAATTTTTTTTCTTTGCGAGTGTCCTTTCTTTTACATGAACATTGTTGGCAACCCTAGATTCAGTGATAGTCCAAGGAAGGGAAAATGAGCTATCGCGTCATTGTGTCTTTATATGCTTTATCGCTATAGATATCCTTAACAAGAAATTCAATAATCCGAACTTTCATATTAGAGTTTGCGAATTCATTACAGTTGTGACGCCCGAAGAAGACAGTGGTGGTCAGAATTTGTGAAGTATTTCAATACTGAAGTGTCTTTTTGTAAACCGAGAGTGATAAAATGCGTAAATATTTGTCACCACCGAAGAGGATGTGTGCTTTTAATAGTGAGCTACTGAAGGAATATCCATGTATTAAAAAAACAATTTCTGATTCAGATGTTCGTTGCAATAAGTGTTCATTAATCTTCAGTAAAAGCCATGGAGGAAAGTTGGATAGATTACAACATATAAACAGTGAAAAACATAAAAGAATGATGTACGCGAGTGCGTCTTCAAAGACCACATTGACAAACTTTTTAAAAGTGAAAGTTTTTGTGATAAAGATATGGCATTAGAAGCTGCTGAAGAAACGTTTGCTTATCATCCTTTCCAGCACATGCAATCTTTCAGATTCATGGTATGTACTTCCAAACTTATTCAGTGTACTTTTGAAAGAAAATTTGCGTGTGGCCGTAGTAAAGCCGAGGCAATTATATTAAATGTGTGAACACCATTTCCTATTTCTGAACTAAAACAATTTTTAAAGAGAGCAAACTTTATTCCAGAAATGACGGATGCATCGAATCATAAGGATTCAAAAATATTTCAATTGCTTGTCAGGTACTTTAATACTACTGAGCGGATTTAAGTTAAAATGCTGAATCTTAAATATTTGTCTGGAGAAACTTCAGAAACCATTGCTACGTTTTAAAGTAAATATTTAGAAAATGTGAACTTAAAAGAAAAAAACAATAGTTCTTTGTGCAGATTACACGAACTGTAATTTTTGAGGTGTATCTAGAAAGGGCGTCAGCAACGTCTTCACAAAACGTAAAGAAAATTTAGGGCATAACGTACTTGGGGTTAGGTTTTCCGCTCACGTACTTCACAAAATTATTCAGGTGGCGGCTATTGTTCTTCCAATAGATATTGAAGGCATTGTTTCAAAAATATATTCATTAGAGTTCTAGAGTTCTATGTACAGTAAGGCTAGAAAGTCTCAATATATTTTGTGAATTTGTGGACCAACAGTACAAAAAAGTTTTAGGATACAGCAAAACGATTGCTCTACATGCTCTACACGTTCTACATGCACTACTTGCTCTAAATGGCTTGCTCTACACCCTGTATTGCAACATTTTCTATGTTCATCCTTCTAGTTTCATATTTTGAATCTTAAAATAAATGCCCATTTATTATTAAGTCATATATTTGAAAATCCTTTATCAGAAGCATGGCTGTATTTTCTTCGCAAGCAAGCATAAATTTTCCAGTTGCTAAATTTAGGCAAAAAATACTCTTACAAGTCGTGTAGCCAGAATCCATGTTTATAGGTCCTTGATATCGAAAAATCGAATGACGGCAAAACGTCCGACCGCCAAAATTTGTTGGAGTCTTCTTACAACAAAATATTAAATATAGAGTTTTTTCCTTTAATGAATTTTTTCCTTAAAGATAGATTTTGTAATAAGGTCATGAACAATTTTTTGAAAATTTCAGTACTTTTTGCTTAATTTTGAGTGAAAATACGAGGGAGAAAGTACGTGCTGTTTTAACATCACTAGTTTCATATTTTTCCATCGTATGTATCAAAGAACGGTAAAAAAGTGGTGCTAGTTCCATTTCCAGCGAACTTTACAATTACGAAGATTGCAAAAATTTGTTATTGCAGAATTTGAGATTTGAGGATAGAAATTTTTGTCTTTAAATATGTTCTAAAAACCCAGATCTTGAAAAAAGTCATTAATATTTTTAAACGAGTACTTTTCGCGTAATTTCTAGTTGAAGATAATGCAAATTATAAAAAATACATTTTCTAATAAACCGTTCCAAATTTTCTTGAAAGTTTTTTCCACGTGTAGAAGAAGGAACTATTAAAATAATGATGCATGTCTCATTTTTGTTAAACTCACTGAAAATTCGAAAATTTCAAAAAAAGAAAAAAGTGCGATAAAGTATGTGCTGCACCATTCGTTCTTTCATTGATATTTAGTCCTTGCAGGTCAGAGTAGATTCCCAGGTGTCCATGTCCATTTTTTGAACCACTCGCCTAAACTGTACATAAGATTTTTTATCGAATTTCATATTCCACAATCGATCTTACTGATGTCTCGGCCTTTGTTCAACTTTCTAATGAAAAGAAATTCTCTCATCTATTTTAGAAATACAATTTGAATCGAAATTAATGGGCCCGACATATTGTCCATTAAAATTCAATTCCCTTGCATTTATATTGAGAGATTAAAACCATCTTTAGTTACCTAAAAGCTACGAGGAGACTTTTATGACTCGTATTAGAGAGGGTTTGTCAATTAAACATCAGAGACTAATAAATACAATTAGAAAGGGAAGAACAGTTCTCTTTGCTGAAGGTGCGAATATTTCTTGCAAAATATTAACAATAAATAGTATGATTTCAGATATTTCGAATTATTTTCCTAATAACATTAACAGTAAGCGAAGGGGAAACTTTTTCAATCTTGTTTTCAGTGCCAGATTATCGAACAGGTTGCGTAGGCTTCAGCCTGGGGTGCGCAATTTTTCAGCGGATGCAAAACTTCATAAGGAGAACTTTTGAATGTTTTTATAGGAATATTTCTTTCCACATATGTATACAAAGAGTGTGTTAATTAATCCATATAACTATTAATACACCATTAATACATATATAACCATATATAACCATTAATACACCGAGTGAGTCACGTAATTTCAGCACCTCCTGTAATTTTTGAACGATTAAAGTTATTGCAACGCAGTTTTCACCGAAGTGCATTAGGGAATGGGGCTAATTGGTGTATGTTTACGTGTATGTATATATACATTTGCATTTTATCACTTGTATTTTACGAGATATTGAGATAACTTTCTTTTTTCAAATGGAACTATACATATTTTTAGTGTATCATGACGAGTGTAAAAAGCAAGCTAATGGTATACATCATATTACATAATCATTTTATTGTAATTTTGATTTTTTGAGATTGTTATATTGTATACAAACGATTGTGATACGACACGGAGGGGAATCCATTTACTTTTGTACAAATAAGACATTTCTAGTAGTCTGATATTTAATTTATATTCCTTTCCTTGACGTATTGCATTTCACTCGGCGTGCTAATGTGTACCCAACACGGACGCGAGGTGATTCCCGCACTCGTCTATTTGTCGTCCGAGCTACGCTTGGACGACAAACTCGACCCGTGCGTGGATCCCCTGTTTGCGCCCTTGTTACCGAAATTGCTATTTCGGACGCATAGAGTTTGAAGACTCTGTTAAGAAATTCGAGACCAATGTGAGAAAACGTGATTCCGTATGACAACGCATATTTTGTATGTACACCTAAATGTTATTTTGACTTTAATATCAATTTTTTGTTACAAAATGTAAATAATACTCAAATACAGAAATTCTTTAATAATTACCTCATATATTTAATCTATTGATCAAAAATGTTTGATGATATAAAAAATACAAATAACAAAAAATTTTTAATTTACAAAGTTTTTTATACAAAACATAGATAACTTTATTGTCAAAAAAGCAAATTAAATCTAGTGGTACTAAAACAGCACGTACTTTCTCGCCCGTATTTTCATGCAAAATTACACGAAAAGTACTCAAATTTTCAAAAAATAATACATTGAAAACCTATCTTTAAGGAACAGATTCAATTAAGGGGAAATACTATCTATCTTTAATATTTTAGCCGAAGGAAGACAGCGAAAAAATTTCGAACTTTTGCAATTTTCGAAAAATCAGAATTTTAAACGAACCTAAGACCTACATCATTCCTTTAAATATTGTTCACACTATTGAACAACAAAATTTAATCAAAAACAAAGAAGCAATTTTTGAAAATGTTCCGAGGGCTTTATGTAAAGTCCCCCCCCAAATTAAAATATCGGTTTCAATTTCAATGAGCCGCGACATCAGCCAGATCGATTGAGAAATATCAATTTTGGAGAAAATCGGCTGAACGGTTTAACCGCTAGTGTTGTTCACGGACGGACGGACAGACAGACGTTTTGCCGTCATTCGATTTTTGGGTATCAAGGCCCCACAAAACATTAATTCTGACTACACCGTGTTAGAGAATTTTTTTTGTAAATTTAATAACTGGATTGATCCGCTTTTTCGTTACCAGGGCCCTGTAATAAGAGTTTTTCTGGCAGAAATTCTCAGTTTTTCTCCCGGAAATTCTTTGTTTTTCCGCACAGCATTAAAAAACTTTCTCTTAAGGCACTAATACATTTGACAGCCTAGGGCGCTCATAAGTGAAAGTCAGTCACTGTCTGTTTTGCATTTCAAATAGACAAACAGGGGCATGCGCCATTGAAAATGAACAATATGCAACTAGCTGGTGTTAAGGTAACAAAATTTCTGGGTTCCTCAATTCACTCAAACCTCAAATGGAACATCCATATAAAAGAATTCAATACTAAAATCAGTCCATTATAATACGCATTCAAATTTTTTTGAAATTCAGTCAGCCTTCATGAATTGCGTTGCTTTTTTTGCGAATGTACTACGCTCCTACTGAGATATGGCATAAAAGTGTGGGAAAATATATCCCATAATATCCATACATTTGGACTGCGAAATAATTGTACGAATAATATGCACATTATATACATGTGATTCCTTCTAGCCTGCCAACCTTTCATTGAACTTTGAACCTTACCGTTGCCTCTAAATATACGAATCAGAATTTTTTGTCAAAACTGACGCGTAAATGTACAATTGCTGCAATGTATACATTTACAATCACAACATACTTCATAGAAATCTTATTCATCAGATACTGACAGATCATTACAAGAAATGCACATATCACACATGTGCGTTGCTTTAAGTGGGAAGCGTGTGGATGCGTATATATTGGGATGACCATAAAAAACCTTTTTCTATAAATCTTTTCCAAAGGTCCCTTGCATATATAAAATAAGATTCGTATGCATCAGAAGCCTTGATGATAGTGAAGTAACGTACATCTAGCGATTTATATGTCAAAAGATTAATTTTTTGAACGTATTTTAATAAAACGTTTTTGAACAGTTCGCTTTGAACACTTACTGGTTGCAAATAGATCCTGAAAATTGGGATTCTAATATTAATAATTACATTGCTTCTAAAACATTATTAAAGGTGTTCAAGTCGAAAATGACATAGCAGAATGAAATATTAAGCTACTGAAAGAATATAAGTTTACTAATTGTTAATGAAGAGCAACAACAGTACATTATACATGTTCATGAAGGATATCGAAGAAATTTTCCAACAGCCAATAAAAGAGCCCTTTTGTAATATTTTCAGAAATATTATCGTTATAAAAATTGAATAAAAAGTCTTTTGTGTGATATTTCCTTAAATGACAACTGAATGTGCCAATGAAGACTATTTAACTTATTCGAAAGCTTAAAGGTATCGTGAAGACAGTTTAGAAAACCCAAAAAGCTGTAGTCTTAACGAGCAATTTGTACAGGAAACAATAACCTTGAAATGACTAAAGAATTACAGATTGCTGAGACCAAAGTTAAAAAGCTTAAAATAAAACTGAGAAAGCTTGGGAAGACAAAGTAAGCACTATCAATTTTAATTTAGAAGATGAAAAATAGACCTACTAGGGCTAAACCATCCAGCTATTTCAATACAGATTGAAAATATCCCTGAAAGTGATCTAGAGAATTTTTGATGTCTCGTGTGTGAGAAAAGTGTTGTTGGGAACATTGTGCAATGTTTCTCATTTAATCTAGTGGTGCTAAAACAACATATACTTTCTCGCCCCTTAGTGACGGTTATGAAATAATATTGTACCGCATAACAGTTAAACAAAATAACGTTTATAACGAGTTATTTTAATTATTTGAACATTATGCCATTTATTCCCGACTTTAACAAAGTTGAATACCATTTTATTGAACGTAGAGACATCACATTAACGTTAAGTAAATCAAGCCGCCTTGTGTTATTTCCTTCCCATTCATGTCGCCATCAATGATCTTGGAAACACATCTCAAATATCCATCATTGCATAGCATGGCAACACCGCGAAAGATGGTAATATCAGATTAATGAATAAGCGTTCGTACAAAATTATAGTATTCAATATTTTCAATTTTTCTGTCATATTAGTCCGTGAATAAAATGCTCAAAGCAATAAATATTCCAAATTCATAACTTCCATATTACACTCTTCACGCAAATGACAAAACACGTACTTCCTCGCAATACTTGTAACGCTTACGTATGCATTTATATTGCAACTTAATGAAGGTATAAGCTTTGAACATAACCTTATTTGAAGATCTGTTTTTAATGAATACACTTGAATGAATGAATGAAAAAAGTGTATTTTAAGAGTCGATAGATGGCAACTAGGAAGAGAGTGGGAAAAAACGAAAAACTAGTCCAGTCTAAAGAAATTAGGAAACTAACTAGTACGAGAGAGTCTACGCCATTCGGGCACTGGTATTGCACTTTGCTATTGATGCTACAGCATCACTATTTATTTTCTCGTATGCGCACGTATATACGGAAAAACATACGAATACAAAATTTTAAATGACAATTTGCGTTTATTGTGGTCAATAAGATGTACAATTATTCGAAAATTTGGGTATATTTTGCGTAATTTTGC
Organism: Teleogryllus oceanicus; assembly: GCA_964035755.1. Classification (NCBI taxonomy): domain Eukaryota; kingdom Metazoa; phylum Arthropoda; class Insecta; order Orthoptera; family Gryllidae; genus Teleogryllus; species Teleogryllus oceanicus. The sequence goes on along the minus strand of CAXIVR010000001.1, from coordinate 255,022,335 downwards.
GTGAAATTACGGGCGAGAAAGTATGTGCTGTTTTAAATCCACTAGTTTTACTTTCTCGTATATATAGTACGTATTTTTTATTTATTTACCTTCAAAAAACAGTCAAAACTGTGACGTACTATGGTAGGAAAAGCAATTTGTGCACGGTTTATCAAGCTCTGGGGTCTCTTTCTTAATTCATATGCATAATTAAGTAGTTAACTATAGACTAGCTTAATTAACCAACATAGTAAACCATTAAACATGTATTTGTCTGATGCCGTCTTTCTTCTTTACATGCGACATTTAAATTCACGAAGATCAATCATCATTTAGACACACATGGCTATAGAAACTCTTTCACATGGCATTCTACCGAGATTTTCTATCTCTAGGTGAGCTCGGGCGTTCAGATGAGTAAAACGCATTATACATTTTGTTCTGTAGAGTATGATAGAACTGATGATACGTTCCACTTTCTTAAGTCATTCATGTATGTATACGGATCATTCTTTGTCATATCGTATGAAAAATTGTCGTACGACACGCCCGCTTTGAATTGGCTGAAAATCTGAAAAAATGAAATGAATACGGTTTTGCAAAATTGTTTAATAAACGTATTTGACCAAAAAAATATTTAATGGATACATTATAACAAATTTTACTTTTCTTAAAAAATGTGCTTTTCCCAAACATTTATATTTTCCGAAAAGAAAAGCAAACAAATTTTATGCTTTAAAATATTTTATGATTTTGAAATAAATATTTAATAAATATTAAATACAAAATTTAATATTTATTATTTCGACCTATTTTTGCAGTATGTCTGTATGACTGTCATTGATTACAGAGGTAAATGATATGAATATTGACTTCGGTGATTGCAAACGCGTAGTATGCTACATTTGCGCGGAACAGTCATTCCAAGCAGGAAGCCGACGACGCGCAGTGGACACGATTGAACAAATTCCCGAAAGTACTGCAATCTCAGACGTTAAGGCTGTGAAGCAAGGAGATGAAGAAAGAGAAAGAAAAGAAGAAGAAGAAGAAGAAGAAGAAGAAGAAGAAGAAGAAGAAGAAGAAAGAGATGAATGAGAAGAGAAGAAGAAGAGAAGGAAAATAAGTAGAAATAGAAGAAAAAGAAGACGAAGGAGACGAAGAAGACCAAGAAGAAGAACAAGGAGGAGGAGAGGAAGAAAGAGGAGAAGAAGAGGAAAAGAAGAAGAATTTGAATAAGTAAGAGGAGAGAAGGAGGGGAAGAAAAGAGGAGAAGAAAGAGGGGAGAAAGAGGAGGAGAGGAGAAGAAGAAGACGGGAAGAAAGAGAAGAAAAACATTGAATCTTGATATTTATATTTCTTCCTTTTAAAATGAACCAATACGTTGTATTCATCGTTTTGTTGACCGAACTACTGCTAACCAATCATTAATTTATAGGATGTAATGAGCCATCTAGTAATGAGCCATTTTCTACTCTCCGAACGCTCCATTAAACAGCATACAAAGACGACGGGGTAAGATAAAAATATTAATTACTATTGAACTGATAAGTGCTAATCATCGTATAACAGTACAATACGTTCCAAAGGTTCATGCAAATATCATCTCTATCCGAATTCACGCTGTGCAGACACCCAATCCACAACACAAGAATAAAAAACAAGTATCCATTCCATGTTTTTTCTAAAATTGTTCTCTGGAATGGAATAAACAGAGGTACCTAAATAGGTTTCCTCAGCCAATGTATTAGATGTAAGAAATTAGTTATAAGTTAGTTTTTAAGCCACCAATACATATGACAAAGTTGTTATTATAACCGAACCTTGTAAACCTCTTAAAATGTAATAAATTACTTTTAAAAAAATCAAACGTTCCAAAGGTAATTAATAATATTTTATGTGTTGTTCAAATTTGTATTTGAATCTTCAATTGAGGCATTGTTCCTCGTTGGCCGAACACAAATAATACAATATACTCAAGTTATCACATGTCAAAAACACTATTTTTTTTAAATTTTAAATTATTTGGAAAATATATTTATATCGAATAGTTAAATGATTGTATTTTTTTCTTCTACGCTTAATCCAGTTGAAATTTTCTAATACATTTACTATAGCCTCAAGAGCTTCAAAGCTATTCTTGATTATAAAATATCCATTGGATTCTGGAATGCGTATGTCCAATAATCGGGAACGAAACGGAATTCGGTCAATAAAATGCTTCTGAGTCAATGACCCCTCATGAAGATAAGATTTTTCGTTCAGCATGCCTATATGTGTTGAGGAAATGTTGCGATAGCCCCTCGCTTTACTTCTAGACAGTAATCGTAGCACTATGAAGAAATGAATGTGCACGCACTACACGTACGGGACACATTTTGCTATAGTCTCTGTTTAAAGAGAGAAGAATGAGAAGTGCATAGTTATTTCGTCAGTTATTAAATTTACTTATATAAAATCTGCAGTTCGTTTGCCGGTGAAAGTACGTTTAAGTTCCTGAACTCTTTTATTTTTCCACCAAAAATGAAAGTGGAACTGCCTGTAGTTTAATGACAATGAGTTAATATGAGTAGCGCGGATTTTCCGCCGTGGCACTAGTTGCCTATGGAACACACCCCTGTGGTTGAAGGGTGACGGAGGAGTAAACAATCGAAAATTCAGTTATTTTTTCTTTCCAAAGTTCAAAATAATTTAATATATATTGTACTTGAAATTCTTCCGTGGGTAACTGTACATTTGTTCAGTTAATTTATTCCATTTTTATTCTTTTTACCACGGTGCACATATTCTTAGTATATTTTTACAGAGAAATGAGTCAGTCTAAATTTAACATTCAAAAATTGACTATTTTGCATCGAATTTAAAAACGTACGATTGTGGTCAAGGCGCACACTCGTAGTATTAAACAGATTGGTATTAGAATAGAATAATTGTTTCATATAAATGTATCTTGACAAGGCTGCATTTTCTTCTGATCGTAAGTCTCCTTGGGGTTCTTCGGCTACCGTCACTAATCCTTTTACTATGAGATGTGAAATAGTAGATGTGAAATATTACTCAACTAGTTTATTATGTTAAGCTGTATTGCGTAAGTACATGTGTTGAAAACGAACGAGGATAGGAGCGACTTTTCAGATTTGTACGAATGCAGTAACGCAACTTTATACACGAGTTGCATACGCTATATTTTGTATATCAGCATTGAAAAAAAAATTTTTTTTGAAACAAATTTCAAATGCAGGTTTGTAGTTGGCAACATACAGTAAACCCTCATTAACACGAATTCCAAGGCACCGAAATAATCGAAGTTCGTATTATACAAATACGTGTCATCCGAGTATTATAAATGTCCGTATTACCGTCATCCTTTGCCTGGACCGAAGTTTTTTTCGTGTTACGGCGCAATTCTTGTTAAGGGAGTTCGTGCTAACGAGGTTTTATTGTATTTGGTGTAATGACGTCGCGCAGAGAGGAATAGGGACGACGAGCGATGAGGTAGGACGGTAAGACCGGGAGCGGTAGCTCAGTGCATCAACTGATGTTACTGCAGCGCCTCTGATTGGGAGGTTCAAGGGTCCAGTCCTGACAGCGGCAGGATTTTCGACACTAGCCTTTCAGCTAGGTCGAATTCAGTCGCTGTCTGGAGGAGAATTCGAGCGGCCGGCTGCTCTGATCGGTAATTTTCCGTGGTTTTTCCGACCAACACCAGGCGAATGCTGGAGAAGTACCCTAACAAACGGGTCACGGACCGCGCGCGATCTTTCCTTCCTCTTCCTTGTCCTATCTTCTCCCCTTACACACACACTTACACTAGCATGCACTACACTACCACATATGCCCGGAGACCGGTCGAGAGCTTAGAGCTTGTCCCGGCTGGGGCGGTGCCCAGCTGGTGGAAGAATCTTGGTTAGGGGAAACCCCACTAGCGGACGGTAGGTCGGCGCCGGATCTCGCCATCCAGCGAGGGAAGATCACCCCATCTCCCGACAAAAAGCACGCACTACATTTACGGGACTAATGACCAAAGCAGTTTACGCACCCGGAAACAGGAAAAAAATCAATCAATCGGACGGTGAGAACGGGCGGTGAGGAGGTGAGGAAGTGAGAACGGGTGAGACGACGGCGGGGAGTAGAAGCTGTACTCTAAAATGCTGTGTATTCTATAAAATGACATTTTATAAACGATTTCTTGCGTAGGAAAAGGTCTATTATGATTATGGAATTTAAAAAAGTCCCATTCAACACTAAATTCGAAGTCGCCGAGGTAATTATAGGGTGTTAGGGTTTTCTTGATTTTACACGTCCTGATTATGAGTACTGACTTCAGTAAAATAATTCGAGCCAGCCAGAATTTTATACGCATTTTATAATCGCAACTGATCTAATTTTCCTTTCTGTATTAACTCACACTGCTGGAAGATTGGTGGAAAGGGGGTTTTGTAGAACTGAAATACCCACATTTCTCATCATTTTATAGCGGCAGGAGCTTAGCAGGAGGTTTTACGAGTCACACTAAGGCAAGGGATGGTAAAACATGCAAAGTTTTTCCCTTCCAAATCCTCCTTTTTTTATTAGCACTATAACAGCTCATATTTTCCCACACTTTTTCTATATTTTTCAATTTTCGAAAATTTGCAGTTCAACGAAAATGAGACCTGGTCCAGACTGTTAGGGGTCCTTTGTTCTAACTCAAGGGCAACTGTTGCTCAAACCTTTTCTACAAGAAAAAAATACACAATGTCTCGTTTTATTTTTAAAATAATTGGACATGACTTTATGCAAATATCAATTTTTGTAGAACATAAAGAGAATTTTAAAAAATATTTTTTAAATTATTTGGTTATATTAAAAGATGCAGACATTTAGCTGTTCTTAAAAGTTTATAATGATGTATATACTTTACAACTCCAAATTGGTGATTTTAATTACTTCGGCTATCCCATGTCGAGACTCATGTTTTTCATGGGACTAGAGTAGTGTCGCATATTGTGTCTCGTATGGTTCATACGCTCTAGGCCTGTATTACTACTTTCCGTTACTAACTCTCGGTTAAGTTATCTTCAGTGTTTAGAAGAGGCCTCGTATTACCACTGCACAATAACCGAGAGTTAGTTATCCACTACTTCACAGTGGAATTGCGTTGGTTGGCAATACCTTCTAGATTTCTAAAGTATTCGTAGATTACACAATTTTGATTTAGACATTTTTTCGTGCGATATATATTTTCTTGCAAGTTTGTAAACTTTCTCTTTATCAAACCACTTCGACTAAACGTCGTAGAACGTAGACGTCGTATGTTGGATTAGTGAAATCTAATAACAACATGGTTGTGATACCTTTTTTAGGTTAAGGTTTTTAGGTCGCTTTTCAACAACTAGGACATAAAGCGACCACTGTAATTACCATTGACTTTTGAAGTTTGGAAGTAACGGAGAAGAACTCTCATCCTCTAGAAACATCTACGACCCGGACCGGATTCGAGACTGGGACTTTCAGGCATGTGGCAACTAAGACCCTTCAGACTTAGCGACCTCGGCTATCCAGGTCGGCATATTTCTCTTTTCTTCTTTATTGAATAGTAAACTAGACGCTTTCCTAAAAGAATACCTCACCAGAGAGAAATAAACTATATTGAGAATTTTTTTTGTTGCGAACAACATTGAAACATTTCCTGTTATGAAACGAAATACAAAAAATCTTCATAACTATAATTATTGGAAACTAAATAATTTGCATTTTATTCAAACGGATGACTAACATATAACTATCGATAATAGTAACAAAAACTTATTTAACTATATGCTTCATTAAAATAAACGGACGTGAGGGAAGATAAACAACTGCATAAGAATAATTCATGGCATTCTCTGTCTTCATAATTAATTCTCCCGGGTCGCACACGTTTAGCTCATCTTGTTTTGTCGAAATATGCCACTATAATGTTACCCTAAAAATGTTTCGGCATACTATATTAGACGAGCCAACATTTCGGAAATGAATCTGGCAGTTAACCAGCAGTTAACGTGCTACCCCTTACTTCCTTCTCCGGTTAATTTATCTTCTAGATAAACTTTCCAGTATGATTAACTAGTAGTCAATACTATTTTCGATCGTAAACATACGGATTACTCTAATCGAATGTGTGAAATATTGTATGGTAGACATGAGTAGCGTCTATTGAGACTTGCCGCTTACGTTGCATCGCGAAGTTTATGAGATTTTCTCGATCATTTAGGGATAGGACAAATGACGATGGCTAATCGGCCCAACGCTTGACGTAAAGAAGATTCTAGATCTGGAGGAAACCAACTACACTAAGGGTCCTTAGTTTAGCCCCCTTGATTTGCTTGAGGAAGATATTTATACCATTTATTTCGTGTCACGTCAGTTTAAATACAAGTCAAGATTTGTTGATAACAACACCAAAGAATTCTATCGATAATTCACTCTGCGGATAACCCTCTTAAGACACGATAGTTTCTCGAAAATTCAGAGACTTCAACGAAAATGAGACCTTCGCCCTTTTTAGTCGTTCTATACGCTATCCGAGTACAAAGTTTTGTTTAAGTAAACTTTGGAACAATTTGTATAGAAAAAATTGAAAATGCTGTTAAGGTTTAATGTAAAATATCCCGAAAAATCAACATGTCCGTTTCAAAATCATAGGTCATCGGGTTCGTTCAGATCAATCGGGGAATATCAATTTTGGATAAAAATGTCTGAACGGTTTAGGCGGTAGCGTTGACCATAGACGGATGGACAGGTCGACATTTCACCGGAAACCAGTTTTGCGGTAGTATGGACCCACAAAACATTCTGACTACACAACGTGTTAGAGGGACTGATTTACTACGTGTATGAACAAGATTTATCCACTTGTTCGATATCAGGAGCTCAAATTACAAATTTCTCTACCGAAAAATTCCCTATTTTACCACACCATTACTATATTTTCTCTTTACTACGCAAGTACGTAGTAATGAATGTGCGTAGTATGACGAGAAAGTAAAAAATGATGTGCAGTATTCCAGAAAATGTCAGGCATTTATCGGAAAAATAATTCTACTTCAAAGATCGTAGAGACTGACGTTACAATGTCTTCTAAACACTACTTATTGTACACTTCCATCCTAAGGGTAGCAAATGGATAAAGAGGCAAAGTCATTTACGTACGTTATATAAATAATTATCCAAATAATGTATTATATTTTATTAAGTCCAGTGAATAGAAGCTATTGAACTTATTTCGAGATTTAAATTTGCCGTTTCTTTGGACTATTTCGTCTTGACCGGAGAGGCAGCTGGCTGACCGACCTGGTGTTGAGAAACTGCGTGATGGTGGTGAGCCCCACGCTGGCCACCAGGTTGCTCCAGGCCCGGCGCGCCACCGAGTGCCTGCGCTCCATGGCCTGCCAACGCTCCGCCTTCGTCGGGGTTGAGGAAGTCGCGGAACCCCGCGAAGTCCTCCAGGCTCACTTTGCCGTCGCCGCGTGGTCCAGGTCCGCGAAAATGCGTCGGAATCGGCGGGGCCGATGCGAAGCCGGTGCACAGTTCTCGGAATTCCGAGGGCCAACCCCCTTTTTGTCGCATTCCCGAAACAGCTGTTCGAGCTGGCTGTTGTTCGTTGCCATGCTGGCCGCGATGAACTCGTGTACTGACAGGCGTCGCGCCGCTGGCCGAGCGGAGGCCCGGCCCGCCCCCGCACCCCGACACCCGTGCCCGCCAGCCCGCCCGCGCCCCGCGCCGCGGTACCCTGCTGACACGTTTCACTGCGCTTGCACAGGTGGTGTGACGTAGCAAGGTCGTTTGGCGACAGAGGTGGGACACGGGCGTCCTTCCTCTGTGGGGTCGTCACTTCCCACCAGCCCGCCCCATTATGACTTCATCCACTTATCGTCTCTTCCCAGTTCTGGAGGACGGAAAGAGTTATTAAAATTCAGTTATTCGCAGAATGAATTGGAAATATGTATTTATCATAACTGAAAGATTTTTTAACCATGAATGAAACTTGTGACAACTAATGTTACATTCACTTCGTCATTTCGATGCACGATGGTTGTATGTGTTACATTATTCGGCGCATAGTGTTTAGTTGAGAACATTAAATATAACTACCTCCTCATATACTCAAGTAAATGTATTATGATTATTTAGTGATTTACGCTTTTCTTGTAATCCTTGATAACGGGTAATAGAATTTTAGACATCTACACGTAATAATGAAATGAAAACGGATGTTTTATGCACAAAGTAGCATCTTTATAAAATCCTGAAATATTTATACCATTAAAATTATGTTTCGAAACATCAAAAATTAAAACTAGTGGTGCTACAACAACACTTACTTTCTCGTATTATTTCTAAATTGCAGTTTTCCAAAATTCAGACCGTTCAAAGGAAATGAGTCTCGCGCCATTCTCTTAAGCGTCCGTTCTTCTACACACGGAAGAAATTTAAAGAAAAAATTAGAGTCGGATTTTGAGAAAAAATTATAAATTTTATAAATTTCAAACAAAAGTGACAGGAAATGTACTATTTTTTTTTCAAAAAAGGGCACTTGATATTTTTAAAGAACTGATTCTTTACAACAGACTCTAAGGCAAAAATCTCTGTCTTTAAATTTGTAGCTGTGAAATGTTTAATATTTTGCGTTTTCCGAAAAAAAAACAGACCGGGAGCGGTAGCTCTGTGCATCAACTGATGTCACTGCAGCGCCTCTAACAGGGAGGTCCTAGGTTCGAGTCCTAACGGCGGACGGATTTTCGATACTAACTTTTCAGCTAGGTCGAATTCAGTCGCTGTCGGGAGGAGAATTCTAGAGGCCGGCTGCTCTGATCGGTAATTTTTCATGGTTTCTCCGATCAACACCAGGCGAATGCCGGAGCAGTACCCTATCAAACGGGCCACGGACCGCGCGCGATCTGTCCTTCCTCTTCCTTGTCCAATCCTCTTTCCTTACACACATACACTTACACTGACATGCACCACACTACCACATATTCCGGGAGACCGGTCGAAAGCTTAGAGCTTGTCCCGGCTGGGGCGGTGCCCCGCTGGTGGGAGAGTCCTGGTTAAGGGGAAATCCCACTAGCCGACAATAGTTCGGCGCCGGATCTCACCATCCAGTGCGGGATGATCACCGCCATCTCCCGAAAAAAACATGCACCACACTAACGGGACTAATGACCACAGCAGTTGACGTGCCCGGAAACACGAATCAATCAACCGAAAAGGCAGAGTTCGCCGCAAATGGAACTAGCACCATATTCCTTATCATTCCTTACTACATAAGAGAAAAAAATTAAAGAAAAAAGTTGTTTAAAAAATTAAAATACCATATATTTCGAGCAAAATTACACGAAAAATTCTCATATTTCCAAAAAATCGAAGATTAGCTTATTTCAACATGTCTTTAAGGAACAGATTTTACTAAGGAAAAAATAGCGGTGCCATTTACTCTGGCGCGTGAAAAGTCGTGTCGGAAACTGCCCGGAAGATGTCAAAATCTGTGTCGGGTGAGAATATTGTGCGCCTAGCGCACGAGCCCTGCCAGGGTCAAAGCCCTTTTAATGTAAAAATAGGGCAAGTTTAGATTTAAGGAATTTTTTGTAGTAAATTTAGAAATTCAAAATCATCCCAATGTGTTTCACCGCGTTATTCATGGTAGGCCTTGATATAGAAGGATTTTCCTTAGGATGTGCCAAAGTGACAATTCGCGTAACAAGTGAACATCACATGTAATTCAGATAAGTATCCCTCCGCCCCGACGGCTGTTCAGCCACGCCTCTTCGTAAAGTGTTAGGTTGTGGCTCCTGTGAAAACATCCCTATGCAGAAATCTACGAGTTTCGCTGAGGTAAATGCATGAACGCGAGTCCGGGAAATATTTAAATTTAATTACGTATGTGGAAAATCTCTTAACATGCTCTCACAATCCGTAAAAGAAAACTACCACGAATGTAAATAGAAATCTCTCAATCACAGCTCGCCACACAACAGCTTAATAGACGGAAACACATACACCAGTATGCATCTCGGTTTTAAAATAAACATAATATTTATCACACAAAAAGTAAATTCAATGTAATGTTAATAGAAAAAAGAATTTTTACAGAAAAGCACATAACACTGCACTTCCTAATTTCAATTATTTCTCATAGCCCACTATATTTTCGTCGGATGAGGACATCACAAAAGGAAGCGTCGAAACCATTTACAAGTTAGCCAACTGCAAATGAACGAATGCAGGAAGGGAGTCTAATGGGCTCGAGGGCACAACGACCACAGAACCTTCAGTTATGTTGCCTGCACTAGCTGTCACTTTGGCTCATCCTTAGGAAAATCGTTCTATATCACGCATGGTTCCACCCTCACTGCCACTCACTCGCTCACACACGCTTTTTTTGGAGCAGCCGTGCAAATTGTCGAGGTAAACATTGCGGAAATTCAGATGTGGATCGTCCGCGAAATGAAAATATGCCCCGCAACCAAATTGAGGATTTTAGTTGTGGCCCTTAGGCCTTGCAAGTTGGATATCCCTGGTTTGGGCGCTAGCGTTGACCATAAACGGACAGACATGTATTGCCGTCAATGGATTTTTCGGTATCAAGGACCCACAAAACATGAATTCCGGCTACACCACGTGTTAGAGAACTCGAGGCTTTGGAAGTTTGAAACAAATATTTTGATTTTTGTGGGTACTTTACACGAAGCTGCAACATTTTCAAAATTTTCTGAAAACTTGCTCCACATTTTTTTTTATTAAACTTCGACCTTGGACAACATAAACGACGCTTGATACAATATGTTCCTTAAAGTCGTATCTTGAAATAAGATCATGTACAACAAATATGAGCAGTTTTCGCGTAATTTTGCGCGAAATATTAGCAATTTTTAATTTTTTAAACAATGTTTTTCTCTCTAAAACGGCACAATTTTTTCTTTACATTTTCCCCTCGTATGTATTAAGGGACGATAAAAATCTGGTTCTAGTCCCATTTTCGGCGAACTCTCTCTGTATGTACGAAAATTGCAAAAAGTTAACATTTCAAAAACACAATTCTTCTTCTTGCCAATTTTTTAACCGCTACTTCGGTTTTCCGACGCCTAATCTTTTTTCCGACTGGAAAAAAGTTCTCTGTTCTTCCAGGAATCAGGAGGTAATTTCCACTTCTCGATTATATTTTTGATCTGGTCGTTCCACCTTGGTCTTGGTCTTCTTCGTTTTCTCCTTTCACTTGGTTGCCATTCTAATGTCTTTTGGGGAGTCTTTTATCGTCCAACAAATAAAAATTACAATTCAACTAATAATAGGGAAATAATAGGGAAACAATAGGGAAGAAAAAGAAGAATAGAAAAAGAAAGGGACTGAGAATATGGAACGACTGTATAGCAAAGGCGGTAAACGATAAAGAAATAGCGTACAGAAATTTCCTACAAAACAAAACACCCGAAGCAAGGGAGGAATACATACAAAAAAGGAATAATGCTAAACATTTAATTAGATCTGCACATAACGATTCATGGGATAGATTTATAAGTAATATAGAAAACGATATACATGGAAGGCAAATGTTTGCTTATAAGGTATTTCGGCATCTAAATAAGTCAGAGAAAGATGTTGCAGATATACAAATCATTAATGAAGAACAATGGAAAGAACACTATAGAAAACTTTGGTGTACAGAAATCATCGATTCTCAAGAGGAAGAGCTCTGTTACAACAGTTCGGTGGACCTCCTCTCCTTGGAAGAATTTCAGTTAGCATTAAAAAAATGAAAAACAGGAAGGCATGTGGCCCTGATGGTATTAATATGGAACTTTTAAAATACGCAGGACCTATCTGTGATTTTAGGTTGCTTCATCTGTACAATGAATGCTGGAAAAGTTATAAAACACCTAATAGCTGGAAAACGACGGAGGTTATATCTGTCTTTAAAAGGGTCAAAGAAATGAGTGCGGGAACTACAGAGGTATTAGTCTCATGAATGTCGCTTATAAAATATTTGTAAAAATAATTAATGCTCGATTAAAAATCATTACAGAAGTTAAATTACAAGAAGAACAGTCGGGATTTCGGAAAGGACGCTCATGCAGTGACAACATTTTTAGTATCAAAAGGATTTTAGAAAAACGACGAGAAGTCAATATGGAGACCCATTTAGCCTTTATTGACTTCGAGAAAGCCTTCGACAGTGTAGATCGAGTCAAATTGTGGAATGTAATGAGTGAAAGTGGATATCCTAAACACCTAATAAATACCATAAAAAGTTTATATACGGGCACAAAAATTACAATAAACACTGGTACGAAGAAAACTGAAGAAATTTTGACAAATGGAGGACTCAAACAAGGATGTAGTTTATCTCCAACGCTATTTAATATATATGTAGATGATCTTATTAAAAAATGGAAATGTATAGTGGGCCCTGGAATCCAGTTAAAGAACAAACATCTAAATGTTATTCTTTATGCAGATGACATAACAATACTGCAAGAAAGTGAAGACGAACTACAAAAGCCGTATACAAACTACATCTACTGGGAGGGCTCGAATATAATCTCCGGATATCAAAAAAGAAAACAAAGGTTATGGCCCATTATGGTAAACACCCCGCTCGCTCAAAAATAGTAATTGACGATACAGTAATCGAACAGATTTCTAAAGAAAATAAGACCAAAAATTTCAATCACTATGTGGCATAATAAACCGAACATTCAGAACAAAACAAGGAAAGACACCCAAATAAAATTTTATAAAACAATGGCTGCTCCAGTTCTTATGTATGGAAGTGAATCGTGGATAACAAAAGAGAGAGATAAAAGTAAAATCCAAGCAGCGGAAATGAGATTTCTCAGGAAAGTTAAAGGCTGCAGAAAACAAGATCACATAAGAAACGAAGATATCCGTAAAGAACTGGATATATATAATATAAATGAAAAGATAGAGGAATACAGAGAATCATGGAGACATCACATTGGAAGAATGGGTGAAGAAAGAATTCCACGCTTAGTGCAATACCGACCGAAGGGTAGGAGAGATGTCGGGAGGCCCAGGAAGAGATGGACCTGAAGTGCAAGTGAAGACGGAACAGGCATTCATGCCTAATCCCTGAAAGGAAGAAGAACTAATAATGTTTTCAATAATACTATTTACACGATTATATTTTGACAAGCTAGTTTACAGTTTACATAATGAAAATCTTGACGTGATGTTATACAATACAAATAGAAGCCACTTAAGTGTAACCATTTACCTAACGAGATCAGTTCAGGTTCATGAAAACATGTGACTTAATGCGTCGGCATTCCCATTATCTTTCCCTTTTTTGTGGCAAATTTCGATGTCATAATGTTGCAGCATTAACGACCATCTCAATAATCTAGGGTTGTTCCCTGAACAATTTCGCAACACCATTAATGGATTATGATCTGTTTCGATCTTAATTTTCACCTGCCCGTCTAGATAATACCACCATTACTAATGGAAATGGATGGAATCTAATCGACTTTGCATCAACCAAGAAAATGGTTATAAGCAGCACAAACTTCCCTTACAAGAAGGTACATCGGGAAACATGGAGATCGCCAGATGGGGTAACACGTAATCAGATAGATCATGTACTAATTGATAGTAGATACACTAGTAATATCACGGATGTAAGAGCATATAGAGGTGCTGATTGTGATAGTGACCACTACCTGGTGGTGGTGAGATTACGACAGCGAATATCCTCAGTTGGTAGGACTAAAGGACAAAGAATTAAAAGAATTGATGTTGATAAATTAAAAAATGGAATTATAGCAAGGTATTATAGAGTAAGCGTAGAAAACACACTGAAGGGACTACCAGAATATCAGGTAGAGGATAGTGTTGAAAAAATATGGGGCGGTATTAAAAATTCCGTAATTGAAGTATCCCAAAATATAGTGGAAAAACAGAGAAACAAATGGAATAAAAGAAACAACTGGTTTGATGAAAAATGTAAAATGGCTTTGGAAAACAAGAATATAGCACAGCAAAAAATCTCGGCTACAAAGAGCAACACGATGTAATTCTTACAATTACAAAGAAGCAAGAAAACTGGCAAAAAATATTTGTAAAAAGAAAAAAAAATTATATGAAGAACAAAAACTTGAGGAATTGCAGGATAAGTTTAGAAACAATGATAGCCGAAAGTTTTATGAAGGAATAAGAAATATAAAAGAGGGTTTCCGCCCACGAACAAGTTTTTGTAGAAATAAAGATGGAGATCTAGTAGGTGGAGAGAATGGCATGTTAAATACATGGAAAAATTATTTTGAAGTGCTACTGAACCCCCAGGAGGAGGAACGAACTCCTGAACAGAAAGTGATTTACTATGGACCTGAGCAATCACAACCACCACCAACATTTCAAGAAATAATGAAAGCAATAAGAAATACGAAGGGAAATCGAGCACCAGGAGAAGATATGATCACAGCAGAGCTGATTAAATCTGGAGGCAGACAGCTGTGGAAACACATTCATTATCTATGCCAAAAAATTTGGGAGACGGAAATAATACCAAAGGAATGGAGCACTGCAATAATTTGCCCTGTCTACACGAGTGGTGATAAACTAAATTGTATGAATTACCGTGGAATATCGCTCCTTAATACAACATATAAATTATTTACAACTGTATTATCATGGCGGCTGGAACCACATGCGGAGGATTGCCTCGGAGATTATCAGTGCGGGTTTAGGAAATATAGGTCTACCACTGATCAAATCTACACACTTAGAACAATTTTAGAGAAAACATGGGAACAGAATATCGAAATACATCAGTTATATATTGATTTTAAACAAGCCTATGACTGTGTTAATAGGAAACAACTCCTACGAATAATGATAGAATTTGATTTCCCAAGTAAATTGCAAACGCTAGTCAAAATGACTTTAAAAAACACAACAAATAAAGTTAAAGTACAAAACATGCTATCAGAAAGTTTCGAAACTATGACTGGTCTTCGTCAGGGTGATTCACTATCCACACAACTATTTAATATATGCTTGGAAAAAGTAATCAGAGCCGTCAATATAAATCCTAGAGGTACAATATTTAATAGAACTGTACAACTTTTAGCATACGCAGATGATGTTGTTATCTTAAGGAACCCAAAATTCCTCACAGAAAGTGTAGAAGAATTAATAACAGCTGCTAATGAAGGTTAAAATTAACTGAAAAGTATATGATTAATCGGAAAAAAAAACCACCCTCAAACTTTGAAATAGGTAAAGAGAAATATGAAAGAGTAGAAGTATTCAAATATTTGGGATCTCTCATTACTTCCACAAATAGTATAGAAATGGAAATAAAAGCACGAATGACCTCAGCCAATAAGTGTTTCAGAGCACTAAGATATGTATTAAGGAAAAGAAATATACATAGATACCTCAAGATCCAAGTATATAAGACTGTTATAAGACCAGTAATATTGTATGGTGCCGAGTGTTGGACATTAACAAATAGACTTGAATGTATGCTGATGTCCTGGGAGAGGAAACTCTTAAGGTGCATTTTCGGCCCCACATGTGAAAATGGGCATTGGAGGATAAAGAGTAATCTAGAACTCACCAATATGTATAAAAGAACAGATATTGTTGCAAAAATTAAGGTCAGAAGACTACAATAGCTCGGACATCTATTACGAATGGAAGAAGAAGAAAGAACCCCAAAAATTATTTTCTGTAAAGAACCCGAAGGAAGAAGAAAGAAAGGAAGACCCCGTTTAAGATGGCTGGATGATGTGGAGATGGATCTGAGAGTGATGAGAGTGAGCGGGTGGAGAAGAAAGGCAAAAGAGAGAAATGAATGAACATTGATCGTTCGAGACGCCAAGGCTAAACTTAAAGGGCCGTAGTGCGACAGAAGAAGAAGTCTAGATAATACCGCCATTTTTGCAATTCCCAAATAATTGCTGTACACTCGGCTTCCACCGTACTGAATTTTTTTTCACATCCATCAATTTCCTTCTTAAATACAGAACGGGTTTTTCATCACCGTTCTCGTCTGTCTGAGCTAAAACTACACCTATTCCTATTTGACTTGCATCACATTGTATTTGAAACTGTTTCACGAAGTCAGGTGCTCTTAATACAGGTTCGCAACATAAAGCTTCACGCAACCTATTAAATGCACTTTCACATTCAGGATTCCAATTTACCGTCCCCTGGCGTTCTTTCCGCCGTAACAAATCTGATAACGGAGCTGACATTTCGCCGAATCTGGGAATGAATTTCATGTTTGGTAATGGAAAATATTCTGTCTTGATTAATTTGTTTAACCGCCTATAATCGATACACGGGCGAGGATTCCGACCCGGTGCTTCGACTAATATCATAGGTGACGAATACTCGCTATCACCTACTTCAATAATGCCGTCGCGTAACATTTTGCTAATTTCCTCCTGTAAAATAGCAGACTGTCTAGGCGAGGTACGATAAGGTGCACTACGCACGGGCGTTGACTCATCTGTGAGCTCAATGTCCATTGTAAGTGCATCGGTCAGTCCTGGTTTTTCTGAAAAGATATGATACGTCAGGATTAATTGCTCGAGTTTGTCTCTGAACTCAGGCGGAATTTTAGTACCTTCGTACCTTCGATTTTAGTACCTTAGAGATTGAAGTCGCTCGCTTCGAGATGAACGGCATATTCGTCAATCTCATCCTCTACCTGTTCGCAGCCTTGGATCGGTGTTGTCACGTAGCTGATGTATTCAGTCCGCTGATGGTACTGCTTCAGCATATTCACGTGATATACCCGTCCGTCCTTTTTCCCAGGCAATAATACCACGTAGTTCGTGTCGGAGACTTTTTCTTTGATCTCGCTAGGCCCTACCCACTGTACCGCCAGTTTTAGGGTACGATTTGGCGCTAAGACCAGCACCTTGTCGCCGGCACAAACCTTGCGATTTACTGCTTTACGGTCGTACCAAAACTTCCTACGTTCTTACTCATTCAGAAGTTTGGTGTGAGCTAGTTCACGCGATTTCCGAAGTCTATTCACGAGTTCACCACTGAACTAGGCTCGTTTTCCTCACTTCCGGCAATGTGCTCGTATAACAATGTGATGGGAGTACGCAAATTATTCCCATACACTAACTCTGCTGGAGTAAAACCTAAACTTCCATGTACAGTAGTGCACAAAGCAAATAATATTGCTCGTAATTGAAGCTCCCATTCCGTACCCGCTTCTAGGCACAGAACCTTCAATAATCGATTCATAGTTCGGTGCATTCTTTTCATCGCATTAGATTGTGGGTGATAAGAAGATCTCCTAATCAAACGGATTCCGAACTTCTGCGCGAATTCCGCGGTCAGAACGCTCGTGAAATAGGTGTCCTGATCTGTCTGAAGTTCCTTCGGGAAACCTATCTGGCTAAATAGCTCTAAGAGCGCGTTAATTACAGTCGCCGATCGTAAATCCGTTATAGGAATCGCCTCTGGATATCTAGATGCCCAGCACATCGCAGTAAGGATGAATTTCTTACCCGACTCTCTTTCCTGAAACGGTCCGCACGCATCGATATTTATTCGCGAAAATATTTCCCCTACAGGTGGTACCATTACTAACGGTGCTTTCTTTTTTTCTCCCGATCTGCCTACCTTCTGGCATACGTCACATGACCTGATGTACGTTTTCATTTGGCCGGACTTGGCCGAACAAGTTTTGCGGTGTTTGCCGCGAGGAAACCAGAATCGTTACCCCCGAAGGGTCCTGCGACGCACCTTAATATAGGCCCGAGTCACACGACCTTCTACGTCATCTACCCCCCACGCACTCGTCTTGAAGCGAGTGCCACCGACGCCGCATTGTGTGCCCGGCGTCTATGAACCAGCCCCCTACCCTCTGGGATTTCCGTGAGGGGTGGCCTTTGTTCGGGAGCCTATATTTGGCTCCCTCATCCCCATACCTTGCAACTCAAGAGCAGGGAGTCAAGTCTATGACGCTACAGTACATATCCAAACCAAGTGAGTTGTTTCTTTTCAATTGCCTCTATAATATCATTTGCAGATTCATTATTTCCTTAACACGTTCATTTCTAATTCTCTCTTTTCTAAATATTGCTGCAGTTCATCAGAAAAAATACATTTCCAGGGCTCTCAATTTTCTTTTCTGTTGTTCTGAAAGTTGCCATATTTCGGCTCCCCGCAACATAACACTTTCAATCATACATTTATATATTCTAATTTTCGTTTTCTTGCTTATATTTGAATCCCATATCACTGGATCCAGAGCTCCTAAAATTTTTCTTCCATTAATGGGTTTCACATTCCTTTCCATAAAAGTCCTCTTTCCCAAGTACTTTATGTCCTTTGTTGTTATTATTATTTCTACAGTTTCGGTGGTGAATACATCATGTGTAGTGTCTAGTGGCCAGTATACTATTTCTTCTAGGATGAGGCTTAGTCCACATTTCTAATAATCTTCTTTTATCTTCCTAGTCAAATATTCAATATTTTCCTATACTTACAGTATCAGCACCTGATCATCAGCGAACTTTAGGTTATAATGTGTTGTATTATCATCAAGCTGTATCCCCATCCCAGCATATTTTCTTTTCCATACCTGTAACACCGCACTAACATATATTTCAAAGAGCGTAGGTGATAAACAGCATCCTTTCCCTAGTCCTTTTGATATAGGTAATGTTTGAGTCAGATGTTTTCCAACTTTCACTTCTCCCTTTTGATCTATATACAATTCTTTCACCGCATTTATTAAGATTTTATTTATATTAATTTTATTCATAACATCCCATATCGTTATGACTGTCACACTAAAATTGACCTTTGCTTCATCAAGGAAGACCATGTGAAGTTCTCTCCCTATTTGACGTTTTTTTACATCACCTGGGACACACAAAACAGGTTATCTATGCATTATCGACCCGCCCTAAAACCACTTAAACTACAAAATTAAAGATAGAAATTTTTGACTTACACAAAGTATTTTCCAAAAAATCAGCTCTTAAAAAAGGCTATTATTTTTAACTGTAATTTTCACGTAATTTGGGATTAGAATTAATGCAATTTATAAAAAACATTTTCTCAAAAGCCGCTCTTCTTTTTTAACGGATAGGAGAAAGGGCGGTTAAAAGAATAACGAGGGCCTCATTTTCGTTGACCTCTCTGAATTTTCGAATGTTGCAAATTTATAAATTATCTGAGATAGTATGTGCTGTTGTATACAACAGCATATACTTTCTCGGATTATTTCTAAATTAGTAATAGTACCACTAGCCCATATACCAACAAGTGACTAGTAAATATTTAATGAAGGGCGAGGTCTTCTTTAGAGCCTTGCTGTCGCATGACTTAGCTTGTGATCATGCGCAGAATGACAATAGTCGAAATAAGAAAATCAAATATTTAATTTTTCATTCAAAATCAAATCTCAATAGTTTTTGGATTTTCCTGAGCTCCTGGGTATCTAGCGAAACCATGGCACCTCACAAAAGGCCGGGGAAGCATAGTTTACTCTCAATTTCTGCGCACATTGAATATTAGTAGTAAGGATTTAAAGAAGCATTAGAATAATTATCATATGTAATAAATGTCTGTACTTCAGCTTTTGAGCTGTAAAATAGCTGTACTTCAGCTTCTATGCCAATGATCCCCATCTCAGCGATTCTGACGATTTCGGCAATTCCTTGATCAATTGAGTCAATGCAGAGATGGCACCTTGTCCTGTTTATTGATCATAAATATAGCTTCAATATTTATGCACGTTAAGCTATGTGGGGTGTTTGTGGAGAATTCACTTATTCGTCAGCAGTATCATTAAATAATCGTTTTCCAAGTTCTCGCGCAAGTGAATCTAATCCTTCACATGAGAATCTAACCATTGCCTGGAGGGGAATTTCTGCGAACGGCTGCTCTCAGTGGTAGTTTTCCTTGGTTTTTCCTATCAAGATCAGTGCAGAGGAGTAGTAGGTCTACTTTGCCTAACGGCAGTGGCGTAGCGTCGTGGGTGGCAGCCTCCTGGGGCGGAGGAAAATTTCGCCGCCCCCTATTTGAATTTGAAAGTATACAGTATTTCTAAAGAACTTTTCGGCAAGAAAAATTATCATTATAGTGTACCGTATAGGTTACAAATAAAAACGTTATGTATATATGTTTTACAATATAATAAACACATTTATTACAAAAATTCTTACACGCATGACTCTTACATTGATGTAACAGGCATAGAATGCTAATGATTATACCTTCACGATCGACAAGATTACGTTAATAGCAAATTGAATGTAAAACACAAATCGACTTCGAATGCGAACTAGTATGATACTGTTATTGATGTTATATTTCTATTGAAAAACAATATAATTGTTAGAATTAAAACAAAAATATAAAAAACTAAAAGACACGATCTGTAAAGTAGAATAAAAAAATATGGTACGTACGATTGATTGCCATGATTGTGATAGCTATTATATTGGTTGATTGATTGATTGATTTGTTTCGTGTTTCCGGGCGCGTCAACTGCTTTGGTCATTAGTCCCGTTAGTGTAGTGCATGTTATTTCTCGGGAGATGGCGGTGATCTTCTCCCACTGGATGGTGAGATCCGGCGCCGACCTACCGTCGGCTAGCGGGGTTTCCTCCTAACCAGGACTCTCCCACCAGCGGGGTACCGCCCCAGCCGGGACAAGAATGGAACCGGAATAATCTAAGCTCCCGACCGGTCTCCCGGAATATGTGGTAGTGTAGTGCATGTTAGTGTAAGTGTGTGTGTAAGGGGAGAGGATAGGACAAGGAAGAGGAAGGAAAGAACGCGCGCGTTCCGTAGCCCGTTCGGTAGGGTAATGCTCCGGCATTTGCCTGGTGTTGATCGGAGAAACCACGGAAAACTACCGATCAGAGCAGCCGGCCGCTAGAATTCTCCTCCAGACATCGACTGAATTCGACCTAGCTGAAAAGCTAGTGTCGAAAATTCAAGGCAATGGAAAACTTACTCCTGCACTAAAAATACATATATTCAAAACAGAAAAAAACAGAAATACAAAACACATGTGAATTGAAAAACACCCTAAAAAGAAAAATATCACAAAACTCACAAATGCACTGAAATAGTTCAAAATATACACTTTGTTTAATTAAATTCTTGTGAAAAGTAGTAAAATTCACATTTACATTACAATTTTAAATGATTCCAAAATCTCTCTCATTTTTATTTTACTGACTGGTGTAATTAGATTGATCTCAAATGAAATGCATCTTTAAAAAATATATAATTCATATCGATCGAGGAATATCGATTTTGAAAAAATCGACTGAATGGTTTAGGCACCAGCGTTGATGACAGACGGACAGACACGTTTTGCCGTCAATCGATTTTTCGGTATCAATGGTCCACAAAACATGCATTCTGGCAACACCGCGTGTTATAAGTTGTTCTATATTTACAGCTACTGGATTTATCCACTTTTTCGTTATCAGGGCCGATGGGTAAGAGTTTTTCTGCCGAAAATTCGCTGTTTTTTTGGCGCACGATTACATAACTTTCTCTTCTTTCGAAGTACCTTCGTAAAAGCGAGAAAGTAAAAATAATGTCTG
The DNA here is from genome assembly GCA_964035755.1 of Teleogryllus oceanicus. Taxonomy (NCBI): domain Eukaryota; kingdom Metazoa; phylum Arthropoda; class Insecta; order Orthoptera; family Gryllidae; genus Teleogryllus; species Teleogryllus oceanicus. The sequence goes on along the minus strand of CAXIVR010000001.1, from coordinate 255,000,775 downwards.
ATTTTTCGCAGCGAAGTGTTAATATTGTTATTTGTGCTGATTCCAGACTCGATTGAAATGTGTTATACAGCATGAACACAGTCTAGAAGTTCAGGTCAGCGGTTTCCAGGTAAAATTAAAAAAAAAAAAAAAGTTACACGTAATTTTAAATGGAGATGTAACTGACTAATCCTTCTGGTAATGAAGACAATGGCTGAGTGCCTTTAGCACTATGCAAAAAATACACATTCAGAATTGGAGCTACCCAGGAAAAGCCAAAAATGTGTTTTTTAAAGACACCAGGGAAATGACAATATTTCATAGAAAATTTAGTGATATTAAAATTATAGCATGAATTATAAACCATGATGTAAACATGACCGAAAATAAAAACATAAAGTATAAATTTTCTTCCCCTACCATTAAAGTAACGACTTTCGTATTTTGTCTACCTTCTTAAATGGATAAATTTTAAATTCGTATTGTGATTTAATGCATGCACATAGAGAATGTAAAATACTGTTAAAGCTATTTTATGAGACCTACCTTTTACTACTGAGTCCCGGTATACACAAGTGAATACTGCGACACAAAATTTTCTCGAGAAGTATAAACCATATCTAAAATGTGTCATCCCAAATATTGTTTGGCATTACTTTCTTGGAAGAAAATCAAATTTAGATATTTTCCTTGCCCTAAGCAAAATATCAGGATTAAATAAAGAAGTGAACCATATTATAAGGGCCCCCATACGAAGTTCGCTATGCCCCCCCTGGTTAATCCGGCCCTGCTCTAATCCAATCCTGGAGAAAATTTCCAATTCGTCCTGGATTTCGTAACAAAAGATATCCGTGAAATTTCTTGTTCGGGTCATAGGGAATGGTTCGGGTTTGATTTTACTTGCATTGAGGCGCTGCAAGCGCACCAAATCGTGAGGAGTGGAGAGGAGTCGTTCCCGATGCGAATTACCAGTCGGATGCATATACAAATAATACAAATATAAGTGCTCTGTGGTCGGATGCCAGTCAGGTGCCAGCAGAGAGTATTTATCTGCCAGTGCCAGTCTTAACCGATCCTATAATTATATTCTTTGGTAAAGACTGATGTAAGACACGGTTCGAGACGCGCGATAATTCTCGTGTTCTCGAAGAATCTGGTGTATTCGAAAACGTTCATGATCAGAAGCATTCGTGTTTGAAGGAAGCATGAATTAAGCATTGTTACTCACGACGTTATTCTACAATCTTCTGTGATATGTTAATGGGAAGGTGACGTTTATTGTTGTTTTGTTTTTAATTTGAGTAGGCGCTAAACATGTTTGGCGTTCTTGTTACAGGAAGATTGGTGAGCGTTATCACATCTTTTCACAAGTGTGTGCTGATACATATTGGCAATGTTTTCATATTAATTATTTTCCATTTGTCATTCACAGGTTCAGACAGATTTTGAGCAGGTGTCGCCTACGCGGTGTGTTTCCACAATTGTAGATGCTGATTCTATTAATCACATTGTCGTATTCCTTACGGGGATTCAACCGTTCCCGGAAGGGACTGGCGGTTTAGGTATGCATTTCACCCTTGCACTATTTCATATATTAAGGTCAGTTTCCACGTAGGTTATTACTCGCTTTCTTTTCTTGAGCTCTGGAATCCCAACCCCTTCGTGTCTCATCACCGGAATTATGAATAAAAGCAACAACCGTTGTTGACATCTATTACCAAGAAATTTTCGTTCCTGATTGATAGAAACTTTATTTTTTCGCATCGAAAAAATTAGTTTGAGATTTGATATTATAAACCTACCAATAAAGTAACAAAACTCCCCATTCCTCGTGCATTTAGTGAAATAGAAGCCCCAGAAAATGTGCGCGAATTTAACCCGTATCATCCACATAAAATTGAAAACATATTCAAGAATTGGTCAGAACTTTGCGAGGTCAGTATTCTTGTATGGTATTTTGTTCTTTTGTATGCCTCCAAAGTGAAAAATATCTGCAACGTATAAGTTGTTTATTATTTAATTTGTTTTTATTAAACAATGACAAGTTTTTATTGCCACCTTTAAAAATGTGTAAGTCTTTACCGTGGATCCAAACATGTAAGGGAGAACTCCAATCCTTAATGTATTCAGTTCACTTACTCTACTTTTCTAAATTATGTACTTCTGAACATCCCACTATTTTGTGTGCTTTGCTCTAAATACTTCAGAGATCATTGAGAATGTGCCCAGCTTAATGTAGCATTGATATAAAAGTAACTTGAAAGTGAAACAAGGTGATTCTAATGATTTAATGCATAATAGAATTGGCTCTAGAAAGTTTTAAATGATTATTAGAATTTTATTTATCCATCTTGTAGGATGTTATGTAAGTAGCAAATTATATGTCTAATTTTCTGTATTTACCTGTTGTCACGTGGAGTATTTGATTTAATACTAAGGAGATGCTGAAAGTTAACTGCATGTCTTTTCTTTCAAGTTTATTTTAGTTGGCCAGATGAAAATGCTCCACCAACATGGCAACTATTGGGTCATATTTCTAATGAAAAACCATCTGCAATATTCAAAATATCCAACTTGAAGAAAGGGTCTCAGTTCAGTGAAGAGATGGTTATGTTTGGTATGCAACAACAATCTCACTTGGCACGAATTGGAATATCAGTGGAACCACTGCAAGAGGTTCAGCTACAGTCTGCAAATGTGGCTAGTGAAATGAATAATGTAGTTCATTTATTTGGACAGAAGATGCTTGAAAATTTTGTTAATTACACAAGTAGTTTTGTTGTATCTCCTGCTCAAATAATACCTAATGCTAACGAGTCATATATACCTTTATCCACTATGCAAACGTGGTATAATAATTTTTTGAGAAAATTACAGCAGAATCCCAACTTCTGGAGACTCTAAATTCGCTATTATTGTTTTCCATTCCTAAATTTTACATGCTGTTTTTTAATGTACCTTGTGAGGTGTATTTTTTTTTTTCTTCTTGCACCTCCATCATGCTGTGTTGATGTCACTGGTGTCCTTTGTGCATAAAAGCAAATGAAAATAAAGAGGTCACTTTATTAAAGAATAATATTGCATATATGTTGGCTGCAATATGTTGGCTGATATCTTCCAGTATTTATCATAATTACTGTACTCTTCATTAACCCAACAACTTGCAGATATTAAGCTGGCCAACCTGTGGAAAGGGTTCTAGGGCAAAAAAAATAAATATCGTCACAGCTGCAGTCAGTCTCTCCTTTTTTATTATTATTATTGTTATTTCTCCTTTTTTTCCTTCTTTTCTTTTTCATTCTTTCTTTCTTTCCTTCCTTGTAACCCCACTCTTCAGGACAATTTTATTATCCCTTGTGGTTGTTCCTGCTTTGATCAATTTTCAATTGATGACCTGACAGAAATATTTGCCAACTGAATAAACAATTTTTTTTATCACTTAGCATTTTGTCAATCTTAATTAGTCAAAATAATGGATATTCATGAATGTGCATAAGTATTGGGAAATGTTCATGTCTTGTTTAAGAAGGCCTGGGAGTGGAGGAATTTGTTAATTGTTGCCAGTGGCGTCTCTCAAGGTCACTAGAATTTTTAAAGAAATTTTGCTTTTGTAAATTCAGTGATGTAAGTTGGATCCAGTGAAGTGCCCTTTCTGCATTACAATTAAATCTGTGACTGCATTTGAAAAACATGTGCTCATGAATGCTCTGCCACTTAATGTTTGTACATTCTTTGACATGTTCAAGGTATATTAATGAATGTCTCCCTTTAATTTAGGGTGATTTCAGTTTTTCAAAAATGTTTTCATTGTGAATTAATGTATGTTGTTATTAATTTTTACCAGTGTGATCGCCATTTATTTTATATGAGCTTGATGTTTTTTTTTTTTTCCCTTCAACACATGCACATTAAATATGCACTTTTCGTTACATATCGTATGTGCCTTTTACCTTGTTCACTTTAGTTTGGTAGGTAAATGTGACAAGGCTCCTTAATTTTTTAAAAGTTGTTTGTATATTTGAAAAACTTTATTAAAATGTGAAAATAAGTTACAATTGTGGTTAGCATAAAGACACTGTGTAACAATATATTAGTATAATGTATCCCAATTTTCATTCCTGTGAATGTTCGGGTACCCTCGTTCTTTACAAAATGAATTGGTTTCATTATTGTTTTTTGTTTTTGCTGCTCAATAATGATTTTTAAAAGGGTTTAAAAAATTTATGTTGAGGATAAGACTGAAATTTACAGCACTAGTCTTCATTCTAGATAAAATATGTGTACATATTCTTTTATATGTTTGATGTATAAGTATTCTGAATTTGCAGGAAGTAGCATGTTTCCAGTTTTATTTTGGTGCTGTATTTCTGTGGTGCCAGAGTTGATTTTTATCATACCATACATTCCTCCTTAGGAATCTGCAATTGGTTCAGAACTATATTGTCATCTTTCATTTGAATGTTCATTTGGTTATATTTTAGTCTCAAAGAACATGTGTACTTAAGGAAACTTAAACATACTTTAACACAACACCTTCACCATGTTGAGATGTATATATTATTGCTCTCCAAATAAAAAAACCAAAAGGAATAATTTTTGGGAGAAAAACTATTGTTCCCCGTCCAGATCCAGAGAAAGTGAATGCTTTGATGTGCCATTTTTTTCTTGTAAGCTGAAATTAATTGTAGTTTTAAAGAATAAACCCTATCTCTTAGGAAGCTGTTTAAAAAAGTCTTTCGATCTGGAAGAGATTTCAATAAGACTCTTCACCTGTAACAAATGGATTTCTCCCAAGAATTTCTTACCTCAGAGCTTTTTCTTCAGCTCTTTGATACATGCAAAACCTGTGTTATGAGGATTATTTCTTTGCACTGTTCCAATGCACTTGATTCTTTGTTAATACAAGGAAATACAAAGTGTAATAGAACTAATAACACCAAGTAAAGCTTATAATTTTAATTTTTGAATGTAACTCTTGCTAAGTGGGTCACATTTGCACTTACCTCAACATTAAGTTCAGGTATCAAAACTAATTCACTTGTCTGCTATAAATGTCAGTCTTATTGGCAAAACCCACATCACCGCAAGGCACAAATATTTTTTAACCCTATTTTTAAGGTTTGTCTTTGATGTTTAGCTTCATGTGATACTGTACTTAGATTGTGCAAATCTGTTTTTCAATTGCAAGACTTTCAGATATTGATACTGTCAAAATTGATTGAGGTAATTGAATTTATCATGAGTGAGTTTAATTAATTTATCATGTTTTGAACTTTCACATCTAGGCTGTAGTAAATTTCTGTTGAAGTGCAGGACAAAACACAAGGATTAAATGTTTTTGCAATATGATTTCTTTTACAAAATCAATACTCCAAACATTGTACCATAGAGGACTCGGAATATTTGCAGGTGACCCTTAGTCAAATTCCAAGATTTTTCTGAAGATCAGTAAACAAGTATCCATCTCACTAGAATTTGTGTGTCAGTTTCCCCAGCAGTATTTTAAACCATTTCTTGTGAGAAAGAGAAAATGAATTTTTTTTAAATGAAAAATTGGATAAGGAGTTTGCAGTTAAGAGAAATTTTCATGTTTTCTTTTGTGGATCAGCTAGGTAAAATTGAAAGCTATTATTCATTCGAAAGAGCTTATTTTTTCTAACACTTGTAAAGCGTAAAATGTTCAAATTGCAAGAAGCATGCCTAGTTGTAGGCTGGGTGACTAAAAACTTCCATCCAAATGGATCCAGCAGGTGTGAGAGGGCAGGCAATTGTTAACAGCAGGACACTGCAAGAAAGCATTTTAGCCAATTTTATGTACGGTCTTCTGTAATTTTTTTTTAGTGCCTAACGATAATGATATGCATTGATCACAATGTCTTTTTTTGCATAAAATCTACTGAGAGAACATCCATACAATCCCCAAAACTTGAAACCTCTTCAATTTTTTGCTATAACTACTGATGCCATTAGAATTATTGATGCTGGTTCTGTGGGACAATCTGGTACATCCAGGCTCCTTTACCAGTAATGATCTGATCAAGGTCATCTCCTTCAGCATTATACCATGCTCAAAGTTACTGCATCCATTCTGTCTCTATTTATTTTGCTCACTCATATTCAGGGGAACCCATTGCATGTTTTTTTGTAGCCAAGATGATGTGCCACAAATTCACTGAGCAAACAACAAAATGTCTATGGGAAAATGATGTGTGATTGATCCTGGGTTGTGTTTGTTAAGTCTTGAGTTCGTAGTTCACTCGATTCTTCAAGTAATTAGTGGGGAGTGATGGGCATCCGGGTCAGGCTTCGTAATACACAATTGATTCCTCATTGGTGATAATTTCATTCCTTGTTCTCTCATTTCTTTTGTTCATTATTATCTCAGCTTATAGTTGCCTTACGTGATGGTAAATTTCTGTATGTTTCAAATGTCTGTGCATTCAAGGTTCAAGTAACTTATCCCACAGTCAGTAGGATTTCCTATCATGGTTTTGCACACTCTCACACTGCACGTGATTTGTTGCAACCTACACTCCAATTAACTGAGAAAATATGTCGGGGTAAGCAATGGAAGCGATGACAAGCAAAGGTGGAATAACCTGTGCATCAGAACTGCAGTACGGTTGTTATTACCTGTAGGACCTTCATAAATACAATTTGATTGTGTTATCAATTTATGTTTATTCACATACACTTGATACAAACAGAAAATCAGTAATAGTGTGTTGTTTTTCTATAGAAGCAGTTAAACTGGTAATACTCATGCCTAAATATCATGGTAATAATATTTTCAGAAAAATATTATTTTGTGTTTTCCTTCAGATAAATTAGCTAGGTCATAGAAAATTTCTCTAAAGTTTTGGTGGTTCTGGACTAATAAAGTTCTTGTTTGTTTTATCATTTCATTGGGAAGTCTCCTCCTGAGCATGTGTTTGTTTCCTGTTTTACATCTGTCACTGATCATTCTGGTGTAATAACAGAAGCAATAGACAGCTCCTGCAGCAACTAAGAAATGAACACTGTACATGACCTCTTTATATGTATATCTTACTTCACAATTCAGTATGTAATGTTGATCTGGTATATAGAAGTATGTACTGAATGTTCCAATCCAATATATATCCAGGACATTGTAATTATAAAAGTATAATATTAAATGCTGACAATAGAAGTGTCAGATTTAGCAACTTATTGTTTATGGTCTTTAAAAACAATTAAGAACCCTGAAACTTTTATAAGTTCATTCTAATTTCTTGTATGAGCTCTGAAAAACAACAACTTTGAGCCTCTTTTGATGACTGTTCACTTGAACCCGACATCAATTTTAGACTAGGGTCAGTGCTTTCTGATGCAACAGATCCTATTAGTAGAGCAATATAGAAGCTACTACAGCTATATTTAGTGAAAAACCTTGGGGGAAGTCGTTTTGATGTACTTCGCATACATCCTTGGGTGTATACAGGCAGTAGTTTCTTTTGAATTCTCCTGATTTTCTTGCCTTCGGAGATCTTGCTGGTAGTAATTGAGAGGTGGATGTTTTTTCTTCATCTTCTACATTCTCTTCCTCATCTTGATGGTCAGTGCAATGTAATTTTTTTATATCACAGAAGATGCTGAGAACTGTAAATAGGCCCTCAGCCTCCCCAATGTTTTCCATATATCATCTATAGGTATGAGGAAGGATTCTTGCTTAAAAGGATTTGTTTAGGTAAGTTTTGGTATATTTACCTGGAAGTTTTGTGATATCTGATGTGAAATATGTTTTGAAGCAGAATTTGATTAAGCAATGAAATTGGTCTACAATATGTAGATATGAGAACACATATGCTTGCTTCAGCTCATTACCCAGTACCCAAAATCTTTCACAATCTGGTTTCCTAATTACCCACACTTCTTAAATTTTTTATCTTCCAACCTATTAGCTGCTTGAAAATGTCTTTCTCATGAATGGAAATAACTATACTTTGTTTATGACAATAGTATGCTACAAAATAAAATGTGGAACATGTTCCTGCAAAAAGTGGAAAAGATTTTTTATACGCGTTATTACTTGGAATATTGGATTGTGTGATGTGCTGTTCTTTTTGTAAGAAAACCATGTAACTCTACATGTTTGCCTTTAGTTTCATAGTCTAAAAATGTAGATCGTTAAAGCAGTGGGTCTGAAAGTGAAGTGCAACCCCTCTTGAGTGTATGCGAAAAGTTGTAAGGGATCAGTTGCCATGTTTGAAGCCAATTTATGCACCAAAAATAGGAAGAACAAATAATGTAAAAGAGGTGAGGATAAGAAATAATTTGAAATGTTCAATTGTAGAGTAAACAATCTTCATTACTAAAGAAAGGTCACTGTATTTATCCAATTTTTAACTGTGTATGCTAATGTAAATAAATTTTGGAGATATCGGAATGTATATATAATCTGCTTGTAAAAAAAAACTAATTTATTTTTAGCATTGTATTCTTAGACAAATAAGGGGAATAACTGAAGGTATTATTGGAAGAAAATATATGATATAGCAAAATCTGATTGTCTTGAAAGCCTGAAGTACAAGAAGCTGATATTGTTCCATCAGTTTGTATGCAGGCTGAGAATTTGCTATGCTGCTTTATTGTTATAATGCAGGCAGAATATCCAATAAATCCTTGAGACTGTCAATTTATGATGATTTTTCATAGATTCTATTAAGCAATGATTATGCAATAAAGTGAGTTAAATTGTATGAAGTGCTTTAAATGAGAGTTAATCAGTAACTGCCAGGAATTCTGCTATAATGCAATATACTCAGGTAGTAATGTTGCTTAATGATTTTTTCTCATTACAAAGGTGTTTAATATGTTCAGTAATGCAATGTAATTAAGAATATTCAATAAAGACATGCATAGTTTTGGTAACATTGTTATTTTGTTCTTTTTTTGTTAGAGGGTGAGTTCACTGATGTCTTAAAGTTGAAAATTATTTTGTGACCCAATACACGACCATTGGTCTCAGCCGCTTGGAAGCTAACCCACTCTTCATTAATGGCTTGGACTCATCACTGAACTAGGGTGATTTCCCAACGAGTGCGGTGGGAAGAAGACATGCCACTCCCTAATAAATTGGTGTGGTAACCATGGCTCTTCAATGGGGTGGCTTCATTGAGCTATGAAAATATGTAAAATAAAAATAGTTCCAATTCATTCAGAATGTCTTGTAAACTCTAAAAAATATTATTGAATGCAGGTATCTAATTCATGCAAAAACATGTAATTACATGGATATCCGTTCCCTACTGATAATCTTGCCGTTCCGTTCCAACTGAGACCAAGATTTTGACTCGTCTGTGCCGAGTCGTGCTGGACGAAGTGTAGGAAGCTCAGACGCAGTCACCTTCGTTATCCTCCAAACAATAAGAATAAATACGTTTTATATTACAATAAGCCTAATCTATTTTTATAGACCACTTATTGAATAAAAATATAGATATTCAAGACGTGAAGTCCCTTTAATGAATTAAATTACTTTAAAATTATGCCAGTATTATTTTCAATTCAACGGGGCAAAAAGGAGGACAATCAATGTTAATTTAGAAAAGAAGAGAACCAAGGCCTCGCCATTAATAAAGACATTATTATTAAGGACAATATTAAAAGAGGAGAACATGTCCTCCAAAAACTGGACAGATGGCAACCTTGGGTATAGTGAGGTTAGATTAGGTGGTAGTTAGATAAGAGAGTTTTAGCGCCAGGCGTAAGGAGACATATTTAAACTCTATTGACCACGTGACTGAGGACTTTATACGGTCATAATGAACAACGTTAAGAAGAGTTTTAGCAATTGCGTTATGCATAATAACAACAAAAAAACACATTTCAAGCGTTGAACAAAGAAGTTGCATAATATATTAGAGTCTAGGCTAGCGGTGAGACTTTTAACCACGATACGGAACAGGAGTATAAAAATATATTGTATTTGGAGTTTTAGATTTTGTGGCCCTCTGCGATGAGTATGTACTCTGAAATTTTGAATTGACTGTTCTTGAGAATGTAAGAAATATTTTCAATCAGCGTTCATTATGAGAGTTAGACATAACCTATCCCGAAGATATGATTTCAACTTCTTTTTCGCGAATTTCTTTCCTATCACTTCTCCAACGTTTCCTGTTAATTCTTGCCAGCGTTGTGGAGTTAGTAAGGAATAATTGTAACTGCCTCACATACGAGAATCTGTTTGTCAGAGATGGAAAAATCCCCAACGTTTCCTGTTTTTGCCGTTCGAAAGGTGGTAGTAGACACTCATAGGTGTGCACTATTTATGAAGGTATAAGGTAGTATCTTAGGCCTAAGCTAGACGTTATGACTTAAAGGTCCGTCACGTCACTGTTAGTACATAACGTCGCTACCTTACACGTGGTGCTAAAACTCCCTATTGTGTATGTAGATATTTACGACTGACGCAGTGGAACTCGAAATGAAATTACACATTTTAACTCGCATTGGTCTTAGACACTTCCAGCAGTCTGAACCCTGTTTATCGTGCTCGTCTCCTTAATGTCCTTCATCTTCTCTATCCACCTCATGTTGGCCAATTTTAACCTCATACGGCTTAAGTTCGAACTAGTATGATTCGAAATTTTTTTCTGCACACTGTATCCACCCCACTTTGGCTAATGTGTACGTTAACTAATTCACGAATTAGTTATTTATATATATATATATATATATATATATATATATATATATATATATATATATATATAATATATATATTATATATATATATATATATATTATATATATATATATATATATATATATATATATATATATACATTTGACATATTTAGGCGTACATCAAATGTTATCACCAACTTGATCAGGGTTGTTTGTCCAGTTTCCCTTGATCCTTTGAGCAAATGCTGAGATGGTCCCCCTTGCTTTGATTTCTGGACAGTAAATGTAACTTCACTCTGCCATATCTGACTCGTCATACACGATTGAAATTGTATATGTGACTCAATAAATATTATTATTATTATTATTATTATTATTATTATTTATTCATTCACAGTTCACTGGTACATAGATTGTAGTCATACAGAAACAATACATCAAAGCATGACAACAATAAAAATCAACAGTAATAGACTAATAAAAATTTAACATTTATGATATTCATAAATGCTAATGTGATTAAGATAGCAACTAAACACACTCATTACTTCCCAAGAATTTTCGGACCAATGTGCACGTACAAAGTATGACACATTTCTGGATATTTATTATGGCATTTTTATTTATTTTCAGCGTTTCTAGTGAATTCTTTAAAGTCTTCGGGATAACGCCCGTTGCTGAAAGAACCACGGGAACGGTTTTGATTTCCGAGATGTTCCATTGCTCCTTCACGACATGTGCCAATTCTTTGTACTTCTGGATCTTCGTATGATATGCTGTAGCGAGATTGCTGGTGTCCACAACTGCCATGTCTACAAACCATACTTTCTTCTCATTCTTATTCCAGAGTGTTATATCCGGTCTGTTATGATGTACTGTACGGTCCGTCAAAATACTACGATCCCAGTACAATTTATAGTTATTGTTTTCTAGTACATTCTTTGGGATATACTTGTAGTATGGTGTATCATGGCATGGTGCTAAACCACAGATCTTGACGAGTTGGGCGTGGATAATTCGACCCACCATATCATGCCTGTTCTTATACTCCGTTGGGGCGAGTACACTGCATCCTGCTGTAATATGTTGAATTGTCTCGCCGCGTTGGCCACAGGCCCGGCAGTTATCAGAGGTCATCTCTGGATCTTTGATGACATATTTGAGATAGTTTCTGGTTGCAATGACTTGATCTTGAATGGCAACCATGAACCCCTCAGTCTCTGGGTAGAGATATCCAATGCTGAGCCATTTGTACGACATGTCTACGTCTACATTTGGATTGGCTATTTCAGCTGGGTATCTCCCATGGGTTGCTTTGTGCTTCCAGAGATCTATCTCTTGTTGAAAAGAGGGCTGTTGAAGTTCTATATTAGCTTGATTGAGACTCAGAGGTGTATAATTGTAGTCCGCTTCAAGTACCACTTTGTGTAGATGAGAAGATAACGCTTTCTTCCTGAAGTATTCTCTCATACTGGTAATCTGTTTGAAATGAAACTTATTTTCAGGATACCACGACCTCCCATCTTCCTCGGAAGCGTTACCCTTTGAATTGAGCTTTTGGGGTGGTGGTATTGGGAACGGCTCATTTGGACCCTAATAAGCCTTTCCAATGATTCAATATCTGTCCTGGACCATTTAATGATGCCCAGTGAGAAAGTTATTACTGGTATTACATACATGTTAACCGCTGCAGTTAGGTTTCGTGAATTGAGGAAGGTTTTGAATAAACCTTTCATTCTCTTCTCGAATTCCACCTGCAGCTTTTCTTTAATTTCACTGTGGATTATCAGTTTGTTTTGTTGAATTCCGAGGTATTTATAAAGTTCATTTTCTTCCAGGGCTGTTATAGTCTCCCCTGTCAGCGTTTCATGTTCTACCTCGCTGATGAGCTTACCCTTCCTTATACTTTGGATTTTGCATTTTTCGATACCAAATTACATTCCTATGTCGGTTGAGAATCTTTCGGTGACATGAAGTAGCTTCTTCAGTCCCTGTTATGTTCCTGAGTACAGTTTGATATCGTCTATGTATGCTAGATGACTCACATCATGTTTGCTCTGACCTTTCAGCTCATATCCAACTCCCATGCTTTCCAGCAAGGAGGAAAGGGGATTCATAGCAAGGCAGAACCAGTAAGGGCTGAGACTGTCGCCTTGGAATATACCTCTGCGGATTTTCAGTGTCTTAGTGACAATTCTTTCACTACTTGAGGACATATGTATTGTTGTTTGCCAGTGATTGATTACGTTCGTAAGAAATCTTACGATTGCATGGTTAACACGATATAGCTTTAGAACATAGATCAACCAGTCATGCGGGACCATGTCAAATGCCTTCCTGTAGTCGATGAAACAAGTATACAGATCTCGTTTTTTGTTGGATGCCTGAGACATGATGACACTGTCGATTACGAGCTGTTCTTTGCACCCCAATGAGCCCTTGCAACAGCCTTTCTGGTACTCTGAAAGAATATTGTTTTGTTCACAATGTTGTTCTATCACTGTTTTTAAACAACTAGTGATGATTTTATATAGCCCGTTGAGGCATGTGATGGGTCGGAATTGTCCGGGATCTGTGGCATTGTTAGATTTCGGCTTCATGAAAGTGATCCCCTCGCACAGGGCCGTCGGTAGTTCTTCAGGGTGTTTCAGAAAATGATTAATGAGAGTCAGAATTATTTCATGTATACAGGTGAATATTTTAAACCAGAAGTTATGAAGTCCATCTGGTCCACGGTATTTCCAATTTTTGAGTTTGTTAATAGCTGTCTTTAGAACATCCATTGATATATCGGAAACTTCCATTTCCCTGGTCTTGCTTGATACGCCCGACACTTCTGTCAGCCATAATGCGTGGGACTGGAAATGACTTTCTGTTGACCATATCGTGGTCCAGTGATCTTCCACAGTTGATTTCTCCGGTAACTTTCCTGAATGGTCTTCTCTTTTCAGATTCTCATAGAACCCCTTCTGGTTTTTAATAAAATCCTGATTGTCTTTTTTCCTTTTCAAGCTTTTGGTGTAGCGTCGTATTCTTTGCGAATAGACACTGAGTTGTTGTTTGAGAGTATCTATTACTTCAAATGTATTTTGGTTTTCGTTGTATTGCCCATGTTTGCAGTATTTCCTCCTGATTCTCGATACTTTCCTTCTGATGCGCGTCTTTTTGCTTCCTTTCTGAAAGGCTTCGATAATGGCAATGTCAGATCTAAGTTGTTTTATTCTTCCCTCCAGCCGTCTCTTCCAAGGTGGTGTGTAGTCTTTTCGATGGCTATATGGCTGTTGGGATTCTAGGATTTTCCCCCCACTGAACTTCACAATTGCTAGCGATGTGCAGTAGATAATTGGGTCTAGTTGCTCATAGGTCGTAATTTGTCTGACTTCATTGACAAGTATTTCTTCATTTTCTAACTTAGTTAAGGTGCGTTTTGTTTCTGTTAAGTGTATTCGTAGTTCAGAGGTTGCTCTAGCTAATTCTGGAGTTTCTGAAATCTCATGCTGTTGTATTTCTGAGTGAACTTCAGCCTCAATTTCCCGTATTCGACTGTGCGAGACATATTTTTCTGACCTATAGATTAATGCTTTTCGGTCGGCTATGTTTTGTTCCGTAAGATGGGAGAGATGTGGGAATTGTTGCAAAAAGTTTCTGTAAAGTTCCTGCCGGTAACCTACACAATTTGTTCCGCAACGGGTAACACGGAGATAAATTCTGACTATTGTTTCATTCATGTCAGCTGTCCATTGTATCCTCCGTCGTGGCAGGCCTGCTTGAGTGGTCCCGAGTATTGTCCGGGAAGCACTGTCGGCAGGTGCAGCTAGTTGTTCTTGATTGCTGCGTTCATTGGCTGTAGTGCTTTCGGGTAACCCGGTGTGAACCCGCCTATTCAGTAACACACCACCAGTGGCTTGCATGCTGTCACGGTCAGCACTGGCTCCAACCGCGCCCTGACGATCCCCTGGCAGCGACTCATTTTCCGAGGCTCTATGACTAGAATTTTGCATTTCCATTTTCTATGGGTTTGGTTGGTGATGGGGCTGCCACCTCTAAGCCTCCAACCTTGCTTTCCTATGTACTACCCCGTAGGGAGGGCCCAACTGTAGCCTTGCTTACTCAGGCTTTGGAAGCCGCTGTTGACCCTCAGAGTGGTTCTTCCACCGCCTTCCTAGGTCCAGTTCCAGTTGAGTGATCAGTACCATCCTGATAGGCCTTTTCTGGAATTACCTTCTAGTAGCCCCATCAGAACCTCCATCTCTCATCAGTTCGGCAGGCCACTCCGCCGAAGGGGCTGGTTACCACAACCTTGGAGTGGGAATCCGCTTTAACAGGGCTCCCCGCGAGAAGGGTGAGAGTGGAGTTGGGTGCGAGAGGTTTTTGTCTGACACATCGCACCCCTTGAGCCCTTTATTATTATTATTATTATTATTATTATTATTATTATTATTATTATTATTATTATGCGGTGGGGACGCAAAGTATTTAAGTAGTTCTCTATTTTTTTTTAAAAAAAGTAACTTTTTTAGCACTCATTCATGGAAACTTGTTCTTCTCTTCACTGTTTTTTGTTGGAAAGTGTTACTTTGCGGAGTCTACTTTGTCGTACGTGTATCGCAAAGAAGTATAAAACATTTGAGTAGTTATGCAAAGTAAACAAAACATTAGAGCGACATGAATCAACATGGCTGGCGCCTCGCTTATTGAGAATGATGCCAACATTATGCTTGTAAGTTTCAATGAATTCATGCTAAAAATAATGTATGCTACTCTTCCGAATGAGCCTTTGGCGTACTCATTTCAAAATGCCGGACTTGGCTCCTATTGACGCCTCGTCCGCCAACATTTTATTCGTACATTAAAGACTCACTTTCTGAACTAGTTACGTAAATAACTATTTCTCGTGGAAATGACACCCTGGTCCGATCAGGTGAAAATGTTCATCTATGGTTATTGTGCTACCATGAAACAAGGTGCTATTCTTATATAATGTGTGGAGCTAATGGCTGTCATTTAATTTTTATAATCATACTTGAATGGTGTTAAAGAGATAATTTCTGAAGTTGGTGAAAATGGTAACATTGTGCCAATATCGTACTATTTTGATTAACTACTTTAATAGGAAATTTCTTGGCTTCCCAAAAAGGAACAATGCTTTTTTCACCAAAATTCGATTTCAAACTCTTAATTCGTAATATTTCTTCCTTCACGATTTGATTCTTTTGAATCATACATTATTTGGTCCATTTCATGGGTGATCTATAAGAACAATCATTAATATTGCGCTTGAAATGATATTGGCGTACGATCTACACAGTAGTATATCTGAATGAGGAAAGAAAACAAAAAAGTACTCGTGCAAACTCTGTGAAACTCTTTTTACGGCAACAGCCCCACCACGTCTCTCCGGTTGTACCCAGAATTCATCAACAATTCTTTACTTGGTTGGGTACCTTGTAGTGTTAGTTGTATTAGTGTTAGTAAGATATTAAAACCGTTTTCATGGTGGTGCATTGTAAATGACTGTGTAATATGTTGAAACCTGTAAGATAGGTGTATCTCGATCTGTGTGTGAGGGTTTATATATAATAATTGGAGAATGAGCGCGTATCTGCAAGTTGCGGAAGACGAAGGGGAGGAACCTATAGAACTCCCTACAGAAGATGATACTACCCTTCTTCTTTCCACTTTGGCAGCACAGTTTCCGGGAACATGTGGTTTGAAATATCGTAACCCGGAATCTCGGACAATGCGGGGTGTGCGATTAGTTGACGGAAGACTTCATCCTCCAGAAAGTGGATGGGGTAACTGTGTGTATTACTGTGTTTTCCCAAAAGGTAAGCAACGCATTTAAGTATTTTGATGTATATAGCTGACATTGTAGGAAGTGCATTTTTAGAGAGCTTGTATGAGGCTCTTAAGAAAGTATGTTCTTGTTCAGGTTTCATTTCTTGTCTTGCACTATTTATACATTGCATAACCTCTATTAAAATTTTGTACCTATCACATTGTTGTTGGCAATCTGAATTTTTTTCAGCCTGTGTGAAGCATTTTTTGTGGTATCATTACAAACAATTTGATGTTGTTAATAAGAGTTGATCAAAATTACATTTACAGACCTTAGTAAACCCGTATTAAATTAAAAAAATTAAAAATTTTTTAATGTGTGAATGAACTCTTATGAACAAATGCTGCCTAATTTTTTTATGCTGATTATGGTTTGTGAAATTAATTCATATTTATTTATGCAGAGGTGTATTTAAGCATCAGAACTTTGTATGCCAAAATATATTTTGACCATTTCTTGCTTTTTTTTTCTTCTTCAAAATGTCATTCTTATCTATAATTTGAGTTGAAATGGCGAGAAATTTGCTTTGGTCATTCGCTTATTGTGCATCAGGCATTTATTAATCTTTTAAATTCTTAAACGGCATCTGCCTTTTGTCAAAGTATTCTTTGTGCAACACAGTTAAAATTAGGAGGGAGTAATTTATATGAATGTTGATGTTCCAGGAATACAGTCCTCATAAATAACTAAAAGACAAGATGCATGACGTTTTGTTTATACTGCAAGATTGTTTAGTTGCACTCGTTCATAAGAGTAAACAGTGCCTTACAACTGCTGTATTTGGTATATTCTGGAGTCTGATCCAGATATTTTCTGACTATAACTTAAAAAGAAAACCATGATATGATGGTAAAAGTCAGATCGGAAAATATCAGAATATATCAAATATCAGGTAAAGGCATCGTGTTCTATTATTTTCTAGAAAATAAAAGAAAATCTGATGATCACTTGGAAAATTCAACAGCCAAGACCAAACGCATGGAAACTAAGCAGAAGTGCTCAGATCTGATTGTGCTGGGTCTCCCATGGAAAACTTCGGAGCAGCAGCTGCGGGAGTATTTTGAAACATATGGAGAGGTGCTCATGGCCCAGGTGGGGATCTTTTATACCATATAAAATTTGTGGTTGAGGAGTTCAGTATTCAGCTAACATAGTATAAACTTGCCAATTTTTTTTTTTAATGAGAATTGCATGATGTATCATAATTGCAAATGTTGGATGAATGCATTGTTTTTTGTTCAATTCTTGGAAAATGTTAATTTCTTAAGTGTTCTAATGCTTTGACGTAGAAATCTAACCCTTGCCTGTAATCTGAGCTTTCTGCTAAGTACAATTTTCTTTCTTATTTTAACAGTCTATCAGAATTAACTTAAAAATTACAAAGTTTATCTGTGAATTTTTTAATATAAATATGTGGATTTTTCCTCAATTGAACCCTTTAACAATTCCAATATTGATTTATTTCGCTGTATATTTCACTCATTGTTTATTTCATATGATCTCATTGTACTCGAGAAAGTGAAAGTAAATTCTTAATTGTAGAAAACTATGTATTTTGCATTTGGTATTCTGAAAAAACATATTCCGAGTTTCAGAATATACCATAAGTTGATGGTAATTTTCTTTAAATTAAAAATTCGTAACCAATTTCTCAGAACTTCAATGTTGAGATTTTATAAAAGTGCAAGTGTTAAATTCTCTTTTACCTATTTATTTCTGTACTGTTTTCCCTAGGTCCTTCTCTCTCACTTTGCTCTCTCCTTCCCCCTTCCTTTTCACCTAAGTGCACAAAGTATCTTAGTAATGTCTGTTGAATTGAATTGCATGAGTAGATGTTCATTCAAATTATTATTATTATTATTATTATTATTATTATTATTATTATTATTATTATTTTGGTGTATAATGAAACCTTCCAAAACCTGAATGGAAAGGGTCTTTAAAATTGGTCATTGCTTGGTATTAGTCAACAGTATTAACCATGTTAACCCAGTATTAAGTCTTAAGCTAGTATTAACAAAGGTCACTCACCGTTGTTAATAAAAAAACTGACAATGTACAGTGTCCCTTTCTTCAGTTTTAACTGTTCTATGAGCTGTAGCACATTATACATCAAACACTTCGTTTTATACCAGGATTGATTTTTTAAATTTATTTTTTTTATTTTTATTTTTTCTTTTTTTTTTAATTTAGAAATTTGAAATCATAAAAAATTTTTTTTTTAATCATAACATTCAGTTATAAACATACACTGCCCTCGCCAGTCACTATGAGCATGTTTTATTGTTGTTGTTATTATTATTATTATTATTATTATTATTATTATTATTGAATTTTTAAATTAAAAAATTTAACTACAATTAAGTGCAAAATATGAGTGACTATTCATAAACTATTTATGTACTTTTTGGTCTGAAATTACCCAGAATGTAAATAAAAATTAAGTCATGTTAAGATGTTAATGATGAAGGTTAAGTTAGGCAGCGAGTGTTACGTAATTGTAGTTAATACAGGAGAACCTATTTATTCCATATGTTGTTGTTTTTTTCCCTGGAGAAAGTATGATTTGGAAGATCTCTCTTAACACATTCTCATAAACCCTTCCTTGTAATTTTAACTGTATTATGTGTGAAAACATTTGTATTGATATTTAATTTTTAAACTTTTAAACATAATTTGAAAAAACTATTTAAAATTAACATTAAACATTCACAACATTAAAAAAATTTTATTTAAAAACCTTGGTTAATGATGGAACGTTATGTACAAACCTTTCCGATTCTTTGCCAGATACTTGTGGAGTCCTGCAGGGATCGATTTTTAGGCCCTATTCTCTTCCTACTCTACGTAACGATGCCCTTGATTTGAAATGGAAGAGCAGTTCTCTTCGCAGATGATACGACTATTCTTTGCAATAAAGAATTCGTAAATAGTACTACATCAGATGTTTCAAGTTGTTTCCATAATAATTTAATAGGAAATTAAAAGAAAACAGTTTTAATACAGTTTTCCATTTCAAATAAATTATACTGTACTCCATTGAAAATGAACTGCGAGACATCATTGATATTAAGGTAACAAAATTTTTAGGACTCTCAATTCAGTCAAACCTCAAATGGAATGCCCATTCAAATAAATTGAACACAAAATAGAGTTCTTTATTCTGCATGTTCAGAATTCTTTCGAATTCAGTCAGCCTCTATGCTGATCATTGTGTATTATTCGCACATCTTCGTTCCTGCCTGAGATATGGCATAATATTCTGGGGAAATACATCATATAGCTCCCAGACTTCTAGATTACAAAAAAGAATTGTGTGAATACTAAGCAAATGTCTCCCACGTGATTCTTGTAAGCCTCTTTATTAATCTAGGAATTTTACTATTACCTGGTCTCTTGATTTACAAATCGGTAGTTTTTATCAAAAATAACTTATTAATGAATATTAAAAATCTAATATTAACATGATTAAATTTGATACAAAAGTTCAAGTCCCAAGTAAAATCTTTTCAGCTGCATAACTGTTTCTATACAATTAGAGACTACACTGAGCATCAAAAAGGAAAGTAATACTAATTTTAACAATGAGATTTAATGTATTGTTTGTCATTTGGACTGTATATTTCTAAACAGCCTGTAACAAGTATTGTACCTCAGCTTCTGGGTTAATGACCCTCCATCTCAATCAGGTTTTTTTTTCCAGTTTCCTTGATCCTTGGAGCATATGCTGAGATGGCCCCTTGTTTTGCTTCTGGACATAAATATAACTTCATTATCTGTGTGTGTCTTCTAGAATTTAGTGGGAAGTATAGTTATTCAAATTATTGTTGTCCATGCTGTTGTGGCAGGAAGTCCTTCACAAAGGTCATGATCCCGGATAAAAGCCTGAATTTATAGCTAATTTACCCTTGAAAATATATTTTATCACATTATAGCAAATATTTGTTAACAATTCTTGCCAAAGACTCATTTCTTTCTGTATTCAGAATTCAGCTTGTAGGGATCCCAGAATTAAAAACAGTGTGGAGAATACACTTCTCCCCATAGCACATTGCACAGTTTTAACTATTTTTGGTGTAAAATAAATATACAAAAGTATTTTGGAGAGAAGAAGCTCCTAGAAAATGAGCCCTGTTGATAGAGTTGTCTGTCCCTTGCTTCCCTATACATATTGAACAGTAACTTCCATAAGTTTACTTATAAAAATACAATGTTGCCAAAGAATTTTGAATACCTGAGTGACAAGATTCGTGAAATTTCAGTTTGGCATTATTGTGGAAGATCAAAACGATAGTGGGTTGAATATGACCATATTTAGTAATCCTCAAAATTAATATGAAGTGTTAATTCTAGTACTGATGTACTAAATTGTTTGATGTGTTTCCAAGTTTTTGTTTTTTAAAGAAAATTTTTATTTGTTTGATTGATCTGGAAAATAATGCACTTTTTGTAGTTTTTGGAAAACCACTCATTGCTGAATGTTTAAAATATTGATTCAGAATTTGAGAATTTCAGTCCTAATTTTCTTAGAACAGACATTCCAGATTTGTTGCGTAATTTGAATCAAGTTTCGTGTATTTTCTATGCTACGTTAATTAAGGCCGGTATGATTTTAAATCATTGATTTAAAACAAAAAATTATTTTATAAAAATCGATGATTTAAATCAGTAATAATTATTTGTAATATTAATAAAAAAAATTAAAATATTATAAAATAAATGAACATGCTTATGAAATAAAGAACAATAAACAATTTGTAGTAGAGTTATATACTAATAAACTTAGATGATTGATTATTTTTTAACCTGCATGTAATTGTACATAAAAACTAATTTAGCAGCAAGAACACCATAACACACCCTGAGCTAATTAAAAAAAAAAAACAAGTTTATGGCTTCGACAGTCTCTATAATTCTAGATTTGTGTTAAAGTGTTTGCTACAGCTACTTGAAGTGCATCTTAAAGATGATGAGGATTAATAAACATTGAATTTTATTAATATTCATTTAAAAAACCAATTAATGTTGTATTGTAATCTAAATGTAGTAAAATATAATAAAATAATTGTAAACTAATGAAAACAGTAATTATTTTGACTATTTTAATAATATTAACCTTTTTAAGTGTATATAGATATAATTCCATTTTAAGTGGGAAACGTATTTCCCACTGACCACCTAAGGCTTAATGGAAAAGTGCGCAAGTAACAACCATTATAGCCCACATTTTTCAATAACAGGACAACTATTAAATAGAATTTACCGTTTCAAAAACTGTCTAATGTTGTTATGTTTTTCAATGAATTCAGTTGTTTTCAACAATAACTGCTTTTTGATTGGGGAAGCATTGCTCAAAAAACATGGTAAAATTTCTTTGAACGAAGAATATTTTTTTTCTAAATCATGCTAATAATTGGTGTCACAAGCTTATTTGGTAATGTGGATGCGAGAGACGTGTTTCAAGAGCGTGAAACGATAAGTGACTTAAAATTAAAGATTTTGTGGGTTGAAGCGGTATTGTACTGGACCCCTCAAATATATAGTATCTTCATTTTTTAAATTAAATTACTACAATTTAATGATCAATTTAAAAACCGATGCGTTAATGATTCTTTCTGAACTAACATAAATTAAGCTAGTAATCTTGCAACAATGTAATTCTTCAATTTTACGTGTACTGTTCTTATGTGAAGTGCTTCTGCAGTCTATCGTGGCATCATAGTTGGATAAGAGTGGTTTTGATCATTGCAAGTTTTTGCTGAACACAGTACATTATCATGTGGATTAGTAGTAGATACATAGTGAATATGAAATGTTGACATTTAAGACAAAATGACAACAGATGTCAGTTAAGCCCTATTTTAAATCTCGGAATAATTTATTCTTTGATGCTATTGAAGTCTTCGTTTTTTTGATTAAGTTATTTGTCAGGATGGGCACTTTCTGGAAGACGGGGGGAAAAATCAGGGAATTGCATTGATCTGGGAAAATTGGGGAATTTGAGGAAGACTCGTAAGAAGTCAGGGAAAATTTTGATATGGTTATAAAATTATAACTACATGTTATTCCTCAAAAAATAATACAGTATTATTTTTTGCTCAATTTTCACTTGTTCAGTTTTTTTTAATTTGTAGTTTATGATGGCGAAATCAGAGAGCTCATAAATTAGTTTCTGGCTTGCCTTGATATTTTCTTTAAATAGTGTGAAATACTCTACGAATCTTATCAGTGAAACATTTTTAAATACTCTGGAAAACCATGAAAAGTCAGGAAAATTTGTTTCTGGAAATGAGTGGCTTTTTGACCATGCTCTCCTTTTGTTGACCACTTGTTTTAACTTCTGTAACCTGTTTTTCGCAGGTTTCTATAGCATTCTGCCATTGCCCTTCCCAAGTTTTCTCTTTACGGTGCTGGGATGGCATCCACCTCCCCCCATCCTTGGCTGCCGGATGTGTCCTGTAATCCCATCTCAAACAAATGGAAGTTATTTTTCTTGTCAACGTACCCGTCAGGTCTTCTTGGCTGCTTATACCCAGATGTGGGGGAGCGTACCTATGTCTTGAAAGGGAAGGAAGGGGCTGTGACAAGTGATTCATGGTGGGTGTGGGAGCCCCACCGTGCCACACAACAGTACATCCATGCATTAATGTAATGCATCTTTGGATGCAAGTGCCACAAGATCCTGCACCACCCAGGTTGGGACAGGAATGGAAGAATGAGCATTGGAAGATGGTTGGGAGAAATCCACCACACAAGCAAAGATTCATGCTCAAGGCAGGAGTCAAATTCGTAACCCTTCAAGCCAAAAGAGTCGAGGTGCACCTGCCATTATGATCCCAACTACTCAGGGTGGCTTGTTGAAAGAAGTTGCCAGTAGAATATCAGAGGATGACTTCATATGAAGTTAATCAAGAAATGGCAGAAAACATTTTGACCAGAAAAAAGAGAATAAAAATAGTTTTGATGACGATGGCAAAGCAAGTATATGTGTAATTGAAACAAAAATTTACAACTGCCTATCTGGCAAAATTGCAATCAAAAACAAAAGTACAAATAAGTGTGTTGTGCTTGAGGGTTCTTTCCAACAAGTGTTTTATACAAGAGACTGAAGTTCAAGGTTTAGTGTGCCAGAAAATAATTCTTTCCTTGTTTATATTTCACTTTACTTTAGTGTATTTTGTGCAAGTCTCAGATTTGGCTTTCATTGTGATGTTCTTATTTGTTTCCTTGATTAAATTTACCATAAGTATTTATTAACAATTACTTTCTGTATTATGCAGTTCTTTGTATTCCAATTATTTTATATTCACAGTTTAAAATATTTTCGTTGCTACCCAGGTGAAAATGTTCTTAATAGGGTATAGAAAAGTGGGAAATCTTTTACGTATGGTACAGCATAAACTAGAGAGAGGCAGACAGAAGAGAGAAGACAGAGAGAGAGAGGCAGACAGAGACAGAGAGAGAGAGGCAGACAGAGACAGAGAGAGAGAGGCAGACAGAGACAGAGAGAGAGGCAGACAGAGAGAGAGAGGGCAGAAGACAGAGCAGAGAGAGAGAGGCAGACAGAGACAGAGAGACAGGCAGACAGAGGAGACAGAGACAGAGAGAGAGAGAGCAGACAGAGAGCAGAGAGAGAAGAGAAGAGAGGCAGACAGAGCAGAGAGAGAGAGGGCAGACAGACAGAGAGAGAGAGGCAGACAGAGAGAGAGGGCAGACAGAGGGGCAGAAGAGAGAGGGCAGACAGGGAGAGAGAGGGCAGCCAGAGAGAGGGAGAGGGGGAGGGGGAGAGAGAGGGGGAGGGGGAGGCAGAGGGGCAGACAGAGAGGGAGAGGGGGAGGCAGAGAGGGAGGAGGGGGGACAGGCAGACAGTTTGTTAAATGTGGGTGGAAAAGTCTTCGAAAAGCTAATGATAGAGAGAATATTTCATCACATAATTTCAACAGATTTATTCAGTACCCGCCAATTTGGATTTATGCCACAAAAATCGACGACAGATGCAGCAATGGTTGTGAAACAATTTGTGCAGAAAAATTCTAATAATTATCCCTATATTCTTATTAGTGTGGATGTTAAAGGAGCGTTTGATGTAGCCTGGTGGCCAAGCCTACTCCGTAATCTACAGGAAATGAAATGTTCTACAAACCTATATAATCTTGTGAGAGACTACTTCCAAAATAGGTGGAGCCTGCCTATGCACACTATATTTACAATAGAAAAAGAAGTTCAATAGGGCTGCCCTCAAGGATGATGTTGTGGACCAGGCCTTTGGAATATTTTGTATAATACAATCCTGACCCTAGATTTTACTCACAGAACTCAAATTGTTGCTTTTGCAGACGATTTATTGCTTATGACAAAGGGTCGTAGTATAATAGACACGGAGATTTGCAAATCATGACCTGAAGAAAATTGAATTTTGGACCAAGGAAAACTGTACAAAGCAACACATGCAGGAATAGAATTGTATGAAAAGTCACTGGAACCCAAACAATGGAGACATACGGCAGAAATGTTCTCTATTAGAGAAGTAAGACAGCATGACTTATGGAATACAAATATATACAGATGGAAGTAAATCAGAAGATAAGGTGGGAGCAGCAGCAGTCATAGTTCAAGAAAACAAACACATCATAGAATTAAAATATAGACTAAATAAAAATTGTTCAAATAATCAGGCAGAAGCAATTGCAATATTAAAATCTCTACAAATGATTAGAAAAATCTCAAGCAATAACAAAACAGTTGCAATAAATACGGACAGTAAAGTCACATTGGCACTTTTAGCAAATAATTATCAACATAACCCAATAATAGAATCAATATCAAATGAAATAACAATCCTGGAAAAGAAAGAATGGAAAATATATTTTGGAGGGGTGAAAGCACATGTGGGAATTAGAGGAAATATACTAGCAGACAGGCTAGCAAGACATGCTGTAGCTGATACACAATTTCCAATAGAAAATGACAAAATTTCGAAAACTACATTAAATAATAAATTTAAAGATGAAGCAATTCAAATCTGGCAGAACAAATGGAACGAAACAACAAAAGGCGCTATCACAAAATCATTTTTTCCTAACATCAAAGGCAGAATGAGGCAAAAATTACCTGGAACTGCAATATTTACGTCCATAATAACAGGCCACGGAAACACTAAATCATATCTACACAGATTCTTTATTATAAGCAATCTGTACACATATTATACCACATCATTTACGAATGTTCCCTACTAATAGAAGAAAGGAACAAACTAATACAGAAGATAAAAATGAAGTTAGGAACATGGCCCCCCAAACCTGAGAAATTAGTAAAACAACACTTACGTGCATTTAACATCTTTATTCAGAACATTAAACAAATAGTGTTTACATACAGTTATCGGTAATATGCATTTCAATTTCAAGCTCAACGATTTCATGTTGATATAATTTCAAGTTGATGTATTTCAATTTTTCAATTTTCTTGTTCATGTATTTTCATTTTATGTATTTTGTAGTTATAATTTATTTGAAATATTGTTAATTTTAAGTTACATAGCATTTGAACATGTAGTTGACATAATGCATTGTGAAATATAGTTATAATGAAAATTTAAAAAAGAAGAAGAGAGAGTAGAGGAGAGAAGACAGGAGAGACAGAGAGAGACAGACAGCAGAGATGACAGAGAGCAGAAGACAGAGAAGACAGACCAGGAAGATAGACAGACACAGAGAGAGAATAGAGACAGAAGACAAGAGAGAGAGATAGACAGACACAGAGAGAGAGAGACAGACACAGAGAACACACAGAGAGAGAGAGAGATAGACAGACACACAGAGAGAGAGAAGAGAGAGAGAGAGACAGACACACAGAGAGAGAGAGAGATAGACAGACACACAGAGAGAGAGAGAGATAGACAGAGCACACAGAGAGAGAGAGAGATAGACAGACACACAGAGAGAGAGAGAGAGAAGATAGACAGACACGAGAGAGAGAGAGAGAGAGAGAGAGAGAGAGACGAGAGAGACAGACACACAGAGAGAGAGAGGATAGACAGACACACAGAGAGAGAGAGAGATAGACAGACACAGAGAGAGAGAGAGAGAGAGAGAAGACAGACACACAGAGAGAGAGAGATAGACAGACACACAGAGAGAGAGAGATAGACAGACACAGAGAGAGAGAGATAGACAGACACAGAGAGAGAGATAGACAGACACAGGAGAGAGAGATAGACAGACACAGAGAGAGAGAGAGTAGACAGACACAGAGAGAGAGCAGAGCACAGAAGAAGCAGACGACAGAGAGAGAGAGACAGACAGACACAGAGAGAGAGAGAGAGAGAGACAGACACAGAGAGAGAGACAGACAGAGACAGAGAGAGAGAGAGACAGACACAGAGAGAGAGAGAGAGACAGACACAGGGACAGAGCGTGTGATAAAAACAGATTCAAAAATTTTATTTTTTGTTTTTTCTCAAAAATCGCTCGGAATTTTTTCTTTAGAATTTTTCTAAGGATTGAAGAACGAATTCCTAAAATTAATGGCATGGTTCTCATTTTCATTGAACTCTCCAAATTTTTGGAAATTTCAAATTTAGAAACAATGCATGAATGTATGTGGTTGTAGCACCCCTAGTTTTTACTTAAATTTGATTTTTAAAAAGTAATTGCAAATAAGATTTCTTAAATTATTTTAATCATTGTTTTTAGAAACCCTGTTTTTAAAGCTCATTTTTGTACATAACACTATATTTGAGTATTCCTTTTGAAGAAGAAGAAGAAGAAGAAGAAGGGGCATGTGTAACACAAGAATAAGAAACAAATATAAGTTAATGTGAAGGAAACGTGCAGCCAAAACTGGAAAATTTAGGGTCAAGCAGGAAATTGTAAACCGTAAAAAACTTAAATTCCATAAAGCAGTCATCTGACCACTGTGGAGTTGATACGGTTTAATTGGCACGTGACGCACTTACAGTTTCTTTATCATTGTGAATGTAATTACAATTTTTAAATGTTATACATTGACAATTTTCAAAGTCAAATTCTGCTTGGTTACCTAATTTTATTAAAATCAAACAATTAGATGATAAAAGATGTGTAAATGTACAACTTACTCCAAGTTTTCAGATTAATTCACATACATTTGCTGGAAACATTATGTTGATCGGCTTTTACTTATTGCAGGTGAAGAAAGATCCGAAGTCTGGACAATCCAAAGGATTTGGTTTTATAAGATTCTCCAGTTTTGAGTCACAAATGCGTGTACTCTCTCAGAGGCACATGATAGATGGAAGGTGGTGTGATGTGAAGATCCCAAATTCAAAGGTGAATGACATTCCATTTACTTTTATAAGTATCTGATTGTTTTTGTTGCAAAATTTGCTCAGAAAATGCAAAATATTTATAATATAATATATAATAAATAAATAATGTCATGTTGGATATGGATCATTTTTCACAATTGCAACAGTGTCATTTCATTTTATTTCATTGATCAACGTTCTCAATTGGTACATGTTTAGTTTCGTATTTTACTAGGTCAGTAATTCCCATTCATGCGTGTTTGTAAACTACTCCTATCTGATTTATTAACAACTTCATGATGGGAGAAGTTAAAGATATGTAAAGTATATTTTGGGGTTTACAAGCCATCTGTCAGTGTGATTTGTTTTATTTCTGTCTCTTGTAAAACTCAGATTCTCACTCATAGGGTGATATTTACTACATGAGCACTTCAAAGCGAAAACCCTTGGTTATATGAGCCATTTCTTTTCTTTTTTCAATAAGAAGCAAAACAGTTAGCTGCATGTGCCCTATTAACTTTGGTGGGGACCAACTATTGTTTGCTTTACACCAACCTCTCCCTCCAATGTCACCACAGGCATAAAGAAGCTAAGTATAGTTTTAGATGAAAGATTCAAACCAACCCATGTCATGTGCACACACTGGTCAGGAATGTACAGTGCCTTAGCAATCATGGCTAAATGGATATTTGGCATACAGGAATGGAAAAAAAAATTCTTCTATTTCATTTAGGATGTCTCCATCTATTGAAGAAATAAAATTTCCAAATTGGTGCAAAAAGCTGCAAATAAAAGTTAACCAGAAATGTTGTTAATATATGTAACAAGGGGCACTAAGTTTCACGTGATAAAATGCCAGTTTTTGAGATTCTCTCTTCACCAACCCATTCAAAAACATAGATCTGAATTGTCTGGCAAATTCACAGTGGGTGCCAAGAATTCAAGCATGAATATGATCACTAGGGGCAGATTTTAATGAAATATCTTTAGGTTTCTTTTCAATTTAGAACAATGCATTTTAGTGTAGAAATTCATTTTATGTTATCACAAAAGGAAATGACCCATTTTTAAATGGTTGTTTCATTTTTTGTTGATTTCGACTAATAAGTCATTTTCACCCCTTTGGAAGCATTTTTCACTGATTTCATCTACTTTTATATTGTTTTAATGGTACTTGCTTCGAATAATACATGTGTGATGAAACGAATGCTCTCCACACATGTGATTTTTCACCTGACATATGCTGTATTTTTTGTAGTAACACATGTTCGTTTTTATAGACATCCAGATAGAGAGGTAAAGTCCAACACAGAAGGTGAACAGGGTATTACAAGGGGACCCCGTAAGTCCCTTGCTTTTTAACATTGCTACAGTGGATGTAGTACAAGCGATAGCGACTACAGAAGTAAAAATGTACACATACCCTGATGACATGGTACTAGCATCAACATTGCAAAACACGCTATTACTGGCATGCAATAGTTTAGCACCGTGGGCAGAAGATTGTACCTAATGAGAAGAAGACTGTGTTGATGGTATTTAAGAAAGGAGGTTGAGTTGCACAAGGAAATTATGTCATTAACAACAAGAATCTGCAAATAGTGAATCTCGTCAAATACGTGGATTTCATCTTTCAGATACAAGGCACAATCTTTACCAGATACATACAGGACAAGCTTACCACAGCCATCATCACTATGAATGGCATGAGGCACCTAAACAATCATTAGACACTGTACTACACCTGTTGCAGACAAAGATTACTGCAGCAGTTACATATGGGCTTGATGTCCTATTTGGCACCTGTCGAAGAAATATCTCCTGACAATTGAAAAAGTAAAATCGAACTTCCTCAGGAAGGTGATGTGTCCATCAAAATATACTCTTTTCACGACTGGTATACAAACTTGCCAAAGAGGTCTTCTATATTGAAGAATTACAACTGCAGTTGCTATTGATGTCCACTGATACAAAGACGCGATGCAAGAAATCTTCAGGGAAAAAATATTAATATGGAAAGAATTCTATTCTCCTGATGTAATGACAACATTCAACTGGAAACAAGTCAAGTATGAACTCAGACATTGATGCCACAATTCGCTGCACAGTTTTCATAACAGACCCTAAAGTAAAAGAAAATATCACAAGCTAGATTTTCAGTGTAAATGCAAGTGTGCAACAAGTGCTGTGACCACAATCACGTGATGATACGTGAATAACTGAACATGTCACTGACTTAGTTTTGCACCAGAGAGTAATAGATACCCACTTCACGCATACACACAGTATTTGAAATTACCCCCTGTGTGACCATAAGAAATCCAACAGAATGTGCTTGAGACTAGAAGACAACAAAGTGAATAAATAATAATGAATAAATGTGCAGAAGTATTGCCAGGAACAAAACAATGTGTATAAATACAGAAGTGTATATAAAACACACATTGATGTCTATTGGATGAACCTTAATTACTTAATATAAAATGTTTGTTTTTCATTAACTCTAGAATACTAACCACTAGTAAATATTACCCACTCTGTAATCTTTATTTTGTACTTCCAAGCTTGTAAGCCACAAAGAATCCAGCTGCTAGTAGTATGATTTTAGATAAGTTTGCTTTATGACTGTTTGAGACACACTTGTTTGAAAGCAAGGTGTTTCATTTAACTGGGTATTATCGTAACGTGCGAGTTACTCACATGCACATGCACCACAAGCCATATAAATGTTGAATTAATTTCTTAAGTTTTTGCATTTCTATCTCCCTCCCTTCCCCTCTCTCTCTCCCCTTCCCCTCTCTCTCCCCTTCCCCCTCTCTCTCTCCCCTTCCCCTCTCTCTCCCCTTCCCCTCTCTCTCTCCTTCCCCTCTCTCTCCTTCCCCTCTCTCCTTCCCCTCTCTCCCCTTCCCCTCTCTCTCCTTCCCTCTCTCTCTCCCTTCCCTCTCTCTCCCTTCCCCCTCTCTCTCTCCCTTCCCTCTCTCTCTCCCTTCCCTCTCTCTCTCCCCTTCCCCCTCTCTCTCCCTTCCCCTCTCTTTCCCTCCTTCCCTTCCCCTCTCTTTCCTCCTTCCCTTCCCTCTCTCCCTCCCTCCCTCTCTCCCCCCTCCCTTACCCCCTCTCTCCCTCCTCCCTTACCCCCTCCCTCCTCCCCTTACCCCCTCCTCTCTCCCTCCCCTTACCTCCTCTCTCTCTCCCTCCCCCTGCTGTCCCTCTGCTCACTGTTTAAATCTCTGCTGACATCATTCAACAAGGAAGAAAAGTTTTAATCATTAATATGTGTGTGTGTTTGAGATTCCCCTTTTTGTTAGGTGAATTTACAATTATAATACAATTTTTTACATTTATGTTTATTCAGATCCACGTTTCGACAATTTCTACATATTACCATCATCATCAGACGCTTATTATAATAAACATTAAGAATTTAAAACTACCACTCAAACAGTGTACCAGTGTTCAGTGTTACCACCATTACTGCTGACGACTTTGCAGCTATTTCACCATGTTTGGAAATTATTTGGAGGAAGGAAAAGGGGGTCTTATATTTATTTGTTTAATGATTTGTACATAAGGTTGGCCCACGATAAAAGTTAGAGAAGTTTGTGTTCACTTGACATTCCAGTACTGCCAATTTTTTTCTGCTCCAGGACGCCCATTTTCCACATTCTTGATAGCTGCTGCAGGCCACTAGTAGATCACTAATTTCCAATGTACCCAGAAAGAAAACTATGCAGCCTGTGCCCATTTGAGAGTCTAAATTTTCATCCAGGACCTAGTATCCCTGGAAAAAACAAAAACAACGAATTCATTCTGATTTTGACTCAAAAGGGAAAAATATTTGAATGTGTTATTCCATCTATTCTCATATTGCGCATACTGACTGCATTCTCTTACTTGGTGCTTACAACGCATACAATGTCATGCACCAGCAAGCCTCCAAGGAAGATGCAGCCTGTCGTTAATTATTAGCTATTTACGTATTGCATTTGGGAAAAAATTGTTGTATATCTGTTTATTTTGTACTGTTATTGTAGTATTCATGTCGACTTTTTTAAAATATTATTTATTGTGAGTATTTTAGTTCTTCAGCAGTGTGCATTCTACTTTTCTGATAACTGTTTTGTGTGGTCTCGTTCAGCAGCATTTTTGCTTCCCAAGCCACTTACTGCTTGTAAATCATTGTGTTAATTTAATTACTAAAACATTACAATTTTCTGTGGTAAGTGACAATTCGGTTGATTTTAATATTTCAAGCTTCATATCGTGTACTACATTTTCAAGACAATTTTCAGTTAATATCTTTTATATATTTATGATGAAGTATAGTTTATTTGTTGTACACAATTAACAGTTGTAGACAATTTAATAGTTGCAGTTGACCACAATACACATAACCACATTGCCAAATTTCGTAAGTACTCATTTTCCATTGATTTGTAGATACTGTTCCCAAACTTGTATTGAATCATAATTTCTAAGTTATGTGAATACATCTTCTCCATCTTACACCTTCAAAATATGAAGTTAGGTACTTATTCGTCTTATCAGAGTTTTTACATTTATTTCCAATTTTATCATGTACATTAAAAAAACATATATACCATGGTCACTGCTTGTTCCAATCTCTTTCCTCTCTACACACTTAAAGCCAAGCTTCTGAAAGCCTTCATACATAAACAAAACTTTAGGTCAACATATCTGAAGGCTAGAATAGGGCATTCACTATATGGACGGTTGGTCACAAGTTGCAAACACTGTGAATCTTCCCAATCGTGCACCTGTTCCTGAACACAAAAGGCAGACACCATATCCAGTCGCAACAGACAATAAATTAAGTGTTATAGGTCATGAAACAGTGTTTCCTTGACATTGATACCCAAACCCTTTTTGACCGTTCATAAATTTATGCTCAAACCAAGAGAAACAAGCTAGGAACCCCGTCAAATTCAACTCGTAAATCCTACCCCACTTGAAAACACATTCCTATCAAGCCTTAACAAAAGGGTACTAATTTGAGATCGTCATCTTGCCTCCATTCTCCGTAGGAAGTTACCCTCCAGTGACGGACTTTCATCCGTTTTTAACAATGGGGAAAGGGTGTGGACTTGTCTGCAGAGTTGGGACACCTGAGACGCTGACCTATCTGGACAGTGTCATTATCATCGGAGAGCAGAAAGACATTAATTTGGGCGGTCACTCTGCACCTGAACGACGTGTAAATAATTTCTATGAGCCACTCGAAACACCAATATGGTAGTCTCTTCTCTGCCCTTATGGTAAAACAGACCAACCCTGTACAGTGATATTAGGCACGTAAGCTGACAACTAAAACTGCATCTGAAAGAAATGTAATGCCCACTTTACACTAGCAATAGGTTTCAATATCTTTCAGCAATTTGTTGCCATTTCTTGCGGTCATCTTTATACTAGCAAGAACAAGACGAGGCAATATGTTGCCAAAAAGATGGGAGGAAGATCTTTCAAACAAGATATTGCCGATCATTTTACATTTGAACTTTTTGTTTATGTGTTTGATGACGTCACGAGAAAAATGGCTCGTGAACTTAAGTGAGGTTATACCTCACTTTCCAACATGCTAGTAGAAGGGAGAAGATGCGAGTCGTGGTCGCGCTTAGAGTACTCAATGAAGAGAAAAAGAAACGCAGACGTTTTGTGAGGACGCGATTGTATTTTAAGAAGAAATGAAAGGGGGGGGGTCTCCAAATTCAGTACAGGAGCCTCAATATTTATCATAAAACAAAATGTTTTCGTGGACTTCGATTGACGATGGAGCAAAGGAATTTTCTTTTTATAAAAAGTGCAATTATTAATTCGGTAAAAATTTTTAATGTAAAAGAATAATAATTAGGGAGCATCTGTAGCTAAATCAAAATTTGAACCATTCGATAATCAAACATAAAGGGTTTATAGTATTTTTACGTCTTTCATTTTATTAAACCTTTTTACAGACCCATTTTACAAAAAACTCATATAACAAAGCAAAATAATACATCTAACTTAACCGTACTTTCTGCGCATATGACCGTGGTAATAATTGGCTTCTTCCAGCAATATCTTGCTCAGACTTCACTCCAATTCTAGTCTCAGCAAAGGCCGGCAATATCTTTCCGGTGACAGAAACACACGAGTTTACATTGCGACCGGAATATCTAGCAAAAAATATTGCCAACAGAAATATTTATTGCCGCAACGTTTACATTGGCAACTTTTCTTGCAGCTTAACACTTTTCACAATAATTTTGCTCTCAGCAAAGCACTTCACCCTGCCTGCACTTCACATGAACCTCGCTGGAAAACACACATTTGGTAGTGAGTTGGCACGACATATAAACTCAACTCCCAGGCAATCTGCAAAAAAAAAAAAAAAACTCGTCCCTTTCGCCTTCCTTACTTTATCCTCTCCCATCGCTATTTTGAACTATCTCATCCCATCTAAACTTAATCCATTTTTCCCAATGTTAGTACCAATTCCTCTCCACCTGATGCCGCAATTCCTTCACAACACGTCACAACCTTCGACCACACACTGGGGATAAAATTAAGTAAATATAAGTCACTAGTCACATGCAGGAGGAAAACATTCGTAAGTTATTCGCAAACTATTTACGTCCTGTACCGTAATATTCAGTATTTTTTGAATGAAACTTAATTTATTGAGGCTGCTCTAAAGAGAAAAAGGACTGTCTCAAGGTGCAAGAGCGAAGTCGCTCGCCTTTCACCAAGGAGTTCCAGTTTCGATTCCCGGACACTCATGTGAAATTTGTTTCAACGAAACGAGTTCAGCTGCTTCACAAGGGCTAATCCAACTCCTGTGAAGTGTCCTAAACCCTACCCTTCCAAATTCCTTCCCCTAGTTCCTTCCAAATTCTGTCCGCTGGGTAGTGACGCAGGAGCGCGCAAGAGAAGCGCATACGCAGATATTCTTTCTGGTGGTCCTCTTGACGACTTACTGACTGTTTAAAAAGCAATGGAGGATTACTCCTATGCTTGTATGACGGTATAATAAGTAACGGAGGATTACTCCCAATAACAAGCGCTCAACGACCAATGGGGGTTATGAGATGCGTTGCATCATGATGAAGGCGCAACAAAAAAAGAGAGGAGAGGGAGATTTGAATCAAATTCTTATTTGCTTTTCGCAGAGCTTTGGTAATCATTGCATATGTATAGATTTTTACTAAAAGGGAAATAAAATTTTTCACTGGTTATACTTACTGTAGGAAACAAGGGTTTACAATACTGTTGATACAAACGATAAATACAATTCAATTTTTTCTATGCTTTCATTTCATTTCATGTGCTTTCCTCTTTTAAAAAATGAAAATTAGATTCACGGAAATGAAATGATGGAAAAAAGAATTAATGAAAAAATGAAAATGTTATCCCGGTAAAGCAATACCCAGATAACACAAGGGATTAGAACACAATATAAAACCAAACAAATTCATTTATAAACATCATAACGTGTCTCATGATTCCCACCTCTATGTCCATAAATGCAAATCATTGCAAAAAAAGAAGTCAAAAGGCCGGCTAAAATCAGGAAACATGGTCAGGATATTTGGAACTCTAATAACAAAAGTTACATGACACAGGGTATCGGCTCCATGGGGTAAGCCAGGTAGGCACAATTGGTTTAGCGGTGA
The DNA here is from genome assembly GCA_964035755.1 of Teleogryllus oceanicus. NCBI lineage: Eukaryota > Metazoa > Arthropoda > Insecta > Orthoptera > Gryllidae > Teleogryllus > Teleogryllus oceanicus. Next base: position 254,965,353 of record CAXIVR010000001.1, on the reverse strand, counting down.
AATGTCATTAGCTTCTACATAATCGAAAGGTTTGAAGGCGTTGTCATTGCCAACAATACTGTCTATTTGAATAAGAGCAGCTTTCGATGGCTTAGCCATCATCGGTTTCCTGCTGTCTGGGAGCCACAAAAACATAGTTATCCGGACTTTTTTTTGGGTTGAATCTTGTGAGAAAGAGCAGTTTCTCAATATAATTAATTCCTTCAGTTTACATATTAAAATAAATGTACCCACACAGATCACACTACATTCAAAGAAAGCAATCGATCAAATTATAATTTACAGAACTACAACTGATACGAAATTGAAACAAAAGATTTAGGATACAGTAACCAAGATGCACAAATTCTTACCATTACAAGAAATGTGAACACTGACTAATAAATAACACACGTATGAATAGTGTTCACTAAAAGTAAAATAGAAGTATTCGATGATTACTTACTGCAGGAGTTTTAATATACTGTTGATAAAAATGATAAATAATTGTTTTTTTCAACGCTTTCATTTCATTTTATTACTTGCTTTCCTTTTCAAAATAGAAAGTTAAATATTTCATGGAAAAGCAATTCTTGAATAACACAAGGGGTTAGGACATCATGTAAAAACAAAATAATTCTTTTTTTCACTTCTAAGCATAATGTATCTCAAGTTGTCCTCCTCTACTTCAAAAAATGCAAATCGTTAAGAAAAGCAAAAAAAAAAAACTAAAATCATGTAACACGATCAGGATATTTTGAACTCAAATAAGAAAAAAAAAAAGCAATGTGGAATATAATAAAAATACGACCAAATCAATAGAAACTTCGTAGAGAATGTTTTAAAATACAACGATAGAGGTGTGAACGATCCTACAAAAGTGGCTAGTATCTTAAACCAATATTTTTCGAGAATGCTGCCGATCTCGCTAGGGGTCTTAAGTCACAAGACTTCAACATCAGCCGTTTACCTCGAAATTTTAGACACGACGTTCGTTTCCGAAACTTTTTTGTATGAAATTCTCAAAATAATTGGGAAAATAAAAAATATATATCCGGCCGGTTTAGATGAATTTCTGGAGTGTTTCTTAAAGACTTGTGCGCCTGCCATTATACACCCATTAACTCGCATATTTAATGCATACTTATGCACCAAAACTTTTTCAGACATTTTCAAAACCACGAAGATTAATCTGCTCTTAAAAAATGGCAACAAAAATTAAATTCAAAATATCGGCCAATTTCTCTTTCGTCAGTATTTTCAAATTTTTTGACTTGATTTTTTTTTTTTTTTTTTTTTTTTTTTTTTTAATGGAATGGAATGGAAACCTTTTTCAGTAAACAAGACACATTTTTAGATTGCCAACACATATTTCGAAAATCAAAATCTACGGAAACAGCCATATTTTCTTTTCTTAAAGATGACGCCTCTTCATTGGATCAAAACAAAGCACATATAGGGATTATTTTTAAATCTTTCAAAAGCTTTTGACGTCATTGATCATTAAATTTTACTTGCAAAAAATACCTTCATATGGAATCTATGGTATTGCTGTAGACTAATTATGTTCGTACCTTTAACAACGAGAATAGAAATACCTCAATGGAATGATGGATTATTATGTACACACTTTTTTGACTCTTTGCAAATTGCATGTGGAGTCTCTCGGGGATCGATTTTAGGCTCTATTCTCTTCCTACTATATGCAAACGATATGCCCTTGACATTTCGAAATGGAAGAACACTTCTCTTTGTGGATGATACGAATATTCTTTGCAATACCTGCAAATAGTGCAGTATCAATGTTTCAAATTGGTTCTGAAATAACAAATTTATAGTAAATGAAAAGAAAACTGTTTTGATAGTTTTCCATTTCAAATAAACAATTCAGTACTCCATTGACAATGAACGGTGTGCCATCGACTGACGTGAAGGTAACAAAATTTTTAAGTCTCTCAATTCAGTCAAACCTCAAATGGAATGTCCATTTAAATAAATTGAAAACAAAATTAAGTTCATTGTGCTACTTGTTCAGAATTCTTTCAATTTCATTCAGCCTTCATGCTACTCATTGTGTATATTTCGCTAATGTTCATTCCCGCGTGAGATATGGCATATTATTCTGGGGAAATACATCTTATAGCTCCCCGACTTTTAGATTACTAAGAATAATTGTACGAGTCATATTCAATGCCACCCATATGATTATTGTTAGTCTCTATTAATCTAGCAACTTTACCATTACCGTGTTTTTGATTTACGAATCAGTGTTTTTTGTCAAAAATGACTTACTTAAGGGTGGGAATATATTTTTAGAAAATGCCGATATTTATAACTATAATACTCGACATACTAATAAATTAGAGACTATACTGAGCATCAAAAAGAATGTACAGTGATATTTAATGTAATATTTACCATTTGGACTGTATAATTCTAAACAACTTGTAATAAGTATTGTACCACAGATTCTGGGTCAATGGCCCCTATCTCGATCAGGTTTTTCGTCCTGTTTCCCTGATCCTTTGAGCAAATGCTGAAATGGCCCCTTGTTCTGGTTCTGGTGATGAATGTAACGTCCTTATCTGTGCAGGTCTTCTAGAATTCTGTGTGAAACGTAGTTATTCGAATTATCGTTCTCAATGTTTCACGACAGGAAGTATTATTCATTCACGAAGGACATGATGAGCGATAAGATCCCTGATTTATAGATGATTTACCCTTGAATGTAGATTTTATTACATCGGAGCCAATATTTTTTTGTTAACAATCCTTGCAAAAAAGGCTCATTTCTTTCTATATTCAAAATTCAAGTAGTATATGGCATAGGGTATGGATCACAGAATTATGAAAACGTGCACAGAATTCTCTTCTCCCCGTAGTACATCACACAGCTTTTGACGTAAAATAAATTAAAAAAATAAATACAAAACGGGTAACATCTGCTTACTGATTTATTCATCATTAAACATCCAGAGAATGTGATTTTTATTTCGGAAGTATTTATTTTTTCATTTTAAATCGGTATGCTTCGCATTATTAGTGTTAATTGATTTTTTTTATATTTGAATCGTATTTTACGTTAATTATACCAGGGACAATTAATGAACTACTACGTACACGGTTTTCTCGCCTCAGCGATGAAGAAAGATGACAAATTTTGGAGAATGGTCGACCTACTCCTGTAGCAAGTATGGTTGTACATCGTGCTGGTGAAATAAATTCAAGAAAATTCAATTCTTAATGGTATGATTAACACAAATGACTAACAGGTAATTAAAAGGGAGGGGGTTAAAACTCAGCGTTGTTGTTGTCAATTAAGGAGAGTACTTGGAATAGAGATGGATATTTTGACATGAAACATTTACAATAAGGATTTCTAGGATTTCTTTGTTAGTGACCAGAGGACAGCTACAAGTCTGTATTCTTTCTTGAATTCCTAATGGACTTTAACATCGAAAAACAATAATAATAATAATAATAATAATAATAATAATAATAATAATAATAATAATTAAAAGGGCAGTTACAATGGAGCTAGCACGATGACAAGTGATAATTCCAGGACTTAAGGCTCTTGCGACGTGGGAATCTGGCTACAAATCACAGACCAACTCAACAATTTACATGCCACAATAAATTAAAATATGTATTCGCAGTTCTGGTAGACAGTTCCCGGATTGCATGAGCGGTTCCTAACTGCAATTAATTGTCAAAGATTTCTTCCGGGCTGACTTTGACTACAACTCCGGCCGTGAAAGCCTACATTGTTTTATGCAATTAATTGGTTAGTGGCGAGGGCCATGAGTCAAGGAAAGACCTACGCACACAGTTTTCCCCCACATGACCATTGTCACAAGTGGAATTGATATTCCACCACGACCTCCCGACATGCGGTTGCCCCACGGGCATCGTTCAACGTACCACCCTGGGCGTACGTTTTGTGCATCCGTACAATGTCTCCCACTCTGCTCAAAGACCCAACCTTGCGACTCTCGCTCTTGAGTTTTATACTCTCAGCCCACGTGACTCACGGCAACATACCCGTGATCGCACGATGCCCCCGGTTCCGCCACTCGATCTGGTTGCTGTAGTTTCCTAAATTACTAGAATATTTCTGGAATGTTTTACAGATACCAGGCAAATACCGGAACTGTATCCTAAGAAACGGGCCAAGGACCCCGCCCTGCCCTTCGTCCTCCTTGCCGTATCACCACCCCTTGCATGAACATCCTCTGCACTTCCACACATGTCGCTAGGCCAGTCGAGGTTTAAATTATCCTGTGCGTGCGCGTACGCGCGTGTATACGAGGCACGTCCAGAAAGTAAGTTCCGTTTGGTAATAAAATTAAATTGTGTACAGATACAGAAAAGTTATTTACTACACAAAATTCTACAACTCTTAAACTACTTTTCCACATAACTGCCGAAATTTTGCAGGCATTTGTCATAGCGTGGCACAAGTTTTTGTATATCTTCATAGAAATTTGCCGCCTGTGTCTTCAACCGGTTGGAAACAGTTTCTTTCAGCTCGTCGTCATTGTTGAAGTGTTGACCGCCAAGGAAAGACTTGAGATGTAAGAACAGATGAAAGTCGCTAGGAGCGAGGTCAGGGCTGTACGGAGGATGGTCAAACACGTCCCAGCCAAATCCCTGTAGGAGGGTTTTCGTCATATTTGCAGTGTGTGGTCGTGAAGAAAAACAACACCTTTTTACAGCAATCCTCGGCGCTTATTCTGCATTGCGCAGCGCAATTTCCGAAGTGTCTCTCAATAAGCATCTGTTGTGATAGTTTAACCACGCGGTAAGAAATCAATGGGTAAGATGCCTTTCCAGTCCCAGAACACGGTGGACATCATTTTTCGAGGTGTCAAGATTTGCTTCGGCTTAACCTTTGATGGGGATGAAGTGTGTCTTCATTCCATTGACACTTACTTTCAGGGGTGTCGTAAGAAACCCAAGTTTCATCTCCTGTGACTATCTGTGTCAGAAATTCTTCGCCGCTTTCAGCATAACAGGTCAAAAACTGAAGTGCACTACCCATCAGTTTTGTTTTGTGTTGCTCTGAATCTTTGGTACCCAACGTGAGCAACGTTTACGAAATTTCAGTTTTTCGGTAACAATTTCATGCATTAGTGATCGTGAAATTTGGGGAAATTCCATAGCGAGAGCACTAATTGTAAACTTTCGGTTTTCCTGGATCTTGTCATCAATAGTGGGAACCAGTTCTTCTGTAACCAAATATGGGCGCCCACTTCGTTCATCATGCACATCACTACGTCCGTCATTGAACTGTCGGACCCATCTTCTCACCATTGAATCACTCATCACATTTGGTCCGTAAACATCGCAAATTTGCCGATAAATTTCACTTGGTTTCACTTTCCACGCATTCAGAAAACTAATCACAGATCTTATTTCACAAGCGGCGGGATTTTCAATCAACACCGACGTTGTAAACAAGCACAACAAAGCGTTCGTGACTGACAGCGATCTCCATTTGGTGCACGTTTCTTCTCCTTGATACAGAGCGTCTACCGCGCATGTGCGGAACTGCGATCGCAGCGGAGATAAATTGAAACGGAACTTACTTTCTGGACGTACTTCGTGTGTGTGTGTGTGTGTGTGTGTGTATATATATATATATATATATATATATATATATATATATATATATATATATATAAGAGAGAGAGAGAGAAATTAAACTAGTCATATACATGCCAAAAAATATGCAACTATACATGCCCAAAAATGTAAAAAGTGTGACTGGCCTAATGAATTAAAAGAAAGTTCAAGGAACCTGTTCTTGCTAAGAGACAGAAAAGACGTTATCTTCCAGATTCGCCAAGTCGTACGCGAACTTACGAAAATCCGTTCATCATGACGTCAAGCACGGGTTCGGAAATTAAATGCATTTCATATAGGGCAATTGCTCGTCATGGGGTCGGCTCTGGATACTGAGCAGTCAGTTCGTGGGGTGTCACGGTTTGGAAGTGAATTATTGAGCCGGGGGGGGGGATCAAGAAAAGAGCAAAAATAGCAGTTTCCTGTTACCGAAAGGATAAATATTTTAAAGAAATAAGCGAAATTCTAAAAGGAGCTGTCGATACGATGAACAGCATCATATTCAGATTCAAGAAATCTTTTAAACAAAAGGTAAAAGACAAGAGAAGTGGCCGTCCGACCTTTCTGAAGCCAATAGAAAAACTATGTAATACGAAAAGTGAAAATAAACTCATTTGAGTACTCCAAAGGTTAGAGATGAAGTGGCACTAGAAATAGTCGCACCTCAACCAAGCAAACAAAAGGCGTGGAATTGTTTGAAGACGAGCTGAAATGAGAGAGAACTCCCAGGTTCAATGAAGTATGTTGTTGGGGTATGAGTGCTAATGATGTTCAGGATTTGTGTTGATGGTGTCATGGGCCATTGATGTTACATCAACATGTTAAACATTTACCATGCCAGCAGTATGAATACTACTAGGACCGGTGATTATCAAGACGACCTGAAACACTCGACTCTCGACACCGAACTTTGAGTATTGGATGCCTCTCTAATCGCCGGGCATAAACCCTATCGAGAATGTCATATCTTCGACGAATGAATTCGAAAATTCCACATCTCTTATAAAAATCTCAAATCGCTTTGTTGGACGAATGGACATTGCTTCCGCGACAAATATCAGAATCCTCGGTGAGATCAGTGCCACAACTGTTCCTAGAAATCGAGACAGGCATCCCAACCCAGCACTAAGGACACCCTCCACCTCTAAAATTTATTCCGCAAGGATTGTAGTTGAATACTTATGAGTTCAAATTATACATTTGGCCTTCGTTTCCCTTTACTTTTAAGGTCACTCTTTACTTTCTTTTTTCTTTTTTTCTTTTTTTTTTTTAACCAAAGGTCCTTTTTGTTTTACTTGTATATACGAAATAAATATTAACGTAAATGAACTTTCATGTCAGGACTGTCTTAAGTTGAAAACTTTTTGGAGTCACTGTATACACGCACGCACGCACGCACGCACGCGCGCGCGCGCGCGCGCGCGCGGCGAGTCATTTCAGGGGGCAGAAAAACACCAGTGTGTACCTCATAATATTGGATGTTCTATTGAAACTGGATCGTCGTTTATCCAGAAAAGCAGTCTTTTTCAACATCCATTCAAAGTCAAAATGTTTCTCTCAGACAATTTCAAATGTGCAACATCTATGAATGAAATTTACCCAAGAAATTATGCTATCTCAATGAAATCAAAACTTTACATAAACTTTATTATATTACAAGTGTCCTGCAGCAACAAGTTTCCTTCTAAACAAAATCACACAAAATGTTTTTTGCAGAAAGTAGCATGCACACTGCTCGAGAACAAATAAAATACTTTTCTCGTAACCCTGCAATCATTAAAATGTTTTAACAAAGACCGTCTTTGCCAATACTGCAATAACATAGTATAATATATGCACAGCTCAATAGCTCCTTACTCGAAGAATATAAAAAGATTGCGGTTTCATAGCGCAATAGCAAATGTTTGACGGTCTTCCTTGGAGCCTTGCTGCCGCACGGCAGCCATATTGGAAGTATTTATTTATTGATGCCCGCGCCCGTATTTTCGACCCAGGCTTTGAACAGGGTGGCCACTTTCTGGAAACCCCGAAAAAAGATCGGGGAATTTCATTCCTCTGAAAGAATCGGGAAAATCAGAGAATTGGTAGGAGAATCCTTGGAAGTGAGGAGAAATTTTCAGAGGCTTATGAAACTAGATTTTCCTTAGTATAACTTTTATTAATTAGCACTTTTTTCTCAATTTCTATTTGTTGAGAAAATATTGTTAATTTGTACTTTCGGCGAAATCAAAGAGCAGCTGACCAATTAGTATCAGACCGGCTCTAACATTTTCTTTCAATAGTGTGAAATCAAAAATGTTCTCTGGAAAAGATTTTAAAAATCTACTGGAAATCCGAGAATAGTTCGGGCTAGACCTGACGCGCTGCGTGGGCGCCTCTTGATGCGATTCTCACTTTTTCGCCAGAAGTCTGTCTCATGTACAAAGTGTCCGAGTGGGAGAACGTGATTTTGCCGGAGGGATTTAATTTTGCCAGGCACCTTCCACGGTTCTTTTATATTCCACAAGCATGACATGGCCACTACAACCATGTCCGCCATTCGTAAATCCGCGCACTGGTGGTTCAGAGACCCTGTGGACTAACCAATCACCCACAGAGGCCGAAAGCAGTGACCCACCGAATCTGAGAATGCAGTTGGAACGCGCAAAACAGTATTGTTTTGCGAAATTCTGTGTGAAACTTAGGCAATTTTTATTTCCTTTAAACCTTTTTTGAAAACGGCACATTTTTTTATTCAATTTAGACCTTACAGTAAAGGACGCTAAAGAGAGTGGTGCGGATATCATGTTCGTTGAAATGCCGGATTTTTCGAAAAAAATTAAAAAGTTTCGTCGTCTTCCTACAACTACAATTGTGGAAAACCATTTTTTAAACGAAATGTGTTAATAAAGAATCTTCTAATAAGGTCTTGTTGAATATTTTGAAAATGAGTACTTTTTTGTGTAATTGTACAAAGTCGTCAGCTCCAAATTTTCTGCTTTATTTTAGAAGTGTTTTGAGACAGTTGGATGCTACGTAAGTTAGAATGTGTACAGTAACTCCTAAAACTATTCGGACACCTTGTAGACATTAAAAAGGTCGAAAATAGGCAGGGAAATGGGCATTATCATAGAATAATATTAAAATTTATACGTAATAACACAATTCTCTAAAACCAAATCGAATTTCTTAGATTGTCAAAACATATTGCGGAGTTAGATAATATTTCCTAAGAGTTAACGCGCGTGGAATTTTATATTGTGTATATTTTGTTGGTAAACTTGTTATATGTTGGATTTTCAAATTTTGAAAGTAGAATGTTTGCGACATGGGACAAGTCAGTATTGAAATTCTTTCTTGCCTTCATCTTTGCACTTGCACTTGCACTTGCACTTGCCGAAGAAGGTTTGAATAGTTTTTTCACTTCGCATTTTTTGCATCAGTTGCAGTGTTCTTATGTTGTAAGAACTATTTTTTGCAGTTTACCACCTTTTTACAGCACTGACAATAAAAACGTTTCCAGTCCGCCGTGAATTTTCCCCATAAATCCACTCTTTTACCAATACAATTCTTGAATCTTTCTCTTTTCAAATTGTAACAAGCATGCTTAATTTAATAAAAATGAAATTCAAAATTATCGGCCTATTTCTTTTCTGTCAGTTTTTTCAAAAATATTACTTTTTTACGTACGAATGGAAACCTTTCTCAGTAAACACGACGCGCTTTCAGATTACCAACATGGATTCAGAAAATCAAAATCTACGGAAACAGCCACATTTTCCTTTCTTAAAGATGTCGCCTCATCATTGGACCAAAACGAAGCACCTATTGGGATTATTTTTAGATCTCTGAAAAGCTTGATCTCTGAAAGTCATTGATCATGACATTTACATTCAAAATTACCTTGGAAATTTACCTATGGAATCCGTGGTAATGCCCTAGATTGGTTTTGTTCGTACCGTTAACAACGAGAATAGAAATACCTTACTGGAATGATGGAACATTATGTACACACCTTTCCGATTCTTTGCCAATTGCATGTGGAGTTCAAGGATCGATTTTAGACCCTATTCTCTTCGTACTATACGTAAACGATATGCCCTCGACGATTCCAAACGGAAAAACAGTTATCTTTGCGGATGATAGATCATTCTTTGCAATAAAGAAACCGTAAATAGTACAATATCAGATGTTTCAAATTGGTTCCGAAAAAGACAAATTAATAGTAAACGAAAAGAAAACGGTTTTAATGCAGTTTTTCATTTCAAATAAACAATTCTGTGCTCCATTGAAAATGAACGGTGTACCATTGACTGGCAACAAAATTTTTAGGTCTCTCAGTTCAGTCAAACCTTAAATAGAACGTCCATTGAAATGAATTGAACACAAAATTAAGTTCATTATGTTACGCGTTCAGAATTCTTTCAAATTCAGCCAGCCTTCATACTGCTCGTTGTGTATATTACGCGAATGTTTCTTCCAGCCTGAGATATGGCATAATATTGTGGGGAAATACATCTTATAGCTCCCACACTTTTAGATTACAAAAAAGAATTGTACGAGTAATAACCAAATCCCACCCTCGTGATTCTTGTAATTCTCTCTCTATTAAACTAGGAATTTTACCTGTGCCTTGCCTGGTGATTTACGAATCGGTGGTTTTTTGTCAAAAATGATTTGCTTAAGAGTCTATTACCATAACACTCGACGTAGAAATCATATTCATCAGGTGACAAAATCAGCAGCTCATTACAAAAAATTCACGTACAATACGTGTACATATTTTACAACACTTTGCCAGATGACAATAAACGATTAAATTCGATAGAAAAATTTAAATCCCAAGTCAAATCGTTTCTACTGCATAACTGTTTCTATACAATTAGAGACTACTGTACATCACGAGGAAAGTGACATTAATTGACAGTAATATTTAATGCATTCTTTACCAGTGGGACTGTATAAATGTAAACAACCTGTAACAAGTATTGTACTGCAGCCTCGGGGTCAATGACCCTCACCAGGATTAGGTTTTACGTCCAGTTTCCTTTATCCATTGACCGAATGCTGGGATTGCCCCTTGTTTTGCTTCTGGACATAAATGTAACTTAATTATTTGTACACGTCTTCTAGAATTCAGTGGGAAATACAATTATTTAAATTATCGTCTCCATGTCAGGAAGTATTATTCCTTGACGAAGGATGTGCTGGATAAAAGCCCAAAATTTATTTCCGATTTATCCTTGGAAATAGATTTTATTACATCGAAGCGGTGTTTTTTGTTTTGTTTTGTTTTGTTGTTTTTCCTCTCAAAATTCATGTATATTAGTGTAGGGATCACAGAACTTTGAAAACGTGCACAATATTCACTCTCTCCCTCCATAGCACGTCATACAGTTTTTTTAACTGTTTTTGACGTAAATAAATAAATATAAATAAATTAGTATCGGGAGTATTTAAGGCTAAACGTACCGAAAAATACCTGTAGAAAAATTCAATAGATCGAAGCACTGTCATAGGGGAATGCACATTACCGATAACTTCTAAACAAATGGTCCGGTTATCGATCAGTAAAAGGCATGTGATGTGAATTAATGGTCGAACAGACCAATAAATTAAGCTTCTGCACCTAATAATTTTCTTAATCCAAGGAATTTCAATAACATTACGCTGTTATCCCTAAGGTATCTTTATCTTTATCTTTATTCCATAATATAGGATCAATTAACCAATCATAGTTAATTATAAAGTTATTATATTCTCTTTTCACCAACCAAAATATATTATCAAGATCTATAGGGTCTTCTCGTCCCCTATCATCATTTGAGCCTTTTAACTCAAAAGTAAAATTCAAATCATAATTATGAGACAGTAATTATTTCGTCAAACCATTCATTCCAGCCTCCACTTAAGAGACTAATGACTATGCTACCTTTGCACGGTCAATATACCGCGGCCATTTAAAAACTCATTGGGCAGGTACGACTTCATATTATATCAAAAAGACATGTTTTTGATAAACAGGCGAATAATTATTTTGCTTAATTCCTTAAAATAAATAAACATTAATATAAAATAAACAATCAAATCATTTACTAATTACATCATTATTACATAAAACATAAATTAATTTTAACATCTCAATATAATATTAATACCCGTAGCTGATTTGGAAATGCATAGTTCCATTACGATACTTGCTTCTGAACGGCATCACTTTTTTCACCGCGGCTTCCCGTTCCAAAAGATCATTGAAACATGATGGGCGATTTCTAGGCATGCCGCGCGCGTAATCTGCCATTTGACCATTCACAATGATGCCAATTACTCCAGGTCCCGATCACGGGAGGGCATTCCCTCGAAGTACCTAATCTTTCAGCGAACTTATTCTCTCGTTGAATTGGGATTGTGACCATGTGTCCTGCGTCTGCCGATGCTTGCATGAACAGTTCCTATTGCATTGTTAAATCTTACAGCCGGGGAATAGGCTATCTGAGTATCGCGTTGTGTAGTAAGATAAACCAGTCTATTTGTGGGATAGAAAATCTACATATAACAATGTGAATTTACACAGGTTTTTATGCCTCTATTCTACAACAAACCAAGAAAAAAATATTGGTGAATACAGTAATGAATGAATCGTCACTCGGCAAATAGCAAGCAACTCATCCACACTACTCGGGATTCGGCGAGCGGTTGCTCGCTGTTCGCTGAATAACGAATGTGTGGAGCCGCCTTAAAGTTAATGGCGAGCTCGACTGCGCTAGCACGCGCCGCTTATCCTCATGAACGGTGCATTCCTATACTGTGCTCCACTTCGGTGCTTTACTGCCGTGGTATGAAGAGCCTCGCAATGCGTTTGCCACACAATTGAACGCCGCGGGTTTGCGAAGCAACTGTCTCGTGGTCATGACCTACATCGAGTGAGCAAGCCCCCGCTCCTGGAAAACTTCGCGAAGTTCACGCTCGGCGGCAACGCCCTTTTCGAGCGATCATCCAACCAAAAAAATTAGAAGTCAGATTTCGCACTTCGAATCGTGAAAGCAGAGCTCAAAGTCGAAACGCCCGATCGTCTCGAAGGTTTTTGTCTGCCCGTCGCTCCGCGCACGAAGACTGCCGCTCCCACCCTTTGCGAGTATCCTACTTCCCATTTGCAGGGTTTGAAGCGATTCTCTCGTCGGGGATACTATATGTACCAACCAATCATGATTGCTAGACCGTTGCATTTCTGGGAATTCGGCATTTCTGAACGGTCGCCGGTTGCCAGGTCTAACGTGGCCTGGATGCGATGCTCTTTTTTTTTTTTTTTTTCAAGTACGACCCGTTTTCGGACGATCCTCGACGCGTAAGGGCTGTAGCTTCTCGAAGTTTCCCTTTTCATGGCTTCACTCAGCAGCGCTTCGTAATGGTGCGTTTGCTGGCAAAGCATTGGTTTAAATGGAGGTATTCACGCGATTGGCGTAGTTGCGTATCTGCGCCACTGTGAGTAGAACACAATGGTAGCCTTCACACTAAACTACTCGATCGCGCCACTGAACTAATGTTTACGTACTTACCTTGCGGCCACCGGCCCCGGCGTGAGCCACACGTGGCGCCTCGTGAATCTTCTTTTCCCACGGTCAGTGACGCTGGGCAATGGCGGTGTTTGAAGGGGCTCGGCCGTTTCCGGCGCTTTGGTAGGAACAGCGATAAACGATAAATCAGTTATAACAGCAAAGCTACAAGATCGTCCCGGTTGATATGAATAGGTGTGTTTATGTTGACAGCGTTGTATTCTGGAAGCCAACGCTGCGACCATTGATAAGATCGAAGAAAACGCGTTGGCAGGTTTTCGCTGCTAGTATTAAAGCTGATGGCTGCTCTGGGTCTTGCGAGTGGCGCATTGTAAATTGATGCTGAAAAGCTGATTAGTTGCGCTTTTGTGAAAAAACTATTGTAAAAATCATCACAGATTCCCTTTGGACAATTTAAGGGATGACGTTACCGCCGAAATGAACATAACGGCGGCAATGGTGTAACGGTTAGCGTATCGGACTGTAATACCCAAGTTGGCGGGTTCAAACCCGATCGTGAATTTTTAAGGGCGAAAAAATCCTTCGTACGCCTTCGGAAGGGAAGTAAAGCCGACTGTCCCATGTTAGTAGATTTACTGCATGTAAAAGACCCTCACGCCTAAATGAAGCTTCTGAGCTAAAGTCAAAAATTCCCTGTTTCTTCCCCCAAGTACTACCTTCTTTCTCCCCTAGTTGGTGAAAAGAGCGTAGCGAAATTTGGTCAGACGGAAGAACAGGCCTCATGGCCTGAGTCTCGCCACGTAAAAGAAGGCATCAATTAAATTCACAATGCATAAATTTGGGGATACGTTACATTTTGTTGGTCATAATTTAAAACGATGAATGACATTTGTTATTTGGTGATGTGGCAAATGAAAATGTTAGCTCCAGTAAATTTTACATCAGTTTCATCTGTAGATTTATTAATAGAAAAAGCTGTATGAGCAAATAAACAGTTTATTATACAGAAATAGTTTGTGCAATTGTGTGTTTGCCTAATCTCGCAATGAATCCTGTATATTCACTGAAGCAGTACAGGGACCGACATTTTCAATATGGTATTTATTGAAAAATTAAAAAATCTTCAGCTATGTCTTCAGTAAATTCAAAAAATCTTCAGTCTATAATGACGATAGGTCCCCACATCGTCATCATAGCTACCAACTTAGTCACTGAAATTGTAATTTTCATTCACAAGGCCTTGTAGAACTGTTGGATGAATTTGTAATTGTTATTGTACTATTGTAATTAACCCTGGAATGCTCGTGTTGCTCTCTTGTTACTAGTGATGACTGAAATTTACTCAAAAAGTCAGCCATATTTACAAGGAAAATAATAATTAGGCAATTGTAGCAGAACAAGTTAGTAATCTCCCTTCAAATGCCCGTACGCGAGGAGAGAGACGCGCGCCAACTAACTTGGCCAGGGGAAGAGGAGGGGGCCGGATGCACAGGCAGGCTGTTGTGCGTGGGCCAAACGCGCAGTGAAAGTGTCAGCCATCCATATCAAAACGCTGTCTCTGCACAAACACGGTCTCTTATACGTATATTAAAGTTCAGTAAAAGAAGCATGTATACGAGGCATCACCCACTTATCCTCAGTCCTATCCCTTTCGTCTCGAATGCTGTGCACTGTGATGTCTCAGCGTAGACCTAATTTTAAGTGAAGTTCACAGGCGTAATATTGTGCTTATTTGTTTCTAATACATGTAATGTGGCCTCACCATCAAGCTCCTTTCTTACCAACTCGATCTCAATCCCAACGAATTAGTTTGTGGTTACATTAAGAAACGTGTTGCTAAAGAAACATAGGTACCCCTCTGCGAGTTTATAAGAAAATGTATGCCGAACAACGATTCTTGAATATTACCTATATCAATGGAAGAAGTGTTGTGAACACGTGAAGAAAATCGAAAAATATATGAAAACATGCATGACCATGGACGAAGAAGTAGACAAAAGTATTGTTTCTTTACGTGGCAGTTCCTGTAAGGACGACAATAACGAAAGGGGCGGTGAAGACTGCAGTGACTGATGATTAATAGCTCCTTGTTGGGGGATGGACGACGAATCACGTGCGTGCAGTAGGCCAACAAATCTGGGACGTATGTAAATTGCAGACCAAGTAATCCCATTATCTTATCTCGTGAAACTTACTTTCTAATCCTGTGTGTAAATTGCGGACCAAACCATCACAGGTAAGGAAACGGCCTGAGGAAAAGGAAATTCTGGTTCAGCATTTCCTTGTGTCTTTCCCTTTACGTATGCTCTTTACATTGATATAATCTGTTTAAAACTAGGAAAATGCTGTCTAGGAATGAAATTAACTTTATATTGCGACAAAAGGAAATTAAGATTTTTTTTTCTTTTTTTGTTTCAATTTTTCGGCGATTTCCACTAAGTGATTTTTTAACCTTTTCCCATCATTTTTAATATACTCGTATTTTCCGCTGGTTTCATCGATTTTAAGATATTGTTAATTAATTTTACTTACTATTTAATAATATTTACTGGATGCATCAAATTTTCTTCCCTGAATTCACGAGAAACCTATCCGATTTCTTCGCTCAGAAATTGTAATCTCAGCAGTTGTATGTAATTTAAGGTTCCTGTGACGCCTATCAGCGCCATTGTCGGATCAGCCGATTTCGGGATAACTAAAGGCAGACATTTCCTGGTAAAGTGCAGTCCTGACCAAAAGTTTAAAAGCATCTGCAACGTATCCAACAGCTTGAGTTGTTCATGCGAACTTATTTTGATCACATTTTTTACGTCATTTTTCTTTGCTAATAGGGAATTTTATAACAATTTGAGCACATTTTATTGATCATTTTTGGCGATGTCATCAAAATCCACTACCTGCTTATGATTACCTCTTGACGATTGACAAGATTCAGTTATTAGCGAATTGATGATAAAATACAAATCAATTTCCAATGAGAACTAGAACGATACTGTTACCGTGTATATTTTTGAGAAATAATAATTAATAATAAATAATAATTAATATAATTGTTAGAATTAAAAAAAAACTTTTAATAATTCTTTTAAATAAAATATATAATATTCACTAGTCGAAAGTATACGTACTCGAACAATATAATTTTTCAACAACGTTCAGTAACTTAACAATCACTACAAGTATTCATGAGCACTAAAATATGTTTGGAAAGCGCTTAGGTATACGATTAAATTAATGTGATTTGGACGATTGATGATTCATCAATGAAACTTTCTTTGATCGACGCATCATTCGCGGACTTCCCTAAAGGGACTTATCCGCACTGTACTCTAATGTGCAGATTTTATTATACAATATTGAACACTTTTCTTCATACGATAGGAGAAATTCTCCTAATCATCGTTGTTAATCATAAACAATCCAAACACAAAATGAAATACGGGTCAGTATAGACCTGCAAGTCGGTATAGACTGTGTTGCTAGTCGCTGCGATGAGGAATGTCATTAAGGTACATTAATTGAAGAAGACTCAGAATAAGTAATGAAAGATTCCGTGCTCATTTCAGTCGGTCCGAATCGTAGGTGCGACAAAATATGAAATGAAATGCTTCAAATTTTACAAGATATTATTATTATTATTATTATTATTATTATTATTATTATTATTGTGTAATTTTGTCGTCCCTAAAAGAGCCACATGGGGCCGGCCGCCCCTGCGCTATGCCACTGGTCACCTTCCAATTTTATCTTGAAGGGCAAGTAGTCGGTTCGCAATTTATGCATTCCCTTCTCTGGATCGGTCCGCAATTTACCTATGGGTTTAGCTCTTATTTTCCTTCCGGTCCGCAGTTTACATACCCCGGAAATTTGCCACTATAGCAGCAGCGGGTAAAGCCCGCGAACATAAGCCCGCTCCTCCCGAAAGGGAGCTTTCAAACTTGTGCTACAATGGTAATCACACTATCGCTAAATAACTTTATTTAAAGACGTGAGAAATAACTCATTTAATATTGAAGCAACTTTTAAAGTAGTACTTAACTTTTTTTTAAGACGACTATTAAGACTATCAAAAATTTACACACGGCGCTCCGGAATAGCGGGATTCCGGAGCGCCGTGTGTAAATTTTACTCGCAGACCTCAAGACATCGGCTTATTTAGAAGGGGGGAGAAGAAAAAAGCAGTAACACAGATTACGAGCGTATTACCGACCAAAGAGTAAATATAACACTGCTAGGATGTGGAATCTTGTCACCACGTCAGGAATACTATCAGCAAAATATGTCAGTGAGTGTTTACTCATCACTAGTATTCTGAAGTTAAATCAAAATGTTTGGGATAAAATTTCATAACAGGGTTCTTCGTTCCTACCGTGTGCAGGTGCGCCTCGCCTGGGTGAGGCTCCGCTGAGGGCTAAACACTTCTACAGCACGTCCGAGGTTAAGGATGAAGTACAGGGCCTTACGGGTTTTTCCGGTAAATAATCATCCTCCCAGTTTTTATGATTACAAAACTGTTTTAAATCCTCATTAACATATTTTCATAACAATTAAATTAGTAAAATAATACATGGAATACATATTAACCACATCGTGGTGAATATCTTCAGAATTAATTTTTCTAGAAAGTTCGGCTGTTGAATCAGCCATAGCTGCGGTACCGCTTGCTTCAGTTGCCGTATTATACTGCGCTCAGAAAGTTCCCGTTCCGGTTGTTTACGTGTCCTTGGTTGTTTTGTTTTCCAGTTTTATGATTTTAATTACATAAAAGTTAGATTAATTTCGTTTACTTTTCTTTTGTTTTTTGTTTTTTTGTTTTTTTTTTAGATTGTAAATTTATTAATTTACAATTTTTTAAATTTTCATTTATTTTTCATTGCAAAATGTAATTTAGAATGTATGCTCCATCAACCGTAAAGCGCAAGAGTGATAAGTGTTCCATAGTGGGGGAAAATTATGAATATTTATAACTATTTAACTTTTTTTTCCTTTCTCGAACGGGGTTCGTACTAGATGCCTACCGGGAGATGACTGACCGCTCTCTTGGCGCGAGGCAGCTGTTTCCCGTGAATCAGATCAGTTTGTTCCCATGGGCCCGACTTACTTTGTCGTCAAAGGAATTTTAAATATTTTGTTCGATAATCAAAATTTATTATTTCTCTACTGATAAAAAGAGAAACAAGAGCCTTGGCCTTTTTGCAACTGCATGCAAGTGGCTTGAATTTTGGATATTGTATTGATATAGTGGTCACTTTAAAATATTTCTTCCAGATTTCGTATGACATTTCGAAGCACAAAGGACATGAGAAGCTTAACAGAAACGTTTCCTGTATATCGGAGTACCATTGGAATAGTTTTAGATATGAGGAAAGAGAAGAAAATTCGCTTTCATAAAATTGGAAAGGTTCGTGACAAACTACTTCAGCTCCGTCCCAGTGCGGGATTCTTCGTCACCCTCGAGGGCGTAACTTTCCATTCATACAGTACAGCTGAAAAGCACCACGTTTGGCATCACTATCACAATACTTCGAGACCGTACTTCATTCTTAACCTCGGACGTGCCATAACACTCACTGTGATTCATCGTGTCCACTGTCGACTCTCCACGTTCCACTGTCGACTCTCATCGTTTGTCGTTGGCAGTGGCGATTGCTCCTTAACCTATTTTAGGCCAATTATAGAAATAATTATGCGAAACTATTGAATTTTTGTGTGTATCTTCAGTTATTTTCAAATATGACATATGTTGCCAGACAATTTTTATCTTTAACCAACAACTCTTCACAGCATGGTGCGTTCACGCCCTTAGTGAGGTATCTGCGATCCTAATGAGAGAACGATTGACATCAAAATGATAAAATTATTGAAATTCATTGATTAAACACGTTTGTTTATTGTATAATTTTTAATAAAAATGTTTATGTAAGTTTTACATAATTGTAAAAAGAATGAAAAAAATAGCTTTTGTAGACATTTTGAAAACCTTCTGGATGAAGATGCTTTTCATATTTAATGCAGAGAAAAATTGTGTGGTTTTTACGCACTCTGCATCTTCTCCGGGTATTTCATGCTTCCTAATGAGGTGGCCAATGTTATCAAAACCTGATTTCTGGACTGATGGTGCGTTGCGACATTTCGTCCCTAGTAAAGCGCGAGTTACACATGTCCTGAAATCAATTTGTGAAATTTTCTCTTCAAATACCGAACAATGAACTTTCCATGCATTCACAATTGAGCTGTCAGTGGCATTGATAAACGGTGTCCACCACAATTTCTGACCCCTAACATTCATGCGATAATTCGCGACAGTTTTTATTGTCATATCTTTTTAGCATTTCCTAGAAGCGAAACCTCTCCATTATTTGTTGCCACTGTTAAAACAGAATTATCGCTCCAGTGTACGATAAGTACTTCATATTTTTTGTGAAAAGAAAAATCATAAAATCCTTATGCTTCCCGCTTTACAACTTATGATGGTTTGAAGGGATTGCCTGGAATTCTGTCTTCGCGAATTGTTCCTGTTGCAAAATTACCTCGTTCTTTTAGGACAGTGAATAATTTAAAGGATATAAAGGAAATTATCAAAGAAAACTTGGTGATGGTTTGGTCGATCGACAAATTTCCATAAATGAAGCACGACATCTGCGTTAAGCTCTAAAGTAGTTTCCTTTATGCTAGACTTTGAACCCCCATATGGTTCAAACTGAAACAAATTACCTGTACTCCCTGCCATACACCACATTTTCAAGCCAAAACGAACAGGTTTACTCTTGATAATCATCTTTTCAGAGTGTCGTCCAAAGTATGGAACCTTTTATTTGTCAGTGGACAAATGATATGAGAAACTTCTAACTGCATAACGTTTTTGTTCAAAAGATTGAATAAAGATCCCAACTTACTGAACCTATCATCTAAATTCAAATTCTTGTCCTCTGCACAATGGATATTTCTTTTGATTGCTTAAATCTATTTCTACTCACGGCTTTCGTTACAATTAGAACTACCTTTTCTTCGTCAGTGGACCAATACATATTCATGTTTGGTAGTCCGTGAGAATAAGAATTCCCGTAAAGCGCTTCAATTTGCGCACACCTTAAAACCACGCCAATTACATTGTTGATTATATCTTATACTCTCTTCTCGTAGCAGTTCCAAGCGTTTTGGTTCACAAACACATCAAAGATTTGCAATGGTTTACAGCCAGCAAGCTTATCTCCCATCATTCAAATCGCTTCTTCTTTTACAGATTCAGGTGTTGCGTGGCTGATATTTTTTCCATTTCCTCGAAAAAATAAATCCGTTTCTTGAGTGGTGTACTTTCTTGTATAGTTTCAGTGGTTTCAAATGATAAATTTTGAAACCCTACCGTAATGTCCTGTTGTTTGTCAATATCAAGTTCTAACACACCAGTGGCGTCATTTGGCAAAACTTCATCAACCGTATTGCCACCAGTACGGTCATCTATATTCCCTTCATCGGTCAAATCATCGTCAGGGGGAATCACATTTGCACTTTCATCAACAGCCTCAAGCTCTGCAGTTACGTCTTCAGAAGTCAAACCACGGTAACTGAACATCTGCAATAAGAGAATTATATAATACGCTATTTCGGTAGTTGACTCATCTGCTTCGTTATAATTTGTTTTCAGATTTTTTTTGATACCACCACCACTTTACCTCAAACCCAGAACAAATTAGAATGTTGTAAGGCCTGATGAACAATTTATTTATGAAAGTAAATGTTTGTGAATTTCAGATAATTAGTTTTAACTGATTAAAATCAATTTAATTTCACTCATATTTTCTTCTACAACTGCACATGCTCTCCACTAATTTTATCTCCACCGACAGAGATATCCAATCGCAATATGTAGACATGAGACTGCATTCGCTCCTACCAGTCAACTGAGCTTCTCAACTCTAAAATCAAAAGTATTCTGTTGCGTCATTAGAAATAGTTTTCTGGGAATGAACAGAGCCCACTTTGTTGCGACTCGCGCTCCTCTCGCTCCCCTGATCGCTCGCAGCACATTTGTTTTCATGAAATTCCTAGCAGCAACGCTCGAAGGATCGGGCAGCAGAATATCTCGAGATAGAACGGTATGGGCCAGTTTTGTACGCACCATGGTTAATAAAATACAATTTTAACTAAAATGAAAGAATTTAGATAACTCATATAAATATTATATAAAATACAATAGTTCTTGATAATCGACAACCATAAATAGAACTCAAAATTATATTTTTTCAAATTACAAGAAATATTTCAAATGCATCATTTAATGTGAAAATTACAATATATTTTTACTTTATTTCTTCACCACATGAAGGTAAATTCAAGCAACAAAACACGCATATGTACGTCAGATATTGAATATTACTATCGCATAAACTGCGTCTTAATTCTGAAAAGAAAAAAGAGGGGAGGAACTATATACAATGTACATGTGTGCGCCAGTGGTGCAAAACTGGTTCGCTAGCCCCGCGAAAAATCCATCTCAGGAACATTGCAGAACGTATTAAACTTGTACTAAGATCCGATCGTTCTAACATAGCATATACAAAATTTCGTATATATCCCTCCGCCGTGACCATAGTTCGTGGTTGGCTGCGCCATTTGTGTCACACCCATACTCATGTGCCAGCATGTGTCGCAGCGAGAACTGTCATAACATTATTTTCATTTGTACTTCTTTTCTACTCCCAAAATGTGCATATAATTATTTAAATATCAAAGTACTTACATTTACAATGTGCTCTTGCAAGGTAGTGGTGAAATCCCTCCAGAGCAACAAGACTAATCAAATATTTTCAGTCTAACATTTACCTACTTTATTAATAGATCCAAGTTCAATTTGAATTAGTGTGGGTTCCAAAACGGTGACATATGAGCATTTAATAAGTCTGGGTAGTTGATTTTTAAATCTGCAATTATTGAATTACATACATAGTCCATTATTTTGGTAACACTATTACAAATTATTACAAACGTACAGGAATTGCTTGCACCAGATTGTAGACAACGGACAGAGATTCTAATACTATTTATACCATACATCCAGCATCATGTAATTCTAGTCATATGATTCTTTATTCTCTTCCAGATTGCAGTTGACTTTGAAAAAGATACATAGCTCAATACAAACTTCGATTATTACTTGGAAGTTTAAAAGCTAGACTTAATTGAACAAGGACTGCCAAAGAGTAGATTTTTTGTGGAAAGTTAGTGACAATTTTTGTATAAAAGGAAAGCCTTCTCATTGAGCTTACAATACCACCATTGCTGGGCCTATTCATTTATGAATTAATGATATGCCTCAAAATTAACTTAGTCAATGGTATTTTCGTGCAATACGGATTTCTTCTTTGACTTCTCCTGCTGACAGAATTCTATTCTCAAGGTCACAGAACCGGAGCCACTTACGGCACCTGTAATGAAAACATATGCAAAATCTAATGCTTAAACAACACACCTAAATTTCCCAAGCACTATGTATATTATGGATGTACTATTGCGCTTAAAACATTGACTAATAAAGTTCGTTGCCTGAAAGGTACGGAATAATACATGGAACGGCACAGTACTATATGGAAATGAAGTTACGAACTTCACATAATAACATTGCAGTAAACAAATAATCTGTATTTTCAGTTGGGTCGTATGCCTGACAAATGTATTTATTTTATGGATTCGGTAAAATAATCAAATGCAACAGGCAGTATTTTATTTACCATGCAATTACAGTAACAAGTTATCATAATTCAAAATACTTCTCTCACCTTCCCGGACCCATTCGGGAGCCCAACATTTCGCAATTGTGATCTGCAATTCTTGATACCGTGTACCACCGAACAACGTTCCCAAGCCAAATGGGACACACGTGAGGTGCCCCAGACAACATCCTTTCCGTAGAAAAGTTGCTTTCGTGGATGTAATCATGGGTAAAAGACTCGTAAGCCTGCACGGCTAGTAAGTAGTGTTTGAAATTATGCACGTGCCTCAAAATAGATGCTAGCACATTCTCTAGTTGTAGACCGTACTGAAACAGTGTTTCCCGTTCTATTACATGCCTGCGATTTGTTAGGATACCTCTGTTCTGTTAGCGCGCGGGCTCTCACCGTATCTGGATTGGCTGTCCGGCAAAGGGAATGAGTGTACCCTAAGGTGTCCCTTATTTTCAGACTTCGAAATTTTTGAACGCTACCCCCCCCCCAATTTTGTTCGAAAACCTTAAAACGTGCCTGTTCAAAATTTTGTTGAGGTCGGATTATTCTATCCCGTGCCGATTTCAGCGCGAACTCGCATGACGGACAAGCCACATCTACCACCCACCGCTGAGTCAGCCCCGAGGCTAACACTACAAAAATTTTAAACGACCCTGTCACATCTGTTTGCAGGTCGCTAATCTAAGATAATGTCATATGTTGGTGTCATAGGCAGTGCCGAGGAACGCGTGTTTTCAATAGGAGATAATATTAATTATTAATATAAAACACCAAATAACTGAACACAATTTACCATCAAATAAACAAGTACTTCAAGTTTCATTTTATAACATTCTGGAAGTAAAATTAACAGTTAGTGCAAGTGTTAAACTTGTTGTTCATGAGTGCATGATATTTCGGGAGAAAGCAAGAATTCCTATAAGTTCTAATCAGCATTGTTAGCAAAAAAGCTTATTAACTTGTATTTGAAGTGGAGAAAATTACCAACAAAAAAACGCAAACAATTATGAAGCTATTTTTAAGCATCGTGAAGAGGAGTTAAGAAATAATTTGAGCAATATCTTTGATATTGCACATCCTAATACTTTATAAATGATTACGTTGGAAGAAGACAGGATGTTTTTACTTCCTCCGAGAGAGCCAGGACTTAAAATGTATTTTACACGAGTTGACCAAAATCTTGCGGATTAAGAAGAAAAGGCGAGACAAAGAGCATTACAAGAAGAGAAAAGGAAAGGATAGAGAAACAACAATGTGAAGCATCCACATCTTCTGCTGTGCCTCCTTCAACGTCTGAAGATTCTTCTAACTAACTTCTAAGATCAGATGAAATCAACGTTGGTAAATTTTCGAGAGTACATCAATATAGAAAGCTGCAAGGTGTGGCACCATAAACTCCCTAACCTCTAAACTAATGGTTTAGATAGATGTCAGCTGAAAAGAGGTTCTGTACACATCCTTCAGCAGAGGCACTTGACTACAATACTCCAAGAACTCTTTATTAATAAATCTATTATTCGAATCAGAGAAGAAAACTTTCAAAAACAATGAAATCAACTTTTAAGAGTAATTTATCTGAAATTCTTACTGTTCATTGGGAAGGCAAACTGTTGCCTGCATGAAATATTAGGGACCTAAAAGTAGAAAAGCTTGTTACATTTGGGGACAATCAGCAACTTATCGGAATTGCAAAATTGCCGAATTTTTCTGGAAAAGAGCACACTAACGCTGTTTGGAATGTGTTACTGCACTGGGGTAACAAAGACAATGTACAAATTCTTTGCTGCGACATAACTGCATCAAACACTTGACGTTTTAAAGGAGCATGCATCTTTCTTGAAGAAAATTTGGACAGGGAATTGTTCTTTCCGTGCCATTATCACATATACAAACTTATTTTACAATGTGTGTTTGAATGTAAAATATGTAATGTAATCCTTAAAATGTCTTTTTGTTGATTTCTAACTGTTCATGTCAATCCGTGGCTTCAATGCAATGCAGCTCTGAAAGCTCCTTATGAAGCTATCTGTTTTTTAAAAGTTCTAAAAGCACAGGAAAGGATAGATTCCACAATTTCAAAAGCAGCTCTAAAACATTTAGACACCGTGTGTGATGTTTATTA